>WNGS01092210.1:31283368-31313147 GCA_020271785.1 Procambarus virginalis
ATATATATATATATATATATTATATATATATATATATATATATATGTACTGTATGTATCATCGTAGGTGTATGAGAGTGTGTACATGTAGATAAACATTAATAATTTTGTGCCTAGAGTCACAAAATTGTTATTTGCTTAGCAAACGAACTAGAGGGTTCAGTGTCCTGAACCGATTTAGTGCCTCTGTAATCCTTCTTACACCACCGTCCACGGGATGGGTATGGGGGGGCTAATAAGAAGAAATGAAATTGAATTGTCTGTAATACCAGAAATTATAAAGGACAGGACCTACTGGGAGGCGAACATTATATCTAATAGAGTTTATATCACTATAAGCAATATTTTTCCCATATGTTCAATTATTTGTGAATAAAAAAAAAGTAATAAAATATACAGAAGATATTTACAGGACATTTGCAGTTTTTTTTTTTATCTTATCTGATACTAATGTATCTTATATAGATATGGAATGGAGATATAGGTTGTGTCTGCAAGAGTTGCAGGAATTTTCCGGGAGCCGTTCCTAATTACCCAAAACTTATCCAAGCTGTCCTAGCAGTAAAATACGTATGAAGGAAGTTATGCTATTATTTACGCACTATAATGTCTGTACTGAACGTAGAACCTGAAAAAAAACACACACTTTTTACTCTAAAATAATATAATTTTATAACGAAATTGGGACCATCTAATTACACAAAGCCACACCATTGTCGCCTGGATCGTTGACTTCCTGTGGCGTCACCTGCCAATCGTTATGTCCTGTCTCAATTTTCGTTTAATCTAAAACAATGATATTATTTGCATAGCACAAAATATTGTTTTTCATGTGTGATGTGCAGCACCTATCGTTACAGTGATGTATATCATAGTTCTTCATTACTTACGTAATTGCGTAGGGAAGCTTTGTGTAATTAGACAGACCGGTAACTTCAGTAAACACATTGTGAAAAGAAAGGTGCAGTAGAATCGCAGCAGTAATGCAACGCTGGCAATGTTCACCTACACCCACAATGAAGCACTATTACTGCTATGATACCATACCTACCTAACCTAAACGACACCCTGGGGAATAATGATGCGTACCTTTGAAACTTTTTTTTTATGAAAAGGAAGGGGTTTATATTCAACACTAATTAATCTGGTGAAGCCTCACTTTGATTACTGACTCCAAGCATGGAGGGAAAAGTAAAGCCGTCAATTAATCAATAATGGAATATAGTTCACACTGGAGAACGGTCAAACACCGAGGAAGGCGATTATAACTATCCTAGAACTAAGTCAACCATCCTATACCAGAGGAATGGGTATATAAGGTGCCACTAGAGCAACCATATTTTACTTATTATGTATACAAAAAGGTTATAAACCTATCCTGCACTAGCAATCCACAGCAGTGAACAGACGGCGGATTCTTCATCGGTCGAACGTTTAACATCCTTATTATTTAAACATGTTGATCCAGACATTGCTCGACAGAGGATGTCAGATCCACCGAAACAAATATCCACAGGATAGTACAGGTCGTACTGAAAACACGCAATGGTGCTAGGTCTGAATAACAAAAGCTGCTTATTTCAACTCCACAGGGTTAATACTACCACTGGACTTACCCGACCGAAGCCCGTGTAAATGCCCAAACACTTGTTGCTTTTAATGATCTAGCCTCGTGAAAAATCATCAAAATAAATGACAGGACCTTTGACAAGCCGACACGGCCCTCTCTAACACAGAAGGCCTTTCCTGTCCTCGTCGAGGCCACTAGTATTAGTGACTCGGGTAAATTCAGGTAAAAAAAAACGTAATATAGACTCATTTCTTGATGGTCTATATTTTCTGTATTAAATTTACGAATTTATCTGGGCACTAGTTGCTCCGAAATAGGATAGGAGAAATGCTAATATGTTTCCGACTTTTCCTGTCGATTAATGAATTAGGTATGCTTGTTATTTAGTTAGTAGTCCCCATATATTATTCTAGTAGAAGTAGTACATTACCGACATAGCTTTAATCCAAACAGAACATAGCACCTATCACACTAAGCACGATTATGAGGGTTCTTTATTGCGTCTTATGTACGTTTCATTGTAAAAGAGGTGTTAACTTTCGCCAACACAGGAGTTGAGATAAAAATCTTATCTTATCTTGGCATTCAAATTTTTCTACGGGTAATGTTTCCAAGCCGTAAATGTAAATAGGCTTTATATAGACCCCCTCTGATATGAAAAATGGCCTAATTTAATATATGTGCTAAAAAATATTAACATAAAATAATTCGCTTGTTAGATAACAAGACTAATTCATAGCAAAAAACGTTTCCTTGGATAAGGCCTATAATGCACACAAATACTAATATATACACACTCTTGGGGGGCAAGTACGCCTGGAATTTCCAAAATGGCGTTCAACGGCGGTTGGGTCGTTGAAGGCTCAGCCGCTCAGTACCGTCGCTGCCGCCAGCGCGACAACATCTCCGCTGATTACCGAGCATCAGCAACATTGCTGGCCAGGTAAGAGTGTACATAATTCTTTCTGACATATTATATCTTTATAACCAGTATATGATATATATAATTACTGGGTTTCGCGTATGGGAGTCTGCATTCCAACAATGCCTATAATTGACCTTGTGCAAAAGATCCTCCACTGTCCGGCATTGAATTTTTTTTTCAAATTGGATTTTACCAATTCAACACATGCTATGGTATTTACTGCTTTAAGCAGATAGGGCGGTTCCATGGGTTTATAACCCTGTGGGAGGAAAATGTAGCTTCTAAAGAGTAGACTGTTGTTAGCCCTGTGGCCTTCACACGTTCATGGTATGGAAACTAGACAATTCTCAATTATTTTTGTCCCTGATGTTATTTCTCCATGGAAGGTTGGCCGTGTAAGGTTCTCTGTCGGCTCCAGGTGTTGTCCGTAGTCTGGTTCCAGGTGGGTTTTTCCCCAGTGTCTGTGGGCCAGTGTTCTGCGGGCTCCAGGTGGGTTTCTTGGGCTCCAGGTGGTTCCTGTCGGGCTCCAGTGGGTTCCTGCTCCGGGGCTTTCTTCGGCTGCGGTGGGTCTCTGTCGGGCTCCAGGTGGTTCTCTTCGGCTCCAGGTGGGTTTCCTGTCGGCCCAGGTGGGTTCTCTGTCGGGCTCCAGGTGGGTTCTTGTGGGCTCCAGGTGGGTTCTCTGTCAGGCTCCGGTGGTTCTCTGTCGTGGCTCCAGGTGGCTTCTCCGAGTCGGGGCTCCAGGGTGGGGTATTGGTCGGCCCCAGGTGGGTTCTCGGTCGGACCCCAGGTGGGTTCTCTGGGACCCCAGGTGGCTTGGTACCGACCCCAGGTGGTGTTCTTGGTCGGACCCCAGGTGGGTTCTTTCGACCCAGGTGTCTGCGAGACCCAGGTGGGTTCGTGGTCGGATCCACCTAGGTGGGTGTCTTGGTCGGACCCCAGTGTCTGGCCCAGGTGGGTTCTTGGTTCGGACACCCAGGTGGGTTCTTGGATCGTGACCCCAGGTGGGTTCTTGTTCCCCAAACTGTGGTTCTGAGCGGAACCCAGGCATGGGTATCTTGCATCGGACTCAACACAGTGGGTGGTGAATGGGCTCCAGTTGGGTGTCTGTCCGGCTTCGGAGGGTTCTTGGTAGGGGTCAGAGTGAGTTCTTGGTAGGGCTGGGGTTGGGCTCTTTCGGCTTGGGGTGAGTTCTCAGTAGGGCTTGGGGTTAGTTCTTAGTTGGGCTGGGTGGGTTCTCGGTACGGCTCAGGGGAGCTCTTGGTCGGGGTTCCGGGTGGGTTCTCGGTCGGTGTTCTGGGTGGGTCCTCAGTGGGGTTCTGGTAGGTTCTCGGTCGGGGTTCGGGTGGGTTTTTGGTCGGGGTTCCGAGGGGGTTCTCGGTCGGGGTACCGAGTGGGTTCTCGGTCGGGGTACCGAGTGGGTTCTCGGTCGGGGTACCGAGTGGGTTCTCGGTCGGGGTACCGAGTGGGTTCTCGGTCGGGGTACCGAGTGGGTTCTCGGTCGGGGTACCGAGTGGGTTCTCGGTCGGGGTACCGAGTGGGTTCTCGGTCGGGGTACCGAGTGGGTTCTCGGTCGGGGTACCGAGTGGGTTCTCGGTCGGGGTACCGAGTGGGTCCTCGGTCGGGGTACCGGGTGGGTCCTCGGTCGGGGTACCGGGTGGGTTCTCGGTCGGGGTACCGGGTGGGTTCTCGGTCGGGGTACCGGGTGGGTTCTCGGTCGGGGTACCGGGTGGGTTCTCGGTCGGGGTACCGGGTGGGTTCTCGGTCGGGGTACCGGGTGGGTTCTCGGTCGGGGTACCGGGTGGGTTCTCGGTCGGGGTACCGGGTGGGTTCTCGGTCGGGGTACCGGGTGGGTTCTCGGTCGGGGTACCGGGTGGGTTCTCGGTCGGGGTACCGGGTGGGTTCTCGGTCGGGGTACCGGGTGGGTTCTCGGTCGGGCTCGGGGTGGGTTCTCGGTCGGGGTTCCGAGTGGGTTCTCGGTCGGGGTTCCGAGTGGGTTCTCGGTCGGGGTTCCGAGTGGGTTCTCGGTCGGGGTTCCGAGTGGGTTCTCGGTCGGGGTTCCGAGTGGGTTCTCGGTCGGGGTTCCGAGTGGGTTCTCGGTCGGGGTTCCGAGTGGGTTCTCGGTCGGGGTTCCGAGTGGGTTCTCGGTCGGGGTTCCAGGAGGGTTCTTGGTGGGTCCTCAGTGGGGGTTCTGGGTAGGTTCTCAGTCGGGGTTCCGAGTGGGGTCTCGGTCGGGCTCGGGGCGGGCTCCAGGTACTCATCTGACCGGTTCCAGTTCACACAACTGGCGGGCTTCGGTTCACTCACAACTGGCGGGCTTCGGTTCACTCACAACTGGCGGGCTTCGGTTCACTCACAACTGGCGGGCTCCGGTTCACTCACAACTGGCGGGCTCCAGTTCACTCAAATGGCGGGCTCCGGTTTACTAAACTGGTCGGGCTCCGGGTGTTTGACTGGTCGGGCTCCGGGTGTTTGACTGGTCGGGCTCCGGGTGTTTGACTGGTCGGGCTCCGGGTGTTTGACTGGTCGGGCTCCGGGTGTTTGACTGGTCGGGCTCCAGATGGGTGTCTGTTCGGCTTCGGGTGGGTTCTTGGTGGGGCTTGGGTTGGGCTCTCTTTCGAGCTTAGGGTGAGTTCTCGGTAGGGCTTGGGGTTAGTTCTTAGTTGGGCTGGGAGTGGATTCTCGGTAGGGCTCAAGGGTGGGTTCTCGGTCGGGGTTCCAGATGGGTCCTCAGGGGGGTTCTGGGTAGGTTGTCAGTGGGGGTTCCAGGTGGGTTTTCGGTCGGGGTTCCAGGTGGGTTCTCGGTCGGGGTTCTGGGTGGGTTCTCGGTCGGGGTTCCGGGTGGGTTCTCAGTCGGGGTTTCGGGTGGGTTCTCGGTTAGGGCTCTGTGTGGGTTCTCGGTCGGGCTCGGGGCGGGCTCCAGGTACTCATCTGACGGGTTCCAGTTCACTCAACTGGCGGGCTCCGGTTCACTCAACTGGCGGGCTCCGGTTTACTAAACTGGTCGGGCTCCGGGTGTTTGACTGGTCGGGCTCCGGGTGGGTGACTGTTCGGGCTCCAGGTGGGTGTCTGTCCGGCTTCAGGTGGGTTCATTGGTAGGGTTTCAGGTGGGTTCTTGGTAGGGCTTAGGGTGGGCTCTTGGTCAGGCTCAGGGTGGGCTCTTTTGGGTTCGGGATGGGCTCTCGGCCTTGGGGAACCTCTGTAGGCCTCATGGTAGGTTCTTGGTCAGGCTCAGGGTGGGTTCTTGGTAGGGCTTGGGGTGGGTTCTCGGTAGGGCTCAGGATGGGTTCTCGGTAGGGCTCTGGGTGGGTTCTCAGTCGGGGTTCCGGGTGGGTTGTTGGTCGGGCTCGGGGCGGACTCTGGTTCACGCAACTGGCGGGCTCCGGGTGGGTGTCTGTACGGCTTCGGGTGGGTTCTTGTTAGGGTTTGGGGTGAGCTCTTAGTAGGGTTGGGGTGAGCTCTTGGTTGGGTTCGGGATGGGCTCTCTCTGGTTCGGGTTGAGCTCTCGGGATTGGGGAGACACTGTCGGGCTTGGGGTGGGTTCTTGTTAGGGCTTGGGTGGGTTGTCGGTAGTGCTCAGGGTGGGTTCTCGGTAGGGCTCGAGGTGGGTTCTGAAGTGGGCTCTCGGTAGGGCTCGCAGGGGCTCTCGGTAGGGCTCGCAGTGGGCTCGTGGTAGGGCTCGGGGTGGGTTCTCAGTAGGCCTCTGGGTGGGTTCTCGGTAGGGCTCGGGGGTGGGTTCTCGGTAGGGCTCAGGGGTGGGTTCTCGGTAGGGTTTGGGGGAGTTCTTGGTCGGGGTTCCGGGTGGGTTCTCGGTCCGGGGTTCTGGGGGGGTTCTCGGTCGGGGTTCCGGGTGTGTTCTCGGTCGGGGTTCCGGGTGGGTTCTCGGT
Organism: Procambarus virginalis; assembly: GCA_020271785.1. Classification (NCBI taxonomy): domain Eukaryota; kingdom Metazoa; phylum Arthropoda; class Malacostraca; order Decapoda; family Cambaridae; genus Procambarus; species Procambarus virginalis. Next base: position 31,289,747 of record WNGS01092210.1, read on the forward strand.
CGGTCTTGAGGCAGGCTCCAGGTACTCAACTGACGGGTTCCAGTTCACACAACTGGCGGGCTCCGGTTCACTCAACTGGCGGGCTCCGGTTTACTAAACTGGTCGGGCTCCGGGTGTTTGACTGGTCGGGCTCCGGGTGGGTGACTGTTCGGGCTCCAGGTGGGTGTCTGTCCGGCTTCAGGTGGGTTCATTGGTAGGGTTTCAGGTGGGTTCTTGGTAGGGCTTAGGGTAAGCTCTCGGTCAGGCTCGGGGTGGGCTCTTTCGGGATCGGGATGGGCTCTCGGGCTTGGGGAACCTCTGTAGGGCTCGGCGTAGGTTCTTGGTCAGGCTCAGGGTGGGTTCTCAGTAGGGCTCGAGGGGTGGGTTCTCGGTTGGGGTTCGGGTGGGTTGTCGGTCGGGCTCGGGGCGGTCTCCAGGTACTCAACTGACGGGTTCCAGTTCACACAACTGGCGGGCTCCGGGTGTTTGACTGGTCGGGCTCCAGATGGGTGTCTGTCCGGCTTCGGGTGGGTTCTTGGTAGGGGTCAGAGTGAGTTCTTGGTGGGGCTTGGGTTGGGCTCTCTTTCGGGCTTAGTGAGTTCTCGGTAGGGCTTGGGGTTAGTTCTTAGTTGGGCTGGGGGTGGATTGTCGGTAGGGCTCAGGAGGTGGGTTCTCGGTCGGGGTTCCAGATGGGTCCTCAGTGGGGATTCTGGGTAGGTTCTCAGTGGGGGTTCTGGGTGGGTTTCGGTCGGGGCTCCAGGTGGGTTTTCGGTCGGGGCTCCAGGTGGGTTTTTGGTCTGGGTTCCAGGTGGGTTCTCGGTCGGGGTTCCGAGTGGGTTCTCGGTCGGGGTTCCCGGGGGGTTCTCAGTTAGGGTTCCGGGTGGGTTCTCTGTAGGGCTCGGGGTGGGTTCTAGGTAGGGATTGGGATGGGTCTCGGTAGGGCTCTGTGTGGGTTCTCGGTCGGGCTCGGGGCGGGCTCCAGGTACTCATCTGACGGGTTCCAGTTCACTCAACTGGCGGGCTCCGGTTCACTCAACTGGCGGGCTCCGGTTTACTAAACTGGTCGGGCTCCGGGTGTTTGACTGGTCGGGCTCCGGGTGGGTGACTGTTCGGGCTCCAGGTGGGTGTCTGTCCGGCTTCAGGTGGGTTCATTGGTAGGGTTTCAGGTGGGTTCTTGGTAGGGCTTAGGGTGGGCTCTTGGTCAGGCTCAGGGTGGGCTCTTTTGGGTTCGGGATGGGCTCTCGGCCTTGGGGAACCTCTGTAGGCCTCATGGTAGGTTCTTGGTCAGGCTCAGGGTGGGTTCTTGGTAGGGCTTGGGGTGGGTTCTCGGTAGGGCTCAGGATGGGTTCTCGGTAGGGCTCTGGGTGGGTTCTCAGTCGGGGTTCCGGGTGGGTTGTTGGTCGGGCTCGGGCGGACTCTGGTTCACGCAACTGGCGGGTTCCGGTTTACTAAACTGGTCGGGCTCTGGGTGGGTGTCTGTACGGCTTCGGGTGGGTTCTTGTTAGGGTTTGGGGTGAGCTCTTGGTAGGGTTTGGGGTGAGCTCTTGGTTGGGTTCGGGATGGGCTCTCTCTGGTTCGGGTTGAGCTCTCGGGATTGGGGAGACACTGTCGGGCTTGGGGTGGGTTCTTGTTAGGGCTTGGGTGGGTTGTCGGTAGTGCTCAGGTGGGTTCTCGGTAGGCTCGAGGTGGGTTCTGAAGTGGGCTTCGGTAGGGCTCGCAGGGGCTCTCGGTAGGGCTCGCAGGGCTCTTGGTAGGGCTGGGTGGGTTCTCAGTAGGCCTCTGGGTGGGTTCTCGGTAGGGCTCGGGGGTGGGTTCTCGGTAGGGCTCAGGGGTGGGTTGCTCGGTAGGGTTTGGGGGAGTTCTTGGTCGGGGTTTCGGGGGGTTCTCGGTCCGGGGTTATGGGGGGGGTTCTCGGTCGGGGTTCCAGGTGGGTTCTTGGTCGGGGTTCGGGTGTGTTTCTCGGTCGGGGTTCCGGGTGGGTTCTCGGTCGGTCTTGAGGCGGGCTCCAGGTACTCAACTGACGGGTTCCAGTTCACACAACTGGCGGGCTCCGGTTCACTCAACTGGGGGCTCCGGTTTACAAACTGGTCGGGCTCCGGTTCACTCAACTGGCGGCTCGGTTACTAAAACTGGTCGGGCTCCGGGTGTTTGACTGGTCGGCTCCGGGTGGGTGACTGTTCGGGCTCCAGGTGGGTGTCTGTCCGGCTTCAGGTGGGTTCATTGGTAGGGTTTCAGGTGGGTTCTTGGTAGGGCTTAGGGNCAAATACTTCCTAACCAAACAATGTACACAGCTTTGACAGTCGGAAAAAAGTCTTTCGAAATGCTTGTGTACAATTTGGGTATGGTTAAATCATACGTTGACATTTTGACAAAGATGTTTTCTTTGTCAAAACTGTATAGTATAATCAGTACAAATGGGGGTGGGGGGAACCTTTGACAAGCTGCCATCTTTCGGTCCTTGTCAAGGCCACTAGAAAGATAGTGGGCCCTCTGGTAAATTCAGGTAAAATTATCATTAGGTTTGCATGTATTAACTTAGGTTAGGCTGTATTAGACTTAGGTTGATTTGAGTTAGGTATAAAAATTTGTTGCCAAACCATCTTGCGTACGATATGATTTGCATCTATACAACTTTACCATACCCCAAAAAATTATGTTGATTTTGGAACTAATTGGGCATTGCACAGTGAATAATGTGGACATCACTCAGTGAGGGGTAAGCACTGGAGTCTGGCCTGTAATGGGACAAGTGACAGCCTGGGTTTCTGTATAACAGTATACCTGTACCATATTAACTTGTGTATTTCAGAAGTTTTGAAAAAAATGTCCCAAGAATTAAAACTACATATGTATATCAGTGATGTCCAATGGTATATGCACAGTATACATAAAGCATACAAAAACTTATTTTTTGTATACAAGATACAGTAGCTTAAAAATAAAATTATAACCTAATCAAGTTTATTTATAATAATAAATTATAATAATATAATAACGAAGTTGAAAGATGACCAAATGTATGTGTAAGTGTATTAAAACCAAATTTTTGAATGCAGCCTACATCTTTCTCAAGGTCCTGTAAATAATGTTCTTGAGAAATGATGTATGTTGCATCCAAAAATTTGGTTTTAATACACTTAAACATGTATTGGGTCTTTCCTTCAACTTCATTTTATTATTATTATTATTAAACAGTACTGTAATAGGCTAGAAGAATTTATATACTGTACATAGTGTACTGGGAAAATAATTAATTTCCCACATTTGTTTTAATACACAGTACTGTATATGTGTGCATGTGTATACACACGCACACATGGGGGCCTCGCAGCTGAGTGGACAGCGCTCGGGAGTAATAGTCCTAAAAGCCGGGTTTGATTCCTGGCCGAGGCCAAAACAAATGGACAGTTTCTTTCACCTGATGTTTTGTTCACCTAGCTGTAAATAGGTACCTCGGAATTAGACAGCTGTTATGGGCTGCTTCCTGGGTATGTGTAATTACCTAAGTGTAATTACCTAATTACAACTAATTATGTTATTACGTAATTACGTTAAGTGTGTGTGTGTGTGTTAGAAAGAAATAAACATCGGTTAGAAAGGAGGAGCTAATAGCTCAATTCTGCAGGCACACATAGTAAATACAAATAGTAAATACATACACACAGCCATGTGATTCTAGATCTCTATTTGTATTGTGTAATAAATATTTCAGATAAAGATGTTGCACAACAGCAGAGTGGTGATTATGTCCTTGAAAACTTTTGGAATAATTTAAGTAAGTGTATAATTCTTATTTTTGTTTTGATATTCAATGTATAGTGTAATTTAAACAATCTGAAACTCAGAATACAGTACTGTAATGGAAATCTTAAAATTTTTGAAATATGCCTCCTGGTAGTAGCAGTAGCAACTGGAGTTGTAACATTTAAATTAGTAGTAGTTTTAAGACAGAACACTTTTCTGCCTGTCCTGTTAAATTTGTGGATTGTATTTAACTGGCATCATGCTACAGTACTTCCAATATTGTATTTATTAGTGGAGGGTGAGGAAGAGCCTTCTACGTTGCTCTCCTCTTCTGCATCCAAATATAACCTAATGTAGTGTAAGGTATGCTTCTCCATATAGAAGCATACCCTACACTTATCCTTGCTAGAAATGTTGTTGTGGACAATAGGCCTCCCTCTCTGTTTTCTTTTACCATTCCATTTTTTTAATACAGTACTGAATATCTAATAAAAAAATCTGTTACTTTCACTCATTGATTCATTGATAATTTTGACATATACAGAATAATGATATAATTACTATGTTAATCTTGTAAATCTTAATCATTATACCACACTGTAATAATGTTTGACCAATTACAGGTACAATTTCTCAAAAGCTGTCCTTTGAATGCACTAAGGTTGGCATTTGCTTCACCAAATCTCCAATTCCAACAGCTAGTGAAACATCAAGTATGTTGTTGGGTAAAGTACAGTATAGTGCATCTTAGATTATTTAAAGTAATTGGGGGCAGAACCTCTCATGGTTAATCTAAACATGACCCCTCATGGTTAAAAGCTAAGAAATGTTAGTACAGTAGTTTGGGATGTCTTTATTTATGGATCTGAAATGTATAGTAATGTTACCTGTATTCTCCAGGTCTCCTTACGTCTGTGGAGCAAGCTGTCCTCTCCTTGGTCTCTGTATTCTACAGTCTCTCCCCAGTGTATGGTAGTGTCCTTCATTCTAACGTCCAGTATGCGGTTGTGCGAGCCATTCAAGCTGCTCGGTTATTGTTGAAGGTTATAAAGGATGAAGGGGGTGAAGCAATGTAAGCTTAAACTAATTTTACCTTAAGTATTGCTTGAAAGTTATCTTTGACAGGGATATGTGATGCACATCATAAAGTTGTTTCTTCAGTGTGTCTCTCACCTACTAGATATGTGTTAAACAAATGCATATCACCAGTAATAAGTACTGGTATATGACATACAGTACTGTATTTCTACAAGTGCCGAAAATAAGTCGCAATAACTTGGCTGAAGATATGAAGACTAAACTATGCACCAGAAGATGAGGAATCGACTTGATAATGATCCAGGATGGACTGAAACATTGTCGTCTCCTCATCTTCTGGTGTGTAGATTTTTGTTCTGGTGTGTAGAAATCTGGTGATACAGATTTTTGTGATGATGTGTGTGTGGTTTAGTCTTCACAGTATATAACCCCAAGCAGGGAACAAGAAGCACAGACAATATTGTGACATGCTCGGAAGATGAGACCAGACTGCTCATTCTCTTTGAGCTTTCAGTCTTATCTGACTCTTGCCGTGTTGTGAGGACAGCTGAAGGCACTACATTTCTAACCATCAAATAAATCCCGTTGTTAGGGACAGGCTTTTCGAGGTTCCTGACCTTCCCCAGGATGCAACCCATAACCATTTTCTAATCCCCTGGATGCCTATTTTACTGCTTGGTGAACAGAAGCAGTGGGTGAAAAAAGAATGTGCCCAAATGTTTCTACAGTATTAGGCTTGAAGATTAAACCCAGGTTCCTCAATTGTGTGCCAGTAACATTAACCATTGTGCTACCAATCTCTTGGTTCGGTTTATCAATATGACTATTAGCTTGTTTGATGCATACTGTAGTAACAGACATTAGTTACTTGTACTTACTGTATACATTTTCTGAAACCTATTACAACATTTTTGTTAATTGCATCTCTATACTATATATCCCCTCTTTAATTTATAAGAAGTACAATACTGTTGAATGGTTTATCAGGTGTAATAATGATTACAAATATTTATTCCATGAGTTGTACATGCTGTTGTTAGGATGGACCAAATGACAAGTCAATACTTAGAGTTTTTGTGATGATAAAAAAATTGATACATACAGTATATGAAAAGTATTCCTGTTGTATAGTGTTGGTTACTTTGCCTTGCTTTTTAGCCCCTTTACTCAATACAGTAATTCAGAGCATAACATAATTTTAATCAATTGTAATGATAACATTTGTGACTAAAATATGCATACATATCGATAGTAGATTAACATCACCTTCAACATAATGATTATTCTAAATCTATTATTTACCTTTTTTTCCAGACCTGAAAGGTACCATCAGTCAACAGGTATTGTATGGCAAGGATGCGATCTAATTGCAAAATGTCCGCAAGATAATAAAGCAGCAGTTTTGAGAGAGTTACATGGTCAAAACAATCTTGTCTCGGATGCCTTCACTGAAATATCAGAAGTAAGTGCACACAGGCTTTTCCTTGGGTTGGATATTAATTTTCAGCCATGTTATTGTGACTTACTCTCTGGACCTATTGTTCCAGATCTGGTATAGATTAGTGAGGAACCTGGATGTCAGGATATTTTGTCTAATTTTATTTTTTTGGCTATTTATAACCACATGCTGTAAGAAAACTTTCACATACACTAAGTGATATGGCCTATTGTATTTAGAAGATTGGTCCAAAATGGCAATATCCTAGATTGGTCCACTTGGCAAAAAGTGCCATAGGTGGTTGGGAGATTTAGAGATTTAAGATGTAATTGTTATTAATTAGCTAGAAAACATTCCATAAGTAATAATTCATCTTTTGAATATATTTGATGTTTGAAATTGTTCCATGTTTTTTTTCTAGGCACTTAAAGGGGATGGAAGTGGGTGGAATTGTTTAGATGACAGTGAAGATTATATGGAGGAGGAGGACAAGTGGACGAATGAGGACAAGGACCTCATAGGGCCTTCTGTGAATCTCATCAAGGCTGCTAAGGTTGGATTAACAATTCTTGTGTGAGAAAATTATATAAATTATACCAAAAATTATCCTCTGACATCAACAGAGCTATGGGATTTGAAAAAGAATTTACCAAAACTGAAACTTACCAAGTCAGAGCAAACTAAAGGCTAAGGGCTTACAATGTGGGTAGCATAAACACAATTGTGAAGTATAAGTAGGAAAGGAATGCAAAACATGTTCTCCCCCCTTGTATTACAGCAGTGTCCCAAGAAATGCTAACACCAGTTGGCTGGAACATTGCCAATCCCAGCAGATGCAGAAGCAGTGTTGCAGGAATTATCAATATGACTATAAACAGTGAGGCTGTTGATCAGCTGGGCCCTTGGTTATCTGAGCTGCCACCTGGTGGAGTGCTGTGTGTTGATGCAATGATTGTTTACAATCGACAAACCATTGTTGGTTTTATTTTTTATTTATTAGAAAGATTTGGGGTACAGTATTTTGCTTAGGCTTTCCTTTTTGGAGAAGTTTTTCTCAGTAATGGGTTGACCTCTGATCACCATGCTTCCTTGCTCCATGAGCACCAGATTCTGATCCAGGTGTTCAGTAGGCCTGCACAATCTAGAGGCTTAGTAGCATTACCTGCTTAACCTGCTTGATGAGGTTCTGGAAGTTCTTCTACTCCCCATGCCCAATTCGAGGCCAGGCTTGACTTGTGAGAGCTTGGTCCACCAGGCTGTTGCTTGGAGCAGCTGGCAGGCCCACATATCCACCACAGCCCAGTTGGTCCAGCACCCCTTGAAGAAAACTATCTAGTTTTAATTGTAGGTGTGTTTGTGTACCAAGACCCCAGGAAGCAATTGAGGCCACTCAAGAAAGCACATGTCATACATTAAACACTTTATATCTTACTTTTTTATATGGATCTACAGTTTAAAATAGTACAAAATGAATATTTGTCCCATGTGTCTGTTGGACTGTAATACTGAACAGTATATCCATAATTAAATGAAGAGTTAATTTTTTAAAATTTCATTGTGTTAGTACACAAGCATTTTCACTCTTAATACTATTTTTTCAGATACTTTATAAGAGAGTGTTAGCTGCAGTGGAGAAGAATGGATCGTGTGCCACTCCTGATAAAGTGAAGGAGTTAGACCAATTGTATGAAGATTGTAAACTTGTGTCCAAAACTGTTGACACATTAATCCTTGAGCTGTATCCACCTCTGAATGTATCCAGTATGGAAGAACAAGTAAGATTAAAATATATTTCATTTGTTGTCAAAACCATGTTTTTCCTAAGCTATTCCCCTTATTCAACTTATGCTTTCTTATTCAAACCCACTAAATGCCTTAATGGAGAGGATAATGGTAGGGTAAGGTAGCATTCTGCACTGGCATAGCAGGGATCTTTTTAAAGCATCCCTGCTAGGCAACACTGGAAGTATAGAGGCACTTCAAAGGTGCTCAGTCCAACCCAAAGTAGCACCTGTAAATGCAAAACATTTCCAAGCCCTATTTGACAGAACATGAATTGCTAAGTAGTTCTCAGGACCAACTGCTAGCCTCCCAACTGGCTGCAGTCTCCAACTACAACCAGATTTTAGCAGTCCCCCACAAAAAAGGATAATACACATGATGAAGAGAGAAGCAGGGAAAACAGGAAAAGCACTGGACAGGGTAAAGGAGTACTTTGACAGAAAACAAAGGGTCATAGTCAAGTCAGGATATGTTCCCTAGGGCTCTGTCCTAGGGCCATTGCACTTTCTATTTTATGTAAATGACTTACCAGAGGGAGTGTGCTCATACATGTCAATATTTACAGGAGTGGGCAGATAAATGTTTGCCAGAATTCAGTCCAAATAAGTATAAGGTAATGAAGATGGACAAGGGAGATGGAGACTTGTAGGTAGCTACACCATAAGGGTAAATCAACTACAAGATACATTAAGGAAAAGAGAGCTGGGAGTGAATATAATCCCAATATGGAACTAGCATCAGAAGTTTGTGTGAACACGATTACATCAGCAGCTTATGGGAAGTTAGTATTATAAGAACATCATTTAAGAATCTTAAACAGCAGGCTTTCATTTCCATAAATACTCTCAATGAGACCATTACTTGAGTATGCAGCACCAGCATATAACTCACACCTTTTGAAGTGCACAAAGAAACTTAAGAAATTAGAGAGATTAGTAACAAGATTAGAACTAGAATTTAAAGGGCTTAGCTGTGAGGACAGGTTGAGGAAACTCATGCTCCCAACCTTAGAAGAGAGAAGAAACAGAGGGAATATGATCACTACATACAAGATTCCAAGACGAAGTATAGACTGGACAAAGGAAACCTGAAACATGCTAACATGCATGTCTTAGCAATACAGCATAAGGAAATACTCATACACTGTACAGGTGGCTAGTGGAATGCATTGAAGAAAGAGGTTGTCAGAGCCAAAGAAAATGTTCTCACAATATGTGAGGTCAAAATTGGAATATGCATCAATGGTGTTATTCCTATATTTCAAGCAGCACATAAACAAATTAGAAAAGAGGTGCAAAGACATGCTAATAAATGACTCTTGAACCTTAAGAACATTAACTATGAGGTGAGGCTGGAGGTGTTAAACATGCCAAGGCTACAAGACAGGATGAAAAGAGGTCATATGATCTCAACATACAAAAAAGTAACAGGAATCAACATAATAGACACAGAAATATTTAAACCTACCTCTTGAGAACAAGAGGTCATGGATTCATGCTAAGGAAATAACGGTGCAAAAAAATATACTCACGTTCTCTTTTTGTGAACGAGTTAAGAGGCAGTGTTTGCCAAAACCATCAGTAGTTTCAAAGCATCATATGACAAAGATTATTGTAACGAAGGGACACCCAAGCATAGCTCTCATTGTGTAACTACACGGGTACCACAACATTAAGCATCACATTACCACCAGCTGATCCACTCTCCACCACTCCTTAAAGCAACATGTACTCATTATTCAAGCCTAAACTCATTATTCTCTGTATTTATTACAGCATCCTGTACTCTTTTAGTGACATGTAATCAATGTGCCCCTGTACCCAACACTCCATGTCTATATCAATTACACCACTGTATTCTGTGATTGCCTGTCCTGGTGATATTCTTCTTAATTGACTGCAATCAAAACATCTTGTTTTAATGTATTTAATTGCAAAGAATATATGAAAGTGCACTAATTAATTTTTCTTTAGTGTTTTTCATTTATATATTTTGATAGTATGGAGCTAAATAAGATAATCAAATTATTTGCCATTATACCATCATAGGAAAACCTAAAGCATGTGTTGCTACTATAGACATTTATTAATGAAATTATATATTCTCACTAGATTTTTTGTTAATTTAATTAATTTGTAATTTTTAGTCTTGCCAGCTAGCAGACCTGCTGCGTACAGCCCTGAAGACCTGTGCTCAGAGTCACATTGCCAGTGAAGCCGAACAGCCACACATAGATTTTGTGGACAAGGCTGTTGTACATAATCTTGACTGCATGAAAGAAAAACTAAGTCAAAGATAATCATTCGTCGATTCAAGTTTTGTTAATATTCAGGAATACAATTGTAACCATCATTGACAATGCAAGCATTTAGCCTAGAGAAATGCCTAGTAGGTAAATCTTGCCTGGAAAATGTTCTGTCTGTAAGAGCTTTATACTATTTAGCAGATCTGTTGCCCATGTTTCCTGTGTATGATGTAATTATGAAAGTTAGGGAAGCTAAACTCATTAGAGAAGAATGTATTGTATTGGTACCCATCTAAAAGCAGAATAGAAGAGAATTTAGCCTTGCTGCTCCACTTGCTAAATACTTCAAGAAATTATGAATTAATTAATCTGCATATTCAACCTGCACCACCTGGCTTTTATAAAGCCAGGCTTCATAAAAGCCTGGCTTTCATAAAGTATTCCAAATTACTTAATTTGTTTTAAATACAGTACTTAGTTTTATGTAATGAATGCCCTATACTGGTATTTCTACAGAAAGAATGAAACCAATACTTTTAAGTTTATTAAATCAAACAAAATTTAACTTCAACACTGAACCACTGATTTTTGTAGTAGTGGACAGTGTTAATGAATGTCTCCAGCTTCTCCAGCTCGTAAGTTGAAGTATTTGAACTATTCTGGACCATGAATAATTGTTGGTAAAAAACTTGATATTTTGAGCCTGATGGTGCAGTGATGTCTTATCAGAAAACAAAGCTAAATGTATTCACCTCATTGGAAGCCAAAAGTGTTAAGATATTCAAGTAAATACTGTAAATGTTAAATTTATGACTATTGATATTGTTCATTAATAAAAAGACGAGATTTCTTTAAATCACATATTTGTATGTTCTATCCTTTGCATGCCAATACAGTAGTTATTCTTTCGTGTCCCACCCAATATTTCAATTACTGTACTGTCTTGGTTTTCCCTTTTGAACCACAAAACTTCAAATGCTTCACCCTCAAACTTCAAATACTAATAATTGCCAACAGAACCTAAATAACTATACACAGTTATGCATGGGTACTTTCTCAATGCATCTCTCAATTACTATATTTACTTTGCCATCCATGAAATACATTTATTACTGGCTTTCATAAAGTACTTATTAAATTCTTTATCAATATTAATTCATTTGTAGCTATCCTCTGTTAATATGAATGTTTTGTATACATGCATAAAAGTTAGCACAAAACCCAAATGATTTGTTTTCTGCTCACAGCAGTTTTCTGCTCACAGCAGTTTGAGCATTCTGCTCACAGCAGAATGATTTTTGGTTTGATACCCAGACAGAACGAACAAGTTAATGGAGGATATTCATCTAGACCACTTCCTTAAAAGGTCAAATGTAAACACATACAAGGGGCAGCAGTTTCAAACTCCACAAGCCACAATGAAGGATAGAACACAGGAGATACTTTTTCACCCATAGTTATATACTTGTGGAACAGACTACCTGCCCAAGCCAAAAATATAAATTTACCCAAGAGCCATTGACACTAGTGTTAAAGAAAGACATTACTTTAGTTAAAAATTCATCTGGAACAAATTCTCGGGAAAAATGGGAGACATTTCATGAGCCACCGATTTCTTGTCCTTGTTGAGGTCACTAAAGATGGTGGCCCTCCGGTAAAATTCAAATTTATATTGTAATCATTTGTTACATTCCTTGAACATCTCTTATGTTAATTTACTGCTCATTTAGTACTAAGTGTTTATCCCATTCTTTTTGTCTACAAATAATTTTTATCTGACATTCAAAGCTTTGGCCAAAACTCGCTCTCATGTTCTTTATTCATAGTAATATGTATACAAACAATTATTATAAATAAGTACTGTACTTGGTAGTTAGGTAACATGAGGGAATGAACATGCCCTTTAAAGTTGGAGAAAATAATGAAATTGAACTTTGAAGCACAAGGTAGGAAACTATGATGATGAAATTAAGTACTTTTTGGTTTTACTTTTGAATAGGGCATAGGTTGGATAATTTTTTAAGGTGTCAGGGAGTGAGTTCCTAAGACTGAATTCTTTTATTTGCCTGGAGTGTTTGCACAGATTTAGTTTGACTGAGGATATCAAAGAGATATTTATTTCTGGTGTGGTGCTCATGGGTTCTATTACACCTATGAAAGAAAAGTCACAGATCAAGATTAGCATTTAGGAACAAGGTTTTGTACATGTAAATAACACATGAGAATGTGTGGAGTGAGTGTATGTTTAGCATGTTAAGGGACTTAAACAAAGGGGCTGCATGTTGTCTGAAGACAGAGTTTGTCATTGTTCTGCTAGCAGATTTTTGCCGTGTGATGATGGGCTTGAGGTAATTTGCACAGTGGTTGAACCCAATGCACAGATACAGTAAGAAAGATAGATATAGATTAGCACGTGGCATAATGAGATGAGAGCAGGGTGGGGAACATAATACAGTAGTTGATTTTAGAAAGTAATCCAATAGTTTTTGATACTGTACTGTACTTTTTTGGCTGTGTGTTGTATGTGGGTGGTGAAGTTCAGTTTCTTGTCTTAGTATAGGCCAAGGAACATTAACTCATTTTTATTGCTAATTAACATTGTCTATCTGAAGTTGAATTTGATTTGATGGTTTACTATCAAATAAAATGCAAGTCTTTTTCTATGTTTAGTGTGAGTTTGTCGGTTGATATCCATGAGTGGACTTTTTTAATTCATTATTGGCAATATTATTTAAGATTGATGTCAAAATAGATGAAGGTAGTATCGTCAGCAAATAGTATAGGTTTAAGAATGTTAGAAACTTTTGGCAAATCATTGATTTATATAAGAAAGAGGTCCTACGATCTTGCCCTGTGGCACTCCTACTATTAATAGTTGTGTGGGGAAGAATGGTAGAATTGCAATATACTTGTATACTAAAATTACTGCATAAAATTGGATATATTACTTTAGCATACTTGAGTATTACATCATTTATAGTTTATATGATGCTCGACGAGTGAATTTATCACACCAAAGTTCTGGCAGCTGTGAAAGGTGCCTTTCAAATAAGTTGCACAAACAAAGTTGCTTGACTTGGACTGCCTTTGAGCAGCCTGAGGGCAGCAATATCCCAGGAACATCAACTAAATTTCGGAGACTTGAGGCAAAGTGAAATTCACACCAGTTACTCCATCTATCATCATTCTATTATGCAGGAAGAACCGCACGTCTATGGGTCATCCAATAATGTTAGCAGACTTATAGATGTTACCACTGCTAGGCTTAGGCTCGGCTACAAGTACCTCTGGGAATTTGTAATATTTGCTGATGTAGATTTGACTAAATGTAAACTGTCAGCAGAACTACTCGCATACTTTGCGTCATTATATAATGGAATGTGAAAAAATCGCGGAATTTAGAGATAACACCATCAATAGTGTCCAAGAAATGTGTAAGTACTTCATTCATAATGATGTGCTGCCCGAAATCTTAGCGAAGTATCCAAAATTTGCTTACTGTAGGTAATGCATGCACATGACTAAAGCTGCCGCCCAGTTGGGTGGGTGTGGAGCAAGACTAGTAACTGTGTGACTCACCATAGATGTAAAGTGCCTTGTATTGTGACTGTTGTGAGCCTCTTGTTGATCACTTGTGACACAAAAGATTATTGAGGTGTGTATTTGTGTGGGTGATTAGATATGCATGTGTATGTATATATATATATGTACATGTATGTATGAGTGTGTACATGTATATAAAACATTAATAATTTTGTGCCTAGAGTCAAAAATTGTTATTTGCTTAGCAAAACGAACTAGAGGGTTCAGTTCCTGAACCGATTATGTGCCTCTGTAATCCTTTACACCACCGTCCACGGGATGGGTATGGGGTGCATAATAAAGAAAGAAATTGAATTGTCTGTAATACCAGAATTATAAAGACAGACTCCTTGGATGCGAACATTATATCTAATAAGAGTTTATATCACGATAGCAATATTTTTCCCATTTGTTCAATTATTTGTGAATAAAAAGTAATAAAATATACAGAAGATTTACAGACATTTGCAGTTTCTTTATCCTATAATACATTTATTCTTATATAGATATGAAGGGATATAGGTTTGTTGCAAGATTTGCAGGAACTTCGGGACCGTCTAATTACCCAAAACTATCCAAAGCTTCCTAGCATTAAATAAGTAATGAAGAAGTATGCTATATTTACTCACTATAATGTTGGTACTGAACGTAGAACATGAAAAAACACATTTTTACTCTAAAATAATATAATTTTATAACGAAATTGGGTCCATCTAAATACCCAAAGCCTAAATATTGTCGCTTGGAGCGTCGACTTCCTGTGGCGTCACCTGCCATTTAGTTTCGTCTAATTTCGTTATAAAATGATATTATTTCAGAGCAAAAATATGTTTTTCATGTTGTACATTCAGCACCAACATTACAGTGAGTAAATATATCATAGTTCTTCATTACTTACGTAATGCTAGGAAGCTTTGTGTAATTAGACAGACCGGTAACTTCAGTAAACACATTGTGAAAATAAGAGTGCAGTATATAGCAGCAGTAATGCAACGCTGGCAATGTTCACCTACACCCACAATGAAGCACTATTACTGCTATGCTACAATACCTAACCTAACCTAACGAAACCCTGGGAATAATGATGCGTACCTTTGAACTTTTTTTATGAAAAGAAGGTTAATATTCAAACTAATTAATCTGGTGAAGCCTCACTTTGATTACTGACTCCAAGCATGGAAACCTCATTATCATAAGATATAGTTTCACTGGAGAAAGTTCAACCGGGCGATTATAAATATCCCAGAACTAAGTCAACTCTCATACCAGGAATGGTTATAAGGGCCACAGAGCTAACCTTATTACTTAATTATTTATATACAAAAAGGTATAAACCTCACTGCAATCCACGCATGACAGAGCGGATCTCATCGAAACGTTTAAAACACTGAAAAATTTGGAGGATGTTGATCCAGACAACTTCTTCAAGATGNCCCAGAAAAGGAAATTATACACATGACAAGATTCTTGTAATATGCTGTACTTACTATATTAACCTGCAATGTTAAATGGGATTCTTGTAATGTTATTTGTGTATTTGACTCACTGAATTGTGCGCCCCTTGAGGGACTTGAAGTAGAGGGGGGTAGAAATAGCCTAAGCTACTCTATCCCTTTGAGATGTATTTCTTGCTTATCTCAATAAACATACTTGAACTTGAACTTGAAATGCCAAGGTGCATGGAGCCCTGGCTGTGTGTTTTCATGTATCGTTTGTCTCTTTCGTGTGTCTTTCGAACTTTGTAGTAGCTTGTGTGTACAAAGTATAGGCCAAGAATTGAATGCAAATTTATTAGTTTAAAATTTTTAAACAATTTTATTTTTTAATTGACACTTGCTAAGAGCTGGTATTAAGTACGTCTTATTGCTAATGTTGATTGTCGTAAACATTCCATATACCTATACAGTATATAGAATGTACATTGGGGACTCTTGACAAGCCGCCAACTTCCTGTCCTCGTCGAGGCCACTAGTGTTAGTATCCCTCGGGTAACTGTTATGAGTGGCAGACTTTTTAATCCTGAGAAATATATACAGTACTGTAATGGTAGAATTAACTGATTTTACAAAATAGTGTAGGTCATTTGTTATGCGCCGGGGGGGGGGGGGGGGTGCAACAAAGGTCAGAGTGCGACCACCGAGGTCACCAGTGTTGCCACACTCCGCTACAAGTAGCGAATTGGGCTACTTTTGAGAGCCCGGTCGCTACTTTCAGCTTTTTGGCCTATTCGTATTAGTAGTAAAGTAGTAAAGAAAATTTTATTCAGGAAAGTACATATAGTTGATTTACAAATATAATGTTGGATTTATAGATAGAGCTAGTACATATAATACCTAAAGCCACTAGTACGCATAGCGTTTCGGGCATTAACATAAGCTGGAGCCACTTTAAAAAGCATATATATTATATATATATATATATATATATATATATATATATATATATATATTATATATATATATATATATATATATATATATCTATATATATATATATATATATATATATATATATATATATATATCTATTTATATTTATATTTGTTTAGGGATTTATGTCTTGGGATACGTTTATTACCAAATTAGCGGGTATTGGTGGTTGAGGTGGGGTAGTGTGAGGAGCGGAGCACTGGGGGCGACTCCGTCGTCTGCATCAGTCGTCGCCATGGAGCTCTCGGGCCAAGGACAGCCGCCGGGATCACAAACTATTACCTTGATGAAAATTGGCCATTACCAGATTGGTAATACCCTGGGAGCTGGCACGTTTGGCAAGGTTAAATGTGAGTGGCCCCGATTTGAAGTTTTATACACTTGGGGGTTTTAATGGGTATTACTATTTTTTGTGTGTTTTTTTTTTTTGGCATTTCTGTGGTTTTCTTGCCAGTGGTCTGCATGGTAGAGGTCCGTTATCAATATTTGTTCCAAGCAGTCCAAAAATGTCTTTGGTTATGCTTGGGAAGTAACAAGAGGCAATATTTGATTTATATAGGCAAGAAAAGATAATATAGCCTAGCCCTGCATAGGCTAGGCTAGGTGCTGGAGACCTCATAGTGTGGCAGACATTTGGCCAAATAGTCCTTCAGATAATGGTATACCACTATTTCCACTATTGCAGGAGCCTGATTCGTCCTGGAATGTGGAGGTGTAAAGTGGTCTTAAGAGTGTGTACTTACCAACTGGCGGAAATAAGGAGGACACGTATTAGATTCCGTGTAACACCTCGTGCCGTGTCGAGTCGGTCTTCACTCGGGGGGGGGGGGGAAGTTATTCGACGACGGTTTGGGGGGGGGGGAACCCCGCTTTACTCTTTTGAGGGATCATTTGAGTAGCGTCTGATGAAACGGCTATGCCTAACTGTGAAGATAATGGGCGTTGATGTGGAGTTGGCTTCCAGGAAAATAATTACTGCTTTGCTTGTGCAAGCTGTGGTATACTGGAGTCTTATTCTACATAGTTGTTATCCACAGACTACTCCATAGACACGTCTGTAGATACTGTATTTACGTATGTATTATATTACACTATTATATTACAGTATATATTACTGTATTACGATACTGTATTTACGAGTATCACGATGTGGGCCGGCATCCAGGTCCTGTAGCACCGTCAGGTCAGTCCAGGTGGTTGTCAGCCTTCAGGTCCAGAGTTAGGTTCAGATATACAGGACCGAGACAGTTGGGCAAGTTTCCTTTTACCTTGATGCCTCGGTTCATTTACCAGGAAATAAGTACCAGTGAGGTAAGTGGCTGTTGTGGGTTGTGTCCTAGGGAAGGTCAGTAGTTGGCCTGGGATTACTTTGATGAACCTAACCAGCTTGTTGACCCTGACAAGGGGGGGGGGAGAACCGTTTTGTGTCCATAATAAAAGTTAGATGTCACGAGATGAAATTGTTGATTTTGGAGTCAAGACGGCACAAGGTCACAAGAGACAAAGGATGTAGTTTTCTGTAAATCAAGAAAATGTTATGGTTACCACTTTAAGTAGCATGTGTGACGTTTCTGTTGACCTAACCTATAATATTATACTGTAATGTTGACTAGGTAACATACGGATAAATTTTTGATGTCTTGACATTTTCTATGACCAGGCAGAGGGAGGGGGGGTCAATACAGTACAGCATTGTGCCTATATTCTCTATTAATTACATAGTGGTAACACATAATTTATAAGATAGGGACAGACTATAGGAAGAGTCCTGTGTTGACTGCTAGGTGATGCTGCTTTAGGGCAAGGTGGTAAACGGATCATCTCCCAGAGGCAGTGAAAATCTAATGAATTTGTGTACAGAACAACTGCCTTGTAAACCAGTGGCCAAGCTCTACAGTTATTGGATTCGAGTTAATAAGTCAAAATCAGTGAGCTGTTAGTGCATGTTAAAAATATTTAGGTGAATTAACAAGGTGAACAAGAGCACTTTATTTTCATGATACGTTTGGCAATTGAAAATATAAATATGCCAGAAAAGAAAAAATAACTTGTATGAATTTATGGTAATGAACAATTGGAATGCATGGAAAAAAATCACAAGCCGCCTCCATCGACAAGTGAGAGGTAAAACGGCACAGATCCAGTTCCCACTAGTAAGTTGGAGCAGTGTGTGCCTCTGTACAGTATTATTGTATACCGTATATTTATACATGCACAGTACAGTATATATAAACAGTATTAAGTATTACACTGTTAACATTTGAGAAGGTTTGTTGTACCTTTTGGGCTCTGCTGTATTGTTTTACTGTACAGTATCTGTTTTAAATTTATTTTTCATTGTGCTGTACCAAATCAATTATATTAGGATTATGTAGTCTTCACATAAATATAAATGAAGAGGCACTTTTTATTTATTGCTTTCAATATTGTTGAATATTTTGTCCATTGCTGTACTGGGCTACTGTTCTTTGCAATTCACTTGAAGATTAAGTGTTTTAAAGTTTTGCTGATTTTAGGTATTTTTGTTTTGTTAGATGGTGAACACATTCTCACTGGTACTAAGGTTGCCATCAAGATTCTCAACCGCAAAACTATCAAGAATTTGGATATGGTCAGCAAGATAAAACGAGAAATAACAAATCTTAAATTGTTTCGTCATCCACATATCATTAAACTGTAAGTGTGAGGAGAGATGCATTGTATATTAGAGTATTTAAGGTTTCTTGAATATGTGAGTGAAGTTATTAGTGTTTTATTATTATTATTATTATTATTATTATTTATAACTTGGTTGGGTCCCATGTTTTGTCACCAAACGGACAAACATTAGCCAGGTCAAGTTATTAGTACAAAAATACACATGCAGTTCACTTCACATCCAGGGAAATTATTCCCTTATCAGGACCGTGATGGTTAAGAATATGCAATTGCAATTATCTGCAATAGGGGACCATCCTGGTGCTAGTATTTTGAACAAGAAAACTATTGAGGAAGCAAAGCATGAAGACTTAGTTGTTTACAAGTAGTTTCTAGAGAGATTGTTCTTTAGAGGCCAGACCACCAGGGTGGTGGGAGCCTTACCTCGGGATTGTCAGGGGTCTCTTTGCCCCTCTGTCTAGACAAGCATTTCTGAACCAGGGTTCAGCCGAACCCCAAGGTAACCAGGGCTGCAAGATATAGTAATAAATAGGCTAATTCTAATCATGTGCAAATATATTTTTTAGTCATTTTTGTGTTTAATCTTTTTTCATTTAACCAGTATCAACAGCAAAGACAGAAATCTCCATTCAATGAAAATCATCTCCATTCAAGTTTACAGTAAAATGTGTGTGTTTAGATAAAGTATGATCCACAATTATTTCAAGGGTACAAAGGTTGAGAAATGCTGGTCTAGACCCTTGGTTGGGGATGAATGTTTTGACTGGTTAGGGTGCTCTGAGGGCTCGCACACTTGTTTTAATTTACAATATTCATTAGAAAGAATTAATGTTTCTGTTTTGTATAATGCTCGACAAATAATTCTCTGAAAATATTGTTTTTCCTTCATGTCAGTTTCAGATGTACTGTACAATAATAAGACAAAAATGTAAAACTGACTTTATGGATGAGAGCACAAGGTGCTGAGGGAACTACAGAAACACTAAGATGAGAGTTAACTCAACTTACTGACTGATAGTGCCTGACAGCTGGGTGGACAGCACTTCGGATTTGTAGTCCTGAGGTTTCGGGTTCGATTCCCGGTGGAGACGGAGACAAATGAGCAAAATGTTTCTTTCATCATGATGCCTCTGTTACCTAGCAGTAAATAGATACCTGGGAGTTAGACAGCTGCTACGGGCTGCTTCCTGGGGGTGGAGGCCTGGTCGAGGACCGGGCCGCAGGGACACTAAGCCCCGAAATCATCTCAAGATAACCTCAAGAAGATAACCGTTTCTCTGTGTGAAATATCCCTTGACAAGCATTGGTACTTATTTATATTGCTGAAATGTCTCGGAATTTGTTACTTTTGTGATGTGATCTGAAAAATTGCTGTAATGCAGTACAGTTTAGGGTCAAATTGACTTTTTAAGATAAAATTCTTTTTACATTTTTGGGTAATAATTGCTTATATTTGTGTAGGTACCAGGTGATCAGCACACCTACAGATATCTTTATGGTGATGGAATATGCTTCAGGAGGAGAGCTTTTTGACTATATTAAGAAAAAAGGAAAGGTAAGTGTTAATAATTCTCTCCTTAACTTCTTACCATTTTGGTGTTTGACTATCAGTGACTAGGGCAGTCAGATCTAGCTCTTTATGCCCCGTCTCCTACCAGTTCGTACCTGGCATGCTAATTATCCCCCTCAATATTAACATTTTCATCATAATTTTTGTTTTAATTTGTGAATAGAATTGGTATCGACAACCTTTTCCTTCAATGCAATGCACTTTCCTACCACCCATACAGGGGCCCAAAACCTTCCTTACATCTCCAACTTGATTGCTTTCTTGATTTTCACTTATTATTTTCTCCCAGCAATTTATAGTACTGTAAGGTCTTAAGTGGATCAGATGGTTCTTGGGCCTTTTATCAGAGTAAAATTTCAATTGCTACTGGATATTAATTTTTTATTTATTTATTTATCTTTTTATTTAATTAAATGATGTAACATTTGTACATACTATTGACACACAGATCACATCAACACATCATCATCACAACAAGCACATCAACTAGAAAAGATGCAAAAGCACACAACTAAATGGCTCCCAGAATTGAAGGACAGGTGCTATGAGGAGAGGTTCGAGGCATTAAATATGCCAAAACTAGAAGATAGGAGAAAAAAAGAGGCGATATGATCACTACATACAAAATTGTAACAGGAATCGATTAAATTGATTGGGAGGAATTCCTGAAACCTGGAACTTCAAGGAAAAAGAGGTCATAGATTTAAACTTAACAAAGCTGCCAAAGAAATATAAGAAAATTCACTTCTGCAAACAGTGTGGTAGGTGGTTGGAACAAGTTAGGTAAGAAAGTGGTGGAGGCTAAAACCGTCAGTAATTTCAAAGCGTTATATGACAGAGTGCTGGGAAGACAGGATCCCACATGCGTAGCGCTCACCCTGTAACTACACTTGGGTAATTACAGATCAGATGGAAAGTCAATTTCTGAGCAGTGTCCCCTTAGGTGCTTTCAAACTAAATCCATAATTGTTCACCAGGATATCCCTACATTAGGCTTCTGTGATGTTGGCCTTAACCCCTGTCAAGGATACAGTATTGGCAAATGGGTAAGGGAGATAGGAGACCTTTATATAACTACACTATAAGGGGAAAGGCAATTACAAGAAACATTAAGAGAAAAAGACCTGGGAATATACATATTCTGAACACTAATACTAATACCAGAAGCTTACAGGAAGAGGATAATATCAGCAACATGTGGGAACTTGGCAAACATGAGAACATCATCAAAGAATCTAAACAGGGTGGCTTTGATGTTCATACACACTGCCTATGTGAGACCATTGCTTGAGTATGCAGCTCAGCAAGGTATGGGTTGCATGGAACCCACACCTTGGGAAGAGGTGTGGGTGGGGGATTGGGAAGATTTCCTGAAACCTGGAACTTTAAGAACAAGAGGTCATAGATTTAAACTAGCTATACACAGATGCCGAAGAAATATAAGAAAATTCACTTTCGCAAACAGAGTGGTAGACGGTTGGAACAAGTTAGGTGAGAAGGTGGTGGAGGCCAAGACCGTCAGTAGTTTCAAAGCGTTATATGACAAAGAGTGCTGGGAAGACGGGACACCACGAGCGTAGCTCTCATCGGTAACTACACTTAGGTAATTACACCTTGTGAAGTATAAACAGAAACTTGTGAAAAGTTCAGACTTGCAACTAGATTAGTACCAAAATTGAGAGGCCTCAACTGTGAGGATAAGTTGAGAGAACTCAGCATTACAACTTTAGAGGACAGAAGAAATAGTGGAGTATGATAATTACGTACAAGAGCTTGAGGGGAATAAGTGTATAAATAAGCGTATTCAAATTAAAGAGAGGTAGGTAAAAAAAGTGGACATCGATAGAAGCTGCACATGCAATAGTTGAAGAGCTGAAAGGAAATTCTCATTCCCATTATGGGTGATAGGGAAGTGGAATGCACTGAAGGAAGAGGTTGCTGAAGCCAATTTCATCCATGACTTTAAAAAGAAATATGATGAAAATATAATGTTGAGAGGTAACACCAGGTATGAATGGTTAGGAGATGGGGCATAAAGAGCTGGATCTCGCTCTCCCATAGTCACAGGTAGGCAAGCAGCCTGGCATCATTCTGCAGTTTAAGGACCGTTAATGTACCTGAAAAATTAGATCTCTATAGATCAGTTAACATGTTTGGTTTTCAAGTACAGTATTGTAATCCATTATAGTGCAGGTTATAAATATTTTTGAAAGAATATTAGTTTATAAATGAAATTGCAAGTCTGTACAATGTTTTCTAATAATTGTTTTGCGATTTGTTTTCAGCTGAAGGAATCTGAAGCTCGCAGGTTCTTCCAGCAGATCATATCAGGTGTGGATTATTGTCATCGTCACATGGTGGTGCACAGGGATCTGAAGCCTGAAAATCTTCTTTTGGATCACAATCTTCATGTGAAAATAGCAGACTTTGGTGAGTTTTAATTAATTTGTTTATAATAAAATATATGCATTTGTATATGCAACCTTGACCCACCACCACTGCACAACTTCTATACCTAGCAGTAATTGGGAACATGGTTGTTAACTAAGTTATGGTTTGTGTTCCAGGGAAATCTAGTCAGTCGTCTGCTCCTGTATCCACCGTTCAAGTGGTTGGACACCATTCCTTTCCCCCGTCCCATCCCAAATCCTTATCCTGACCCCTTCTCAGGGCTATATAGTTGTAATGGCTCTGTGCTTTCTCCTGATAGTTCCCTTCCCCCATTCCTTTTTCCACATGTGTGTTAAAAATAAAAAAACCTGCTTCTGCCAGGTTTTCAAAAATTAGGGATAATGGAAAGTACAATACAACCTCACTAGAGAATCTCTAGTTCCAATGCACACTTTGCAAGCTGGATTTACTCACCCGTTTTGCTGATGTGCAGATTTGTTTGGGATGCAGGGTCAGAGTTGACAGACCTGTGGGAAAGTTGACGG
>WNGS01092210.1:31314314-31367471 GCA_020271785.1 Procambarus virginalis
TACATTTGAAATTAATAATGGATGAATGGTAATGGAAAAAATTTGTGTATATTTGATATGTATACCAGACATAGTCCATTTAATGTCAGAATTTAGCCATTTTGTGTAAAAACTTTTATATCTCATTTATTAATTAAACAGTAATGGAAAAAGTCATATGTTTGTATATACAAGAGATGAACAGCGAGCTGAGCTAGAGCGATGTGCTGAGTCCATAAGGAGGCGGAGCTTCCGGAAATACCTTCCTGTGATTGGCTGGTGCGGGAAATACCAACACTCTTTTTTGAATACAATTTAAGCTAAGAATAGGTCCTTTGAGCAACAACAAGGTTGGTGTGAAAAGGAACAACAATTTCTGTTTTGCACCTGACAGAAATCTCATCTACTGAATAATTTACTGGAATAAAAGGCAGAGCAGATGCGTATCATTATTTGCGTCAGGCAACCCCTACTGATGACGTCCCAAGCTAGTAGCCAGCCATGTTTCTGTAACACTCGTTACATCTTGCAACTTTAATTATCGCTTATAATGCTTTTGATACTTAACATTTCACTTTTTAGGAGATTAAAGTGGTAGCAGAATGTCATAAGCAAGGATGTTGTGCTAAATAAAGATGATTTATTACGTGGATGGAACCTTTAGCTGATCCTTCCTGTGATTGGCTGTTGTCTGAATGTCAACAAAGAATATCTGCCAATGATATGCCTTTATTATGCACCCCATACCTTTTGTGGGCGAGCTTGGAACCTCCTACCGAGCCCAACAACCTGCCTTATGGGTTGCTGTTTGGCTATTTATAGTGCGTTGGAAAAAAAACAGATTTCGTTAGTGGTATTTTGTGGGGTAATTTGTTATAAGTGTAATTGATGTCAACAGATGCGTAAGCTGTACCTTATGGCTACTATTGACCAGCCAGTTAATAGTGTTCTCTTTTGCCGACAGATGGCATTAGCTGTATCATTATTACCTCCGAATTCCCTTTAAACACTGATCTACAAATCCCGTAGCTTATGATAAGGTTTTATAACATTTATGATAAGCATTAGATAAATGAGTTCTGCAATTACTTTTATTTATCAACTGTTGAGGATATCATCATATAACGTCTGGTTAGGACGTACTGCAATCGTGTCCGGACCACGGTCACAGGCGGTCACGGGGTTGGCGCTCTTGGTGGGAGGTGGAGTCTTGCCCCACACTCTTCGTTTTTGCACGTGGTGATACAGGATATTGTGAATTTGTTCTCGATTGTTGACTGTCGAAGAAATGGCTGAGGCGGTATGCCTAAGTGGTAGTGAGGAGGACAGACAAGATGATAACAGACCGTTTGAAGTAGTAGTGAACAGAAAGAAGCGGAGAAATAATAACAGACAGCGAGACAGTGAGAGTGACGAGGAAATTACTAAGAGACAGAAGAATGAGACCCTACTCAGCAGGACTCAAGACAAGCCATTTAATAGCAGGAAGAGGCTGTTGTTCCCTACAACATGCCAATTGAATTTCCACCAAAAGCTGGCGTGGACGGTAAGTCTGGCTAAGGAATTTTTGGATTACGAACCACTCTTCAAGGAGGGTCTTCACCGGCCCTACATAACAGTTGGGACTGAACAGGCCGTGGAACGCCTCACGACGGTTGGTTTTAAAGATGTAGTGATGGTTCCTCCAGAAGAAGGTATGTTGCACACAAAGATCATAGTTTTCAAGTTTCCAACTTATTTGGATCCTGACTGTCTTCTTCTTAACAATGATAATGTTGTCTGGGCAAAGAGAAACATTGTCCGTGGTGACAAACAAAGCCAGGTTGTTGCCTTGGTAAAGGGTGAGGCGCCAGAGAAAATTTTTGTGCAAGGACTAGGCTATAGGAACGTTGCAAAATACGTTGAGGAGCCCATACTGTGCATGAAGTGCTCACGTTGGGGACATATGGCATGGAAATGCCAGTTTGACCCCAGGTGTCGGTATTGTGGGAAAAAACACGACTCACGAGAGTGTAGAGTCAAGATTGAAAGAAGTGAAAAAGTCGTACCATTTTGTTGTAACTGTCGAGGCAGCCACAATGCTGGTTCCTCTCTATGCCCCATGAAGCCTCATCTGAAAGAGACTAGGACGGGTCCTACAAGCAGGATAGATGTGTCCTCGCAGCAAGGAAAGATCGTTCAAGAGGAACATGGAGGAAACAGCTGGAAGCCAACGACAGCCCCTATGTTCAATGTGTGGGAGAAAGGGGCGGAGAAAATAAAGGCGAGCCTAGGGAAAGTAAATCAGGCAGTGGAAAAACTGAAACCTTGTGAGGACAAGGTTCAGGACAATATGGTCACCTCTGAGGTAGGTAATCAAATTTTGGAGTATCTAAAAAAACTAGATAAGAGGATTGAGGCATTGGAAAAATTGGCTATGGAAGGTAGACGGGGTGAAGATGGTGGTGAAACAGGACGTGTAATTGAAAGTAAAACAGGACGTGAAATGGAAAGTGAAAAGTGCGTAGAAGAAAGTAATGATGTGCATGAGGTAACGATGATAGAGGATAGTCAGGAGAACACACTTTCTAGTAGTGTTAGCAGTGTTCAACCTCCTGTTGTGACAAATGATGAAAGAAAAGTTAAAGTAAAACGGTATACAGAAATAACAAAGAAAATAGATATGAATAATATTACCTTCGATGTTAGTAGTAGTTGTGCTAGTGAGGAGAAAGAAAAAATGTTACGGTGTTGGAAGGAAGTTACTAAGGTAATCTCGTATCTAATGGAATGTGATGGGCAGGGCAAAGGTAGTTTTATTATTAATCATGGATGAAAGTAAATTGAGCATATTATC
This sequence comes from Procambarus virginalis, assembly GCA_020271785.1. Taxonomy (NCBI): domain Eukaryota; kingdom Metazoa; phylum Arthropoda; class Malacostraca; order Decapoda; family Cambaridae; genus Procambarus; species Procambarus virginalis. The sequence continues at coordinate 31,317,130 of WNGS01092210.1, forward strand.
TTGGAACGTTAATGGATTAAAAACTAGAGCGGTGGATGTACACTATTATACTCTTAGAGAGGATATTGACATAGTAGCACTCCAGGAAACTGGGGATAGGGATGGTAGCATTCTGAGGCTAAATGGCTATAGAGGTTTTCACTTATATGCTGATGGAGGAACTAGGGGGGTCTCATGTTATGTCAAAAGTACCATACCTGTCGAGATAACTGGAATCCCTCAGAGATATAGAGGTATTGAAAGTATTTGCTTGCGGATACAATTAAAGGACCGAGAGTTAAATTTCATTAATCTATACATCTCTGATAGCTCCCTTGATTTAAGATACTTGCCAGATTCCTTCTTTTCTGAAGATACACTTGTGGTAGGGGATTTTAATGCCAGACATCCAGCTTTAGGATCAAGGGGTAAAGCAAATAGGAATGGTTGCAGATGGTACCAGTTTTTGCAGGAACATGAAGATGTTCAGCTGCTGGGCGAGCCCTATCCTACTCATTTGAGGGGAGGGAGATTAGATTATGCTTGTTTGATAAATGCTGAGGGCATAGAGGGGAATTGTCTTACTGTGAATGAAATGCTAAGTGATCATTTTGCATTACAAATACAGCTTAAACTAGATAAAAAGCATGCCTGCCTTCAGAGGAAAAGGTTAAAGTTTAATGAGGGAGAATTAAGGGGTCTTGTTGGCCATATTAAGTCTTGGTATGATACTTATAAGCCAGTTTCGGCAGAAGCATTTTATGAAGATTTAATTAAGGAGGTAGATGTATTTAATGCAACATTGAACCGGAAAACATCTAGTATAAAAAAGCATCCCCCCAGAAAAGGAAATTATACACATGACAAGATTCTTGTAATATGCTGTACTTACTATATTAACCTGCAATGTTAAATGGGATTCTTGTAATGTTATTTGTGTATTTGACTCACTGAATTTGTGCGCCCCTTGAGGGACTTGAAGTAGAGGGGGTAGAAATAGCCTAAGCTACTCTATCCCTTTGAGATGTATTTCTTGCTTATCTCAATAAACATACTTGAACTTGAACTTGAAATGCCAAGGTGCATGGAGCCCTGGCTGTGTGTTTTCATGTATCGTTTGTCTCTTTCGTGTGTCTTTCGAACTTTGTAGTAGCTTGTGTGTACAAAGTATAGGTCAAGAATTGAATGCAAATTTATTAGTTTAAAATTTTTAAACAATTTTATTTTTTAATTGACACTTGCTAAGAGCTGGTATTAAGTACGTCTTATTTGCTAATGTTGATTGTCGTAAACATTCCATATACCTATACAGTATATAGAATGTACATTGGGGACTCTTGACAAGCCGCCAACTTCCTGTCCTCGTCGAGGCCACTAGTGTTAGTATCCCTCGGGTAACTGTTATGAGTGGTAGACTTTTTAATCCTGAGAAATATATACAGTACTGTAATGGTAGAATTAACTGATTTTGCAAAATAGTGTAGGTCATTTGTTATGCGCCGGGGGGGGGGGGGGGGGTGCAACAAAGGTCAGAGTGCGACCACCGAGGTCACCAGTGTTGCCACACTCCGCTACAAGTAGCGAATTGGGCTACTTTTGAGAGCCCGGTCGCTACTTTCAGCTTTTTGGCCTATTCGTATTAGTAGTAAAGTAGTAAAGAAAATTTTATTCAGGAAAGTACATATAGTTGATTTACAAACATAATGTTGGATTTATAGATAGAGCTAGTACATATAATACCTAAAGCCACTAGTACGCATAGCGTTTCGTGCATTAACATAAGCTGGAGCCACTTTAAAAAGCATATATATATATATATATTTGTTTAGGGATTTATATGTCTTGGGATACGTTTATTACCAAATTAGCGGGTATTGGTGGTTGAGGTGGGGTAGTGTGAGGAGCGGAGCACTGGGGGCGACTCCGTCGTCTGCATCAGTCGTCGCCATGGAGCTCTCGGGCCAAGGACAGCCGCCGGGATCACAAACTATTACCTTGATGAAAATTGGCCATTACCAGATTGGTAATACCCTGGGAGCTGGCACGTTTGGCAAGGTTAAATGTGAGTGGCCCCGATTTGAAGTTTTATACACTTGGGGGTTTTAATGGGTATTACTATTTTTTGTGTGTATTTTTTTTTTTGGCATTTCTGTGGTTTTCTTGTCAGTGGTAGAGGCCCGTTATCAATATTTGTTCCAAGCAGTCCAAAAATTTCTTTGGTTATGCTTGGGAAGTAACAAGAGGCAATATTTGATTTATATAGGCAAGAAAAGATAATATAGCCTAGCCCTGCATAGGCTAGGCTAGGCTAGGCTAGGTGCTGGAGACCTCATAGTGTGGCAGACATTTGGCCAATAGTCCTTCAGATAATGGTATACCACTATTTCCAACATTGCACTTTGCCGCTATTGCAGGAGCCTGACTCCTCCTGGAATGTGGTGGTGTAAAGTGGTCTTAAGAGTGTGTATTTACCAACTGGCGGAAATAAGGAGGACACGTATTAGATTCCGTGTAACACCTCGTGCCGTGTCGAGTCGACCTTCACTCGGGGGGAAGTTATTCGACGACGGTTTGGGGGGGGGGAAACCCCGCTTTACTCTTTTGAGGGCTCATTTGAGTAGCCTCTGATGAAACGGCTATGCCTAACTGTGAAGATAATGGGCGTTGATGTGGTGTTTGCTTCCAAGAAAATAATTACTGCTTTGCTTGTGCAAGCTGTGGTATACCGGAGTCTTATTCGACATAGTTGTTATCCACAGACTGCTCCATAGACACGTCTGTAGATACTGTATTTACGTATGTATTGTATTACAGTATTATATTACAGTATATATTACTCTATTACGATACTGTATTTACGAGTATCACGATGTGGGCCGGCATCCAGGTCCTGTAGCACCGTCAGATCAGTCCAGGTGGTTGTCAGCCTTAAGGTCCAGAGTTAGGTTCAGATATACAGGACCGAGACAGTTGGGCAAGTTTCCTTTTACCTTGATGCCTCGGTTCATTTACCAGGAAATAAGTACCAGTGAGGTAAGTGGCTGTTGTGGGTTGTGTCCTAGGGAAGGTCAGTAGTTGGCCTGGGATTACTTTGATGAACCTAACCAGCTTCTTGACCCTGACAAGGGGGGGGGGAGAACTGTTTTGTGTCCATAATAAAAGTTAGGTGTCACGAGATGAAATTGTTGATTTTGGAGTCAAGACGGCACAAGGTCACAAGAGACAAAGGATGTAGTTTTCCGTAAATCAAGAAAATGTTATGGTTACCACTTTAAGTAGCATGTGTGACGTTTCTGTTGACCTAACCTATAATATTATACTGTAATGTTGACTAGGTAACATACGGATAAATTTTTGATGTCTTGACATTTTCTATGACCAGGCAGAGGGAGGGGGGGTCAATACAGTACAGCATTGTACCTATATTCTCTATTAATTACATAGTGGTAACACATAATTTATAAGATAGGGACAGGCTATAGGAAGAGTCCTGTGTTGACTGCTAGGTGATGCTGCTTTAGGGCAAGGTGGTAAACGGATCATCTCCCAGAGGCAGTGAAAATCTAATGAATTTGTGTACAGAACAACTGCCTTGTAAACCAGTGGCCAAGATCTACAGTTATTGGATTCGAGTTAATAAGTCAAAATCAGTGAGCTGTTAGTGCATGTTAAAAATATTTAGGTGAATTAACAAGGTGAACAAGAGCACTTTATTTTCATGATACATTTGGCAATTGAAAATATAAATATGCCAGAAAAGAAAAAATAACTTGTATGAATTTATGGTAATCAACAATTGGAATGCATGGAAAAAAATCACAAGCCGCCTCCATCGACAAGTGAGAGGTAAAACGGCACAGATCCAGTTCCCACTAGTAAGTTGGAGCAGTGTGTGCCTCTGTACAGTATTATTGTATACCATATATTTATACATGCACAGTACAGTATATATAAACAGTATTAAGTATTGCACTGTTAACATTTGAGAAGGTTTGTTGTACCTTTTGGGCTCTGCTGTATTGTTTTACTGTACAGTATCTGTTTTAAATTTATTTTTCATTGTGCTGTACCAAATCAATTATATTAGGATTATGTAGTCTTCACATAAATATAAATGAAGAGGCACTTTTTATTTATTGCTTTCAATATTGTTGAATATTTTGTCCATTGCTGTACTGGGCTACTGTTCTTTGCAATTCACTTGAAGATTAAGTGTTTTAAAGTTTTGCTGATTTTAGGTATTTTTGTTTTGTTAGATGGTGAACACATTCTCACTGGTACTAAGGTTGCCATCAAGATTCTCAACCGCAAAACTATCAAGAATTTGGATATGGTCAGCAAGATAAAACGAGAAATAACAAATCTTAAATTGTTTCGTCATCCACATATCATTAAACTGTAAGTGTGAGGAGAGATGCATTGTATATTAGAGTATTTAAGGTTTCTTGAATATGTGAGTGAAGTTATTAGTGTTTTTTATTATTATTATTATTATTATTATTATTATTATTATTATTATTATAACTTAGTTGGGTCCCATGTTTTGTCACCAAAAGGACAAACATTAGCCAGGTCAAATTATTAGTACAAAAATACACATGCAGTTCACTTCACATCCAGGGAAATTATTCCCTTATCAGGACCGTGATGGTTAAGAATATGCAATTGCAGTTATCTGCAATAGGGGACAATCCTGGTGCTAGTATTTTGAACAAGAAAACTATTGAGGAAGCAAAGCATGAAGACTTAGTTGTTTACAAGTAGTTTCTAGAGAGATTGTTCTTTAGAGGCCAGACCACCAGGGTGGTGGGAGCCTTACCTCGGGATTGTCAGTGGGCTCTTTGCCCCTCTGTCTAGACAAGCATTTCTGAACCAGGGTTCAGCCGAACCCCAAGGTAACCAGGGCTGCAAGATATAGTAATAAATAGGCTAATTCTAATCATGTGCAAATATATTTTTTAGTCATTTTTGTGTTTAATCTTTTTTCATTTAACCAGTATCAACAGCAAAGACAGAAATCATCTCCATTCAATGAAAATCATCTCCATTCAAGTTTACAGTAAAATGTGTGTGTTTAGATAAAGTATGATCCACAATTATTTCAAGGGTACAAAGGTTGAGAAATGCTGGTCTAGACCCTTGTGGTTGGGGATGAATGTTTTGGCTGGTTGGGGTGCTCTGAGGGCTCGCACACTTGTTTTACTCGGCACGCCAAGGTCAGTCAACCCAGCCGCATTGGCTAGGCTGTGTTGGTTTTCTTTTATAATTCCTGGCGAGTGTCCTCAGTGCCTAGGTGTCCTGGTTAGTCAGTCTTTTGGGCCCTGGTAATTCCTTGCAGGTTTCGGTGAGGTCTGTGGATATCTGATCCAAGCCCACTCTTGCCCTGTGCAAGTTTGAGGGCTGTTTGTCGTCCATGCCGCTGGGTAACAATTGTTCTTTCTGCCTCCACCATGCTGCCTGTTGGGTTGGTGACACCTATGACCCCGAGTCCTGTGGGGCTTGTTTTCCCCATGTGGCTCTTGCTGACCCTCTGAATGAAGTTTCTAGATTTCACCTTGGTTTCTAGATTTTTTTTTAGTAAACAAGGTAAGTAACCCCTGTCCACAAATGTGGTGATCTCACAGATGTTAACAACTACAGACCTATATCAATCCTGCCTAACTTGTCAAAAATATTTGAAAAACTAATCTACAAGCAGCTTTACTCTTATCTAGCCAAACACAATATACTTAGCTCTTGTCAATATGGCTTCAGACCCAAAAAAAGCACTAATGATGCACTTATTAGTATGATTAACTTGATTCATGCAGCTCTTGATAAAAATGAGTTCCCTGTTGGGTTATTTGTGGACCTGCGTAAGGCTTTTGACACTGTCAACCACCAAAACCTTCTTCTTAAATTACATCATTATGGAGTCAGAGGACACTCCCTGCAATATCTCAAATCTTACCTTACTGACAGGCTCCAGTATGTTTCTGTGAATAATTCAATTTCTCCCACCCTACCCATCAACATCGGTGTTCCTCAGGGCAGCATACTTGGCCCTCTCCTCTTTCTCATCTACATTAATGACCTTCCAAATGCCTCCCAACACCTCAAACCAATTCTTTTTGCTGACGACACAACCTTCATTTACTCCAGTCCTGACCCCCTTGCTCTAAATGCCACAGTAAATACTGAGCTAAATAAAGTCCATCTTTGGCTAACTGCCAACAAACTCACCCTTAACATTGACAAAACTTTCTATATTCTGTTTGGCAATAAATCCTCTAATCAAATAAATCTCAAAATTAACAATACCCAAATTTGTAACAAATTAGATGGTAAGTTCCTTGGCGTTCTCATTGACCACAAGCTGAACTTCCAGGGACACATTCTAAACATATCAAAAAAAGTTTCAAAAACTGTTGGCATTCTCTCTAAGATCAGATATTATGTACCCCGACCTGCCCTGGTGACTCTCTATTACTCCCTCATCTATCCATATCTCAACTATGGTATTTGTGCTTGGGGTTCTACTACCCAAAATCATTTACGTCCTCTAATTACTCAACACAAAGCTGCTATTAGGACAATATCCAACTCTGGCCCCAGACATCACTCGGTACCCCTACTCAAATCTCTGAATATGTTAGATATTAAGTCACTGCACATTCTCTCATGTGTATCATACATATATAAAACGCTGAACTGTAATGCCAATCCTGAACTCAAAAGCTTCATTGAAGGTTGTAACAGAACCCATGAGCACCACACCAGAAATAAATACAGTTTTGATATTCCAAGAGTACGGCTTAATCAAACTAGAAATGCTCTACAAATCAAGGGACCCAGAATGTGGAATGACCTCCCCAACCATGTTAAAGACTGTACCTCTCTCAACCAGTTTAAGAAAAAAACTAAACACTACCTAATAAATTCCCTGTAACCTACCTTACCCCTCTAGTTCAACCCATGTCTGTTTTTTAATCAACGCTGTTTGTCAACCTTTTGTATTTGTGCTGCTTTTTCAGTCATGTTCCCCTTTTTTTTTATCTTTATTTGTATTTGTTCTCAACACATTTTATTCTTTATGCTCTATTAGTATTAAGTTCTAGATATTAATGTTCTTCCTGCCCGAAACGCATTGCGTAATAGTGGCTTTAGGCATTGTATGTACTAGCTCTACCTATAATTCGATCCATTAATGTAACCTCACTTGTATGTATATACCTTACCTGAATAAACATTTATTTATTTATTTATTTATAAGGGAAATTGTCATATGTTGATCCCTAGGGTAATATAGTTATGATTTTAGTTATTATCTCCTAGTTTTACACAAATTATATGAATATTGTATGGTTATAATACATCTATATGGATGTAATGGACTTAGCCGAATTTGTTCATGGTCTTGTGTTATTGTTTTGAATTTCTTATTGTGTAATAAAGTTATCGGGTGCCTCTGGCCTTCGATAACATCAAATCAGAATTTGGCCTTTCCTGCCAGTGGTTGAATCTGTTTCTGGAAAACTTTCTAATATGGAATAAGGAGTGGGTTGCAAGACATTTCCTTCAAGCTGTGCTTGAAACAGATTTCTGAGCAATATAAGTGCACACATTACATTGTAGGTCTATATACAGTACTCACTGCTTTTGTCAATTGTGTACATAAATTGAGTCATTCCACACATTCCACCCTTTCAGTGCTACCACAAATAGTGTTATAACAAGGCCACCACAAGAATGCAGAATGAAACTTACCTTATGTAATGGGGTACCCCATACAGAGGCACCAATGATCTTATGACAAAAACTTAACTGCATATGTAGCTTTTCTAGTAGCAAAGTTGTAGGCTTTCTAAATTAAAAAAAAAAAAATATTAATTCTTGAACTTGACTCTTTAATAACAGCCTTTTCTCTTTAATAAGGCTTTTTTAAAATTTACAATATTCATTAGAAAGATTTAATGTTTCTGTTTTGTATAATGCTCGACAAATAATTCTCTGAAAATATTGTTTTTCCTTCATGTCAGTTTCAGATGTACTGTACAATAATAAGACAAAAATGTAAAACTGACTTTATGGATGAGAGCACAAGGTGCTGAGGGAACTACAGAAACACTAAGATGAGAGTTAACTCAACTTACTGACTGATAGTGCCTGACAGCTGGGTGGACAGCACTTCGGATTCGTAGTCCTGAGGTTCCGGGTTCGATTCCCGGTAAAGACGGAGACAAATGAGCAAAATGTTTCTTTCACCCTGATGCCTCTGTTACCTAGCAGTAAATAGATACCTGGGAGTTAGACAGCTGCTACGGGCTGCTTCCTGGGGGTGGAGGCCTGGTCGAGGACCGGGCTGCAGGGACACTAAGCCCCAAAATCATCTCAAGATAACCTCAAGAAGATAACCGTTTCTCTGTGTGAAATATCCCTTGACAAGCATTGGTACTTATTTATATTGCTGAAATGTCTCGGAATTTGTTACTTTTGTGATGTGATCTGAAAAATTGCTGTAATGCAGTACAGTTTAGGGTCAAATTGACTTTTTAAGATAAAATTCTTTTTACATTTTTGGGTAATAATTGGTTATATTTGTGTAGGTACCAGGTGATCAGCACACCTACAGATATCTTTATGGTGATGGAATATGCTTCAGGAGGAGAGCTTTTTGACTATATTAAGAAAAAAGGAAAGGTAAGTGTTAATAATTCTCTCCTTAACATCTTACCATTTTGGCGTTTGACTATCAGTGACTAGGGCAGTCAGATCTAGCTCTTTATGCCCCGTCTCCTACCAGTTCGTACCTGGCATGCTAATTATCCCCCTCAATATTAACATTTTCATCATAATTTTTGTTTTAATTTGTGAATGGAATTGGTATCAACAACTTTTTCCTTCAATGCAATGCACTTTCCTACCACCCATACAGGGGGCCTAAACCTTCCTTACATCTCCAACTTGATTGCTTTCTTGATTTTCACTTATTATTTTCTCCCAGCAATTTATAGTACTGTAAGGTCTTAAGTGGATCAGATGGTTCTTGGGCCTTTTATCAGAGTAAAATTTCAATTGCTACTGGATATTAATTTTTTATTTATTTATTTATCTTTTTATTTAATTAAATGATGTAACATTTGTACATACTATTGACACACAGATCACATCAACACATCATCATCGCAACAAGCACATCAACTAGAAAAGATGCAAAAGCACACAACTAAATGGCTCCCAGAATTGAAGGACAGGTGCTATGAGGAGAGGTTCGAGGCATTAAATATGCCAAAACTAGAAGATAGGAGAAAAAAGAGGCGATATGATCACTACATACAAAATTGTAACAGGAATCGATTAAATTGATTGGGAGGAATTCCTGAAACCTGGAACTTCAAGGAAAAAGAGGTCATAGATTTAAACTTAACAAAGCTGCCAAAGAAATATAAGAAAATTCACTTCTGCAAACAGTGTGGTAGGTGGTTGGAACAAGTTAGGTAAGAAAGTGGTGGAGGCTAAAACCGTCGGTAATTTCAAAGCGTTATATGACAGAGTGCTGGGAAGACAGGATCCCACATGCGTAGCGCTCACCCTGTAACTACACTTGGGTAATTACAGATCAGATGGAAAGTCAATTTCTGAGCAGTGTCCCCTTAGGTGCTTTCAAACTAAATCCATAATTGTTCACCAGGATATCCCTACATTAGGCTTCTGTGATGTTGGCCTTAACCCCTGTCAAGGATACAGTATTGGCAAATGGGTAAGGGAGATAGGAGACCTTTATATAACTACACTATAAGGGGAAAGGCAATTACAAGAAACATTAAGAGAAAAAGACCTGGGAATATACATATTCTGAACACTAATACTAATACCAGAAGCTTACAGGAAGAGGATAATATCAGCAACATGTGGGAACTTGGCAAACATGAGAACATCATCAAAGAATCTAAACAGGGTGGCTTTGATGTTCATACACACTGCCTATGTGAGACCATTGCTTGAGTATGCAGCTCAGCAAGGTATGGGTTGCATGGAACCCACACCTTGGGAAGAGGTGTGGGTGGGGGATAGGGAAGATTTCCTGAAACCTGGAACTTTAAGAACAAGAGGTCATAGATTTAAACTAGCTATACACAGATGCCGAAGAAATATAAGAAAATTCACTTTCGCAAACAGAGTGGTAGACGGTTGGAACAAGTTAGGTGAGAAGGTGGTGGAGGCCAAGACCGTCAGTAGTTTCAAAGCGTTATATGACAAAGAGTGCTGGGAAGACGGGACACCACGAGCGTAGCTCTCATCTGTAACTACACTTAGGTAATTACACCTTGTGAAGTATAAACAGAAACTTGTGAAAAGTTCAGACTTGCAACTAGATTAGTACCAAAATTGAGAGGCCTCAACTGTGAGGATAAGTTGAGAGAACTCAGCATTACAACTTTAGAGGACAGAAGAAATAGTGGAGTATGATAATTACGTACAAGAACTTGAGGGGAATAAGTGTATAAATAAGCGTATTCAAATTAAAGAGAGGTAGGTAAAAAAAGTGGACATCGATAGAAGCTGCACATGCAATAGTTGAAGAGCTGAAAGGAAATTCTCATTCCCATTATGGGTGATAGGGAAGTGGAATGCACTGAAGGAAGAGGTTGCTGAAGCCAATTTCATCCATGACTTTAAAAAGAAATATGATGAAAATATTAATGTTGAGAGGTAACACCAGGTATGAATGGTTAGGAGATGGGGCATAAAGAGCTGGATCTCGCTCCCCATAGTCACAGGTAGGCAAGCAGCCTGGCATCATTCTGCAGTTTAAGGACCGTTAATGTATCTGAAAAATTAGATCTCTATAGATCAGTTAACATGTTTGGTTTTCAAGTACAGTATTGTAATCCATTATAGTGCAGGTTATAAATATTTTTGAAAGAATATTAGTTTCTAAATGAAATTGCAAGTCTGTACAATGTTTTCTAATAATTGTTTTGCGATTTGTTTTCAGCTGAAGGAATCTGAAGCTCGCAGGTTCTTCCAGCAGATCATATCAGGTGTGGATTATTGTCATCGTCACATGGTGGTGCACAGGGATCTGAAGCCTGAAAATCTTCTTTTGGATCACAATCTTCATGTGAAAATAGCAGACTTTGGTGAGTTTTAATTAATTTGTTTATAATAAAAATATATGCATTTGTATATGCAACCTTGACCCACCACCACTGCACAACTTCTATACCTAGCAGTAATTGGGAACATGGTTGTTAACTAGGTTATGGTTTGTGTTCCAGGGAAATCTAGTCAGTCGTCTGCTCCCGTATCCACCATTCAAGTGGTTGGACACCATTCCTTTCCCCCGTCCCATCCCAAATCCTTATCCTGACCCCTTCTCAGGGCTATATAGTTGTAATGGCTCTGTGCTTTCTCCTGATAGTTCCCTTCCCCCCATTCCTTTTTCCACATGTGTGTTAAAAATAAAAAAACCTGCTTCTGCCAGGTTTTCAAAAATTAGGGATAATGGAAAGTACAATACAACCTCACTAGAGAATCTCTAGTTCCAATGCACACTTTGCAAGCTGGATTTACTCACCTGTTTTGATGATGTACAGATTTGTTTGGGATACAGGGTCAGAGTTGACAGACCTGTGGGAAAGTTGATGGGCCTGACTAATAAGATGAATAAGGTTTGAGGGGCAGGATTCTGAGCAATACTTTGTGAGAGATGCATCTCTCTACTGCCTGGTACTCCTGGTAGTTGTCCATCATATAAATTTAAATTAAAATTTTACTGTAAAATTTCCCCTTAGAGCATGGCAAATATTAGGGTATGAATGGTAACTCCTTTAACCATTAAAGTTCAGTTCTTGGCACATGTTTATGCCCAGGGTAATGTGATTATTTAATTCCTATCCCAACCAATCCTGCCTCTCCACCTTCCCACCCAGCTACATCTACACCGATCTCCACCCCTCTCCCTCAATCCTCTTTCCCACCAACTCCAGCCCTCGTCTGTCTTGTACCCTCCTGTATCTGTCTTGTACTCACTCAATTATGCTTGCTAGGATTGAGCTCCAGGTTTATGGTGTAGCCTCTCAATCAAGTTTTTAAAAAGTTTTAAGTAGGATATCTTAAATGTGCCATCATATTTTGTACACTAGACAAATTTTATACCTCCTTGTAGAGTGCACTCATGGTTCAACTTAAATTCCTAAAATCAATAAGGGACAAATATAAGGCATCTTGCTACGACTCGCTCCAAGGTCATGTTAACTTGTGCAACTGTGTGTGTCCGTACAATAAAATCAGTCTAAAGGTGAATCTGTGAACTTGGTAATGATTCTTTGTGTAAATATTGCAAGGAGGACATAAAAAATTGGTTCTTAGATTTACTCTTAATAGTAAACTTTATATCTAATTTGCATATTCATATTTTCATATGGTTATTACAGGGCTTTCTAACATCATGGTGGATGGAGAATTCCTTCGCACTAGCTGTGGGTCTCCAAATTATGCTGCTCCTGAAGTGATCTCTGGAAAACTTTATGCTGGGCCTGAGGTGAGAACATTAGATACCACAGTGCTAAGGTTACAGTATTCTCTCTATTTGCACATTTTACTGTGGCTTGTCTTTCAAATATTACAATATTTAAAGATTGCAAAATAAAATTAATATTTTTCATATTAAAATAGTTTGAAGTACAAAATTATTTGACAATCAAGTCATTAACCCCCAGGACTGTGCAAGGGTTAAATGAGCCAATATCTGTAAGCACATCGAAAAATAGTATTAAAAACAAGATTTTTGACTACTATATTATTAAAAACTGTTCCTATGCTCAGGGCATAATGTTCCAAAAATTTTACTTTTCAAGATGGTAGATAATTACCAGAGGCTTCAAATGTTCAATTTCAATACTGGGTCCCAGCTGGACTTTCAAATGTTGCAAAGTACTGTACCTAAAATATATCATAACAGTATGTACATTTCAAGACTTAAGATGGGCAAATAGGAGCCTTCGATCTTCATTACTCGATTCAATATTGCCTCTAATAATCCTCATGAGCCAAGATCATATCAACAACTGTTTTATGAGCCTCAACACAGCTCGGTCATAACACGGGAGGACCTGTGCCACTGTGCAAGCAAAGACACATGCCAAGAAGAGCAGTCACAAATCAAGCTCTACTTGGTGATAGGAGGATAGAATTTATTGGTCGCAAAAGTAAAGACATGATCAGAAAGTTGTAATTTTGTTTTTCTTTTATTATGTTGAGCTTAAGAAACATTAGTCAAATAATCCATTTGGTTACAAGGATTGCCACCATTTCTGCATTGCTGAAGTGTTCATTATATTTTTATGGACATGTTGCTTGATTTCCCACATGCAAATTGCAACATTTTCTTATTCAGTAGATAGATTATTTCACATTATTGCATGATTAACTGTGCTTTTATCCTAGGTGGATGTTTGGTCATGTGGCATCATCCTGTATGCTCTTCTCTGTGGCACATTACCTTTTGACGACGAGCATGTGCCAACACTATTCCGCAAAATCAAGTGTAAGTAGCATCCTAAGAGCAAAACATTTTTCCCCTGTTTTCTATATGCATGAATCAGGATTAAAATTATTCAATACTGAACAGATGTTCTTAGGAAAAATAATAACAATTTATTTACAGCGGGTGTGTTCCAAATACCAGATTACCTAAATCAGAGTGTGGTGCGCTTACTTTTGCACATGCTAATGGTGGATCCCATGAGGCGGGCAAATATTGAAGACATCAAGTAAGCTGTTATGTTATTTTTCACATGCATGCACTTTCACTCGTTCATTTAGTCTTTTTATATGTGGCTGGTAACCTCTGTATTGATTTTGTTATAACTAATGGTCCCTAACCCCTTGAAGTGCCCAATTCTGTCTTGGTTTCCTACTCTATGCAGTTCTTAATATGCAGATGAGTTAAAAATATAAAGAAAAAAATAAAATTAATATACAATATTTTCTTGGCTATATGGAATTTCATATTAAATTTTGATATTGATATCAGTTACTGAAATGACCCTTAATTAACCCTTAATTTTTACCCTTAATTTAACCCTTAATTTAAAATTTTCTTGTTGGCTTCAGGGAAAACAAATTTAAAACCAAGAAAAGCAAAAATGGTCTAGAACTTAATATCTTTAATAAATTTTTTAGGTGGGATTGATACCATATGATTTAAAACTATTCTAATTAGAGTATTAAATTTTTATTTATAAGATTTATCATTTTATAAGGTATTAATAGCCAAGTTTGGCAAATCTTGGTAATTCTAAACATTTATAAACCGGTTCTAATTTGCTTAAATTTCTTTAGCAAAAAAAATTCATGATGTAAGCTGCACTTTCCTTGAGAAAATCCCCCAAAATCTTAATGACATCATCTTTATCAAAGGGGTAATTTGTCACATGTTTATTTAACATCATTTGTTTTAAATAACAAATGTCAGATAAAGTGATATAATGAAATTTTTAACTTTGTAATGAGGCATCTCATAAATACCTGTAAAAACTGACCTCTTTATTCAATGTCAAGAAGCTTCTTTACTATGAAGACCTTAGTTCAGGTTTGAAATTAAGTTTATTTAATAATTTTTTAATCAGTATTTTCAGTACATTTATCACTGTACCATTCACTATAGTTGATAAGGGAATTGAAAATAACCAATAGTAATTCAATAACAACAGTTACTGGGCTCGACGGTAGAGCAATAGTCTCGCTTCATGCAGGTCGGGGTTCAGTCCCTGACAATCCAAGTGGTTGGGCACCATTCCTTCCTCCCGTCCCATCCCAAATTCTTATCCTTATTCCTTCTCGGTGCTTTATACAGCTATATACTTCCTACCGCATTATATATATATATACAGTATATATTTTTTTTTAAGATTAACACAAGAGTTGCCTGCATATGTTTATTCAGTGATGTCCTCTGTTGTAAGGTTATGTACATAATATTCCGCAGTGTGTCCAGTGGTTTTGTATAATCAATCTTTCCTGCTAATTATAATTTTTCACATATTGGCACACACATGTTTCTACCAAAGTGGCAGTGGATGAAACAAGATACTGATAGCCAGCAATATACAGTATAGGTATATGCTGTACAAGGCCAAGTATCTCCGAACGTTTTTAACTTTATGACATTTTTAATAATAAATATTTGTGAGTTAAACGCACACTAAGAGCAGTTAATTTTTTAGAAAATAAATTTTTAAATTATAGTTGAAACAGTCATTAGGCACCAAAAAATTATCTTTGAACATTTTCTAGGAGTGACCATTGAGAACAGCTGAGTACTCGGTATGCATACCACGATATATGTTTACAGATAATACTTTTTACCCTTCTGTGTTCTGATTTATTTTGATTGATTAGAATTAGTGCGTTGAACAGGTAACCTGGTTGTAACCCCGTGATGGCTGCTGCATCCAACGGTGTGCATCCTGCTTTTAAAATTGTGTTATTTTCACTAATTAAAATGTTCCTTGACTGTCACATTTCATAAGCAGGAAATATTTACTGGTTAATAGCAAGTGTGTGTATTTGAAGAACATTTATGTTATGAATTACACAGTGCTGTACCTGTCTGTAA
The DNA here is from genome assembly GCA_020271785.1 of Procambarus virginalis. Lineage (NCBI taxonomy): Eukaryota > Metazoa > Arthropoda > Malacostraca > Decapoda > Cambaridae > Procambarus > Procambarus virginalis. Next base: position 31,332,713 of record WNGS01092210.1, read on the forward strand.
TATTACAATACTAGTAACGCGTTCTGTTATGTAATCACGTTCTTTATCAAGGTACATCACGAGTGATTTAACCTGTTTAAAACACTTGCTGGTAAAGTGTCTTTAAATTCTCATGATGCTAGAATGTAAAATATGTACTTCATACAGTACTTAATGTTTTATACATACTATAGTTCCGTTGAAGATCTAAAATAATTGTATATTTCAGAAAGCATGAATGGTTCCAGAAAGACCTTCCAGCATATCTCTTCCCACCACCATATGATCATGATAGCTCGGTTATAGACCAGGATGCCATAGCTGAAGTCTGTGAGGTGTGTTATTTATTAATAATAAGAGACTTATGTAATGTCCACATTGTTTAGGCAGATAAAGGGAATAGTACCAGAAATGGTGTGAAATTAGTGTTAGAGAAAAACTACATTTAATATGTGATGTAATCAGATGATGCAGTCCTTTTAGTAGAAACCAAATGAGGAAAACTGGTTTTATATTATGGGAAGATTTTGTTGGTGAATGGGAGAGAAGACTGATGCAGATGAATGGAAGGTTTTTGGAGGAGAGAGAAGGCAACATTGTGAACATAAGAGTAAATAAAGGTGTCCTATAAGTGACTGAGCAGATTTAATTCTGGTACTTTAGGTTTGTAATTGGAAAAGTGAAATGTGTACAGAAGTTGGATCAGGTAAGTGTTGGAAGGAAAATATGGAGCAATGGAAGCCCCAATTAGGAAAAATAAGATACAATGAAATACACCTTAGAACTGCATGAAGGGGTAGTGTATGTCACTGTTGTGACGTGATCAGGAAAATCAACAGTTAAAGCAGCATAAAAATGATCAGATATGCATGTGTGGTGTTAAGACAGTGAATGGAATTAAAATTTTGTTGAAAAATAGGTAGTGGAAGTCATTAAATTGCAAGATTCTATAGAATATACTGAGATGGTTTGGACATACTAAACAAAAAAATGGTGAAAAGATTTTTCAATCCATAATATTTGAAAAAGGGCAATATGTTGATAGACAAACATAGTGTGTGAGTGAGTGAGGAACTGTATATAGCACACTAGTAGTAGTAGTAGTAGTAGGGCAGAGGACTACTTGGAATCAATTGTAACCCTAATGCTTCATCCAGCCCAAGTTGTGTTACAAGTCAAGCTAGGTGTACAGTACAGTATTCTATTTCTAGATGGCCTTGCAGAATATTTGCCATATTGGAAAAGAAATCCTGAAGTTTCTTGTTTCCTTCCTGGGCCTTGGTAAAAAAATTTCCACTGTTCTCGCCTAGTTGTAGCCTGGGCGCTGAGTTTTGGCTGTGTCGAAAGATGTACTGTGTCCAGTACATCTTTTGATTATGTATGTGTGCAATGCCTAAGTGCAAGCAAATTTAAATATGTTGTAAGAGTGGTATATTTTAGGGATGACTATTTTAACTAGTAAATTGTAATATTATACATCAGATTTATTTGTAATCATAAACAACTTTTTTTTTTTTTACCCCAGAAATTTCAAGTTGAAACAGCTGAAGTACAGAGTGCCATTATATCAGAAGATCCACACAATCAGCTGAAGATTGCCTATAATTTGATTGTTGACAACAAAAGATTTGCAGATGCAAATGCTCTGTACAGGTAAGATTTAATGTTGTTATACCTATAACTTACTTTTTATTACACTTGATCAGGAGACAGGCACGATATGAGGGTGATGCTGATTGTTAAATATTTGCTGAATGGTGTCCCCATTCCCTCCCTTCCCCAGTCACCTCTCCCCTCCTCCCTCCCCTCTTGATTCAAGATGATTATAAAAATAAGTAATTCTTTTAAAAACAATTTTTTTTTCTTTTAATCAAATTGATTCAAAAGGATTCAGTAATAATGCTTGCTCATCAGACCCTTTGCTGTTCAAATCTGGAAAAAGGAAATTAAATGTCTTGCTTGAATTGGAAGAATGAGAAGTCTTGCGTACTTCTTTCAGTGTTAAGTAAGATCTCGCTGCATTGTTTTATATAGTGATTAAGTCGCAATTCCTAGAGTATATCTGGAGTGGGGTTCTGGGGGTCATTTTTTCTCTCCAACCGTGCCTGGGGCCAGGCTTGGTTTGTAATACCTTGAAAATGGAGCTCTCTCCAACAATCTTGTGCGTTTCATTACATTATTGAGAGATCATCTTTGTCTTTGCAAAGGCATCTTTGCCTATTCTGTATACAAATTTAGATAAACTATACCATGTAACAGCTTTATATAGATGACTTCTGTTTTCTGTAACATAATGTCTGACTCTTTAATCTTTAATGAAGTGGTCATCATTTATTCATCTCCTGAGCCACTGTTGTCAGTCATTTGCCGATTTTCACTATTTCAGTATTGTGTTTCTCGACTTGTATACTAGTGATGTTAATTCCACAATACCTTGCACTGTGTCATTGAAAACTCGGAATTCAGTTATGTGTTAATTATCTTTACTCCTGAAGTTGTATTAAGATAAAATAAATTCACAAGTAAGCATTGGTGCAACAAGTGTCGGCAGCAGACAGGTTGCTATTGTTGTTTTCCTTGGTGTCACTTTGTTATGGTGTCTCAAAATTTGTATGTTTTACACCTTGCACCAAGATTTTGTTGAATTGCAGCGAGTCACAGTCAGTAGAGTATTTGTGACTGGTGAGAAGTGTGGGTATTTAATTATTAATGTTTAGGTTGTGTTGTATATAGAGGGAATGGAAGCAAGCAGATGCTAGGAGATTTCTAAATAATTTTCCACTTTTATCTTTATGGAGTTAAATTTTCTATGTGAATTTATTATGCACAAGGTTTTTCAGGACTGCATTCCTTGTGCAGATCAAGAGTCAACTGTACCTGGCATTTTAATGTCAGTATTACAAGAGAATAATGGCAGTAATGTTGCTACTGTATAGTATAAACCATATTTAACCAAAGTGAATTGGGTAGCAAAACCATTGAGTATACAGTAACAAGAAAATGATTATTTGACATTTTGTGTCCTACATGTTAGCTTCAACAAATGCAAACCATAAGAAAGATTTTGTGTATAGTACTGCACTGATTAGAAGGCAAACTGCATAGGTAAAAAAATTGTGATTCACTATTGTTATAATAGTTACTCGAGTTCATCTTGTTAATTTCAGCATCTCTGCATTTTACACTGGTGGATCTCCACCCCCTGCTCCTCCAACCCCTACCTTTAGCCCATCTGACCCCAATCCAAGCCCATTCAAGCCACATCCAGAGAGGATTGCACGTGAGTTTTAGTTTTTATTTTGCACTTTATTATTCTACAGTACAGTGTAATGTAATACTATACACTACCTAAATTGCTTTCTATTTGTTAGTATATACCCTTTTTTATTTACCCAAATGAATGTTTACAATATAATAATTTACTTTACCCAAGTGAATGTTTACAATATAATAATTTACTTTACCCAAGTGAATGTTTACAATATAATAATTTACTTTTTGCACTGATAAATTTTTATATTTATTGATCTCTAATTTTGATTATAAAAGTTTTTGACTTTGTGTGACATATAATTAACTAACTGGTGTAACTCTGATCACAATGATCAGCATTATCCAGGCTGGACTCGAGACCCAAATTTGCGTAGCGGGTAGTTGATATTGATGGCACAAGTCATGTTTTGTAAAATGGTGTCATCTGCATCATTTTATTAATTTAGTTTAGTTTAGCCTAACTAGAACCTTTTACTGACAAATCTCTTTGAATTGGTTACCAATGCAGAATTTGCATTTCTATTAGGAAATTCAAATTGTTGTACAGCAGGTATCCTTTTCAGAATGAATTTTCTCAAAGTTTTCTTCTATGTTTTATCCATGTTTCGACAGCTCATCTTGGCAAGATTCAAGCTGAGTTACGAGCATGTGAGTTTTTCATAAATATGTGGAGCTCTTCCAGTAAAGATAATGGTAACTCGTAAAAAATGTTGAACGAATTTCTATGGAATAAAATTCAAGCAACACGTGCATTAATTTATTGTGTACATGCAGAGGGGTGCAGATTTTTTAATGGGGTTTAAATTATTCCATTTTGAATGACATTTATAGATACTTCTTTTAGTGGCAGCCAATAGCATTTATTACCCACCTTCCGAACAACCCCTTGGAGTGTATGAATTTGTATGTGCATACATTGATTAAAATCTAACGAATATGTAGATTCATATAACATAAGTTAAAAGCATTTTTATCAGGGTTACCTTGGTCTTTGCTTGATGAGAAAACTGCATATTTAGTGTGACATTAACAAGTGTGTTGTCTGCGCTTTGAAGAATGTTGGTTTAATTTTAAAATTTTTAGCTGTTACTTCTCAGAAATATATTACATATTAATGACATTAGGGCATGTGTATTGGGTACCTGGATTGCTTAATTTGCTAGCATTCTGATTGTTTTTCCTCTCCTACTGTAGTTCGAAATTGACTCCTTTTAAGCTTCATTTTCTTGTTCATTCAAGGTTTAAATTTCCTTCTATTCTGCAGGTTCCTGTAGTCTCTCCTCCCTCTCTTGCAGGGTCCATGTGATTTGCTTCAGTTTTAACTATGTTGAAGACCACACTTCAGAGTTTACCCTAGATTCATCCTGGATGCTGCATATTCAATTATTTTGGATAAATAGTGCTCTACTCTAGTGTTAGCCTCATAATTTGGAGTGAAGAGCATTTCTCCCCTATTTTTATTAATTTGTGGGGGCACTTCTGTTTGAGTCATCCATTCTTTGTGTGTGTGTGATGTTGATGGTGATATGGGAGCATGGTTGTTCCTTGTTCTGGCTACAAAAGTTGCATGCCACTTTTGGTTCTGTGAACCTCGTGACATGAACACTCGTTAAGATTGTCCTCAACGTGCTTACAGCTTGGCAACATTTTCTTATTCAGTTGCAGTTAAAGCTCGTTCTCCTTCAGTAGATTACAGCCTAATTTAGGTTGCAGATGCAGGAATATTTCTATATTGGTTGAACATTTCAATTTTCAGATGTGTGGTATTTGTTGTCTGAGCTTGCTTTCAGTCTGATGATCGTTCTGTAATTTCTTTTGAGTAGTCAGTTGGGGAGTCATAAGCTTCTTGGGGCTTATAGCTTTGATATTGCAGTATCCCACCTCCCATTTCCCTCTACTATCACTCATCTGAAACTTTCTCAGCCTAGCAGGACTAGAATAAGGCTACCTCAAAATGTATAGAAACATCAAAACTTGTATTTGAAATGTAACTTTTTTTAACATTATATAGTGCAATCTTGATGAGCTGTCTTACAGTTTGATTATCTTGGCTGTTGGATTATAAACAAATTAAAATGTCAGTATCCTTGCATCATTTTTTAAATTGGTACCGTTCTTTTTTTTTTTTTTTTTTTTTTTACAGCGGACTTGGAGTAAGAGTATTTGTTTATGCTTTACTGGGTTGGTTCATCCAAATCATGAGTTTCAAGGGAAGTCAGTTGGTAAAATAGTCCAGTTTACATAAATTAAACGTTCTGAGGTTTTTAAGTTGGGGAGAAGAGTGCACATTTAAGCTGTTTGTTGGAAACAATATTGAGTATATATAAAAATATTTGTATTTTCTTTTACACAACTTGATAATGGTCCAGAATGGACCATAGTCTTTCATGGATACATAATATAATGAAAGTTAAAATTTAATTATTGTTCTCTAATTTTTATTTAGATTTTTTGTTAACATTCACATGTATACTGTAGTGTTACTGTGTTTCAGCTCCTTTGCCAATACATGTCTTGTTATGCTAAGTGTACATATATAGAATATTACAGTACTGTACATGTATTATACTTGCCCTGAAGATATGCAGTTTGATATTTAGTATTTGTGGTTTTTATTGTTCTTTGTCATGCTCGCAAACCTTGGTAATGTAGTTGAATGTGATCTAGAATTTGTGCTGTGTGACTGTATATATTTTTGTCCAACTGTATACAAATATTGCAACCACAGTTGCTTGAATTGCCAAGTTCAGTAATTAGAAGGTATCTACTGCTCTGTAAATGGTGCACATCAATCATACAAATAGCATAAATTAAAATTTAGCTTGTACAGTCATTTGTAGTGCATATTGTAATGCTTAATTCTGTAATTAAATAGTTTTTCCTTAACACATTTCAAAAGTTATTAGATGGAAGACATACCAGTTATTGGTCATCCTGTATTTTAAGATGTAAAGCATGTTATTAGAGCTTTACTGTATCATTAAATTAAAATAAAGGTCATTCATATAGTGAACACACAAATTTATCTTTGTTATAGAGAAAAAATGATGTAGGAGCAAGTGTTGGTAGACACCTTTACTTAGTACAAGCTATGAGATGTTCTGTATGTTACATATAGTTTCTAATGTTATCTCTTCCTTCAGCCCTGAGGGAACGGGCTTTGAGTGGTGACCGAGGAGTACCTAAAGGAACACCAGGAAAACGTGCAAAGTGGCATTTAGGTAAGTCACATGTATGATGGTAATTTTTAGTGTTCAAAACAAATTGTATATTTTCTTTATATACATGACACGATTAGTGATTATAAAGTAATAATCAGTATTGGACAATGCTTGCTACAGGAATGCTTCAAGATTTTCTTTGTAATACCTAATTATTTATATGTAAAATGTGTACTGTACTTTAAATTTTACTACTGGTATGTTTAACAAATATAATCTGCATATGATTCTGTGAAATAAGGTGTTTTGGATATTCTGTATAGTGCAATGCCACTGAACTCAATTTCATTATTCTGAATGCCTGGTATATCTGACTGAAATACAGAATATTAGTCAATAAAACTAAACTTCCTTGAGGCCACAAATTGAGCCTGCAGGCCGGGCTCGGGGCTGAGGCTGGGCTCGGGGGTCAGTTAACCCGAGTTATTATGTTTTAAGTCACTTAACAATATTTGATTTTCTGGTGCATCATGTTTCTATACAAAAAATATTTGAATTGTTAAAAGTTGTTTATTTGCTGAACAGGTATTCGCTCCCAAAGTAAGCCCCTGGACATCATGAGTGAAGTTTACAAGGCTATGAAAGTTCTTGGCTTCGTAAGTATACCAAGAAAAGCATTGTATACAACCAAAATGTATTTATAAGGTCATACAGTAAATTTGCTCAAGCTTGTATTTCTATTGTCATTGATGTTTTCATTAATCTGGTCTTATTATAGCTACAGTATTGTTGATAATATGGCTTAATAATTTATATTGATTAGTCAAAATTTAAAAATGCATTACAGTGCCTGCTCAGTTTCCAAAATCATTTGGCGTTGGATCCGGTTCATGACTTACAGAGGCTTGTTATACATACAGGTCATGGGGTGCCTGTCACTTAAAAAAATTTGGCAAATGATGAATCATGATTACGGTAAATAATGACATTGAAGCTAGTTTTTAAGTATTTTATATTTAAGAATTGTGTAGCTTTCACTTTTTTTCCCCCATGCATCAGAGTAAGAATTTTTTTTATTAACAGCTATTGTTGTCTATAAAACAATGATGTGGTGCAAACTTGAAAAATTAGGGAATACAGCAACAAAAATAATCAGAATGTGTGCTGTTAGGAGACTGGATAAAGTAAGGAATGAAAATGCCATGGAGAGATGTGAATTTCAACAGTCAATAATTTGCAAGATTGACGAGTACTCTACGTATCAAGAACTCGTTGAACAAATGCACAAAGATAAACTGGTGGAGAATGTATTCGGTTGAACTTGAGGGTAGGCCTAGGAACCTACCCAGCCTTTGAGGGTAGAAAGAGAAGGCCTGGAAGATGTCTGACCAACCAGGCAAGTGTGTGTGTGTGTGTGTGTAAGAGGTATTGGGAATTGTATGTGAAAAACTTACAAAGCCTTCAGGACCAAGACTGGGTGGAAGCGTATTAAAAGGAGGAAGTGGGTATATTTGTTTGTGTTGTATATGACATTTCACAAAGAATAGTGTACACCAGGTCTTGTGAAGGAGTAGTGTATAGCTGTTGATAATTGGTGCAGTTTATTGGTGGTAGTTTGTTGTGGTACTATATACTGTATACAGTATAATGAATGATATACAGTAATGAATAGACAAGTAATTTTTTTTTTTTAATCTGTAGCCTTCTTTCACTATTAACTTTTTCCAAGCATATGCCTCCTAACCCCATTAAACAGGGAAATTGGATAATGATGTACAGTTTGTATATTTTGCTGCTAAGATGATAGCAAAAATTATCTTTCTCAAGTTTACTCGTTACCTAAAACTTTAGGTAGGTAACAAGTAACAAGTGTTACCTAAAACTTTACTTGTTACCTAAAGTTACTTTTAAGTTACTTTTCCTATGTAAAGTAACTTTTTAAGTTTGCAGTAAGAAAGTGTGATTAATTATGGTTAATAAATAATAATAATTTAATTTTGAAAAATTTGAAAATTTGCTATGTTATTAATTAGCAATTCAAATAACTTTTGATAATGTTTAATTAGTTGCTTTTATGTTTTAATAGCAAATAAAGTAGTAATATGTTTGTTGTAATTTTTTAATGTAGAAATAAATTAGGCCATGTTTTGGTTTGGCCAAATCTAAGGCTCAAGGAATTGGAGGTGATCAAATCAAGAAGGCGCTGTACGGTTTTGTTTAAACATTTGTTCAGGCTAAGTCTAGTTTAAGTTAAAGTTGCTTTGTTTATAGAACACAATTACTATCAATCTTGGTGAAAAAACAATATTTTAGTGATAGTCATTTCATAACCATGAAATAATGCCATTCATGTTTATCATGCAGGAATGGAAGGTAGTTAATCCTTTCTATGTGCGTGTCCGCCGGAAGAATCCTGTGACCAGCAACTACGTGCACATGGCGCTTCAGTTGTATCAGGTTGATTACAGATCACATCTTCTCGACTTCAAAATCATATGCAATGAACCTAACGAGATCACTATATCTGAAAAGAAAGGTTGGTGTTGATTTTTAAACGTTGGTTATTTTCCAGTATTGTGGTCATTTGTGTTGCCATTCCTTGTGATAACTGGAGATACTAATAAATGAACTCACTCACTGTGGAGCAGAGGTTACTAAGCCTCAGAACCTTAACCCAGTTGTACAGGTGGACATTGTGAAGTCTTAGTTGCAAACCATTTTAAACTTCCTAGCTTGAGTATACTTTATTTTTTAACCTCGCAGTATGCTGCAGAAACAGATGTTACTGGTAGGTGGCCTTGGATATTTTTCCTATGGAAAGAGTGTAAATATTTTGGCAATTAGAATTATGATGGTGTACCATGTCTATTAACTCGAATAGCCAGCACAAAACAATAAGGCTCGAGTTAATATTTAAAGCTTTTGGCTTTAAAAATCTGTTATACAGACTACATAATCATATCCAAATCCACCTGTAAATACGTATAATTACGTACTTTTTTCTTTCTATAATGCCCTCTCAGTGGGTGGTTTCTTGATATAGTGAGGGGGGTGGGGGGGGGAAGCTTTTGTATGCTGTTCATGGGTAGAAGGGGATGGTTTCTGCTCATGTGTGCTGTGATGGTGCACAAGTGAAATACACTCTTGTGTGTTTGTCATACATGGAAGAGAACACACACACACATGGATAGATATATGTCCTGTATTTATTAATTATTAGTTACGAAAAAAAATTGAATAGTTTATAATTTTTCATGTGCTAAATACTGTTGATTGCCATGTTTTTCCTGTAGGGTCACGCACACACTGATTCAAATTTAAATAACCAATTTTTAAAACAAATATTTAATACTTTTAAATTATAATTTTAGTATGACAATTATCCTTATCCTCTTGTACTTTAGGTGATATGGAAGAAAGCATAAGTCGAGGGCATCATGTCATGGAGTTCTTTGAGATGTGTGCAGCACTAATCACAGAATTGGCACGATAAGATAGTTCGACAACTGCATCACGGAGACCTATTGTGCCTTCTGATCCATTGCGTTCGTTGATTGCGTCATTATGTAGCCTGTATGTATAGTAACTAATGTATAAAATAGAATATTATGCTTGCATAAAGAAAATTTGGACTACTGTATATTGTGATCAGTGCAAATCAACAAAGTATTAGATATATTGTTTAATTATTATAGATACTGTATTTACATTCTGCTTAATTTGTGTAATTGTTGATAATTAATTTTTTTTTGTATAACATTGCTAAATTATTTTAACTATTCCATGTTTTAGCGTGAATAAGTGATCATTGTACAGTATTTATTAAATGACTGAATTGAGTGTAGCAGTTAGTTACCATAATAATGTACCTTTATATCTGTAATGCTTTGTTCCTGTTAAGATCTCGATTTCCTCACTAATATTTTGACATTTTTATGGATAGCACTCGACATATGAAGTAAAGCTAACAGTACAGAAAGCACGCATGTTGTGAAACCTGCTTTTTTGAGACACCAGCCTCATTAAAATTGCTCCAAGGCATCTCAACTGCCTCTCAAAATTCTAAAGACCTTTTTAAGGTGCACTTGAAACATCTGAAGGTTTTCACATGCTGGTTTTACTTCACATTAGTGAAACAGTTGCCACTTTCTTTGTACAACTGGTGAGTATTTGTTTTAGATTCAGCTACTTGGAATAACAAGTTCCAAGTAGCATGGGCTGTGGTGAGCCCATAGTGGACTTAATGGGGAGTGGAAAAAGGATAATGTGATATGAAACAACTGAAAATGATAAGCAAAGCTTGGTAAAATAGTCAGCATTTATTGACGGTATAATCCAAGTTGTACTGCATTTTAAGTTATTTTTAATAACTACCCTAGTTATTTTTGCTCTTGCACAATTTCATAAATTAGAAATTTGAATATCTCCCTATTATGCATATCATAATTGTTGTCCATTCCTGGAGCTTTTTTTCTGCTTTTAATCTAGATAAAGTTGGTTTTATGTAAAATATAATATATTTTGTTAGGAATTTTTCAACCAGTTACATTAAGTGACAAGACAGTGATATTAAGACGACAGCTTCTTGAGTATACCTTTCATCGATTCATCGTCTCATAGTTATAAGGTGCTTTCACTTGATCAAATTCTTGTTATATTTACTGTTTTTGTCCATCTGCTCTTTTTACTTTAATTTTTTATTTTTTTTCTACAGTAATCAAATGGGTAATTTAATATAATCAAATTTTTAGTTATCCCACTTGGTTGCCCCCTAAGGTAACATTCTGCTGTCATGGCATAGGGAGTCGTGCAGGGTAACCTTCCTGCAGGGGTCTCACACATTGGTACTAGAGGGTACAGGATAAGATCATCCAGCTAAATTCAGTCATAGAAGGTTCAATTTATACACATTCAAAACCTTCAAGCATTTATGCACATTCACCTCAAGCTTCAAAGAATACCTGGCGTGGGTTTCGGGAGTGTTTGTACTCCCCGAGCCTGGCATGGGGCCAGCACCAGTAATTAACTACTGGTGGGTTCATTTAGCTGCTTATCTATCCTGTAACCAGGTGACAACATCTGATCAACAATACACCATACCTCATTAATCCTAGTTATATTCCTGTAATTCAGAAATGTAAGGGGGAAGTGGTGAACCTGATTAAAGATGGGTGTTTACGTCCATTGGAATTTTTGTGTAGGGGGCTCTTGCTTATAGATATTGCTTTCATGTGTTTGTGGGTAAAAGTTGTGGTGTGTTTCCCAGTTTGTTGCTTGTCTGTTCAGTCAGTGATGCATGGCAGTGGATTGAGTGTGCTATTATTTTACTGTGTTCTAGCTTGGCCTAGCAGGTAGGTGATTGGTGCCAAGTTTTGGATGCCCTCAATCTTGTGGGGGTGCAGATTATATAGTTTCCTACTATGTCCTCACCTTTTGTTGCAGAGTACAACAATAGGAAATGCCAGTAGCTGTTGCCTTGGCAGCAAGGCTTCTCTTCCTAAATATAGTGTGTGGGGTGGACCTGGCCAAAATATATTTCATTTGTGTATTAATATACAGTGGTACCTCAGTTTTCATATTAATCCCTTCCAGAAACGGTTCGAAAACCGAAAAATATGAAAACCAAAACGAATTTTCCCATAAGAAATACTGTAATATAAATTGACTATCTGTTTCACACCCCCCAAATATATTAACTAAAAAAAATACATTTTTTACAGAATAATACTCTTGGGTACCTTACCTTTATTGAGGATTCTTGGTGGTGTATAGAAGACAGGAAGTGGGGAGGAGGAGAGGTGTTAGTGTTTGGAAGGGGAGTTCCCTTCCATTATAACAGCAGTGATGACATTTCTGGGGTACTCTCTCTGTTACGTTTTGCAGGCATACCTCTAGGACCTGGTTGTGGCTCACTGCTTTCTTGTCTTAATAAGAATCTGTCTATAGACACTTGTTTTTTCCCTACGTTTTAACACTTGTGAGACACATCACATTGTCTCTATGAATGATCTCTTGTTTTTCCTCTTATCATCCTCACAACTATTTTCATGGGTTTAACATTACCACTGACTTTCTTGGAATCCATGGCATGATATATAATAAGAACTTTTATGTTCAGAAACCAAAAAAGCACGAAAACAATGAAATTCTTCACAAAGAATTCAAACACGATCATCACTAGGTGGGAGACACTGATAAACTGAAGTGCCAATGCTCGTTGGACCTGTATGTGTATAAATAAACTCTGAAAATCAAGGAAAACAACGAGAACCTAATTAATTTTTTTGAAGAAATTGAGCACGAGAACCGAAAAATACGAAAACATAGGTTCCACTGTTTATTTAGAGGTTTATGCAGTACCGTATTATGAAGCTTTTCAATTATCCACAATAAGGTGCAGGGTGAAGGGCTGAGCTGGATACTACAAGGTTTATGGTTATCCTCTTTTTTTTTTTTCCATCTTGCATTTTCCATGTGTAACATGCGTGGAGTTTGAGTGAATACTTGTTGGACCCTTCTTGGCACGCTATGTATGAAGCAGCTGCAAAGTTGTGGACACTTGAATATGAGGATGTTGCTCCCACTTTATCCCCAGAGGGTCAAGTATAGTGATCAAACATCAACTAAACCTTTTTACTTTATTTCATATATTGGGAAGAAATAAGATTGGGGAATTTAGATGTCTCCCCCAGAGGTTTGTGATGTCTATTGGTAGTCTCGATTTGCCTTCTCAGGAGAGTGGCTTAATGCAACTGTGTTTTTGGGTTTGGAGGTTGTTACTAATTTGTCTTTGGTTGAGATTACCTACCACAGGTGATGTAAGAGAACCTTGCTTGGTTCCTTTTAACTCTTAATAGTCCATAGTAACCAAGGGTTTATCATTGTGTCATAGGCATATTGTACCCTACTTCTCAAATTTGGTTATGACATTTTCCTTCCTTAAACCAGGTTCCTCCTTCCTGCTACAAAAGGCAAATTTCAAACTAACTGACAGTTTTTGCTGACTGTTCCCTCCTGACACCTTTCTTTTTAAGAACCAAACCCTTTTTTTTATTTATAGTACAGGTACTTCTGTCATTACTGGCTAGTATCAGATTCCTGCTTCATTCTGGCTTGCAAATAACTCATATTTGTGAAGAAATAGCAATGTTTTTGTAAATTTGGTTATAGATTCTTAGGAATGTTTCCAGTTGTCAGTCTTTTCACATCTTGGCCTTGTACATTACTATTTTGTCAAGATATTGTAAGATATGGCCTTCCATCAGCTGCATATCCACATTACCCATTGACTACAACATTTTGTTGCTGCAAACTTGAAGGCATATGCTCTTCTTGTTGATGCCCTCAAGCACCTGGCCTGTCAGCTCTTCTCTGCTAAGCCTCGGTAGTACTTTATTGGCTTAGTTGAGCTAAGGGAGATGTTGACTTTAATGTCTTTGTAGTAGCTGAGGCTATGCCCAAGTTGTTCATTCCAATCTTGTGGGATTCGGTAGCAAAATATACTACCAGACCTGTGGACACAGCATTAGGCCAGTCCCAGTAAACAGTTAAGCTATTGTAGTCCAACTCCTGAACCTGATGTTCAACACATTAGTGATACTAGCCCTGAACTTGATGTTCAACACATTAGTGATACTAGAGCTACCTTTCAGCCTTTGCACCTGATGGTCAAGGTGAAAGCTGTATCTCTGATATTAACCCAAACACATTAGACAGAGAGAATTTATGTGCCCATGCACTCAGCCCTAATTAAATTGGAATTCTTGGAATTCCAATTTATAAAGGAATGTACAATATCAGTAGCATAGTGCTCATTCTAATATGAAGAAAACGCTTTGATAGGCGAGATGCCAAAAGCACTTAAATCGGCAGATATAGCGCCACTACACAAGGAAGGTGTAGCAAAGTATTGGCTAAAACTTTAGACTGTATGCTCTACTGTCACATAAAATTATAGCGTTTGGAAGTGATTAGTAGTCAAATCTCCAGCTTTATGGAGAATAATGAACTTCATAATCCAGGTCAACATTGATTTAGAGCAGGAAGAGCCTGCTTTTTGCAATTACAGTACTTAATTAATTCGTGATAGTCATGTACGCATTGCAAGAAAACAAAATGCAAATGTTCCATACATGGACTTTGGAAAAGCATTTGACAAATGTGACATATTGGCATTTTGAGTGATATTTAGCACCTTTTGAATATCTAGCGACACAGCTGGTGCTAGACAGGTCTTCGTGGCTTGGCACTTTCTTTAGTAATTACTCGTGGGCCTACTTTTTTAAATAGTTTCCCAACAGAATAAACCATCTTAATTTTTCATATTTTTTTTTCAATTAAAAATGGATTGAGTACAGGTTTTCCCCCCTCTTAATTTAGTTTTGAATGGTGGAAAGATGTTCATAGTTGATATAGTCTTAAATGATGTAGACAATTGTAGTAAATGTTTATCAGGATAGGTAAAAATTGAACATGATTGACTCTGAATAGAAGTGGAAGTTTATTTTTTGAGAGAAGTATAAGTGTGTGTGTGATGTGATATTTGGCTTTATATTACATTGCTCTAGACAACATGCAGTGGTGTATGGGCTTTTTAATTCTTGCTTGCATTGTGGATCATTCAAGATGTAATAATAGTAAGGTAATTGCTTCTTTTTTAACTCATTTTTGGTTTCCATGATTTGTGTTGCTTCTTAGGCATATTCAGTCTTCATTCAGATCTTAACTTTTGTTGCACCTTCACGAGAATTTGCCGACTCTTGTATCGAGACAGCGTTCTTTATTTTCACCTACTGTGGTTTTCTTGCTTATAATTTTGTCTGTATTCTAGTTTCAGTGATGGTTACTCCATTGTGTAGCTGTCAAGCCACTGTGCATAATTCATTGGCAGATATTTTATTTCTACACACTGTAAAAATAGTGTGATGTAAATTATATCTAGATTCTTTTAAATCAGCCGTCGCCAACTGATGATCAGCGAGACAATTTTATTTGTATATTGTAACTGTATTTTCTTTAACTGTTATATTTAATGGCAACAAATAGTTTGACTTGAATAACTATCATTTCTTGTTTGGTGGGATCGCAGGATCTAAAATTATGAGTTTGGTGATCAATGAGCTCCGAGAGGTTGGCGACCACTGCTTTAAACAACCTATTTTGATCACAAATTTAAATAAATCTGAAAGATTGTTGTATCGCTTTCATTTTTACATTTAATTAATTTTTTATGAACATTTTACCACAGTAAAATGCTCATAAAAAATTAGTTTCTTTCAAAGGTTCTATTTTCAAAGTACTGTTGTAATGTGTATCATGGTTTCTTTTAAGAAATGTCTTGACTAGTTGAAAGGGAACAAACTGAACTGTACAGTATATAGAAGGTAAAAGTTGCAAGTACACCATGCAGGTAAAGTTCAACATGTGTTTGTTGAATGACCTTTTCAAATACTCATTTCAAAATCTGCTTAGTATCAACATCAATAACCCTTTGGTTGCATTGAGATCAGCAAAGCACCATTCTCTTGATTTATCTGCTATGTTTAACCTCCATTCATGTGCCTTGTAAAATGTTTCCAAGTCATGTAATGTTTGACTAGGCTCTTTTTAATCTTCTGGACCATCACCACTGAATAGATGCAGAAGAAACAGCAGTTTGGGAAGAAGGAAAACAGAGGATGTGAGGATGGGGAGGGGAGACTACCAAACTTAGAGAATGGTAGACATAACCCACCAGGCCACCTTAAAAATGCTTGCGTAGGATCCTGTTTGATACAAGCAGGCAGTCTGAAGTCAGGTAAAACCAGGCCCCCCCACCCCGAAGGCTCTAGCAGAGCTAGCCTCAATAGTGAAGAAAATTAAGCCAGCCATGGGAAAATGCCCCTCATCAAAAGCAAGAGGAGAGTGCCCAGCAGGAGTGACATGGGTCTTTGTAGAAATTCAGTTGCCACATGATCCCTGACATGTGGGGGCAGCCCTGTGGTGTCAGTACAGTAAAGTCCCATGAACAAATTACATTATTACACAATTATAAGTTATTATTTAAAAGGTAATTGCTAACAAAATAAAGCACCATTTATTATTATTTTCTAGTAAAGGCAGGACAATAAAAATATATACATATGGTTTATTTCATTGGGCAAGTTTACCAAGAGTGCTTGACACCATAGTCTGACTTACTGAATGCCCATTAGCAAAAATGCCTTCTGGCCCTCCTGAAGTTCCAGCCCACAATGACCCTCCCAGGTATGTTTCAGGGTATGAAAAACTCAAACCAAGTTGTATAGTATTGCACTGTATCACTGACCAGTTTCCGTAACTTTGACAGACTAAGTTAAACTTTTTTTTTGGGGGGGGGGCATTAACTGGATGTGAGATATAGCATGGATACACTTGTCCTTGGCTGTATACCAAAATTGCAATTGCTCTCCTCTCAATTACCATTAGACTTATTCCCTGTCCAGTGCACCATGTTGTACAGATTTCCCCAAGCAAGCATTTCTCTTTTCAAACCATGTCAGGTTTTAATTTTAGTTCTGATATGTCCAAGATTTTAACATGGTTAATACCTTATATTTATACAACAGCATTTATTAAAATTATTTTATTTTTCAGGTTTATTTAATTTTCCTTTAGTAATTTGTAAGATTTGTTGTATATCAAGTGTGACACCTGGTGGCATACCATAGCCCTCTTTCAAACCTTGAGGATTTGAGGGAGTCACACAGTCGTGATGGGGTTCTTTTCGCAACACCTGATCTATATCGACACCACTGAAGAATGCAACCGATTGTGGCAGATCTTTAAAACCCAACCTGTTAAAATAGAACAGATGCCTGAACAGTTACTGCAATGAAGACAACTTCAGAATGGTTAAAATGCAGGAAGCTGTGCATGATGCATTTACAAAAATGACTAATATGGGATTGGGCCTAATTACTACATTACTGGACTAAAAGTCGACACAATAGGAAACATTTGTAAAAAGTACTGTTTTACATGGCATAAAAACAGATACTATAATGCATTTGGCACAAGGACCACCATGGCAGATCATCATTACCCTGTTACAAGTTTCATGGGGAGGCACCCAATAATGATACGGGATAGAAAGACAGTATTGAAAGTGACACCTAACTTAATCCTCCACACATTAGCAGAGTGATATATGCCATCACAGTAAAATATCCACAATTTCTCGGCAATCAAAACATGATCTGCCTAAAAATATTACTTATTATTTTATTTCATTACTCATAATAAATCATTATCATTCATTACTCATAATAAATCTACTTTCCTTCAATTTTGTACATTGTTCATAATTCTCATGATGTTCATAAATATCATTTAATCTTTCACTCCATCCCTTCAGTTCTCTTAATGTAAATATGAAATAGTTGAGTCAATTTTCAATGTTATGAGGCACAAACTTTTTGTCTATCCTTTTACATTGCTACAATTGTACTGCTTGTTTGTCCTCTCCCTCCTAGTACCTTACACACCAATCACGCTGCCTCTAATGCTCTCATCTTTTTTTCCCTCGTAAAACATCAGCACTTGATACCCGTCTGTCAATAACTTTTTGTAGTTCTTCCTCACCTTATTGCAGTTGCCACTTTCCTTTACTTACATTTTAATCTTTGCTTCCCTTGCAAATTCCTGCTATATCTTACCTTGCGATGATTTCGGGGCTCAACATCCCCACGACCCGGTCCTCAACCAGGCCTCCTAAGGATATTCACATATCCTAGGTATTTATACTGTACTAATTAATTGATTTCAGTACTTCTCCATTTACTATTTCATATATAAATTTAGCTTTCTCTTCTAAACTATTTTAGTTGTACAAATATGAAATTGTGCTTGTCAAGATGAGTACATGTGTGATACCAGAGCAGTGAGAGGAGTACTGGAGGATTCTCAAATCACATGTTGATGCTGTACAAGTTAATCTAAAGTAATGAGTGTGATCACTTGTCACAATTATCCAAAATGTGAAAGAAATAGAAGTTGAACAATTGAGTATGAGATGACAGCAAAGGAACAGTGTTGATAGTGATGTTGAGAGATCATGAGCAAATGAACCTTAGTAACATGAGGGATATGCTGAAGGAATGTTCAGTTAAGACTGCTAGATAAATTTGTGGAATTGCACACATTTTTGTTAGAAGAATGAGAGTAACTGCTTGATGGGATAAGGAAGTGGCAAGAACAGTGCTTTTTATGGAGACAATGAGGTTAGAATACATTGAGTGTTGATTATAACTGTACACTTTTGCATCAATTATACTAAGTTCCATCCATCTAAATCTCTGATATTTTGTTCTCTCTGGAAAACTCTCCATTGCTGAAAAATAGAAGCGAGACACTAAATATTTGTGGTAATTAACTGCATTCTTAATTTTTGTAACAAAGAAATTTACTAACCTCAGTGCAAAGAGTGAGCGTGTGAGAAGGTTTGTAATCTGGAGAGCTAGAGCAGCTCGATAACAATCTTCTGATGATACCAAGTAGCGAACCTAAAATGGAGAATCTTTATAAAATACTGTACGTAAAAAAGTACTGAAGTGGGATACAATATAGTACATATAATAAAGTTAAGAATTATAATAAGGTTTACAATCAAGCATTATAAAGGCCTATTGTAGACAATGTGAAACATTTCACATTCTTGCACATGTTTTCTATTTCATTTCTGATATAAGTTGCTCACAAAATTACTCATACATACAGTACACAAATTCTGTAATCTTCCCATGTGTATTCATTATTACCATGTATTGTAATATCTCTTATATATTATTCATTACCACCACCTTTGAGTAAAATATGCAGCACAGAACTTTATTTCATTAACCTACCTCTTAACCAAATCTAACTACTGTACTATTTTTTAAATAAAAGCCCTTTCTGGTGTAATGTACTCGTCATAGCTAACCAGATGGTACATTTTGTCCTTTCCATTGATTTCTCTCATACTGAGTCTTCCCCTTTAGAATCTTCTGATCATAACCTCAACTTGTGTTGCTCTATTGTGTGCTCCTTCAAACTACAAATCTCGCAAACAATGGCACATCTATTTTGCTGGCTGAATAAACTTTAGGAATTGACATCAAAGGTTTCCATGGGAGTGACTATGGCCTTGTCTTTTAGGAAACAAGTGTGCTGATTGAAATAAAAAGATCATTATTGCTGTAGAATAGACTTGCATTCCATTTCTTTTACCTAATATTGTCCTTCACCTCTAAATCATTGTTTGGCAGCTCGTGTGCAAATGCCACTTTGCAATGGAATGCCTTCAAATCGTGATAATAGTCCCCCCTAGGTTAACTACTCTATATTTACTGTACACAATACGCTATTTCTGCAAGGAATCATAAAATCTAGTAGTGCAGAACACAACTTAATTAAAACAGTGAATTATTATCATTAATCATAATTCCAAACTTTGCTTTTATTTCTTGCTAAAAATTAGGGTACTGTATTGATCTTTTTTTGCCAGTCTTTCCCTCCAGCTCTATTTAATTACAATGAATCTATAACTGCTTCAGAAAACCCCATTTCCTGCTGCTTTTCACCCTCTTTTTTTTCTTAACCACTTTGGACAATTTCAGTTTTTGTGGGTAACTTTGCCTTTGTTACAATTAAATTCTATATTTATATAAAACTGACCATTACCTAAATATGCTGTATTATTTTATTAACATTTAATATGAACTGCTATTACCAACATAAAAATGCAATCTTACCTCATCATGAATGCTAATACATAAACGTCCTTTAATTTCATATTTTGTAAAGAGCCATCGCATGCAAACCAACATTATGTGAAGATAATCCACAGCTGAAAATTAATAATAAAATAATAATTTCTTTTTGACTATATAAAATACTGTATAATAGCCAGATTTATTGGTATGTCTCAAATTACAGTACATCTCACTATTAAAACTAGAGCATTGTAAACAGTAAAGAGACAATGTACTGTTTCTGAAGTCTATGAAGTGCAATTCTTGGAGGAATGTTTCAAGTTCTAATACGGAAGTGTAAAAGTGATAAGAAATATACGTTCCTAAAATTCAGCAGGTCAAATCAGAGTATAGCAGTGTACAGGTACATAAAAAGTTATCAAATTTGAGTAATATATAACTAACCTGAGCTCTGTACAACCCAGTTCACTCGACTTGTCATGAACTGGTTATCAACATAGTGTGGTTCAAGTGCTCGAGTTATTCTCCCACCAAGTACTGGTGTCTTCGGTGTCTCACACCTAGCAATAGCTTCCAGGCAGTTGAACATATGAGACTCTGAACCTCCAATCCAGACAAAAGGTTTTGCTACTACATCGTTAAAAGTGACCTCAATATTGTTCCGTCTGGCTTGCCACAACAGTTTGTTTATCTAAAAATTAAAATATTAGTATGACAGTATTCATTGTATATAATAGTCAAAGTTATATCTTGCACAACTACAATTTACATAAACAAATCCACAAGGGCCGTGATGAGGATTCAAACCTACGTCCGAGAGAATCCCAGACATTGCCTTAATCGACTGAGCTACGACATGGTTAAAAGAATTGCAACCGGGAAATCATCCTGATTTACCAACGGATCCTGCAGTCTCTCCGAGACACAAACCAGGGTTTTACGCAATTCCCCCATGCACTCGAGCTATGTCAATAGGCTGCTCTTCCTCTTCCATGTTACAATTTATTGTATGTTACAATTTACATACCTCGTTTAAACTCAATTTTTATCTAATACTATGTCACCCAATTGAAATAGTTAAAGTCAAATCCAGGAAGCAAACTTTCAAACAACAACTTCACCTGCCACCTAGAGGCAAGCCCAGCATCTCAGGCCACCCTATGGAGAAGGAGGAAAAGGACAAGACTAGGGGGTACTGAGCCACATGTCATTACATAGAGGCCTGTTATTACACTTAACACTTTGAGTAAACCCTCTCAATAGCTACTCTTGCTCAGTTCTACAGTATCTCACAGAGGGCACAATATTTTCCTTGAATTAAATTAGTACAGAACTGCAGAAACATAACTTAAGGAGAGCTTACCCATGGAAATGAGATATTTACTAAAGTCATAAAACAATTACTATGTAATTCAATCACATCCTTGAAGAAAGCAATACGAACCACATACAAAACACAGAGTCAGGTGTTATTTCAATATGTAGACAACGAACAGCTAACTCGTAAGAAAGCTCTACTCTCCATTAGCAGACTTTTGTAGTGGAAAACAAGTTCCATGCACTTCCAAGAGGCAAGGCAACTTGAGGAGCCAGCTCATGGAGAAGGGCAGGGAAATTCAAGCCAACCAGCCACAAAGGAAATGCTGGCATAAAGTTAGAAGGTGTGGGTTGGCAAGAAACTCTGGGTGGGCTGTGCTGTCATCTGATGGCACACTGGCACAACCGGATCATTATGTTTGTATCACATCAGCAATCTTTTGACAAGTTATCTTGAAGTGCCTACTTTTCATCCTGCAGTTTTTAATTTTGTTGTGCCTATGCTTTCTGGTAGATTTACTAGGAGAAACTGTAAAGCTCCGATTCCCAGCTTCACTGCATCATCAAGGAAACCAGATTCTGGTGTTGGCTCCTGGTAGGTAAGGGCAGGTCTCAGAGTTTGGTGCATTTCCCTAAAGCAAGGGAAATGCCACGTAGAAACAAAATTGTTGTATTTTCTCATGCACATTGATTTTCTAAAATCATGTTCTTTTTATGTCTAATAAGACTACTAATGCTCTTCTCATATTTACTACTAATCAATATTGCTCTCATAATTGTGACCAAGTCTTGAAGAGGAGACATGAACATAACATACAATATTGTATATGGAGATAAATAAACAAAGTGGACAGGTACAACCTTCTTCAATTCTGAGAAAATAGAACAAAATGACATTAGCTAATTTGCAAATATAAATTTTGCTATAGAGTTGTTAGAAAAGACTCGAACACTGTGTGTGACCAACAAATTAAATGCACTGAAAGACGTGGAAGTCACCTCCATTCATAGCTCGAAGAGCAAATACACTACAACAATGAAACGATGTCAAGAATATTAAAAAAGCACCTGGTACAAATAGCTAGGAGGGGATAGGACCCAAAGAGCTAGATACTCTTGCCCCAATGACACTATCAGGTAAATACAGTACTGATAGTTATGCACTGAACTTTGAGTGCTTTGAAATTTACCGAGCATCACAACACATTACAAAACGAATATTCTAAGGCATAGGTATACAAAATCTGGTGTGACCTATTATAATAATGTCTAAGACAGAGACTCTCCCTTCCTTCATCATCAAATTGAAATCAATTTCTAAACAAGTTTTATAGTGTTGATACTTGATACTTGCTATGCCTCCTTGTAGATGCAATGGCAGCATATATACTGTATTTAATTACCTGTTTGTGGCATAAAGCTTCTCCAGTGTAAGGATAATCCATTTCCATTGCTAACTCTTCTCCTTTTCCATTCAAGAACCAGCCTTTTTTTCCTTTGTTGCAGCAAATAATTTTCAGCCGTGCATCAATTTCTTTTTCTGACAACTTTGGATTGAACTGCTTCAGCAGTCTCTTAATAAAACGGAGTCCTGCACCATAAATTCGTCCATAGTTAATTATCTGAAAAAAGTAAAATAAAATGAAAGTATATTTGTCTCTCCCTCCAAAGATCTCCTTACCAACAGGTGTCTCTAAACAATAGACAATTAACCAAAATGCAGTCCAGTAAAATTAAAACAAATATTGACTACTGTACTGTATTTTCTCTAAGTACAGTATTATATAGAGTGCTTTGTAATTAATGTTTAAAAGTACAGTACAGGGGTACCTCGGTTTAAGAGTTTAATCCGTTCCTGGAGACAGCTCGTATTCCAAAAAAACTTAAACAGAAGCTAATTTCCCCATAAGAAATAATGGGAAATGAATTAATCCGTCCTGACTACCCAAAAACCTCACTTCAAACTAAATTTTATACCTAATTCATCGAAATCTACCAAAGTATGTTCAAGTTATTATTTACCCTTGCTGATGACTGCTGTTGGCGCATGGAAGATAGTGAGGAGGGGGGAGGAGGAGAGGTGTTACTGTTTGGAAGGAGAGTCCCCTTCCATTATAACATCAGGCAATGAGGACCTCTCTGGAGTGCATTCTCTGGCATGTTTTGCCTGCATACCACTAGGTCCTGGTTGTGGCTCACTGCTCGATTTTCTCACAACAAAGCGGTCCATTGATGATTGTTTTTCCCTTCTTCACAAGATGTTTCTGTAGTGAGGCATCACATTGTCATTGAAAAGATTAATGCAACGGCCTACTACAGCTTTCTCTGGGTGAGTTGTTTCAATAAAAGTTTGCATTTCTTCCCACATCTGTCACCACTTCTTAATAGTTGAGGAAGGGACATTCGCTGCTGCATCATCCTACTCCACTGGAGAAACATCCTCAGCTGGGTCTTCTTCTTGTTCCTTTTGAAGGGCTTGGAGTTCTTCGGTGGTCAGTTCTTCGTTGTGTTCTTCCACCAACTCCTCCACGTCATCACCATCCAATTCCAAGCCCATTTGCCGGCCCAGAGTAACAATTTCCTCAACAATAGGTGCATCATTTACAGGCTCAAACCCCTCAAAGTCTAGTTCTGTCACACATTCAGGCCACAATTTTCTCCAGCCAGAGATCAGGGTTCTTTGAGTCACTTCTTGCCAGGCTTTGTCAACGAGTTTTAAAGCACTACAAATGTTAAAATGGTGTTTCCAGAACTCTTTGAGGGTGAGTTTGTGGCTTCAGTCACTTCAAAACATTTCCGGAAAAGTGCCCTTTCATAAAGTTTCTTAAAATTTGCTATGATTTTCTGGTCCATAGGCTGAATTAGAGGAGTGGTGTTAGGAGGAAGGAACTTTACTGTGAGAAAATTACTGTATCTGTGCAACAATTCATCTTCCAAGCCTGGAGGATGAGCAGGAGCATTGTCGAGGAGAAGCAGGGCCTTGAGTGGCAAATGTTTCTCCTGCAGATATTTTTCTATGGCAGGGCACACCACTTCATTCACCCACTCAAAAAAAAAAAATCCTAGTCACCCATGCCTTATTATTAGCCCTCCACATCACACACATTTGGTTTTCTGCACTTTATACTGTTTGAAAACCCTTGGATTTTCAGAATGATACACAAGCAAGGGTTTAATTTTCAAATCGCCACTCGCATTTGAACACAGCACAAGCGTAAACCTATCTTTCATAGGCTTGTGTCCAGGCAATGATTTTTCCTCCTTGGTAATGTATGTCCTCTTAGGCAATCTTTTCCAGAACAGTCCTGTCTCATCACAATTAAACACTTGTTGCGGTAGGTATCCCTCAGCCTCTGCAAACTCTTTAAATTCTTCAATAAATCTTTCAGCGCTGGTTTGTCTGAGCTGGCAGCCTCCCCATGCCTCACAACACTATGAATACCACTTTTTTCTAAATTTTTCAAACCATCCCCTGCTTGCCTTAAAGTCTATCGTATCTGCACTCGTTCCAGGGGTTTTCTTTACAAGGTCTTCGTGCAATACCCTGGCTTTCTCACAAATGATGGCCTCTGAAACACTATCACCCTTTAACTCCTTGTTGTGTATCCAAATTAATAACAACTTTTCCACTTCCTCAAGTATTTGTGGTCTTTGTTTCGTGATTGTTCTTACGCCTTTTGCCACTTTAGCACTTATGTCCTTTTTCTTGGCAAGTATAGTGCATATCGTTGACGTGGCTTTGTTGTACTATCTACAAAGTTCAACAACATGTGTACCATTTTCATGCATCCGAATGATCTCTTGTTTTTCCTTATTATCATGCTCACATGCGCTTTCTTGCCTTGATCCTTACCACTGGCTTTCTTGAGATCCATGGTGAAATACATAATAATAACTTTTATGGTCAAATGGCCAAATATCCAACAAAACACTGTAAATCCTAGTGAAGAATTCAGGCGGGATAGTCACTGGACACAAGGCACTGGTAAACTGAAGGGCGATCTCCGTGTCACCACGTGCTAGGTCGGCCTGTACGTGTATCAATATGTCTTCCAAGGCAATGCTGTATTCCGATGTAAATTTTCTGAGCAAATCCTGCTCGTATTCTGAAAAACTCGTATACAGGGACACTCGTATTCCGAGGTACCACTGTACTGTATTGGCAAATAAAATAACAACAATTCTCTCAAGTATCAGAGTATAATGACAACACCTATTTTGTTTTATAGACAAGCCTCACAAAACCATAATTTCCAATAATCTTATCCTTAATTTTATATTGTTAATACAGTGATTCCCTGATTTCTGCATTCATCCATGTTTCTGCAAGTGCAATAATATCTATTGATTCTGTGCATATAATAGTACTAAATTAATCTATTTATTTCTAACACTCCTGCTGTTTGTGTACTACACCATTTGGGAGTTATGTTTATGCATGTGTCCACTCCTATATTTTTACATAACCTTGCATTTATTCATTCCCAAAATTTTTGTTTCCATTGTGTTCTGTCCCATATTTGTGATATGGGAACATATTAATAATAAATATTAATAATTAATATTAAGATATTAATAATAAATATTATTCCTATTTGTGTTCTGTTCCCATAATGTATTGGGACAACTATTATTATTCACATTCACATCCAGACCTCTATCTTTAAGTTTCAAGTTCTGCTAACAGCTACTTCCAACAAGTCCACTAAAGTCTAAAGTCAACAACGTACAGTATTTTAGATAGGTGCGCTACATCTCTCTCGTACACAGTTCTTACCAATGAACAAGTCCCAGTTGTTGAATGACATTTCATTATCAAAACAATGCCTTTTAAGTCAGCAATTTATCACTGACACCCACTTGCCACCAACACTGAACCTTGGCCAAACTCCACGTAAGGCAGAAATTTCCCTTCCTTTTTCCCTAATCATATCTAGAGCTAATTTGAATCTACTGTATTATTAGTCCTTACTTCAACTCAACATCATTTATTCCAACCAAGAAGCTCTTTCCCATTTCCAAACAAAATGTTGCATTTGTTGCATATTCATATTCTGTCCACTATGTCAACCACTTATACCAGCCCCAGGAAAACACACACACTCATCATATTATGTGCATTCCTCAAACAGGAAGTGCAGTCTACATCTCACCAACCACCAAGATTTCCCTTCCTTTCTTGTTGAAACACTTCATCACCCTAGTTGCTGGATCCTTGGTTATATTCTTCTGCAGCACAGGTTGAACATTTCCATTGTCGGGTGCACTGCTACCTCCCTCAAACACTTGTCCTCCAATGCAGTGAATGCAATGGAGGTCTTCTTTGCAGACACTAAGTCCTCTTCACAGCTTTCCTAAGCTTTTTACCATCTTGTTGTAATATACAATTTCTTAACTGCTTCACCTTGTGCCTCAATCTTTTCAAATCTGTCCACGGGGCAGCACACAGCTACACTAATTTATGCACTAAACTCATCTTCATCTTCAATAAGACAAGGCAAGTACAGCAAGTTAAAGTGAGGTAATAATTCCTAGTCAAGATCCGTCCTACTAGGGAGTGGGGGGGGACCATCTGGGGAAAGTGCCAAGCCATTACAACTATATAGCACTGGGAAGGGATAAGGATATGGGATGGGACATGGGGAAGGAATGGTGCCCAACCACTTGGACAGTCAAGGATTGAACTCCGACCTGCATGAAGCGAGACTGTCGCTCTACTGTCCAGCCCAAGTGGTTGGGTTCTGTCCTACTAGATGCAGCTAAAGCAGCAACCTCCCTTTAAAATATGCCTCAACCATGAGGGAACACTTGCCGATACTGTACTAGCCTTGTTAGGTATATTTACCCAGAACTTCTGTACTTACTCGAGCCTTAAGGAGGAGGAATAGTCTGAAGCTAGACAACCAGCACCACCAAAAGTGGAGCCTTAACCTAACCTTGTCTTACCTCTCTGATGGAATAAGGCTAGTGATCCCTCATGGGTTCATAATTCTACTGTTCCTATTCCAAAGCTGAAGAAGAGACAGAAGAATGTATGTTGAATAGAAACCTATTAGAAGAATGACAGAAGAAACAAATACATGACTTAACCATAAGGTATTCAGGAATAAATACCTAATAAGGAACAATGATACTAACCTTGGCATGGTCTCTTGATATCCCTGCATTCTTTGCCGTGCGACTGTGCATGTCTGTCCCGTCACTTTTTTTGCCCTGTAATGTCATCCAGCCCAAAGCAGTAGCTCCATGCTCCCCAGAAAAATATGCATCACCAAGTACGGCAGCAATCCATAACTCCTGAGAGTCTACATCAGCACCAACAAATTTATAACCTGCAATAAAAATCAATTTGAATTTAATGGAACATCCCTTTATGTTGTACCCTCAGTAGCTCCTTGATCTTAGCTCTGATACCATCAAGCCGTAGCTAAACACACTAGGCCTTGGAGACCCATCTGTCCCCTACCAGAAGTCAGGAGTAGATTCTGGCTCACTATGAGGCAATGGGGGGCTTAGGGACCAGAGATCATCCCAATACTGAGAAAAACCCAACTGAAAGTATAGATGCAACAAAACAAGAGACTGCTTGAAGGAAATAATATAAACAAGGCAAATGATCATTGTTGTAGGGGTAAATATCTTAATCGTGATGTGGCCAATCACAACTAGATGGTAGCTCAAGTCAACTGGGGTCTTGGCCAGTCTACCTCTTCATTCTGGAACCAGATCTGTAAACCCAACAACCATGTCCCTGTCTTTTGATGGGGACGACGGGGACATGGTGGGGAATAGGGAGCTACTGGGATCCCAACAAAAATAGGTTGTTTCATTATACTCAATGCTCGATTCCTGGGAGGGATACAAGTCCCTGAACTTTCTCACATCCTTCCTGAGACAATTAATGTTCCACAAAAAATGGAGGGAGGGGGGGGGGGGGGGTGTCCTTTGACAAGATGCCAACTTCCTGTTCCTGTTAAGGCCACTAAAGATAATGACCCCTCAGGTAAATTCAGGTAAAAAACAGGAAAAATAATTTAAGTGGCATAGAACTGGTGACCTTACCTTACCACTAGTATTTTGCTATTAATATTTTTGAAACAAAAAATTATAGGTAATTACCTGGAGGTGCTTCAATCATAGCCTTCAGTTCTGATCCAATGCGATCTGCATAAGCATTAGATGCAGTCATCCAAGTACGTTCCACTGCACGTCGAGTGATAGTTCCTGCAACCACCACCATTGGCAAAATAGCTCCATATTTCCCATCTTGTTTAAAACCATCTGCATCAAAACAACATAAAGATATATGAGATGAAATGTAATGGTACATATTAATAAAATATTTAGATTTTACTGTGTATACACAAAAAAACCAGTGCTACTTTAATAACGAAAATCAGCAAATAACGATGACTGCAGTGGCTCAAAAGATTAACAAATGACAATGACCACATTTTAAGTTAAAATTTGTGATAAAAAGAATTTTTGTTTTGATTTGTTCATTAGCCAATTTTTTCTGACCCACCAAGGATTCCAGTCCAATTCGATCCATTTGAGTAAGGGTTCCACTTTATACCATTGGGAGGGGCAAAACAGCAAGTCAGAATACACCATAACAAAACTATAAGGTATACCTAGGTTGACACTAGCCTACCAGAGATACTGTACCTAAAAAGCATTACTGTCCTTACAGAACTTTGTCTACATGTTAAACAAATTTTGTTTAAGAACCCTTACCTGCTGAGGTAATGGATGGTGGTAAGGAAGAATGATCATTCCAAATAACCATTTGGGACAGTATACGGTCTCTATTATTCTTCCAGTAGGACAAAGTTTTATTAGTCTTCAGAACAAGCTCTGCAATGTCTCCAAAGTGGCTACTTAATGTCTTGTCTTCAATTTTATTAAGAAAATCTTTAGCTAATGGATTTCCAACACGATTTTTGGCACCATCTTTGTGTGGTAATGAAACAAAGCCAACACCAGGAATGCCAATGTCTATTAGATTCTCTTTTTGGACATTAATTTTTGTTACTGTTTTTGATTTATAGCTTTGAGGATTATTTTCTAGAAAAAATAACTTCCAGTCCTCTTCAGTTTCTAGTAAATTGCACTTTTCTATTTCCTCCTGTTCAATGTTATTGTGAATTTCAGAATTTCTGTTAGAGTATATTTCATAAAAAGCCTTCACAGGGAATTCTATTGTACTGTCAGTAGTGCTATCAAGTGGAGGAATATCAGAGGCAGGTATTTCAGCAATATTTCTATACAAAGGTTTCAGATAACCCCATCCATATTGTCTTTCATAATGAAGAGGAAACCCATTCCAGGTGAGTCTTAGCAACTTTGGTACAATTTGTAGACTAGTGCTCATATTTTCTGGTTCTGGAGTGCCTTCTCTCTCACCAGTACGTGCACAGAGCTTCCTATACCAGTTTGGATATCCACATAGTTTTTTCACTCTTCCTTTAGGCACTGACCAGTCAAGGTTCCACAACCAGGGGTCCTCTTTATATTTCTTGTCCTCCATAAAACCTAGAGCTGCTTGAACTTGCTTCACTAGCTCCTCATTTAACATTCCTTCTATGTGGTGGAACTCTGTTTCTGCTGCTTTAATATATTTATTCCAATTTTCTGTAACTGGAAGGAAAGTTAATCCCATTTCTAACATTCCTGAAAATGTAACAGGATGTGGGAATCTTTCAAAAAATATTGGTAATAGTTTAACTAGGACCATGTGAGTTGCTTTCACATCATTGGCACAATAATTCATGAGGCTTTGAAATTCACTGTAAACATCATTCAAGCTGCCTTTCACAAATACATCTCTAGTACTTTTTTTAAGATCTGCATTACAATAAAACTTGTAGACTTCAGCAAGACTATTCCGACATCCAGCAAGCATCCATGGTAACCTGACTTTTTTATCACTACTTATATTTTTCATCAATAATGCACGCTGCTCCGAGACTAACCCACTTGAAGATATGTGTAGTGACATCGTATCTACAAACCGCAAAGATGATCCTTCCAGCATATATTGTTCACGAACTCTGATACGATCATAACTCACATTATGTCCAACAACCACACGAGGAACATCTCTAGTCTTAAGATCCAGAGAACCCAAATTGCAAGATGACTCAAGTGGAATAAGGTCCTCTAAGCTAACATTATCACTGTGTGTACTATGAGGATTCATTAAGCGACTGCTGCACCAAGAATACCAATATTTATCAGATGCAGCTGTGGCTAATACAGGGTGATTCCCTTCACGCACACAAACCTCCACATCAAAAACAATGGCATGACAGTCAGGGAAGTCTACGCGTGAATAGCTACCATCAGAATTGTAACGTGTCCAGCCTGGAGTCAACTGCCAAGTACTGGGTAAATGGGGAAGGTCTGTACCTACCAAATGATTTAACAAATCTTTATATGGTGCACATTGCTCTTCTGCAACAATACGGAAATGTTGGTCTAAATCCTTATCTTCAAACATAGGCAATTCGAGGTCATAATCTGGAAGGTCAGATGGCTCACTGTTCCATAAACCATGAACTTGTAAATGATCTTTACTCCTCTGTAAATCTTCTTGAGCTTCCTGATGATCTTTAGGGGTGACTCCACTAAATATCTGATTAGCAAGGCAAATGGAGAGTGTCTGAACACCAAGTATATTCTTACAGTATGACAAAGAATGCTGTCTAGTAGGGCATTCATTTACAGGTAAAGTTTTACATTTCTCTACAGTATCAGCAGTTTCTTCAACTTTACAATTTTCTTTTAACTCCTCTGAAACTTTAAAGGGAATTTCACTTTCTTTGCTTGTTCCCGTTGCTTCCGCACCAAGCTCCAATGACTTACTGCAATCATTTGAATTTGTCACGGGGAAATGAAACTTTTTACTAACTGAATATTTTTTTGCCTTAAGTATTACTTTGCAATCTTGTTTTCCACTTTTCAGAACAATAAGCTTCTTCTTGTTTGTTAAATTATCATTTGAATAAGATTTGTTCCTGTTGAGAGTGATTTTATGTCTATATTTATTTCCAAGAGATATTTCTTCTTTAACTCCATTTAATTTTTCTTCAGATACAAATTTCACAGATTCATTGGGAAGAATATAATTAACCTTTTCTCTGCCAGTGTTATCGGTTATGTATACTTCTTCACCTAAACTTTTTAGTACTTCCTTTACAGATGTAATTCCAATAACATGAGTTTGCTCATCTTTATTTGTATTCACAAACTCTGATGCTTGCTGCTTGACCAAACTACTATTAGAATTTAACAATTTGAGCTCTT
The DNA here is from genome assembly GCA_020271785.1 of Procambarus virginalis. Lineage (NCBI taxonomy): Eukaryota > Metazoa > Arthropoda > Malacostraca > Decapoda > Cambaridae > Procambarus > Procambarus virginalis. Next base: position 31,364,463 of record WNGS01092210.1, read on the forward strand.
CTGTATGTGATTTATGTACTGAATTTTCTCTATTAAACATTGTGGATTTACCAACATCTTTAGAATTAAAAGATAACTGACAATTATTTGTTTCTGAAAACTCGGTGGTATCTTTATTTTCAGGATAATTTGTATTATCTGTGGGTTTCTTGCAAGTTGATCTATACCGATGTAAAATGTAGTTAAGGTTTACATAACTAAGACACTGCCAACCATTAGCTTGAATACCAGGTGAACACAGCACACAGCGCACACATGGAAATTTTCTGAGCTGCAGCACAGCAGCCATAATGTTCCTTCCCATTTTACCTGAAAAAATAAAATGAATAAACACAGATACAGTACTGTACTGTACTGTAATATAGTGATGAGCATAATGAAACCCCCCTTTCTGAATGGTCTTCTGTAATTGAATGTAAACAAAAATCAGAATTAAATTTTTTTTAATTTATATATATATATATGAGTTCTTACATTCTTGTACAGCCACTAGCACATACTGCATTTCGAGCAAGTCCTTAATCCTAATTTTCCCTGGAATACGACCTGCCAAATCGTTTAACAACCAGGTACCTATTTTACTGTTGGGTAAACAGAGGCAACAATTAAGGATTGGTACCCAGTAAATCCTCCCTGCCCAGGATACGAACCCAGGCCAAAGCGCTCGCGAAATGCCTGGTGAGTGCCGTTACTACTTCGCCACAGGGATTGCCGTGGTGAAATATGTAACTGGCTCACCAGAGATGTAAACTGCTAAATTTAGAGATTTTTGTGGTCCAGTTTTTGAACCAACTGTGCTATAACTGTTGATATATTATATATATTATGCATATACACTGTATATATATAATATTATATATATTATATACTGTATTATGACTCCTTCTGAAGATGTATTAATATACGAAAGTACTTAAGGAAATTTCTGTTTCAATTTTCCTCCGTGGTCTGACACTGTCTCATTAATTATATATATATATATATATATATATATATATATATATATATATATATATATATATATATATATATATATATATATATATATATATATATATATATATATATATTAGTATATTTTGGTAGCAGTCTTTCCTGTAGACATATGTTATTAAATATGACCGAAAAAGTAAGATTAATAATTCTAACACGAATTTTCTCAATTTTCCTTATGTTTGTTTTTACTGATGACGGTAAATGAAAAATCAATTCTCCAAAATTCATTCTTTATTTCTTAGTCTGACGCGACACTTGAGCGCGTTTCGTAAAACTTATTACATTTTCAAAGACTTTAGTTACACACACTGAACAGAGTTTAAACAGCTTTTCTTTTTTATACCTGCATTTGGGTGAGGTGACATGTTACAATGGTTTGGGGTGAGGTGAGAACAAACACAGAACACGAAACAATGGGTATAAGCTAAAGGGAAGAATAGATCTGTAACTGCAGTTACAGATCTATTCTTCCCTTATACCCATTGTTTCGTGTTCTGTGTTTGTTCTCACCTCACCCCAAACCATTGTAACATGTCACCTCACCCAAATGCAGGTATAAAAAAAGAAAAGCTGTTTAAACTCTGTTCAGTGTGTGTAACTAAAGTCTTTGAAAATGTAATAAGTTTTACGAAACGCGCTCAAGTGTCGCGTCAGACTAAGAAATAAAGAATGAATTTTGGAGAATTGATTTTTCATTTACCGTCATCAGTAAAAACAAACATAAGGAAAATTGAGAAAATTCGTGTTAGAATTATTAATCTTACTTTTTCGGTCATATTTAATAACATATGTATATATATATATATATATATATATATATATATATATATATATATATTGTGGCTGACTCCATACAGAGTTTCAAATGTAGATATGATAAGAGCCCAGTAGGCTCAGAAATCTGTACACCTGTCGATTGACAGTCGAGAGGCGGGACCAAAGAGACAAAGCTCAAGCCTCACAAGCACAAATAGGTGAGTACAAATAGATGAGTACACACACACATTAAGCTATATGCGAACAAGCCTGAATGGTCCCCAGGACTATATGCAACTGAAAACTCACACCCCAGAAGTGACTCGAACCAATTAAGCTATATAACTAGCTTGTCAAGAATGTATGTAACCCATTCCACTACCACCCACGGGATGGGTATGGGGTACATAATGAACAAATCAACAATTAATCAATCACATGAGCCATTAGGCCTCCCACAGTTTCATCATCTCTAATATTTCTAACACTACACTAAACAGTACCTAACCTGACCAACCTGGAATATTAGTTCCGACCGAAGCTGTCACCACGTGGGTAAGGTTAGTGTTACTAGTCACGTACACCTATAGTTATATAGTGTGTGTCACTATATAACACTATATATCTGCCCCAGAGTGGTGGAGGGCGAGGCTCACAACACTCCTGCTGGACGGTGGTGAGGGGGGGGGGGACTGGTCAAATCGTCTACTGCAGTTTCGTATACCGCACTTGAAAGAACTTCGTTCATTGAGAAATTTGTACATACAAACCTATCGTTCGTATAAGAACATAGGAACAGGCAATCTGAACAATGATTTAGATTCAGGTTTGAGTAGCAACATATCATCTGCAAATTTGCAAATGATACAAAAATCGGTAAGGAAATTAACACGGGAGAAGACTCACTATCATTTCAAGTTGATCTAAATAGGTCGATCTTGAACCCATTGTTGATGTGACGACTTATATTGAATTTTGTAACTAGCTCATCAAGATACAATCTTGCTTAGCTAAATGAATTGTGGGGTTCAGTCCCTGAGCCCATTATGTGCCTCTGTAACCCTTAATTTCCACTACCGCCCACAATTTGGGTATGGGGTGCATAATAAATGAACTAAAACTAACTCTAAATAGGTGTTTTGGAAATGTGTCAAACGATTGGCAGATGCAGTTTAATACTGATAAATGTAAAGTTCTGAGGCTAGGGGTAATTATGATAGAGTACAAGATACGAGCTAGATGGTGGAGATTGTGATG
>WNGS01092210.1:31383819-31422780 GCA_020271785.1 Procambarus virginalis
TGAAGTATGCTAAAACAATGAGAAATATTGTCATAAACTGATAATGTATTTAAGGTACAGTATATGATTTCTATCAAGGGTTAATAATTTCTGATTGAAAGACAACTACACAAGTTTAAAGCGTTCCACAAGTGTCATTACTATTCTTTCACTACAGGAAATCTCTCTCAAATTCAATGCAAACCAGAGTCCAATGGACTAAACTATAGAAATAGCAACCTATCCTCTGAATTGACAGTACGGTTTAATAGAAGTGTAATTAATTTCCTTACTGTCATACAGTCAGTACATAATTGCACTTACGGGGCTGTTACATTTACCTCACCATTTATTCTCCTCGTTTTCTGTAAGACACTCAGAATTTAGGAGAAGTTTTCAAGTTCAATTTGCTATACACAAGTGCTCTCGATGTTTCAGGGGAGCCGTGCCAACACCGCAATGTGTATACTCGTTTCGGTTTTCTCACCTTAATTCTCGTGCTAGTCGTTCGTTTTGGTATCATTGTGTTCGCAATAGAATTCCCTACAGGGGTATATGCATATAAGGACTAAAAGCCCGGCGTGACTCCCCACAGCAAACCTAAAGTCGCCAAGTTACCCGTGAAGAGCACCAATGGCACACCTGCAGACTAATAGTACTGTATATACTCGTTCAGTTTGATGGCAAATTTTCGTGCTATGTGTATCATTTTGGTATCAAATTGTTCGCAAAACAAAGGCGCTATTTTAAAACTAGTCCCATAATAATAGAACAATAAATGGAATTTTAACAAATATTTTAACTTTTGGACACTCATCACCACAAAATTATTTATACATTTCCAGTGTTCCGACACAAATTTGTGTGTTAACGTTTTTTCATTTTGGTATCAAATTTTTGCAATATAAAGGCGCTTTTTAAAACTATCCCATAGTAACAGAAACAATAAATGGAATTTTAGCAAATATTTTAAAATTTGGACCCTTTTTGACGCTCATCACCACAAAATTATTTATAGTTTTACAGTGTTCTGACATAAATTTTCGTGTTACGTCGTTCATTTGGTATCAAATTGTGTGCAATCTAAAGGCGCTCATTTTGAAACCCTCCCAGATTGACCGGATAAAATTTTAATTTTTAAAATATTTTAACGAGTGACTCTGGACCTCGTCACCCGAGGCGACTCAGGAGAAAAATGAGTGACGACGGACGGAGGCAACGGAGTGCGATAGTGTTAAGATGCAATAAAATGCTTATCTTCAAACACTAAGAAGGTAGATTAGGTTGTGAGTTTTCTACTTCAGGTTTTCAGGTAAACTCAAATATGCACAATATATTTGACAGATAGTTTAATACCAAGTGAAAATAAGTATAATTCCTGACTGCTAGAATAGTACATAATTGCACTTGCACTGTTACATTTACCTCCCCATTTTTGGAGGACGTGCTGAGAAATAGCCATATGGAAAAAGGAACAAGAATTCTAAGCTTTTTCACATGCAGAATTAATATATATATACACCAAATAAGATGGGCAAAAGGAAAATATAGTTTTACTATGGCCTAACATGAGACTAAAGAGTTGGGCCCTGAACTCTTGAATCAGTTGGGTCACCTACCAAATCATATCAGACCTTACCAAATACTGTGCTCGAGACAAAGATACAATAGATTATAGAGGATTACAAAGCACTGAACTAGCCACATACAGTATCGACTATGTAATTACAGTATAAAAAGGATTCCCAAAGGCCAATCACTAATGATTAGTGTCTTTGATGTAAATCATGTAACACAATGACCAGAAACTAATGCAAATTAGAAGGCTATATTATGAGTATAATTCTCAAGTGACAAATGTGCAGGGACAAGTTATCCAGAACATCGTCTAGAGAACAAAGAGGGTTCAGAGGATGACGAGCAATCCAATGATGAAACAATGCTCGACCAAATTTGAGTTAGAGATACGAAAATCCAAAGGAGAGGGTACATCAATACCAATAGATAGACGGTAAGGAGGGAAGTGGGCTAAACGAGCTCGTGGTGGTTCTGAGAGAGCTCAATCGTTTGTTTACACGATTGGGGGGAGTTGTTCTAGCAAGTTTCAAGTCTGTTTCTATTGTAGCCAGGAGCAGTTAGTTTTGACTCGCTGACTTTCCGTTGCTTCCTTAGCGAGGTGGCAAAAATAAATGTAACCGATTCCTGCGTCTCTGCTTGATACCCGTTTGATGGCGTTCTGGGATTTCTTCTGCTCCCATGCCCGGTCCGGGGTTGGGCTCGACTTGTGAGAGCTTGGTCCACAGGCTGTTGCTTGGAGCAGCCCACAGGCCCACATATCCCCACAGCCCAGTTGGTCGCAGGCTTCTTGAAGAAAATTATCTAGTTTTCTCTTGAAGATTCATCTTGAGGTTATCTCGAGATGATTTCGGGGCTGAGTGTCCTCGGGCCCGGTCCTCGACCAGGCCTCCACCCCCTGGTACCCATTTACTGCTAGATAACAGGGGCATCAGGTTGAAAGAAACTCTGCCCATTGTTTCTCGCCGACGCCCGGGATTGAACCCAGGACCACAGGATAACGCGTTCAGTGTTCTGTCCGCTCAGCCACCAGCTCCCCCGTGTCCACGGTTGTTCCAGGAATATTTCTTATATCACTGGGAGGATGTTGAACAACCTTTGGTCCTTCCTCTGTGAGGGAGGACCAATTCTGCGAGGCCTATAGAGCTCGGCAGCTAAAGCGACCTTGTATATGGTACCATATCAGTACTGTACCATCGGGAAGCCACAAGGGGATTCCCCCCACCCCCACCCCACAGAAAGTGTATCTAATCATTCATACAGTATCTACAAGTCTACATATCCAAGTATTAACCATCAAGTTACAAGAAAATGTGCAACAATGGATTCAAATTGAAAGTATATTGGTAAATACAATAATGTTAGCAAACTAAGGAAATCTCATAAACCCAGTTTTTTACCTTTTCATATACAGTATTTTATTAAACAAATATAAATGCTTACCTTGGACAGATGCACTTATATTTTTATCTGCCGAGGCAACATCACATGTAACAGGACGAAAGGATCTAAAAGTTGTTGCGTTGCAGTTAGTTGAGCTTGTAGTCGAGATTCTATTGCCTTCTGTTGCTGACTTCCAAGCAGTCTGTCAAAGATAAAGCAATGCTGAGGTTCTTCAAAACAAAGATATCCTCTACTTCTTTGTACATAAATCAAACTGGTAAGGCATTAACTACATGTATAGTTGGAGAAATTTTAATCAAGATCTGATCAACGATAAAATTTAATGCACATAGATAGGAGGAGCGTGTTGCAGTGGTTTAAGTCATCGGCTCATAACCAAGAAGCGCGGGTTTAATCCCTGTGGCAGGATGGATACATTTAGGCATTGCGATGTCTCTGTTCAACTACAAGTAAATAGGTACCTGGGAAGTTAGAAGCTAGAATGGGTTGCATCATCTGAGAATGGTCAGTAGGTGCATAAGGCTAGAGGAGATACCATGGTAATCATCAGAAAAGGGTGCTATCACCTCACTCAATGTTTATTTTTTCATTTATACAAATTATTATATTTGCCATTATGAAAACCTTTATATAAATTACTGAACAGGATATAAATAAACACCACAATTATATGGATCATAAAATATTGTACCTACTCTTCAATCTACAATGCAGGGCTAGTGCCAAAAACTAACCTTAACATAGAAGTTTCATAACAAGAAATCGTGTGTGGAGATGCTGAATGATGGGGGCAGAATGCTGGTGAAAGGTTTCAGAAAGTTTTTCTGTTAAGGTTGGTACAGATGTAGGAGGTGTGGATACCAGTAAATCCCACCAATCACTGCCACTAACCAAAGCAAATTCAATAACAGAATCACCGATATTGCCCACTGTGGACCTGTTGATCAAATACATTGAAAAAATTTTTTGTCTGTGATCATGAGTATTATATTGTTCATATATGTTTTACATAATAAGAAAATGAAGTCTGCAAAACTTCCCTTAACTTAAATTAATGAAAATTAATTACCCAAGAGACCCAAGGGGCCTCATTAATGAAAAATTAATGAGATCCCTTGGGAAATCTGAAGGCTTCTTTGAAATTTTTACTCTTAATAATTAACCCATATTGAACTGTACTGAATATGGGTACAACCCATACTGAACTGTACTGAGGAAAATCAGAACCAAAATGCTTTGCACTAAAGTGTAAAAGCTTTACATTTCACAACTAAAAACTCAATTTTGTTATTTAACCAAACAAGACTAGATTGGATCCATAGAAAATGTTTGGAAACTGAAAATGGTGTTGTGGAATATTATTGTGGTATTGAGGAGTGTAGGACGTACTCACCTAATTGTACTTGCAAGGGGTTGAACTTCGGCACTTTGGTCCTACCTCTCAACTGTCAATCAACTGGTTCACAGATTCCTGAGCCTATTAGGTTCTATCATATCTACATTTGAAACCATGTGTAGACTGCCTCCACCACACCTCTGCTTAATGCCTTCCATTTATTGGCTACTCTGACACTGAAAAGTTCTTCTAATGTCTCTGTGGCTCATTTGGTACTCAGCTTCCACCTGTGTCCCCTTGTGCGTGTACCACCCATGTTAAATAATCCATCCTTGTCTACCCTGTCAATTCCCAGAGAATTTTGTATGTGGTGATCATGTCTCCCCGCTCTCTTCTGTCTTCCAGCGATGTGAGATGCAGTTCACGCAGCCTGTCCTCATAACTCATTCCTCTTAGTTCCGGGACTAGCCTAGTGGCATACATCTGAACTTTTTCCAGCTTCGTCTTGTACTCAACTAGGGCTCCATGCTGGGGCTGCGGCTGCATACCAGGATTGGCCTTACAAATGTGATATACAAGGTTCTGAGGGATTCCTTACACAGGTTTCTGAAAGCAGTTCTGATGTTAGCCAGCCTCGCATAGGGCGATGATGATGTTCTTTTGATGTGGGCTTCAGGAGACAGATTTGGCGTGATATCAACTCCTAGATCTTTCTCTCTGTCCGTTTCGTGAAGGACGTCATCTCCCATTCGTATCCAGTGTCTGGCCTAGTTTCATTACCTTACATTTACTTGGGTTGAACTTTAGTAGCCATTTGTTGGACCATTCCTTCAGTTTGTCTAGGTCATCTTGTAGCCTCATACTATCTTCCTCTGTCTTGATCCTCCTCATAAATTTTGCATCATCAGCAAACATTGAGAGGAACGAGTCAATTCCTTCTGGGAGATCATTTATGTATATCAGAAACAGTATAGGTCCAAGAACTGAGCCCTGCGGGACTCCACTGGCGACTCCCTGCCACTCCGTGACCTCACCCCTCACAGCGACTCACTGTGTCCTGTTACTTACGTACTCCCTTATCCAGTGGAGACCCTTCCCTTTCACACCTGCCTGCATCTCCAGTTTGTGCACTAGTCTCCTATGTAGTACTGCATCAAAGGCTTTCTGGCAGTCCAGAAAGCTATCCAGCTATCCAGAAAGTGTGTAGCTATCTCCGTGTTAGCTAGTTACCCACCATCCAGCCCCTCCAGAATGCACTGTTTGAATAAGTAAATGTATTTATTTATTGAATATGCACAAACTCTGGCCCCAACATGACTGGATATGAATGAGTTTACCTTATTTAAAAAATTATTCAGGTGGAGGCCATCAAAATTTTGTTTACAGCATTACTGTCTGTTGTCCAGCATCCTATAAGTATGAATACAGTTTATTAAATTCAATAGTGAATACAAGTGCTAAACTAATGAAACCCAAATTCATACCGAGTGTCCAAGTCCGAGTCCCACTAAATATTTGCTCTAGAAACAACCGATTGCTTATACTCACCTACATCAGAAGGTCTCACAAGTGTAATGAAGTGAAGACTGCCTGAGGTATCCATTGCTAGGACAGAAAAGCCACTCCAAGTGTGTGCAAGGGAGACAAGACGACGGTCAATAGACACGCGTTTACTGACTGGAGCCTCGTCACCACTACCTCGAATGTTCAGTAAACTGTGACTGCTCATCTGTGAATATGAAAATATGATTATAAGCCAAAAATACAAAATGCTTCCAATCATTTTAATGCTCTAAACTTAAATTCATGATCAGACTTCCTAAATGAACCAGTATCTTTCTTAACCACTGGACTGTGCCAGCTGAGAAAACTCGGTCAGTGGGAACTGCGCGAGTCAAGAAAACACCTTTTTAATATTTCGTACCCATTTAAAACGCGTGCGCGGTAGGTTGTGTACAAAATGGACTCTTGGGACATCTAGTGAGAGGCAGCCATCTTTGAAAAAATTCCCAGAATGTCCTAGGGCTGATGGCTGGCTTAGTTCTGAGTGAGCAACCATGGGTGGTGCATGTGCCTCTGGCTCCCAAACACCTGTCCAATGCAGTGTTGAAAGATTGCTCTCCGTCAGTGAAATTCAGACCTTATTGTTTGAAGAACATAAGGGTCATGATAGTGATGAATCCAGGCACAATAAGAGCCTAATACAAGGGTCAGATGCAAGTGATACAGCACCGATGAGGACGATGCAGCGAGCATATCCAGTAATAGCCAACCGCCACCCATGCTCACCCGTGTTATCTCCAATTTTTATAGATGATACATAGATGATTCATTTTCTAGGTTCAGTGATGATGCAGCTGATACAAGTAGCATAGATGAATAGTTTCAGTGGGAATAGTTTTATTAGTTTTATATTTATTAGTTTTATTAGTGGGAAATATGCATATCATATAGGTATCTACAGTACTTTGTAAGAGAAAGTTATAACAATTATTAACATATATGAATTATGTCCTACCTGTTGCATGGTATCTCTGTTGATGGAATAGATGAAGGCATCAGCAGTGGCAGCAGTGATAATGAAAGGGAGCTGAGCACCTAGTGGACCTGGCAACAGGTGCCGAGGGGCAGTTCCTAGTGCGACCACATGGCTGTTGCAAACCCATTCTCCAATACATGTCCACTCCTGAAAGGCCATGGAAAAACTAAGTAAAAGTTATGTAGAAATTATATTCTATTCAGTCTCACATTCATTGCTAAATTTCACACTGAATTTTTATATTTTTCATTCACTAGGGTGGCAGTCCTGGATTTGCTAGCTAAAGAACCTAAACAAATTCAAAATACAGCATGGCAATTGTTGATGATAAACATTTAATTAAGCAGGTAAATTAACTAACTCATCCTAACTGGCAACCAAATAACAACAAAATATTTTTCTTCAATTTCTTATTAACTCTTAGGCTGCAAAAGCATTTCTTGACCCTATCCCAATAGTGTTGAAATACTGTACCACTCAAAACTAATTTTTTAATTTGCATTTTTTTTATTACACATATAGCTTATAAGAAAAATATTTGATCTTTCCAGCTGTTTCATTAATTTCTGTTTAAATTGTTGATGGTGACAACAATGATAAGCCACTTCCAAGATAAACATGAAATGAGCAATTATATTGGTCCCACCAGTCACCTACTGGAGACCAGAACCAGAATCTGGGTCACAGTACAAGGCGATAGGCAACACCACTTTGTTAAATATGTGCAACAGCGGGAGAGCCCTGCCAATGGTGCAAATGGACATACATCAGACAAGTAAATGGGGGGGGGAGGCAGATGACCAGGACCTGGGTCACCATCTGGTGATGGCTGGGCATATCACAGTTTGAGCAGCATTCCCCACTGCAACACTCTTTTTGCCTTCTTTAGCTCCCAGTTGCTAGTTTTCCCTCAAGCAGTTGCTTATTTTGTTGCACTTAAATTTTCCGATTGTCTTTTCTTGGTTTTCTGTAGATCTCTTATCTCCAATTCTTACCTCATCTCACTGAATGGTCATTATTCTGCTTATTTATCAGTGACTATTGGGGTGCGAGATCTAACACTTTATGCCCTGCCTCCTAGCTATTTACACTTGGTGTGTTATTTTCCATTAAAGTTTCCCTAACATTATTTCTTAAAAGTTGTGGATAAATTGGCTTCAACAACCTCTTCCTTGAATGTATTCCACTTGCAAACTACCTGTACAGAAAACAAAAATTTCCATACATCGTTATGACTCAATTGCAGGGAGGCAGGAGTGAGCACTGGCCAAGCCTTGGCCGACCCTCATCATTTGACACTTGTTTCAAATTTCAACGGTTTTCGTTTTCAACCGAGTTACACTTCTATACCGCTTAGCACAAGTAGTGAACAGATGTACAAGACTTCTTATCAACTCCACTCACATAATTACTCGATTAAGACTCACAGACAACCATAATATGCTTTGGGGTAACAAAATCTTTCAAAGGGTGCTGAAGCAGAAAAGGTTATTTTTTTAGCGAGTTAATAGATTGAGTAGAGCAATGACAGTAGCACTTTGACTGTGCACACACAACAGATTAATTTGATAAAAACTACTGATTAAGTCAGGACCCAGGTGAGTCTAAACTATGTTTGCCCACATCCCCATGTACCTCCCAAGGCCCAGAATTTTTATTTTACAGTACAGTATTATAATTGATGTACTGTATTTACCTTTATCCCATGTCACTTTCCATCCATATTACTTAACACTTTCGCTCGGGCATGACGCAGCATTGCGTCATCCGTTTACTGGATATAATCGCCAAAAATCAGGTTTTTATCCGATTTTTTGGGGACTGCTTTTAAAATGCGCGCCTATGTCTTCCCTACACGCCTATGTCATGTTCAACACACAATAGTACAAACATTTGTGGGCAGGAATTGGGAGTTTAGGTGGAAGACGTCTGGGCGCACACTCGCGGCTAACGTGGCCCGTCTTCAACTCGCCGGCGGTTGGAGCGTGACCAGGTTTTTTATTTTATATGCTATTGTTCCTCTAGAGAATTTTATTGCGAACCCATTGAGACCAAAATGAAAGACCTAGGACGAAAATTGAGGTGACCAGAGTGAAAATAGTGAACACATTTTATCGCTTTCGCGCGCTCCTGGGTAACTCGTTCGCACTTTCTCTGTTTGCTGCGGGTAATTAGCCAGGCTTTTGGAGTTTATATGCATTTAGTGCTGTAGAGAATTCTATTGCGAACACAATGATACCAAATTTAATCTCGTAGAACGAGAATTGAGGTGACAAAGTTGAAGAGAGTATACACTTTACGGAATTAATGCGCGCTCCCGTGACACGCCGGGACCCACTACGCACAGTTGAGAGGTGGCGAACGGGGTGAGCCAAAGTGTTAAGATGCAGAAAATCATTATCATGTTCAATTGACACCCTTCACCAACACATTTTGTTTTCAACTCTGCATTGCAGGTAACTTTACTACCTTACCTATATTAACCAAAGCAACACTCATATTTTGGTAGTTAATAATTCATGGATGTGTGGAAAATACTTTGGAAAAGTATAACATATATAACGACTGAGTGTGTTCTTAAATACCTTAATTGAAATGCCTGCTACATCAGATTTTGGTTTGAAGAGCTTGAGCAGAGGGCGCACCTGGTCCTGCAGTTGATACCTCTGAACAACATGAGAAACTCTGCCTGGGCTACATGTGTTATTTGGCTGCAAAAGACACAGAGTAAAGCAATTTATTTGTAAAAAATAGTACATACAGTACATCTAAGATAAAGCAAAATGTACAGTATTAATTTTGTGTAATTTTAATGTACATATGAACAGCTTTTGGGAAGGTCAGCCAAAGATTCAAATAAGAGTAATGCATATATGTAGCATTTAATAAATATCTGAATACTGAACCTTAATGCCTAATCTTGTGGAAATTTCAGAGGCTGTAGAAATTTTTAGAAATTCAGCAAAATTAATTATCTGCAAGTCCCACTTTTTAAATGTATGTAACTAATTGATTTTCCTTCTTTGGCGATGTAAGTGTCTCCTTTCTTATTACGGTGTAAACAATATAGGATGATAAACTAACGATCATAAATCTCTCCAGTCCATCAGCAAGCAACACACGGATAGAGGAGGAGCTGGATGACAAAGGAGAGGGCCTCATAATGATCACAAGATAAAATGATAGTAGACCAGAAAAAGATAAATCATGATTGTTGATACTTGGCGACTTAAATTTTAAATCAATAGACTAGGAGGCCTATGAAGCAAGAAACCTATAAAACAGAACCAGGCCTACTCTATAAACTCATTAAAAGCAAATTGCAGGCAAAGGATAAAATTCAGAGGCAGAAAATGAGAAAACAGATACACATGGAGAATGAAAAGGAAATACTTATGTGAAACACTAAACAAACAGTTCCATTTAATTTCTGCAAAATAAAGTTTTCAGAGAACTAGACACAACACGAATTTCAGAGAATAAAGAGAACATAGAGGTGTCTCGAGAAGTAGAAAAAATGTTCAAGGATCCAAGTAGGAACAAAGCAGTTGGCCCGGTTTCATCTTTTCATCAGTTTCTAGTTGGTTTCATCGTAGATTCTGAGAGAATGCACATTCGAGTTTAGCATTCCACTTTAACTGATTTTGTGTACAGAAGTCTTGGCAGATATATGGAAAAAGGCTAAAATAGTTCCAATCTACAAAAAATGGTAGCAGGGAAGGCCCTCTATCGCTGACAAGCATAGTCAAAACATTGGAAAACAATAATTAAAACCAAATGGGTAGAATTCAGGAGTAGAAATATAATAACAGACAGAATGGTTTAGGATCAGAAAGCGCCTGTTCAACAAATCTTAGTTTCTATGATAGAGCCACAGAAATTTTGCAGGAAAGAGATGGTTGGCTTGACTGCATTTATCTGAACCTAAAAAAGGCTTTCAACAGAGTCCCATATAAGAGGTTGTTCTGGAAATGAACATATTGGAGGAGTGACAGCGAGATTTCAGACACGGATGAAAAATGTTGACAGAAAAATGAGGGCAGTAATCAGAGGCATTGTATCACACTGGAGAAGTGTTATGAGTGGAGTACCACAGGGTTCAGTTCCAGCACCAGTAATGTTCATCGACTACTGAATAAATGCCACATTATGGAATTTGGAAAAGGAGAAAATAGGCCACACACAACCATCAAATTATGATAAAAACTTTAAAGAATTCTGATAAAGAGAGAGATCTAGGGGTAGTTCTGGATGAAAAAATGCCACCCAAGGATCACAGAAAGAACATTGTACAAAGAGCGTACCTTATACTTTCCAACTTTAAGATCACTTTTAAATACACGGATGAATCATTAAAGAGATCGTTCACGACGTTTGCGAGACCAGTCGGAACATGCAGTACTGTACTGTAGTTGTATGGTGCCCATATCTCAAGAAACACATCATTAAACTAGGAAAGGTGTAAAGACATACAACTAAATGGCTTCCGGAACTGAAAAACAAAAGCTATGAGGAGAGGTTAGAGGGGTTATAACAAAGCTAGAAGACAGAAAAAAAGGTGATATGATAACCAAGTACAAAATAGTAACATGAATTGACAAAATTGGCAAAGAAGACTTTTCGAAAACTGCAAGGTCAAGAACAAGATGACTTTGGTTCAAAGGAAACTAAGCTGCCAAAAAACATTACTGTAAAAAGTTTACTTTTGCAAACAGAGTGGTAGAGGTTGGAACAAGTTAAGTGAGGTGGTGGAGGCCAAAACATTATAGTTTCAAAGTGTTACGTGACAAAGAGTACAGGGAAAACAGGACACCACAAGCACAGCTCTCATCTTGTAACTACACTTAGATAATTACACACATACACACATCACATTTTAATACTGAAGGTGGAAAGAGCATGTATTTTTCTTACTAGAAATGAAATTACAAAATTATGAAACAAAAATATAAACCTTTTTAACTACTTTTCAGCCCTTGGTGCAAACAAAAGGTTCCCGAGGGTGCTACAGTGAAAAGCTCAAATATATCAAACAGCACAAGGGAAAGGAATAAAAACAGAAAATATATTATGCAATTTTTTTTTACCTGTTGTGTTGGAGATACCTCAGTTGGTTTCTCTACAGTGAGAGAGACCAGCAAACTATTTGGATCTTCTAATTCTGTATATCTTAAACAGGTCACTTGTACTAGCCCTTCACTTTCTGAAAAATAAATAACCAGTAATAAAAAGGAACTACTATGTTGCTACTGACAAATCTAACAAATTAATTTGATTGGGGAAAATTTATTTTTGTCACAGTGCCTTTAACATCTCGGTGTGGTATCAAAGTGTTAACTATCCCACCTCGCCGTGGCTTTGTTATTATACCAATTGTACTCAACTAGATGTGCTTGCAGGGGTTGAGCTTTGGTTCTTTGGTCCTGCCTCTCAACCGTCACTCTACTGGTGTACAGATTCCAGAGCTTCTTAAGCTTAATTATATCTACATTTGGAACTGTGTATGGGGAGGGGAGGTTATCTTGAGGTTATCTCGAGATGATTTCGGGGCTTTTTTTTTTTAGTGTCCCCGCGGCCCGGTCCTCGACCAGGCCTCCACCCCCAGGAAGCAGCCCGTGACAGCTGACTAACACCCAGGTACCTATTTTACTGCTAGGTAACAGGGGCATAGGGTGAAAGAAACTCTGCCCATTATTTCTCGCTGGCACCTGGGATCGAACCCAGGACCACAGGATCACAAGTCCAGCGTGCTGTCCGCTCGGCCGACCGGCTCCTGGGCATGACCGGAGGGGCATTTATTTGTTAAGATTTTTTCCTCCTCCTTTATTTATAATCGGATTTTGTTGCAGTTTCTACATCTTGGGGAATGCATACCAGTTATTATGTATGTAAAGGGTGAACAAAATTGGTTAACAAGTTAATCAGTTACAGGCGGCAGAAATTGAATTTTTTTTTACGAAAACTTTACAGATTTCAATTTCAGATTTCTTCACAGAGAGATTTCTGTACTCTCTCTTCGTCCTTTAGGTTGTATTGAAGAATGGGTACCAGATGCAGGCCTTATCACTTAATTAAAGTATACTTATTATCTTTATTAACCTGTTATCCTTATCCCTCTATTTTTTTTTAGGGGATTATTTTTTCTTGACTATTTCAACACACCTTGACCTACAACTTTCACATATTCGGATATGAATGCCAAACAATATTGTCAAAACTTACAAGATATGACAAATTTGAACTACTACGTATATTTATTGTCGAGAAGTTTACCTTCATTCTTCTCCATGAAGATTTTCAACTTTGAAACAAGCTGTTGAATTCAGTTTCTGAGGATTCTCACCATTTTACATATTATGTGCAAAGTTCTTAGTTCTAGAGTTTCTTTAATTGCATTTATTCATAAACCTATAACTTTGGGAGTTATAAATTTTTGCATCTAAATTTTGCACACATTTTGAAGGCCAAACTCTCAAACTCAATTTTAAATTAAGGAAAATGAACGTTATATGCCATTCTGGGCCCATAATGAATAAAATAAAATGTGTGAAATATTAAATTTGTCAGCTTAATTTGAAATTGTGAAATTTTAATTCTTTTCTCTTGTTCATGTTATGATATTGAACCATTGTTAAAAGTTAAAGCATTTACCATGTAGATTATGCACAAAGAGTTTGAGTGGTTTGAGGAAGGTTGAGAAATCAGTCTCCCGGCCCCCTTAAGGTTCATATAACAAAGTGAGGCATAAATATATGCACATAAAAGCAAATACTAGAATTGGAACAAACACAAACTAATGGTCCAAGCAAGACAAAGTCCAAATGATGGCCAACACTTATCTGGAAAACTGGGATCAAAGGAGCAAAAGTGACATGAGAAGCACATGCAAACACTGTTGCACAGACGAATAACTGGTGGGTTGCATCAGTCATTCCTGCAGCACCCAATACTGCCATCTGGCAGTGGGGAGATGGCCCTAGCGAGTGAATGCCCCAAGTACTGTGTATTGTGTCTTCAGTTCAGCTTTACCTTGATATGTCTGTATGTTCACTCGACCTTCTGGTGACTATTTCTCTATTAGGGTGACCTAGCAAACCTGCTGTCTAGTATCTATGAATGCACAGGTCTTGACCTCTGGTATTCAGTAGGCTTTGCATAACTCACAAGAGCCTGGTATGATATAATGTGTGGAACTACCTAAACAGCCAGCAACAAGAAGCCACCGAGGGAGCTATCTTTTAGAAACTCAATTCATTTACAGTACTGCAAAGGGCAAAAGTTCTTTCACCCTAATGCCCCTGTTCAACTAGTGATAAATGGCTACATGGAATTAGACAGCTGCTACGGGCTGCTTCGGAGAGAGTATAATAATAATAATAATAATAATAATAATAAAAAAAAGAGGACTGGTCGAGGACCAGGCCGTACAGACGCTAAGCCCCGAAATCATCTCAAGATAACCTCAAGAAGATACTGCATGTGATAGTTAACATGAACATAAATATACTGTAATTAAAAGCCAAAAGCAAACTTACTTTAGAACTATGCCAGGTAGTCCCAGATCGTGATGGACAGAAAGACTGAGCAGCTCCGATGGTTATATTGAGGTCACCCTTCCCTCCACCACTGTCCTGGTCTACCATCTTGAGTTCTGCACGCCAGCACTTTATCATTTCAGGCTTCCAGGTGGCTATATGGATGTGTCCACCTGTAAGAAGTAAATAGTTACCACTGTATTACAATATTATGGTTATTGGACAGACCAACGTTGGATGATGAAGCACACTAAAATGATTAACCAATTCACAATACTAGCAATACATTTTTGTAAGTATTATTGACACAAGAGGCACGAAGACACAAGCTCACAGATAAAGTTATAAAACATGAAAATAAACCATTGAATGCAATGAAACTTGCTTTTCGGGTGGGGCCCTTAGAAGCCCCCCCGAGTCAAGTGCTAGTCCAGCCCAGCACTAGAGAGATACCCCAGGCCTCTGAGACCCACCCTTGCCTAATGGGAGTCAGGACCAGGATTTGGCTCTCTCTCTCTGAGGTGAGCAGAGCCTGGGGTTCAGAGATGAACCCATAGCTGAGAAAAAGCACTAGAGCAACATTTGAACATATAAACACTTAATTAGAGAGAGCACCAGGGACATGTGTATCCCAGTTTGAGAACCACTAAGCAACAGCAAATAATTACTGGAATCTTAAACCAAAAATATGCTTTTCTCAGTTGGAAACATTTTTAGCCATTTTGTGGGAGCATCTTTACTTGGCATTTTTCTCTTGTCTTCCAGCCTTGAAAAAACATTAGAAATTTACTACTATACTAATAATAATAATAATTATGACTATTCTAAAACCTCTACTGAAATTTTTAATTTCAGTGGACGCAGTTGAAAAGAAAACAACACACAATTGAGCCATAGAAATTCTCATTCCCTGTATGAGCGATCAGCAAGTGAAATGCATTGAAGGAAGAGGTTGCTGAAGCCAATGCCAACCACAACTTTAAATAAACAATACAATGAAAATGTTACTGGTGAGAGAGAGGTAATTATTGCACCACCTCAACAGCAAGGAGGTGGGGCATAAAGAGCTAGATCACGTTTCTCCATGGTCACCGATAGGTAAGCACTGTATACATAAAGTAAGGCATCATCTTTTCCTCATAGTTCTTCTATAGTTCTTCTTCAAATATAGCAGCCATGACAAAAATACTCTAAGGCAGTCCTGCTAAGCATGATATTATTGCTTGTTGAATTCCCTCATGCCATTATGGGACCCATCATGTACACAACTCTCGACTTTCCGTCACTAACCTTGTGTACTTTACTCCAGAGTCAATAAATCTAAACGCCAATCTTTCCTTTCGTCCTCCTCATACTTTAGGGTATGTATATTAAAGTACAGTCCTTCGGTAGAAACAGGAAGCCTTTCTTGGTGGAGCCCCTCTAGCCTAGGTTAAAACCAAGTTACTTAGTCCCCCATCTAGTTATGGTATGGATACGTATTTTCACTTTCCTGCAGTCAACAAATATAAACAACACTTACTTGGTGATAACGAAGCAGCAGCAACAGTGAAATTGTCCCGTGTCTGACCCAAGACAATCTTCTTTTCTGCCATGACACTGCCCTCATGTGTCAATACACACACAAGCAATAGTCCTGGTAAAAGAAGATCATTTATTGTTAATTACAATATTTACTTACATTTTTACCATATGCCATATAACAGTTTAAGATGATTTTTTTACAATTTTCTCCACATACTGTAATCTTGTTAAGAAAATATAAATTTAAACTAATTATTACTTGGCCACTTGTTTAAGACAAGCTGAAAATTGTAAGTGTTAAAGTCATGTACTTACCTGAAGCAGACACAGCAAAGAAGCCATTTTTAGCACACTGGCCATGGTCTACAAGAGTAGGTTTATGCTGCTGTGCAACAAATTTTTCAGTGTAAAGGGAATGGACTTTTACATCATTGGCTTGAAGACTTGCCTATTAGGAGCAAAAATTAAATAAAAATTATCATATTATTGGCATCAAGCAATAATACTTTTACTGTAATAAATTTATATGAATTAAATATACTGTTCAGTGGTACCTTGGAATACGAGTGTCCCTGAATATGAGTTTTTCGGAATACAAGCAGGATTTGCTTGGAAAATGTGGCCCGGAAGGCGAGGGTTACCTCGGAACACGAGTTTGTTGATACGCGTACAGGCTGAACTAGCGCGTGGTGGTACGGCGAAAGTCGCCCCTCACCCTCAGTTTACCAGTGCTTCGCGCCCACTGACTACCCCACGTCAATTCTTCACCCGGATTTTCAGTATTTTGTTGGATTTTTGGTCATTTGACCATAAAAGTTGTTATTATATATCTCACCATGGGTCCCAGAAAGCCAGTGGTAAGGATCAAGGCAAGAAAGCCACTGCGAGGATGACAATAGAGGAGAACAAGAGATCATTCGGAAGCATGAAAATGGTACACAGGTTGTTGAACTGTGGGAAGAACTGTGGGAAGAGATGCAAACTTTTATTGAAAAGACTCACCCAGAGAAAGCTGTAGTAGGCTGTTGCCTTAATCTTTTCAATGACAATGTGATGCCTTACTACAGAGACAGCTTGTGAAGAAGGGAAAAATCAAGCTTCCATGGACAGATTTGTTGTGAGAAAATCGAGCAGTGAGCCACAACCAGGACCTAGTGGTATGCAGGAAAAACGTGCCAGGGAGTGCACACCAGAAAGGTCCTCACTGCCTGATGTTATAATGGAAGGGGACTCCCCTTCCAAACAGTAACACCTCTCCTCCTTCCCACTCCTCACCATCTTCCATACGCCTACAGCATTCAACAACAAGGGTAAGTAATAACTTGAACATAGTTTTTTGTAGGTTTATTTAGATGAATTAGGTATAAAATTTAGTTTGAAGTGAGGTTTTTGGGGTAGTCAGGAACGGATAAATTCATTTCCCATTATTTCTTATGGGGAAATTAGCTTTGGAATACGAGTTTTCGGAATACGAGCTGTCTCCAGGAACGGATTAAACTCTTAAACCGAGGCACCACTGTACAGTACTTACATTAACTAGAAACATACATATATATATACTAACAATTTTATATTTTACAATTCTCTGTTCTTATTTCAGGAAACTCAGTCTCAACCACAAAGAGAAGAGAAGAAATGAGAGATATCACTATGTACTTACAAAATACAGTACTAAAGAAAATAGACAATGTGCACCAGGGCAGCCTATTTAGCTGACAGCAGGTAGAACAAGAGGACATCAGTGGAAACTGGATACACAATTCAGTTAGAGATGAATAGATATTCTCATACCCTGTGTGGGTGGTCAACAAGTAGAACATACTGGAGGAAGAACTAGTTTGTTGAAGCCACTTCCATCCACAATTTTAAAACAAATTTGCTGAACTATAATGCTCATCCATGTGTGTGCGCATACACGCATGAAACCAGAAAGATAAAATAGTACTCATCAGTGCCTACAATCCACTAACAGCATGTGAACAAAAGAACAAATAGACAACAGAGGATCTTATAATGAATTTGGGTAAGGCAAGGCAAAAAAAATTGCAATAAAGCATGAATGATGGTAGTTGAAGATTTTAACATGAAAAACAACAGACTGTGATGTCTCTGATTCAAAGACAGAAGATCTCTGGACCCATAGAATCATGAACTACTTCCTGGAGTCATTCCTCTATCAGTATACAGTATTAAACAACCAATGAGAATGAGAGAAGGGAACATTCCATCGGTAATAGACCTAATATTTACCATGAATGAGGAAGAGATCTTTGATTTACAATACTGCCTCCAATAGGTAAGTGTGTGACTATGTATCTTAGAAGTAACTTCTACAATGTGATACAGTATAACATAGAAGATAATTGAGAAAGTAAGACAAAAGAGAAACTCAATTTTGACTGGACCAGTTTTTTCTTAAGGAAATAAAGATATGTATGCCAGTTTTGCAAGATGTATAAGAAAGGCACCCAAACATTTATACCTAAACAGAGAAACAAATACAGTAAACAAGCAAACAAGTGTCGGAGAGCAAAAGACAAAAAATGGAACCAGTGCTACAAACAAGCAAAAAATAATTGCACAGCAACATGAAGAGCCAAAAAACTCTAAGAATGGGATAGCAGGCAAATGAAAGGCAGAACCAGGCCTGTTATAGAAATTAATAAGAAGCAAATTGCAAGTGAAAGACAAATTCCAAAGATTACTAATAAGAATATGCAGCAGTACTGTAGTATGGTATCTATATCTCAAGAAACACATACAGCAATTAGAAAGGGTGCATAGACATGCTACTAAATGGTGCCTGGAACTTTAGAACATGTGGTATGAATAGAAGCTGGAGCCATTAAACATGCCAAGGCTAGAAGACAGGCAGTAAAGAGGCATTATGATCACAAAGTAGAAAATAGTTACAGGAATTGACAAAGTAGACAAGGAGGAATTTTTGAAACCTGGAGTTTAAAGAACAAGTGGTCGTAGACTCACGCTAAGAAACAAAGATGCCAAAATATATAAGAAAGTTATCTTTTGCAAACAGAGTGGCAGACGGTTGAAACAAGTTAAGTGAGAGGGTGATGGACACCAAAATCATCTGTGTTTCAAAGCAATATACGATAAATAGTACCGAGAAGACAGGACACCATGAGTGTAGCTCTCATCTTGTAATTACATTTAGACATTAGCCTACCAGATCTTATTAAAAAATATTAATAGTAAATCTAAATTTAATATTAAATATTGCAGAGAACCAAATGATACAAACCCTAATTCCTCCATGGAAGAAGTTTATATGGAGAATATCTTCACCATCCCAATCACATGTGCAAGTGGACTTCCACTCATGTAGACTTGAACCTTTGGTGTAAAGATGTACTGTTCCCAAACTTAGCACCACAAGGAGTTGAGAGCCTTCACTATTGAACACCAGGGAGATTACCGTGTTCGCAGACTCTAAAATTCTGTTATAAAAGATTGGTAAACATAACAGGAATTTCATAATTCACTGTGTCACAAATTAATGCCTCTAAATACTGTATATCTTTTTATTATTATAGGTATTTATGTCAAGAGTAAACATAATGTAGAACCTTTATGAGATTATGTCATTATTATATACAGCTTTCTTATTACAATGTTACATTACCAACTACTGTACTAATGTTTCTGATTGAAAACCATCTTGATCATAACTACACTTACACATGTGGTTCATACGGACAATTAAGATCCATAACACACACATTACAGACTGGTATGCGGTGTCTGTAAGCATCTTGCCTTGTTGTCATGCGTGTGAAAGCAACTATATTCTTTGAAGAAACTGTGCAGACTCCTCCTCCATTGTATAACCTGAAAATTTGCACAGAACCAAGAGTAAAATAATATCAGGTCATAATAAAAACAAACTTTTCTAGAAAAAATTGTGAGCACAGTACAGTGTAATCTCCAAAATCCAGCCTACTTCATTCTGTATTCAATCTGGATGTACAAATAATCCATCATTCTGAATCTGCGACTTTTTCTGGCTTTATCACAAAATGTTTGGGAGTTATATTATAATAAGTGATAGCATTTCAACAAATAAACACTGCAACCTCACATATAATGATACAGTATATAAGAAAAAAATTCAGTGAATATGCTGAAATAACAAAGGGTAAAACCATTTTTACATCCATCCATCCATCTCTTCATTGATCTACTCATCTGTATCTATCCATCTCTCCATCCATGTATCTATCTATCCATCCACCTACTCATCTTCCTATTAATTCACCTCATCTTCCTATCCATCTATCTATTCATTCATGAACTCATCTGTTTATCTACCTATCCATCTACCTAGCTACTCTGTGTCTCGGTCTTTGCCCCCCTCCCTCCCCCCTCCCCTCCCCCTCCTCCCCCTCCCCTCCCCCCTCCCTTCCATGATATGGAAGAAAATGCAGAATAGAACCAGTAAAGAGCAGGGGTGCCATAGGCACAATCAGAGAACACTGTATAAACATCAGAGGTCCACGATTGTTCAAAACCCTCCCAGCGAGCATAAGAAATATTGCCGGAACAAGTGTGGACATCTTTAAGAGAAACTAGACTGTTTTCTAAAAAAAAAGTGCCAGACCAACCGGGCTGTGGTGGGTATGTGGCCCTGTGGGCCGCTTCAAGCAACAGCCTGGTGGACAAAACTTTCCCAAGTCAAGCCTGGCAGGGCTTGGGGGAGTAGAACTCCCAGAACCCCTTCAAGCAGGTATCAAGCAGTTTTTTTTTTTTTTGCAGGGATATTCCTAAGTGTAGATACAGGATGAGAGCTACGCTCGTGGTGTCCCGTCTTCCCAGCACTCTTTGTCATATAATGCTTTGAAACTACTGACGGTCTTGGCCTCCACCACCTTCTCACCTAACTTGTTCCAACTGTCTACCACTGTTTGCGAGAGTGAATTTTCTTATATTTCTTCGGCATCTGTGTTTAGCTAGTTTATATCTATGACCTCTTGTTCTTAAAGTTCCAGGTGTCAGGAAATCTTCCCTATCGATTTTATCAATTCCTGTTACTATTTTGTATGTAGTGATCATATCACCTCTTTTTCTTCTGTCTTCTAGTTTAGGCATATTTAATGCCTCTAAATAGGTACCCAGGGTACCTAAATAGGTACATCAAGCTCAACAGGGTCTTCTTTTCCCGCTGTTTAATGCAGGCCCGTAGGCCTCTCTAATGCAGGCCTCTCCACGTAGCTCTTGCCCTTCAGTTCTGGGAGCCACTTAGTAGCATGTCTATATATACATGCATATACACATACACACACACTTTAGGCTTGTATTGAGGGGTCCCCCAATGTTGAACTTCTGACCCTCCCCTAGATTACAACCCAGAAACAGCTGCCCAACTCCTGGGTACCTATTTACTGCTAAGTGAACAGAGGCATTAGGGAAACGGAAACGTGCCCAACCATTTCTGTTCCAGCCTGGATGATCGAGTCGAGTATGAAACAAAGTGTACTACAAACCCCACCAAATATTAAATGTTTAGACGTCAAATTATCCGAGTATCCCAGGTTAGAAAATATACACAGCAGGTGGATATATAGAGAGTACTTCTCGACTTCCTTTGTACCAAAAATTTGGATTTGATTACTTACGAGGGTAAGTGAGAGTCATCAGTCGAACGTTTCTCAGAAACAATGTACACCAGTTCCATGCTTCTTTATGCAGGTATATATATATTCTTCCACTACATCAGCAGCTTCTTTTATTATGTGTGTAGTTTCTTCTTCAGCTTAGTACATTGTCCACAGAGGAGAGACTAGAGGAGCGGGAGCCTTGCGCTCCCAGTTAGCTTCACTTGCAACTTGTTTACACTCGCTTGTCACAGCCTAAAATATAATATCGTTTAATGTTACTATGTTATTAATAATTTTTATGTTCATAGATAATGATACATTTTAAATATTTGTACGAGTATATGTATAGTTATTAAACTAATTTATAAATTACATTTAGGCTTCCTAGCGTAACTATTTTTTAAAGCGTGTGAAATTCGTTCATTCCTAATAAATTAGGTTACATTGGTTAAGTTATATACAATGTCTATGTGCGTTTTAACTAAAAAAAATCCAAATAAATATATATACATTGCTGTGTATGTTCTGTACCTAATTTTTGTTAATTATAAAAAAAAATACATAAAAAAAAGGTTCGAGAAAAATATTATTTCAGGAAAATTGGGCCGGAAGAAGATGATCGCACACTGTTTAGGTGAGCGAAGTCGCCTTACTTAAGGATTCCGGTACCATTGGTACCCGCTGTTTACGTTCTCCCGTCATCATGACGTCTATAGTTATTACTTGGTCACCCACTTGAACAGAATGCTTCAGATAAGACAAGGTCCCAACTGGGAAAGGGTACCAAAACCCCCGCCTGGAAGAGGGTAACTCGATTCACTTTTAAACCTTGGTAGGAGGAGTTGGTCGGTGGCTTTAGGATGTTGAAAGTTTATCGTGACAGGTCTCAGGAGACACATGCAGGGGTCAGGTCAACTCGCTCCAGTTTAGTTCTCTCATTTAGCTAGGGTTTTCTAGATTTTTGTCCGTAACGCGTTTGATTCTTGCTATCTGCTGACATACCTCTGGAGGCAACCCGCAACAGTTGCCAGGTTGCAGTTACCTGTTTTACTGCCAAGTTGTTGTTGTTTAAGATTCGCTACTTGGAACAAGTTCCTAGTAGCACGGGCTATGGTGAGCCCGTAGTGGACTTACCTGGCACAGGAGCGGGGCTGTAACTTGTTAATGAAGTGTCGTAACTACAAAGTGTAGTTTCAGGACGAGAGCTATGCTCGTGGTGTCCTGTCTTCCCAGTACTTTCATAATAACATGTTGAAACTACTGATGATATTGGTTTCCTCCACCTTCTCATGACTTCTTCAGTGTCCACCACTGTTTGTGAAAGGGATTTTTCTTGTATTAAACAGGTTTCTTGTAGATCTTGTATTTTTTATTTCAACAGCTTTTAGTTAGCTAGATCCATAGCCTCTTGTTCTCAAAGTTCCAGGTTTTTGGAATAATACCTTACTAATGTTGTAAATTCCCACTACTATGTAAAATATTCATTGTCCTAAGAGTTGCTCTATCGATAAATCTGTGCGGGACTGGAGCGCGACAATTATAAAATGTACGTATCGTCGCTTTAATGTAACGTACACCCATGGTAAGGTATTCAAAATGGAGTTTATATTTCTATCTTGCGACATATAAAACTAGTTTATTAACGAATCTGTGAAATGATCATTCATCAAAGATGAATATTGCAGATTAAGAGCTCGATGCATAATGGATAAATGCAGCTGTTGCACAACTACATATATCTTTGGTTTCATTTAAAATATTTTTGGGACATAAATAATTTTGGTTTAATAAATGTTTTCAACAATATTCTTTAGGTGTTAGTCTATTCAAACATGGTTGCACATTTTGGAAATTGGATACATGGATTGACCCATTTGATACTTTGGTAAACCTCCAACATGGTTAGAAACATAATTACCATCCATGTATTTAAAAAGTAACTCTGAATTTAAGTGTAGCATACGCTCCTTGCACAAAGTTTTGTAGGCTTTGGGTGACGGTTTTCTACTTAGACCACCTCTAGATGGTTTTTCACTTCCTTTTGTGTAAAAAGAAACATTTGTCCTAGCCAGGAATTGATCCTGGGTCCTTTGGTTGTAAGTTTTTTTTTCATTTATTTTTTTTTATATAATAGAGGCATAAGTCTCAAACTTTTCGATTTGAGCCAGTTTTCTTTCGTAGTTTCCTTTGGCTAACCAGATCTCCTGGGTGGTCAAAGGTAAAGCCCTTCTATACTGTCTCATTGTTTTGTGGATTGATACTTTCTCCAGAGGTTGTTAGCTTTTAAATTTTAAATTTGTTAATCATAACTCCCAAATGTTTTTTGTGGGTTGACTTTATAATTCAAATAGTCAATATCTGGCGACTATTAACTAGCTTCATAACCCTAAATAGTTTCGGCATTAAACGGCATCTGCAAATCTTTCAAACATTTCAAATACCTATTTAGATAATTTTAGTGGTTTTTAGTCTAGTTTATATCCCCCACTTTTTTTTTTCCTGAACATTTCCAAATATTGCTGCTTGATCCCTTTCTAAAGTGTTTATATACAGAATGTTTGGTAAAGAGGTCCCAGGACACCCTTGGGACCTGTTACAACAGTTTCACACTTGAGACTTGACTCCATTTATAGGAATTACCGGGGTACCTCAGTTTGAGTTTCATCTGTTCCTGGAGATGGCTCGTAACCCGAAAACTTGTAAACCGAAGCTAATTTCCCCGTCATAAATAATGGGAAATGGAATTAATCCGTTTCTGACTACCCAATGACTTCACTTCAAACTAAATTTAATACCCATTTCATACAAATCTACACTACAAAAGTGTGTTGGTTATTACTTGCCCTTACTGATGGCTCCTGTTGGCGTATGGAAGATGGTGAGAAGTGTTACTGTTTGGGAGTCCCCTTCATTATAACATCAGGCAGTAAAGATTTTGCCAGTGCACTCTGGCACATTTTGCCTGCATACCACTATGACCTGCTTATGTCTTACTGCTTGCTTGTTTTGCTAAGAATCTGTCTAAAGACCCTTGTTTTACCCTACATTTTAATACTTGTCTGTAGTAAGACATCATTCATTTAAAAGGTCAATGCAACGGCCTGCTACAGCTTTATCTGGGCGAGTTTTTTCAACAAAACTTTGCAGTTCTTCCCATACTTCATTCATTTTCTTAATGAGGAATGGATATCCTCTACTGCCTCTACTCGCAACTATTTTCTTTAGTTGAACCTTACCACTGGCTTTCTTGGGACCCATGGGGGAGATATATAACACATTTTATGCACAAATTGCCAAAAATCCAACAAAACTAAATCCTTGTGAAGAATTCAGGCGGGATAGTCACTGGGTGCAAGGCACTGGTAAACCGAGGCACGATCGCCATACCACCATGCGCTAGGTCTGCCCATACACGTATTGACACACTTTTAACCAGATGCAAATTTTCCCACCAAATCGGGCTTGTAACCCGAAAAACTCTTAAACAGGGATCCATAGTGTTTTTCCTTTGACATATATTGGTCTCTATTGCAGTGGTAGTATACTTGGCCTGCTTCTCAGGGGCAATTTAATCTAGATTTGATCCCTGTACAAGCAAAGTTGTCTTGGACACCATTACAGTACTGTACTTAATGTTCGCCGCTGCTCACATTTCGGTAAATGGAGTATGGGTTGTGAACTGACCAGCGAGTCATGTTCTAGGGAAACTAGTAGTTATCACAATTGTACATTAAAGGATTTCATAATGCCCTGTATATATTGTATTGTCTTAAAATGTTTTTAAATATAAATGTCTTGATAATGACTAATTTGTACAGGCATTACACTCTATACGGTACCAAAATGGACTTTCGATCAACTGAAATATTGGTACCATGCCCCTACGATCCATCCCACCAAGTCCAGCCTCATCGCCTTGCAATGCATATTGTTAGATGTAAAAGGGTAAGTTGCTTGGTTTGGTATAGGATATTGGAGGGCCTGATAATTAACTTTATCAGCTTTATCAAATTCAATTGATTTAGTCATGAATGTTTGAATACTTTGTTAGTTTCCAGATTTACAATAATTTTTACTAAACTCTCATATCATAACTGTAATTGCCAGTATATATTGTATACTTCAAATTTCAACCCATTATCCTGTTTAGATAAATGTTACCATAGTAAAGTCATGAATTTGTACATACTTAACTTTTAGATAGTAGTATGTTGATTAGTAAGGAATTCTTTTAAAATAACAAGCTAAAAAGCATTTAATATTTGTGCTATACTAGGCCTACATGTACTAATTAAATTAGGCCTGATATAGTGGATTAGGAAGGTTGGGTTAGTTTTGTTTGTCAAAGCAACAAGAGTAAAAAAAAAAAAACTTTCCAGTTGGTCCATCTTGATAGTTCAGATTTCTTTGTTATACATCAGTATATACTAGTAAACTATGGTCCTCATTACTAAAAGCACTACCAAAACAGGAGGATGGGCTGAAAGTTTTGGAATAAAAAATGCCTATTAGATTTAAAAAATTGTATAATTTTTCAGGAACTGTTCATAACAGCTTACAAAATTATTAGTTAAGTGGTTGTATGAACTAAATGGTTGTATACAGTATTAGTCCAAAACCATTTTTTCTCTCCTTAGAGTAACACTTGGCTTGCAATTTGAAAGGTGAAATGTGTTTAGTTTACCATTATAGTAGACAGATTTAGGTATAATGTACTGTATAATGCAAAATTAGGACAAGACAATTGGGGATTGATTATTGTATGTATAAACTTATGATCAGTCTTGCAAGAAATTGACCAAGTATGGTAAATTTTCTGGATCCATGTGATAAGTTTGACTATAGAATGACAGAAAAACCAAACTTGGGTTCATGGTCTGGCATTTCATATCTTCCCATTTTGTCTTCAATTCTAGATTAGTTTCTTTGCAAGTGGTCGAACTCTAGTTTCCTGTTGCAGCTTTAACTTTATAAAATTATTTGTGGGCTTGGTTTCTCAAGAGACTGGGGCCTCTTCCCTCTTCTGTGGGGGTGAGATGCCTGTGGTTGCCCAGCCTTCCTGCTCTGCTTTGGGATAGGCCCCTGTAGGGCCTTGGCTGGGTGTGCCTGAATGTTCCTAAGATTTGCTTTGGTCATCTATTTGCATAAAGTGCTTTTCTATATATTATTTATTTTTTGTATTTTATTCTGTTTTGTTGTTGTATTGGTAATAGTTCTTAAATTTTGGCTCTCTCCATTCCCCCCCCCCCCTTCCTTCGGGTGGTGGCTACAATGGTGGGAGTTCGGCTGGTAGAGCATCTAAATTGGCCTTGCTTAGTAAAAAGGCATTGAGGATTGAAATGATTCCTTCTGAGCAGCTCCTTATTCCCCCCCCCCTCCATCTTAATGTCCTGGCTTTTCTGAGCATGTTTAGGCATCCCTGGCATAGTTGCTGGCTTCTGGCCACCACCTGTTGGTTGAATGGTGACTAGTAATTTGAACTGTACTGTAGTTATTACAGTAAAAGCATAATTGGAAATCTATTGACAGTTTCTGCATGTAGGGAGACAAAGATTATGCTCTTTAGTGTCATGGTTATCACTTTTTCTTCAGTGATGTATTAAACTAGACTTCCTGCCCTCAACTGCAAGGCAAATCTCTGAAAAGTTCCTAATCGTGGGGGGATGCAGAGTTGTCTAGTGCCTGGCGTAGGTAGAGGTATGCTGGATCTTGGCAAGGGCTGCAACCAAAAGGCTGCTCGAAAAGGAATGTTGTAATCGAATTCTTTTTCATATCCGGATACTGTGTATGAAAGCCTAAAGGATTCACTCTCTGGCAATCAAATCTTGTTCATAACTGTATGCTATTCATATCCATTTTTGTTTAAATATTGTACATTCATATAATGAAGACTAATAATAATTGCATTCACTTTAACAGAATCATCCCAATGCGGGTATGGTACAGTGTCACTATAATGCGACGCATGTACTGCCGTCTTCAAAGATAAGGGCACACGAGTTAGAATGTGCAGAAAAACACAAAAATGAAGTGGAATTGTATCAAAGTAAGTTGTATACATGATTTTAAGAAGGTAAGATGGAAGGTGTGATTATTTTAAAAGGATTACCATTATAATTCTATAAAAAAAATTAGTATGCATGTAAAAATTATTATGTATTACATTAGTATGTAATTAGTATTAGTGCTTACCCATTTCATTCTTCATTTAACCCTTGGCCTGTGTCACTGTTTGAGATCTCCCATGCTTAGAGTTGCTACGAAGATATTTAAAATGTTTTAATGTCGCTGATCTCTCTTGGTTGCTTTTTAAGCAACTTAGTTGCAGGTCTTTGCACCTTTTCCTATTTTATTTATGTGCTTCTTGAGGGGCACCATAACTACTGCATATTTAAATTTTGGTGTTATGGAGGTCATGAATAATTTAAACATTTTTCCCTCCATGTATTTAAGTGATTATGAAGTTGAAACGCACGGTGTGGGCTTCACACTCGATGTTCTTTATGATCTTCAGGTGACAAGTTCTTCCACCTTTCCCCCCCTTCCCCCCCCCCCCCCAGAGTTTACCAGGGTTCCAAAGTCCCCACTACGATATCAGTTCCTCTGGGTATAGGTTTACATATGCCAATTGTTTACCAAGGTAACTCTTAACACATTCCCACTAGAGATCTCCACCTAAGTGGGCCAAAGTCAGTTGGCCCAATCACACCTGCGACTTCCGATGTGTAAAGGGAAGATGCTCCGGCATGCCTCCCTACCTAGTGCGACCCCTCCTGCTTGACTAAACCTTGAACTGCACCTGCCTACTTGGATCATCATTTTGACTTGTGTTTGCAAGCTAAAAACTGTTGGGAAAGCTCTGGAAAATTAAACCATAGTTTCAGATTCCTAGTCTTGGGGTTCAGAATAACAGCCAATCCTTCATAAGGGAATCAATCTAGCTGATCTTGATTGGCCTGGGGTGGTCTCATACCACACATCTGTAATCTAGAAAAGTTGGACAAGGCTAGCACCTAGTGTTTGGCCTCCAACTTGAGCCAGACATTGTTTACTAGATGTTATCCCTCCGTGGTGCCTCCTTGCCATGGTGAGGGGCTCGGGTACACCTCCCTGGGACCGGTGTGGGTTGCCTGTGCCTCCCTCTCCTGCCCCCTCCTTGGGTGGTGTACGTGCTGAAGGGCACCATGTAGGGGCCTTGTGAGCCTTCGGACCACCTGATGGAGGGGTTGCCTGTGAGAGGCCGCCCTGAGTGGATGGTTGGGTGTCCAGGCTGGGGCGATAGGGGGACTGTGGTCTTAGCACCAGTGTGGGAGAATGAACGAAGTAGGACTCCCCTGTTGAAAAGGGGGAGCACCGCTGGGGACGACACACCCTTCCTGCGCTGGCCCACGCTCGGCCTCCTTGGCTGCCCTGGTAGGTGGTATCCCTTGGTTCCAGGTCCCATCTCTTTTGTTTGGTTTGCTGTATGGATAACGACTTTACTTCTTACCCAGGCTCATGGGGTGGGCGACCAGGCCCCTGAGTCAAACGGTCCTGGAAGACCGGGATCTGTAGCCCCCTGCTACAGGACCCGGTTTAGGCCCAGACCGGACTCTTCCTCCCTCCTCTGTGGTTGGGTCGAGCCCTAAGCCTGCTGTGGCGACTGTCTCGTCCCCTTGCATGGCTCCATCCCTTCTTGTGACTACTGCACCTTTCGAACCGTCTCTCTAAGGGTTCTTATCGCCGTCCCCGCCATGGCCGCTCTCGTATGCTCCCTTCCCATCCTACTTCGTTCCATGCTTTGTTTGGTCCTGATACGTGGACTAAGTACCTTGAGCTCCTACCTTTGGATTAAACTCCTGATTTTTCCCTTCATAGGCATCTTGTCGATTCCGTGGATGCCTGTCACCTTCAACACCACTCGTCTTGGTACCTGCGTCGTTGCTGCTCCTTCTCAGGATGCGACCACCCGCTTGGCCGCCTTATCCTGCCTTGGCGAGACCCCTGTTCGGGTCTCGAAGAACACTCGATTGAATGCCAGTGTTGGCACTGTTCTCCTCCCACACCATGTTGCGACCGGTGTTGGGGATCTCTAGGACTGCCACGAGGATATAAAGCATATCCTCGAGGCCCAGGGTCATTCTGTACTCCAGGTGGATACATTTACTAGTCCCCCTCGTGGTCATCGCCGTCTGCCCCTTAGGGTTGTGAAGGTTACCTTTTGATGGTAGGTCCCTTCCGCCCTCTGTCATTCTTGCTGGTGTCAGATGCTCCATTCAGGAATATATTCCCTCTCCGAGGCTCTGCGGTAAGTGCTGGAGGTTTGGGCATGGTACCCTCAAATGCTCTAGTCCTGTCTCTGTCCCCTGTGTGGAAGTGAGGGTCACTCTAAGTTGGAGTGCACTTCTCCCCAGGCCCGCTGCCTCAATTGCGGTGAGGCCCTCCCTACCTTCTCCCGTGTGTGTATTCGTTACAAACTTGAGGCGGCTGTCCTCAGCTTGAAGCACCGAGACCATTTTTCTTTTCCTGAGGCTCGGCACGAAGCTCAGTCTCCCCTCTTTCGCTAGTGTCTCCTATGCTCGCGTGGTGCGCTCTTCCTCTCCTCGTCCTTCCCACCTTTCTCAGTCTCTCAACCGTTTCAGAGCCTTAGACCTGGACACGCCCACCACCACCTTCCCTGTTTCCCTCAGTTCTGTTCCGAAAGGTCCCCCTCCTGGTTCTGTCTAGGGCTCCCCTTTCTACTTAGTCTGTCACGTCTCCTGTGTCTTCTTTTTCCTCTCCCTCTAGTCCTCCTTCCCATCATTCCCCTCAGTCTCTTGGCTCTCCACGCAGCCTGACTGTGTGGGCCGACGTCCATCGCTCTCCTGATGGTTGTGTTGTTCGCTCTCGCTCTTCTCCTATCGAGACGCTGGAGTCTGTTGCCCAGTACATTGCTGCTGGGACGCTCGTATCTTTGAGTCAGAAGCGGAAACCTAGCTCCTATCCTTCCTCCTCCCCTGTCGGTAAGAAGGCTTCGCTTTCTTCTTCACCCCCTATCTCTGATTCTATCGTTCTTTCCCCTCCCGCTTCGGTGGTGGAGCCCCCTGTTCCTACTGTGGGGGTTTCTTTAGCCCCCAGTTCCATCTCGGTTACTGTCCTTGCTGAGGTGCGCTCCCCTCTTTCTGCCCCTCCTCCTCCCCTTCCTCCTCTAGACCCTGCTCGTCCACCTGTGATTGTGACAAATTTTCACTCGGTCAGCAGATATCGGAGCCAACGAGAAATGAAAATATTTTCGATTTGGTCTTTACGAACAATGGAGACATTATCAGACATTACGATATGAGATACCAAATATTCAAATCGCAAGCTCATTGAAGTGCAAACAACCATCAATACTCGGAATAGACCCAAGACGTTGATAAAGCGAGAGGGGCTATTCAGTAAATTCGATTTTAATAATAAAAGGATAGACTGGGAGATAATAAACAGGGAACTTACAAACATTCCATGGAAAACTGTTTTAAGTAAAAAGTCCTACAGAAGGAATAGAAAAACTGACTGCGGAAGCGTATCAAGTCTGTCTGAAACATGTTCCCTTGAGGAAAGCCAGAAAGAGATCTTACGTAGAAAGAGAACGCAGACGACAGTATAAACGCAGGAAAAAAATAACAGAACTGCTTATGCAGACACGAATTTCCCGTCAAAGAAGGAATAATTTAAATAGGGAGATTGAAGAAATCGAGCGGAAATGGAAACACTCGTATGAAACTGAAGAAAGGCAGTTAGAACAGAAAGCAATTCAGGAAATAAAGAAAAATCCAAAATATTTCTTCTCGTATGCAAAATCAAAAGCAAAAACCACTGCCAATATTGGACCTATTCGTACAAGTGAAGGTTCATACACGGAGGATGACAAAGAAATTAGTGAAATCCTAAAAAAGCAGTATGAGGACATGTTTAGCACTCCAATAAACATGAAAGTGGAAGATCCAGAAAATTTCTTTATGCGGGATATTCAAACCCCTGTAAATAAAACTGATATCAACACGAGCGCACTAAATTTTGAAAGAGAAATTGAAAACATGCCCATGCACTCGGCCCCAGGTCCAGACTCGTGGAATTCAATATTTATAAAGAAATGCAAAGTGCCGGTAGCACAGGCACTAAGTATAGTGTGGAGGAAGAGCTTGGACACGGGAGATACCAGATGCACTTAAAGTAGCAGACATAGCCCCTCTACACAAGGGAGGGAGCAAAGCATTGGCAAAGAATTATAGACCAGTTGCACTAACGTCGCACATAATAAAAGTATGAGAGTGATTAGGAGTCAGGTCACCAATTTCATGGAGACCAATGACCTTCACAACCCAGGCCAACATGGATTTTGAGCGGGAAGATCGTGCCTCTCACAGCTACTTGAGCACTACGACAAAGTCACTGAGGCATTAGAAGAAAAACAGAATGCTGATGAGATATACACGGACTTCGCAAAGGCTTTCGATAAATGTGACCATGGCGTGATAGCACACAAAATGAAGTCGATGGGAATAACCGGTAAAGTAGGACGCTGGATACTCTGTTTTCTGTCAAACAGGACTCGGCGAGTAACGGTCAACCATTTAAAAATCTAGTCAAAGTGCAGTTAAAAGCTCTGTACCTCAGGGTACAGTCCTTGCACCGCTGCTTTTCCTTATTCTCAGATCAGATATAGACAAATAAGTCACAGCTTCGTATCATCCTTTGCAGATGACACAAAAATCAGTATGAAAATTACCTCGGCTGAAGACATTGAAAAACTTCAAGCTGATATTAATAAAGTTTTCGACTGGGCATCAGAAAATAACATGTTTAACTGATAAATTCCAGGTACTCGGGTATGGTAAAAATGAGGACCTTAAACATAATACAGGGTACAAAACACAATCAAATGTACCCATAGTAGGAAAACAGCATGTAAAGGATTTGGGAATAATGTCGTCTGACGGCCTAACGTTTAAGGAGCATAACCAAGCAAATATTGCGACAGCCAGAAAAATGATAGGATGGATTACGAAAACTTTCAAATCCAGGGATCCCATCACAATGGTTGTATTCTTAGTCACTTGTGTTGTCCCGTCTTGAGTACTGTTCAGTACTCGCTTCCCCCTTTCAGAGCAGGAGAGATTGCTGAAATAGAGGGAATACAGAGAACATATACGGCACGCATAGACTCGATAAAGCACCTAAATTATTGGGATCGTCTCAAAGCTCTCCAAATGTACTCGCTAGAAAGAAGACGAGAGATATCAAATAATATATACCTGGAAGATACTGGAGGGCCAAGTACCAAATCTGCACACAGCAAAATAACGACGTACTGGAGTGAACGATATGGAAGAAAATGCAGAATAGAACCAGTGAAGAGCAGAGGTGCCATAGGCACAATCAGAGAACACTGTATAAACATCAGAGGTCCGCGGTTGTTCAACGTCCTCCCAGCAAGCATAAAAATATTGCCGGAACAACCGTGGACATCTTCAAGAGGAAACTAGATTTATTCCTCCAAGGAGTGCCGGACCAACTGGGCTGTGGTGGGTATGTGGGCCTGCGGGCTGCTCCAAGTAACAGCCTAGTGGACCAAACTCTCACAAGTCGAGCCTGGCCTCGGGCCAGGCTTGGAGTAGAAGAACTCTCAGAACCCCATCAACCAGGTATCAACCAACCTCTGGTCTGTCCTCCCGCTTCTTTCACTCCTTTACTCGGTTTACCCATGCCACCTAACCCTGATTTCGCTGACCCTGCTCCTGACTCTGCGCTTTTTTAGTGTGCTGTGTTCCTTCATATTTGTTTCTTCTTTGCTCTGTTCCTCTCTTTGCTGATGTCTTTTCTTAAATTGAACATCCGTGGATTTTACGCCAATTTCCTTGACCTCCAACTTCTCGTTACAGTTTTCGCCCCTTTGTGTCTGTCTCCAGGAGCCGATGCTTGGTGCTCGTCCTGGTCGCTTCCGTGGCTATTCTTTTCTCCCCCCTTCCCCCACAGCGACAGCTGGGGTCCATAATTCTTCTCTTGATTCTTTCCGATGTTCCCTTGTCCCCTTACTTTTTTCCTTGCCTCTCCACTGTTCTGCCGCCCGTGTCTTTGTGCGTAGATGGTACACGGTTTGTTCCATTTCTCTACCCCCACCCCCCCCCCGTCCCACTTTCCCTTCCCGATCTTAAACACCACCTAGACTCCTTGCCGGAGCTTCTGCTCCTGCTCCTGCTGGGTGATTTAAATTGTCGTCATGCCCTTTGGGGTGATGTGCTGACAAACACCCGGGGTCACCTCCTTGAACCTTTCATCCTCTCTCCTTCCCTGTCCCTTCTTAATTCTGGTGAGCCCACTCATTTGGACTCTCTGACTCGCTCCCTTTCTTGTCTCGATCTTTCTCTGTACTAGTCTTCCCTTTCCTCAGATTTCGGGTGGCGGGTCCTTGATGACCTCTATGGCAGTGACCATTTTCCTATCCTTGTTTCTTCTCTTTTTGCCCTCCTCTCTCCTTCCCTAGGTGGCAGTTTGCCGAGGCTGACTGGCGCCTCTTTACTCTCCATGCTACTATATCTGACCTCTCCGTTCTGCCGCTCCCTCGCGCCCTTCTTTTTCATGAGTCTTTGACGCTGCCCTCCACTCTATTCCTCGCTCTTCCTCTCGGGGAATGCGGAAGTGTTCCCTGGTGGAATATGGAATGTGCTTGGGCTGTTCGCTGTAAGTGTGCAGCCTGGAAGAGACATCACCGCCGGCAGACAGTAGTCTTTTTTTTTTTTTTTTTTTTTTTCGGGAAGGCGAGTGCGGTGGCCAGTAGGACCATCCATGCGGCTAAACGTGCTTGCTGGGCATCTTATGTCTCCACCGTTACATCCGAAACTCTTCTCCCACTGGTCTGGAAGCGTATCCGCAAGATTGCGGGTAAGTTCGTTCCCGTTGTCTCGCTGGTCCTTCGCCTCCATGGTGCTCTTGTGGCGGACCCATTGCAGGTTGCGACCAAACTGGGTTCCCATTTCTCCTGTTAGTTCTGGTTCTCGTCTCCCCCAGTCCTTCCTTCTTCGTAAGCCTCTTTTTGAATCTCTTCCTTTAAATTTCTGTACTTATCTTCACCTTTCCTATAATCTGTCTGGTCTGTGTCTGTGTGTCTGGTCTGTCTGTGTGTGTCTGGTCTGTGTCTGTGTCTGGTCTGTGGTGTGTGTCTCTGTCTGTGCTTCAGTCTGCCCTAGCCCTTTGCGGTTCTACGGCAGCCGGCTCCGATGGCGTTCATTATGAAATGCTTCGCCATCTCCCTCCATGCACGTCTCGGTATTTACTGAGTCTGTACAATCGGGTCTGGGAGTCCTCGTCGGTCCCTGAAGACTGGCTCGATGCTGTTGTCCTCCCTGTTTGGAAAACAGGGTCTCTTGGGTCATCCCCCAAGGACTTCTGCCCTATTGCCCTCAAGAGTTGTCTGCAAGCTCTTTGAACGTATGGTTAACGTTTGTTTGATGTGGTTCTTAGAACACTATAACCACCTCTCCCCTTCTCGATTTGGTTTTCGCAAGTGGCACAGCACACTGGATGTCCTGGTGAACTTGGTCTATATTCGTACTGCTTTTGCTGTGAAGACCTCCGTTGTTGCTGTCCTTTTTGACCTGGAAAAGGCTTGACACTACCTGGCAGTATCATATTCTGTCTCGACTTCATTCTTTTGGCCTTTGTGGGAACCTCCCTCTCTTCCTCCAGAGCTTCCTCTCTAGTCGTTCCTTTCATGTGCGGCTTGGTACTGCTCTCTCTGCCCCTTTTCGGCAGTATGAGGGTGTACCCCAGGGTTGTGTTCTGAGCACGGCTCTTTTTCTAGTTGCCCTCAACGGTCTTCTTTCCTCTCTTCCTTCTGGCATCTTCTCTGCTCTCTGTTGATGATCTTACCCTTTGCCGTCGGTGATGATTCGCCTCTCCTTCGACAGCAGCTTCAACTTGCGATTGATGCCGTGTCGTCTTGGGCCACCGATCATGGCTTAAAGTTCTCTGCGTCTAAGACTTGTGCTATGACTTTTACTCGGGAGCATGTCGTTCTTCGTCCCTCTTTGTCGCTTTATGGTCGTCCCATTGTGTACAGTGATTCCGCAAAGCTCTTGGTTAGTTTTTGACACTAGTTTGTCTTGGTCAGCCCATATCTCTTGCCTCCGATTTGAATGCTCTAAGGCCTTTAACCTACTTAAGGTTTTGTCCCATACAGTACTTCTTGGAGCAGATAGGCGCACGATCCTATATTTGCACTCCTCTCTCGTCCTGTCTAAACTTGATTATGGTTGCCCTGCTTAATCTTCTGCTTCTCCTTCTACTCTTCGCCGTCTTGATGCTTTGCACCATACTGGGTTGCGTCTCGGCTCTGGTGCCTTTCGTTCGACTCCTGCCCTCAGTTTGTGTGTTGACACTGGCTTTCTCTCTTCAGGACCGCCGTGATCGCTACTGTCTTCGCTATCTTGCAACGGTCCTTACAACATCCTTCCTCTCGCCTCTGTCGTGCTTTGACTTTTCCTCCTCCTGTAGCTCCTGTTCCTCTTCGTCTCCCACTTTCTGTCCGGTTATCTCGCTTGCAGGATTCTTTCTGTTCATATTTCTAATGTTTCTCCTAATATTGTTCCTTCCTTGCCTCCATGGAGAGTCCCCCTTCCCAAGTTTTGTACGTCCTTGACTTGTATTACTAAAGACTTTACCCCTCCTACAATTCTGAAAAGCCTCTTCCTTGAACACTTTTCTTCGCACTCCCACTCTATTTCCATCTTCACCGATGGGTCTAAGTCTGCGAACGGTGTGGGCTACTCTGTTGTTTTTCCTGACCGTACTTGTGTGTCGCCTCCCTTCGGAGGCTAGCGTCTTTATGGTGGAACTTTATGCTATTCTCTCTGCTCTCCGTCTCGCTTTCTCATTCTCATTCCTCCTTTGTGGTTGTAGTCGACTCTCGTAGTGCCCTCATGGCTCTAGGGTCCTTTAATTCTGTCCACCCAGTGGTCATAGAGATTCGGCATTGGCCGTTTCTTATTTCTAGTAAATTTAAATCGGTAGTTTTGCTGGGCTCCCAGCCATATTAATGTTTTTCAATGAGCGTGCAGATGCTGCCGCTAAGGTCGCTATCCGTTCTTGTCCCATCTCCCGTAAAGGTCTTCCTTATTCCGACTTTTATCCTGTTATTCATTCCTCCGTCCTTGCCCATTGGCAGGGTTGTTGGTCCTCTGTGGTTAGTAAAAAGCTGCGTACTGTGTCCCCGTGGCCTTCCTTCCTACCACCGTAACCGGCGGTGGGAGTCTGCTTTGGCACGGCTGCGGGTTGGCCATACTCGCTTAACCCACAGTCACTTAATGGAGCGTTGCCCTGCTCCTTATTGTCCGAGTTGCGTTGTCCCTCTTACAGTTGTGCATATCCTTGTTGAATGTCCTGACTTCCAGGACAAGCCGTCTTGCTTTCCGACCGTCCCTTGTGGTCACTTATCTCTTGATAGAATTTTAGGTGAATCGGATACTTTTGATATCGTTCGCCTTGTGCGTTTTTGTTCTCGTGTTGGCCTCAAACCCAAAAAGCTCTGAAGAGGGCAGGCTGGTGATGTAAGAGCCGACCAAGGGGCAACAGGGCCCAACACCTGACAGTCCTGGAAGTGTCAAAATTGGTGGAAACCAGTATAATGGCTGAAGCCAAACTCTGCTTGCCAGAAGGTTTCAGGACTGCAGGCAAAGCAGAGCTGCTGGAGGCAGGAAAAAAGCAGCAAACTGGGTATCCCAAACGAGGCCCAATCAAGTCCGAACCTAGGATCAGAGTAACTGCGACTTTTTAATTTGCTAGGAACTGAACCTGGCAAGCTGGAAAGAACC
This sequence comes from Procambarus virginalis, assembly GCA_020271785.1. Classification (NCBI taxonomy): domain Eukaryota; kingdom Metazoa; phylum Arthropoda; class Malacostraca; order Decapoda; family Cambaridae; genus Procambarus; species Procambarus virginalis. The sequence continues at coordinate 31,421,139 of WNGS01092210.1, forward strand.
GATTCCGTGCTGCCAAAGTGAGAGGAGCTGGTTAGGAGCACACAACCAGTACAGTCCATAAGATAGGTCATGACAGCAACCCCAAGATAGTGTAGCCTGGGTCACAATTACCCGAGATCATCTTGTAAAACTCCCAGAAGCCAGATTCACGCCGAAGGATAGAACCTTAAAGTGGACGGAGCCTTGGAAATGCCACATAGAAACCTTAACTAGTTCTTAAAAATTCGGGTGACACAGGATATGCAAATAAGCATTCGTGAGGTTCAGTGCGATCATCCAGGAAGCACTTGCAACACCAGGACAAACCCGAGTTAAAAAGTGAGTCATGGTGAGAGTCCGCAGGGAAGACTGTTCAATCTAAGAGGTCAAGAATGTACTGTAGGTCCACCAAGTCGGCTTCGGCGACCAGAAACAACCAGAACATCATCGCCGAGCAGGTTAACATTGACCACTGTCCGAGTCAACCACATCACAATGACTGCTCAAAGCTAAGGGGAGGACTTTTGACGCAACACCCTAAAACCTAAAAGGGGAGGAGGGGGGGACCATCCCTACAGAGATTTTGCGGAAACAATCCAGAAAAGCTCATGATCATGGACTAGGAACTGAACTAAACAGGCCAGATGTTTGGGTGGTGGTGTGGGGGTGGTGGGAGATCGTCAAAGAGCGAACCGCAAACAAGGTTGGTGCAAAGAACCACTGAACAGAGGCAACCCATTTGATGCATAAGAATGAACACAACAGAAGGTTGCCTCAGCTGGAGGAAGCACAAGATTTGGGAATCGGACTCCCACCAGAGGCTTAACAGGACCAACAGCTGCGAAGCCCCAACCCTCACGACTAGGCGAGTTCTGCATTTGAGGACAGCAGACAACGACACTGAAACCAAGATGCATGTGGAAGCCCCAAAAGCTCCACCTGTTGGTGGCCGTCTGTGTAACTAGGTTTTTTTACCTATTTCAGAGTGAATAATATAGGGGTCATTTGGCTGTTTTAGTGATTTGCTTTCTTCGAACCTTGCAGTTGTCTTGAATTGCTTCACTGATTTTCTAGAGGTTTTCTCAGTGAGGGTGATCGTAACAACCCCTGATCCTGTATCTTTTGAGGGGGCAGGTTCTGCTTGTCCCTGGTAAGCCATACAAGACTTCTAAGGCCGATATAAATCAGTAAGGGGGAGTTATCTCGTTGAGCTTAGCTTTAGGATACATACATGAAAAAATGCCCACTTACACTGTGATATATAACTATTATTTTTTTAAAGTTGTCAAGGTTAAACTCTGATTTAATATAAGTTTTTAAATTAGTACACGTGAGAAATATGGATACGGTACAGTACTATGTTCATTACAGCAAAACATTTAAGGTCCCCCCCCCCGCCAAAACTGCAACAGTTTGTGCAATTTATCATAAAATAGAGTAGAAGAAATTGTTTGCCAAGTTTGAAAGATTTTAAAACTTTACAATACTTTGGAAAATGGAGTAGCCATGACTTAATTTAACTCACTTAAACAAATGAATTCCATCCATATCTGGATGGGTTGTAGAGTTGTTCTCCACCTTAATATTACGCCTGGACCTCTGTTCATTGTTTCTTAGTTCTACTTTAATCTCCTGACAGTTACTGAAGGCAAATAATAATTTA
>WNGS01092210.1:31446790-31462696 GCA_020271785.1 Procambarus virginalis
ATTCTTGGTGATATTTAGCGCCCTCTGATTATTTGCACTTTGATGGTGCTACATACCCTTCCCGGTTGGTGCCTTCTTTGATAATTACCTTACCTTAACTAGTTTAAAGTTGTATTGATATTGATGGGGGGGGGGCACTGTCAGTGTTGATTTGTATCATTACATGATATAAATTATGTAATGGTTTCATGAACACTGACCATATAATGTACACCATTTTGTTAACTCGGATATTTTTTATACTGTGTTTAATTTTATCATTTTTAAGAGAGGGGACTTGTGATCGGTTACAGAATGTGACAGAACGATCCAGAAATCGGGTTTTAGGTACCTCCAGTTATTAATCAAGGGGACTCGGTAGAAGACTGGGACAACGACCTTGTCGAATCGTCATACGATCCTACAAAAATTAATGTGCTAAAGAAAATAGCCAGGTTGTTATCACAAAAATATATTAACTCCTGGTGATATAGTAAATTATTATTTAATCTTTTCTTTATTTGCATCCTGTGCAGTTTGGATAATATATGGCTTATTTTGCCTACTTTTTTCCATGGAAACTGTTTTTACTACAGTTGGATTTAAAAAAAAAAGTCCTCCATTGCATCATAATGTAAATAAATTATGAAGTGTCTCGTACTACAACTGAAACGGTACTGCTGAAAGGCTGAACTCTTGCTTGGCATGCTCTATACTCTCTTAACACCATAACACTTAAGGAACGTAACAAGCAAACTTGGTATTGGCTATGTAAATGATCAAGGAGCTTTATTAAAACATTCAAAACGAGGAATACCCCCTAATACTTCACTCACTTGTGCTATTTGCCTATAGTATCTATAACAAGGCCATTTCCCTTTTAAAGGCTGGAGAGACTTGTATAATTTAAGGTATGCAGAGAACATACTGTGGCATACGTACATGTTAAAGTAGTGGGACCACCCCAATGTTCTCTACTCGGCAACAAAAGAAATGCCATACTTTTTATTCATTCTGACCTTTCTGTTAACTTCGTGAAATTAGCATGCAGAACTATTTCACAAAATGCTGCATGTGGTTCTTCAAGAATATTTTTAACATGCGAAGGTGCTTCAAATGTTTGGGTTGGATTCTACATGCAGCTGTGCCCATTAGGAGGGCAGCTCCCAAAGGCAATAAAGCATGAAAGATATATCAAGACACAGTCCATCTTAGTTAAAATGATTCACAAATCAAGAAGACACGTGTTGAGAAATAAATTGTCTTATGTAATGATCACAAGCATTGTTCATTAGCTCATTCAAGCCTTATGTTACATTATAAAAGCAATCAGAAAAGTTGGTACAAAAGATGAAATTAGTAATGATATTTTCTAGCTTGCAGAATGAAGATAACATCTTTTTGTTCTTTCAGTTCTTACCTGTAGTGGGGTTGGTGCCGATGATGTCAAGTCTGCCAGAACTCCTCGTGCAGGAACATGCAGGGGCAACTCACGGCACACCACTTGAGTCTCCAATAACACACATTCATCTGAAAAAATGTGGCAGTATAAAGAATAATTATAATGTCCATACAATACTTGCATAGTATCTACAGTTATGCAGAGTAAATTTAACCTGTGCATTATATTTAACCCAATTACTTAACAGCAATAATCAACTTGTTAAATGCTTCAAATTTAAAAAACAGATGAGGGCCAGCATGCACAGGAAGAGAAAATCAGTACATTCTAAGCAAGTGAGCAATTCTGAAAATACAGTATCACATTTGTGTTAAATAATTAGAAGCGTGATGTGAGAGAGAGAGAGAGAGAGAGAGGAGACTAATCAAATAGTTATGGATTAGTCACCCTTCTGTTAATCAAACAGAAGGGTGAACAAAAATTTAAAGTGTCTTCACTACCTGGGAAAAGCAAAAGGGCAACTGCTATATCATGTAAAGTTATTCAACGAACCACATCTGAATTTTTTGACGAGAAATATTCACACAAGTGGAAATTCAATATTCAAGTAATGATGTTACTGCATCTATAACCAACATTTATAATATTACACTTACATAATATTCAAATTGAAAGTACAAAACAAATGTGTTATGAATGCTTACATTTAAGATTTGTATCCAGATCTTCAATGTTGTATTACCCACTGGTTCATTTTCAAGAACTTGCAATGTCATAATTTTTACTTATATAATTGTTATAATAAATTCACATGTTTTTACAGTAAGCTTCATTAAAATTCTTAAGCAAATGCAGTCTCAATACAGTAATAAATGAAAGCATCTATACATAATAACTCCTTAAAATTTAACAGCCTCATTTAATATTCGTTAATATTTCAACTAATGTACAGTATTTTTTTTTTTACAAGATTTTCCTTAGTTTTAGTTTTGGGCCTCTTGCACATCTCCCGTGTGTTCAACTTTGATACTTTCTTCAGTAGATGCAATATCTGGGTTCACAAAGAGGAACACCATGTTGCTCTCCGGCCTCACTATATCGGCAGACTTTGGAGTAGGCATACTATACTCATAGCAGGCACTTGCCCGAGATGTGTCAATAGTTGGACGGGCCTTCATCCGCAAGGGAGCAGGAGATTCCTCGAGCTCTTCTATTTCAGATAGATTTTCTGACGATTTGCTTTTTATAATATCTGCTTCATCAATATGCATGGACAATGGTGTCTCTTGTTGCTTCTCTAGCTGCTTCTTTACACTTGTAGGTTCAACGACTGTAGCATTTTCCTCATCTTTGAGTAATCTATCCCTTTCATCATCACTATCTTTTCCAGCATCTTCATCTTTATTGTCTAGAAGTTGATCATCTTTCTTGTCCTCAGATGAGCTGTCCTCATCCTGAGAACTACTGTCTTCACTCGTGCTGCCACTCTCTTCATTTCCATTATCCTCATTATCTTCTGCATGAACTTCACATTCTGCCTTATTTTTATTTGATTCTTCTGTATCTATTGAAACAATGAAGTCATTCAAAAATTCCCCAGATTCAGTTAGTTTTCGTCTCTCGCTCAGTGATGCAGTGGACTTCTGAAGGCTCTCTCTTGACTTTTCAAGACTTTCTTTCTCGGCTTTCTCATTACATATTACCTTTTCAATACTTTCACTGGAATTTTGTGATTTATCTGTGAGCAAACTGAGACGCTCTTTTCCATCACCTTCTTCAACTTGTACAAAAGGTTGTACAGTGCTTGCCTTGGTGGGATATGAAGGACTTTCATGAACATTCAGAGAAAGTACTTGCCGAGATTTTCCTTTATCTCTGAAGCATGGTAAAATAATTGCCCACAGCAATAGCCAAAGAAACGAAACAAAGAGCCAATAATAATGATACCACCCTTCTCCGTGTGCTATTTGTACTGTCAAATCCCCATGTACCATTACAGGCAGCAATATAAAAATATACAATGCAAAAAATGAAGATACAAACACTGGGTATATGACACCGAGAAGCAACACCACCAGAAGGCGGAAATCATTCCTGGTCCACTTCTTTGAATTTATTATTGGCTTAGACATTGTAACCCAGTGGATTCAAACGAGTCCTTGAAAAAACTGATTATTTTTTAACATCAACCTTTACTTCATATTTTATATGAGAAGTAATCAATAAAAGTGATTTTTATGTATTACATTTATAAAGATACTGGACACACACTTCTGACCAGTTATGTTATATTAACTTTTCTACCACAATGAACTTATAATTGGACCAGAATAAGCAGCCATTTATATCCAACCACACAACTTATAATGCACACAATGATGAGTATATGCTTGACTATGCACTAACACAACCAAGTTTGAGTGAATTCTAACCGTCAGTGGTGTTACATCCTGTCCAGATGTGTGATAATGCTGGGCTCGTGAAGCTGTACAGGAAGCTAATGTGATAAGCTGATAAGCTGTGGCTACACCCTTAACACAATAGTATATACAACTCGGTGGAGAATTAACCTGTAGTTTTATAAAGAAGAATAGGGATATACAAATCTCATTTATACGAGTACAATGAACAAGATTTACAACTTTTATTTAAAATTATATATTCTATATACCTATACTGTATATGAATCAATGCAAATCAATTTTTGTTAAGCATTTAAAGTACAGAGGATGCTAGTAAACAATATTTTACAACATTTAATGTCAAACAAGTGAATACAAGTAATATTTTTGTCAGGCTCATCAGCAAGAACAAATGCAAACAAATACTGTATTTATCATTAAGATTCTGAACATTTTTTTGGAAAAAAAAAAAATGTTCAAAGCACACATTATTAATATGAAGCAACAATTTTACAAATATTTTGAAGCTTTTCAGAAGCAATAAATATATAATGTTAATGAAATGTGAAAATTAATTTAGGTTTATGATTTTTTGGGTTTTGTTCACTAATCATAGGTTTATAATTAATCTTTAATCTTCTGAAGAATGGCTTCATCAACGCCAGAATCTTTGAGTATGTTGGTAATGTCAGAAAATTTCTGTTGAATATACACTTGTTTCTCAAGAGATGACATGTGAGGCAATGCTTGGGGAACTGACTTTTTATCTTCTACCTGCACTTTCTCTGAAGTAGTGCTATTGATTGATGAAGATGAATTATCCCTTACAAGTTTATTATGAGATGATTTCCATCCAGCATTGCGATACTGGGAACCTTTCCTATTGAATTTGCTTTGGATGTACGAGTCTGGAAGCTCTCCCTGCTCTGTGTTACTCTCAACTTCCGATGTATTTTCTTGCTGTATATTGCTGGATCTTCTGCTGCTTTCTAATGAAGCTCTTTTGAGACTTTCAACTGAGGGTCTTCGGAGACTCTCTACCGAGGCTCTCCTTGAATTATCTGATGATTTCCGAGATGCGCCAAAAGATTCAGCCATTGTTAAGCAAGAACTTTGATTGTGAATGAGCTTTGTATTAGATATTGTATTTTTTTACACAAATTCCAATTACTTTTTCATAAATTGTTATTTATTTTTTTTTCTTCTTCTTCTTCTATCTTGTCAATTTTTTCTCTATCTTCATCCTCTTCTTCAATGCTCTCCCAGTTCTTTGTTTCTTCTAAACTGCAAGATTCAAGACTAGTAGTTGAGTCCACTCTCACTAGTGTTAGGTATTTATCAAAGGCTTTAAAAGGAGGAAGACCTAGAAATGAATCTTGCTTGGATAACTGTCTTTCTAGGGGATGTGTTTTGTTATTTATTTCTGTTTCTGGGCTAGGTAATGGCAATGGAGTTGACTGAGGCTTACCATGTAATTCTTCTCGTATTTCCTCAAATGTTTGCACAGAAGCTTGAGCACTGGAACCCGATGCATTTACACTTGGAGATTTTGCCTCTGCAAAAGCAGGAAAAGAATCTTCCTTGCTTGTATCTTCATCAAACTCCAAACCAAAATTGTCAATGTGGTAGCCGTCTTCATCCACAGAGCTCAATAGATGTGAGCGGCTTAATGAACCATAGTTTTGAGGCTGAACTACTTGAGTATTCTCAAATTCATTAGATCTTTTATTTGCACGATACAAGTTTGCTTTTTCGATACTATCCGTTAAGTCTGTGCAATTGACTTGTGATGATACAGCTACAGTTTTCAATGGTGGATACGGAAGTGGTACCAGAGAAGGATGCTTTTCTGTATCTTTCTTGGAGATCCCTCTGATAGAGTCCTTACCATTATGTCTTTCCTCAGGTAATTTATTTTTATTATAACTATGATGTGTCAATTGGTATTCTTCATTTCCAGCAACAATTGTTGATTTTTCTAGAGACCGGTTCATCTCCAACAATGTACCCTTGAGATTTTCTGGACCAAACGCACACCACAACGATAATCACAATCAAAACCACAAATAACCCACAAGCTAAGACGAGCCCTACAATGAACAGTATTCTGCTACTAGTTTCTGGTGAACTGTAGTCCATCTGCTCCCGGTTTTCTATCTTCTTATCACTTATCTCGTGGGTTGCTGTCTCTGAATCATCATCCACCTCAACTACTCCTCTGCTTGAGTTGGGAATGATCATTAGTGTGATTATCAGAATGCACATTGTAACTGACAGTAAGACAATCAAAGAAAGTGCCAGAAAAGCACTGATTTGTCTATTTAACATTTCTAATAAATTGTCGTAATTCAAATGACAATGTTTCACACTAGCGAGGGTGCTCCTCTGACATACGAATACAAAACAACAGAGGATGTTAAGAAAATTACCACTTATACACTTGTAAATTTTTCTTTTTGCTTATGCTGTCTAATTTTCTATCGATTATTAAAGAATTATCCATGAAATTTAAAATAAATCCAGATCATTGTAATTGTTTTTAGCATATGCAAAGCCATTATATATGCTACAACCAGATATATTTATTTAGAACAAGTAACTGTGTAGATAGGAAATAAGCCAGATAATGAGGTTACGCAGCTAACTGGGATCCCCGAGTGCATCCTGTATGCTCCCTCTTACCACATTCGACTCTACTCAAACATTCAATTGCACCATTGTGATTAGCATTACACAATACTTGTTAATCACAATAACAATACAATGCTTTAAACATCACTAACCAAGAGGTAACCCTGAATATAAGCAGTGATAAAAAATAAAATTGGCTTAAATAAATAAATAAAATAAAATAATAAAATAAAATAATAAATAAAATAATAAAATAATTAAATAAAATAATAAAATAATTAAATAAATAAAATTAATATATATATATATATATATATATATATATATATATATATATATATATATATATATATATATATATATATATATGTCGTACCTAGTAGCCAGAACTCACTTTTTGGCCTACTATGCAAGGCCAGATTTGCCTAATAAGCCAAGTTTTCCTGAATTAATATATTTTCTCTAATTTGTTTCTTATGAATGATAAAGCTACCCATTTCATTATGTACGAGGTCAATTTTTTTTATTGGAGTTAAAATTAACGTAGATATATGACCGAACCTAACCAACCCTACCTAACCTAACCTAACCTATCTTTATAGGTTAGGTTAGGTTAGGTAGCCGAAAAAGTTAGGTAGGTTAGGTTAGGTAGGTTAGGTAGTCGAAAAACAATTAATTCATGAAAACTTGGCCTATTAAGCAAATCGGGCCTTGCATAGTAGGCTGAGAAGTGCGTTCTGGCTACTAGGTACGACATTATATATATATATATATATATATATATATATATATATATATATATATATATATAAACACACACACACACACACAAGCAGCACATGGTCAAAGGAGGAGCTAGATAGTAAACATGAAGGTCTTATAACAATAATGAGAGAGATTATAGCGAGAGCAGATAATGATAGATCACGACTGTTGATAGTTGGTGACTTCAACTTGAAATCCAAAGACTGGGAAGCATATGAAGCTAAAACAGAAGATTTTTGGACCTGTAGATTTGTAGACCTCATCCTGGAAACATTCTTGTATCAACATGTTAACAAGCTACGAGGATGAGGGAAGGGGACGTTCCCTCCATGCTAGATTTGATATTTACCAGAAACGAGGAAGAGATATTTGACATTCAGTACCTTCCTCCCTTGGGTAAAAGTGACCATGTCTTTTTGGGAATAAAGTATGCAATGCATTATAATCTGGAAGAAATAAGGAGGTTGAAGCAGTTGAAAAACCTGACTTCAGGAGAGGACATTATGGCCACCTTAGAATTTTTTTTAGGGAGTATAATTGGACAGACTTGATGCTAGACAAGGAAGTGAATGAGATGTATGTCAAGTTTAGTGAAATATATGATAATGGCACAAAAAATTTATACCAAAACAGAGATGCAGAACTATGAAACAGGATTGGTTCAATAGAAATTGCGAGAGGGCCAGAGACCAAAGACACAAAAATGGAATCAATACAGGAAGAGGCCAAACCCCTAAACATACCAGCGATACAAAGATGCGAGAAACAACTACAACGGCAGTGAGGAGAGAGGCAGAAAGAAATTTTGAAAAAGGAATTGCAGACAAATGTAAAGCAGACCAGGTCTATTCTATAAATTCATAAACAATAAACTGCAGGTAAAGGATAATATTCAGAGGTTGAAAATGGAAATAGATTCACGGAAAAGGAAATGTGTGAAACACTAAACGAAAAGTTCCAAAGTGTTTGTACAAAATGAAATCTTCAGGGAACCAGACACAATAAGAATTCCAGGGAACAACATAGAGCACATAGAGGTGTCTAGAGATGAAGTGGAAAAAATGCTCAAGGAGCTAAGTAAGAACAAAGCAGTTGGTCCAGATGGAGTTTCACCATGGGTTCTGAGAGAATGTGCACCTGAGCTCAGCGTTCCACTTCAACTGATTTTTCAGGCATCCCTGTGTACAGGAGTTGCAGCTGATGTGTGGAAAAAGGCTAACATAGTTCCAATCTACAAAAGTGAAAACAGGGAAGACCCCCTTAATTAGACCTATATCATTGACAAGTGTAATAAGTCAAAATATTGGAAAAAATAATTAAAACTAAATGGGTAGAACACTTGGAGGAAAAAGATATAATATCAGACAGACAGTATGGTTTTCGATCTGGAAGATCCTGTGTAATGAACTTGCTCAGTTTTATGATCGAGCCACAGAGATTTTACAGGAAAGAGATGGTTGGGTTGACTGCATCTATCTGGACCTAAAAAAAGGCTTTTGACAGAGTTCCCCATAAGAGGGTGTTCTGGAAACTGGAACATATTGGAGGAGTGACAGGTAGCTACTAACATGGATGAAAAATTTCCTAACCGACAGAAAAATGAGAGCCGTAATCAGAGGCAAGGCATCGGATTGGAGGAATGTTACGAGTGGAGTACCACAGGGTTCAGTTCTTGCACCTGTAACGTTCATTGTCTACATAAACGATCTACCAGTGGGAATACAGAATTACATGAACATGTTTGCTGATGATGCTAAGATAATAGGGAAGATAAGAAACCTAGATGATTATCATGCCCTTCAAGAAGACCTGGACAAAATAAGTATATGGAGCAACACTTGGCAAATGGAAATTTAATGTGAATAAAGCCATGTTATGGAATGTAATTGACTTGTGATGATACAGCTACAGTTTTCAATGGTGGATACGGAAGTGGTACCAGAGAAGGATGCTTTTCTGTATCTTTCTTGGAGATCCCTCTGATAGAGTCCTTACCATTATGTCTTTCCTCAGGTAATTTATTTTTATTATAACTATTATGTGTCAATTGGTATTCTTCATTTCCAGCAACAATTGTTGATTTTCTAGAGACCGGTTCATCTCCAACAATGTACCCTTGAGATTTTCTGGACCAAACGCACACCACAACGATAATCACAATCAAAACCACAAATAACCCACAGCTAAGACGAGCCCTACAATGAACAGTATTCTGCTACTAGTTTCTGGTGAACTGTAGTCCATCTGCTCCCGTTTTTCTATCTTCTTATCACTTATCTCGTGGGTTGCTGTCTCTGAATCATCATCCACCTCAACTACTCCTCTGCTTGAGTTGGGAATGATCATTAGTGTGATTATCAGAATGCACATTGTAACTGACAGTAAGACAATCAAAGAAAGTGCCAGAAAAGCACTGATTTGTCTATTTAACATTTCTAATAAATTGTCGTAATTCAAATGACAATGTTTCACACTAGCGAGGGTGCTCCTCTGACATACGAATACAAAACAACAGAGGATGTTAAGAAATTACCACTTATACACTTATACACGTAAATTTTCTTTTTGCTTATGCTGTCTAATTTTCTATCGATTATTAAAGAATTATCCATGAAATTTAAAATAAATCCAGATCATTGTAATTGTTTTTAGCATATGCAAAGCCATTATATATGCTACAACCAGATATATTTATTTAGAACAAGTAACTGTGTAGATAGGAAATAAGCCAGATAATGAGGTTACGCAGCTAACTGGGATCCCCGAGTGCATCCTGTATGCTCCCTCTTACCACATTCGACTCTACTCAAACATTCAATTGCACCATTGTGATTAGCATTACACAATACTTGTTAATCACAATAACAATACAATGCTTTAAACATCACTAACCAAGAGGTAACCCTGAATATAAGCAGTGATAAAAAATAAAATTGGCTTAAATAATAAATAAAATAAAAAAAAAATAAAATAATAAATAAAATAATAAAAATAATTAAATAAAATAATAAAATAATTAAATAAATAAAATTAATATATATATATATATATATATATATATATATATATATATATATATATATATATATATATTATATATATATATATGTCGTACCTAGTAGCCAGAACTCACTTTTTGGCCTACTATGCAAGGCCAGATTTGCCTAATAAGCCAATTTTTCCTGAATTAATATATTTTCTCTAATTTGTTTCTTATGAAATGATAAAGCTACCCATTTCATTATGTACGAGGTCAATTTTTTTTTATTGGAGTTAAAATTAACGTAGATATATGACCGAACCTAACCAACCCTACCTAACCTAACCTAACCTATCTTTATAGTTAGGTTAGGTTAGGTAGCCGAAAAAGTTAGGTTAGGTTAGGTTAGGTAGGTTAGGTAGTCGAAAAAAAATTAATTCATGAAAACTTGGCCTATTAAGCAAATCGGGCCTTGCATAGTAGGCTGAGAAGTGCGTTCTGGCTACTAGGTACGACATTATATATATATATATATATATATATATATATATATATATATATATATATATATATAAACACCACACACACACACAGCAGCACATGGTCAAAGGAGGAGCTAGATAGTAAACATGAAGGTCTTATAACAATAATGAAGAGATTATAGCGAGAGCAGATAATGATAGATCACGACTGTTGATAGTTGGTGACTTCAACTTGAAATCCAAGACTGGGAAGCATATGAAGCTAAACAGAAGATTTTGGACCTGTAGATTTGTAGACCTCATCCTGGAAACATTCTTGTATCAACATGTTAAACAAGCTACGAGGATGAGGGAAGGGGACGTTCCCTCCATGCTAGATTTGATATTTACCAGAACGAGGAAGAGATATTTGACATTCAGTACCTTCCTCCCTTGGGTAAAAGTGACCATGTCTTTTTGGGAATAAAGTATGCAATGCATTATAATCTGGAAGAAAATAAGGAGGTTGAAGCAGTTGAAAACCTGACTTCAGGAGAGGACATTATGGCCACCTTAGAATTTTTTTAGGGAGTATAATTGGACAGACTTGATGCTAGACAAGGAAGTGAATGAGATGTATGTCAAGTTTTGTGAAATATATGATAATGGCACAAAAAAATTTATACCAAAACAGAGATGCAGAACTATGAAACAGGATTGGTTCAATAGAAATTGCGAGAGGGCCAGAGACCAAAGACACAAAAATGGAATCAATACAGGAAGAGGCCAAACCCCTAAACATACCAGCGATACAAAGATGCGAGAAACAACTACACGGCAGTGAGGAGAGAGGCAGAAAGAAATTTTGAAAAAGGAATTGCAGACAAATGAAAGCAGAACCAGGTCTATTCTATAAATTCATAAACAATAAACTGCAGGTAAAGGATAATATTCAGAGGTTGAAAATGGAAAATAGATTCACGGAAAAGGAAATGTGTGAAACACTAAACGAAAAGTTCCAAAGTGTGTTTGTACAAAATGAAATCTTCAGGGAACCAGACACAATAAGAATTCCAGGGAACACATAGAGCACATAGAGGTGTCTAGAGATGAAGTGGAAAAAATGCTCAAGGAGCTAAGTAAGAACAAAGCAGTTGGTCCAGATGGAGTTTCACCATGGGTTCTGAGAGAATGTGCACCTGAGCTCAGCATTCCACTTCAACTGATTTTTCAGGCATCCCTGTGTACAGGAGTTGCAGCTGATGTGTGGAAAAAGGCTAACATAGTTCCAATCTACAAAAGTGAAAACAGGAAGACCCCCTTAATTATAGACCTGTATCATTGACAAGTGTAATAGTCAAAATATTGGAAAAATAATTAAAACTAAATGGGTAGAACACTGGAGGAAAAGATATAATATCAGACAGACAGTATGGTTTTCGATCTGGAAGATCCTGTGTAATGAACTTGCTCAGTTTTTATGATCGAGCCACAGAGATTTTACAGGAAAGAGATGGTTGGGTTGACTGCATCTATCTGGACCTAAAAAAGGCTTTTGACAGAGTTCCCCATAAGAGGTTGTTCTGGAAACTGGAACATATTGGAGGAGTGACAGGTAAGCTACTAACATGGATGAAAAATTTCCTAACCGACAGAAAAATGAGAGCCGTAATCAGAGGCAAGGCATCGGATTGGAGGAATGTTACGAGTGGAGTACCACAGGGTTCAGTTCTTGCACCTGTAACGTTCATTGTCTACATAAACGATCTACCAGTGGGAATACAGAATTACATGAACATGTTTGCTGATGATGCTAAGATAATAGGGAAGATAAGAAACCTAGATGATTGTCATGCCCTTCAAGAGAGACCTGGACAAAATAAGTATATGGAGCAACACTTGGCAAATGGAATTTAATGTGAATAAATGCCATGTTATGGAATGTGGAATTGGAGAACATAGACCCACACAACTTATAAATTATGTGAGAAATCTTTAAGAATTCTGACAAAGAAGGGATCTAAGGTGGTTCTAGATAGAAAACTGTCACCTGAGGACCACATTAAGAACATTGTGCGAGGAGCCTCTGCTACACTTTCTAACCTCAGAATTGCTTTTAAATACATGGATGGAGAAATACTAAAGAAATTGTTCACGACTTTTATTAGACCAAAGCTGGAATATGCAGCGGTTGTATGGTGCCCATATCTTAAGAAGCACATCAACAAACTGGAAAAGTGCAACAACATGCCACTAAGTGGCTCCCAGAACTGAAGGACAAGAGCTACGAGGAGAGTTAGAGGCATTAAATATGCAAAAACTAGAAGATAGAAGAAAAGAGGCGATATGATCACTACGTTCAAAATAGTAACAGGAATCGATAAAATTGATAGGGAAGAATTCTGAGACCCGAACTTCAAGAACAAGAAGTCATAGATTTAAACTAATGAAACAAAGCTGCCGGAGAATATACGAAATTCACTTTTGTAAACAGAGTGGTAGACGGTTGGAACAAGTTAAGTGAGAAGGTGGTGGAGGCCAAAACCGTCAGTAATTTCAAAGCATTATATGACAGAGTGCTGGGGAGACGGGACACCACGAGCGTAACTCTCATCATGTAACTACACTTAGGTAATTACACACACACCACGTGTATGTATGTGTGTATGTGTATGTATGTTGTTGTTGTTAAAGATTTGCTACCTGGAACAAAGAGTTCCAAGTAACACGGGCTATGGTGAGCCCGTAGTGCCTTTGTATATATATATGTATGTATGTATGTATGTATGTATGTTTGTGTTTATGTATGTGTGTATGTATTTATCACTTGAGAACTCCATGACCCTACCAGGATTCAACCCGTTGCCTGGGACCACCCCACCTTGGCATACAGGGCACTAACCACTGGATGATTTGTTTTAGCATTAACTGAACACCAAAATATTAGGAGAGAGAATTGTGGGCAGAGTCAGATGCCTTGGAGAATATTCCTTAACTCCATTCATGTCCTCGAGAAAAGATTTTGCTTTAAAATTAATTGTGGTAGGAATATATGTTAGCCTGTAAAACATACTTCGGTTCATACTCTTGTACCCTCCAGGCCTAGTGAGTTAAAAAAAATATCTTAATTAACAACTCGCCTATTACACACAGAAATCACAATTGCGTGATGCATCAAATGAACAAATCCACAAGGGCCGTGCCAAGGATTCGAACCTGCGTGTAAACCCTGGTTTGTGCCTCTGAGAGGCTGTAGGATCCAGTAAGTTCAGTAGAACTTCAGTTTCAACTCCTTTTGACCATGTCGTAGCTCAGTTGATTAAGGCAGCGTCTGGGATGCTCTCGGACGCAGGTTCGAATCTCGTCACGGCCCTTGTGGATTTGTTCTTTTAACTCACCTATTAAACTTGAGTCTGGCTCTGCAGGAAGAATCTGTGCCAATCTGGTCAAAATCTTATAGATCTGTGCCCAAACATCAACAGACTGTGTCTTGTGGAACATCCGTGGCAAAACCAATTTATTCTGACGATGCCATAATCGTGCCACAAAAATCAGCTCTCGAAGGCTCTGCACTATTTTGGGATCTCGTGCTAGCTCAAACTGCAATTTTGCAATAATAATAAACATGCTGTAAATACTTTTCTACTAAAAATTGTGTTTCGGCATAATAAAAACTTTTGTTCAGTCTGCCTAGCTACTAACTGTCTTTATAATGTACACTCTTTACAATCAATCTGAAATACATTTTAATAGGATGCATAATTAAGAATGGTCCATCATATGTTTGCAGATACAGCACTAAATGTCATCAGAGGTCCAGAGTCCACTCGTTAAAATATTTAAAAATTAAAATTTTATCCGGTCAATCTGGGAGGGGTTTCAAAATGAGCGCCTTTAGATTGCACACAATTTGATACCAAAATGAACGACGTAACACAAAAATTTATGTCAGAACACTGTAAAACTATAAATAATTTTGTGGTGATGAGCGTCAAAAAGGGTCCAAATTTTAAAATATTTGCTAAAATTCCATTTATTGTTTTGTTACTATGGGACTAGTTTTAAAATACGTGCCTTTATATTGCAAATAATTTGATACCAAAATGAAAACGTAACACAAAATTTGTGTCGGAACACTGGAAATGTATAAATAATTTTGTGGTGATGAGTGTCCAAAAGTTAAAATATTTGTTAAAATTCCATTTATTGTTCTATTATTATTATTATGGGACTAGTTTTAAAATATGCGCCTTTGTTTTGCGAACAATTTGATACCAAAATGATACACATAGCACGAAAATTTGCCATCAAACTGAACGAGTATATACAGTACTGTACATTAGTCTGCAGGTGTGCCAATTGGTGCTCGTTCACGGGTAACTTGGCCGACTTTAGGTTTTGCTGTGGGGAGTCACGCCGGGCTTTTAGTCCTTATATGCATATACCCCTGTAGGGAATTCTATTGCGAACACAATGATACCAAAACGAACGACGTAGCACGAGAATTAAGGTGAGAAAACCGAAACGAGTATACACATTGCGGTGTTGGCACGCGCTCCCCTGAAACATCGAGAGCACTTGTGTATAGCAAATTGAACTTGAAAACTTCATCCTAAAATTCTGAGTGTCTTAACAGAAACGAGGAGAATAAATGGTGAGGTAAATGTAACAGCCCCCGTAAGTGCAATTATGTACTATGTATGACAGTAAGGAAATATAATTACACTTACTATTAAACCGTACTGTCAATTCAGAGGATAGGTTGCTATTTCTATAGTTAGTCCATTGGACTCTGGTTTGCATTGAATTTGAGAGAGATTTCCTGTAGTGTAAAGAATAGTAATGACACTTGTGGAACGCTTTAAACTTGTGTAAGTTGTCTTTCAATCAGAAATTATTAACCCTTGATAGAAATCATATACTGTACCTTAAATACATTATCAGTTTATTGACAAATATTTTCTCATTGTTTTTCAGCATACTTAGAAAGTCGCTCTTCTCTTGAATATCTGGATATTGAAAAGTCATTGGATCATTTGTGCAGTTCTGTAAATATCAAAGACTGTCAAGTTGATCCAGGACAGTTGCAGAACCTTCAGCCATTATTGCAGTTTTCAGCAGATCTTGCACTCTTTATCCTCTTTATGCTGGCCCAGAATAGTAAGGTAAGTTTATCTCCTTCACATCAATGTTATCTAACCATCCAATTTCCTGCTCCGTGTTGACATTATATTCTTTACACTGGCCTCTTTTTGAACATTAGCATAAGCTTGGTTGTTTGCTAGT
>WNGS01092210.1:31472589-31537137 GCA_020271785.1 Procambarus virginalis
TAGAAGTCTTGTATGGCTTACCAGGGACCAGAGCCAGAACCTGGCCCCCTCACAGAGATACAGGATGCAGGGGATTGTTACGATCACCCTCACTGAGAAAACCTCTAGAAAGTAAGTGAAGCAATACAAACAACTGCAAGGTTCGAAGAAAGCAAATCACTAAAACAGCCAAATGACTCCACTAATGATTCACTCTGAAATTAGGTAAAAAAAAACCTAGTTACAGCTGGCCACCAACAGGTGGGAGCTTTTGGCTTCCACATCATCTTGGTTTCAGTTCTGTTGCTGCTGTCCTCGAATGCAGAACTCCCTGTCGTCTGGGGTTGGGGCTTCGCCAGCTGTTGGTCTGGTAAGCCTCTGGTGGAGTCCGATTCCCAAATCCTTGTGCTTCCTCCAGCTGAGGCACCTTCTAGTTAGTGTTATTCTTATGCATCACAAATGGGTGCCTCTGCTCCAGGGTTCTTTGCACCAACCTTTTTGCGGTTCGCTTCTTTGACGATCTCCCCACCACCCCCACCACCACCACAACATCTGGCCTGTTTAGTCAGTTCCTGGTCCCATGATTCATGAGCTTTCTGGATTGTTTCCCAAAATCTCTGTAGGAGATGGTCCACCCCTCCTCCCCTTTTAGGTTTAGGAGTGTTGCGTCAAAAGTCCTCCCCTTAGCTTTGAGCAGTCATTGTGATGTGGTTGGACTCGGACATGGTCAATTTAACCTCTCGTCGATGAGTGTTCTGGTTGTTTCTGGTCTCCGAAGCAGGACTTGGTGGACCTACAGTACATTCTTGACCTCTTAGGATTGAACAGGTTCATTCCCTGTCTGACCTTCCACATGACCACTTTTTAACTCGGGTTTGCCTGGTGTTGCAAGTGGCTTCCTGGATGATGTCCCTGAACCTCACGAATGCTTATTGGCATATTCCTGTGCACCCGAATTTTTAAGAACTAGTTAAGGTTTCTTATGGGGCATCAGGCTTACCACTTTAAGGTTCTATCCTTCGGCGTGAATCTGGCTTCTTGGAGTTTTACAAGATGAGCTCGGGTAATTGTGACCCAGCTACATATCTTGGGGTTTGTGTCATGACCTATCTTGATGACTGTCTGGTTTGTGCTCCTAACCAGCCCTCACTTTGGCTAGCCAGGAATCTGGTTCTTTTCCCAGCTTGCCAGGTTCAGGTTCCTAGCAAATTAACAGAAGTCGCAGTTAGCTCTATCCTAGGTTCGGACTTGATTGGGCCTAGTTTGGGATACCCAGTTTGCTGCTTTTTTCCTGCCTCCAGCAGCTCTGCTTTGCCTGCAGTCCTGAAACCTTCTGGCAAGCAGAGTTTGGCTTCAGCCATTATACTGGTTCCACCAATTTTGACACTTCCAGGACTGTCAGGGTTGGGCCCTGTTTGCCCTTGGTCGGCTCTTACATCACCAGCTGCCTCTTCAGGCTTTTTGGGGTTTGAGTCTGTCACCTTCCTAACCCCTACTTTAGTCTCTTCCTTTGTTGGACTGAACTCTGCACAGTACCTCACTTTCAGGATTTTCTGGGTTTGGCTCATCATGTGATTCACATTCAAGGTTTGCCCGGTATCCTGGCAAAGTCTTGCTCATTTTTGCCCCATCACCATTGAGTGGATCATCAACAAAGCATCCTTAAATTGACTTTGTGAAACATTCAGTTGCCCTGAGTTGGACCTATTCACACTGGCATGGAACTGGAAGCTTCCAATTCATGTGACTCCATTTTCCGATTGTGAAGTTCTTGTGGTGGGTACCTTTCGACAGAACTGGGGTTAATAGGAGGTTCTTTATCTCTTCCCTCTGATTCGGTTGTTGCTCCTGGTTCTTTCCAAACTGGAGATGTTCTCTGGCAGTGTGCCAGAGACACTGCTGGGTACCTTTTGACCAGCCCAGGCATGGTTTATTGCCCTTTGGGTTCATTGTCCAAACTTACATAATTTTCCACATCTCCACTTCTACATTAACATGTACAGTGCAAAATTGATATAGAAAGTTGCTAATAAGTACTGTTTCTTTACTGTAATGTAGTTGACTAACAAGGGTATGTTTTGACAAAAATATGGACTGTTTTGATTTTCAATATACTTTTCAATACTAGTACTTTAACATTTCATGTTGGATAAATATCAATATGCAAATACCTTCTTGAATAATTACTTGCCTTTTTCAGTATGAGTTTGGTCAAGGGGAGACCAGCAGCATGAGTAATGCTGGTGTGCAGCCTCGTATATTGGAAGGAGCACTACCTCCATTGCAGATGTTAGACCCTCTTCATTACCATTATATTGCACCTCAAGAGGCAAAATTCAACTGTACACGGTAAGATATTAAAACTACTATATCTTGTGAACTAATAAAATGTGTTAAGCTCCAAACTGGATGCCTCAGTAACTGCCTGGAATTTGCTGCTCTAACAGCAAGTTCCAAAGCCAATGATGAACCAGAACTTTGGATAAACCAAGTTCTGGTTCTTCCAAAGAACATTAGGCTCATGTGACAATCTCGGCCCACTAAGAGCAAGAACCAATTTGTTGCCAATTTAAAAGAATGTGGGAGCAAGTGGATTTCAAAAATCAACTTACTTCTGTGGTGAACTGCCTAGAAATTTTAACAATACTGTATTGCAAAATACACATCTCAAAATAAAATATTAGGGAACCCAAACAATCAAACTATTGGCCAAAGCCAAAACAGGCAAACAACTCAACGGTCAGCACTTGGCCTGCTCAGAGACTGAGTGGAACAAGTCTTGTTGTATTTGAGGTGATTTTTGCTTTGCGACTTCCTTCTGTTTTTCTTTTGGGGGGAAGAGGGGGAAAGGAGAATTTGAGCTGTTTTCGATCCTGCAAATCTTGGCTTTGGATTTATTTCTAATGCTTACCACCTTGATTAAGGATTGTAGTTGCCTCAGTCACAGCAGGCACACATTATAGTAAAGGAGTTTTAGCAATTTGATCTGGTCTTGCTACTCGAATTGGCTTTCCTGTGCTTCACTGCTTTAACTGTGAGTATTCTTGTTTCCATCTTGTGATGTGATGATGTGATAAGTACAATACTGTACTGTACACTTTTAGTACAACTTTTTTATCTATATTTTACAAAGTATTCAGAAAAAGTTCTTTGTTAATTTTGTTAAATTTTGTAAGTACAAGACATACTGTACCTGTATTTAAAAAAAAATATTCTCTTTATTGCATTTTGCCATATGTCTGTGCATGCCCATTATATGTATTATACATATTATATATATTATAATATGTAATGTATATATTATGTGTCGTACAAAAATATCTAATCCAGCACCTCAGTGTCGCAGTTCAGAGGGTAAATGCGTGCTGTATCCTGGGTATGCACCCAACCTCCAAGGAGCTGGACGAGGTCTTTGAACACTGATTGTTATATTGTTATATATATATGTGTGTGTTCCATGTAAACTGTAGCATTGCAATAAAATAAAATAAAATAAAACAAATATATAAAAAATAATAGGGGTGTTTTTTAGGAGAAGAAAAGATTAAAGTGTTCAGTGAGACTCCATAAGGTCTTCTCTGAATACTCTTTATTTTCTTCTTCGAGGCTGTGGGTCCCTACCATTGCACCAGAGGTGGTACCTCTATTTTTTATATATATATATTATTATATATATATATATATATATATATATATATATATATATATATATATATATATATATATATATATATATATATATATAATATATATATATATATATATATATATATATATATATATATATATATATATATATATATATATATATATATATATATATATATATATATATATATATATATATATATTATATATATATATATATATATATATATATATATATAATATATGTATATATATATATATATATATATATATATATATATATATATATATATATATATATATATATATATATAATTATAATTATATTTTTAAGTGCTATAATAGAATTGTTACTTACAGATGTTGTAGTGTGCGAGCCAGTTGGTGGGGAAATTCTGCGAGTGTATGGGACCAACAGTGGGCTTCCAACTGTATATGTTCTGGCCATTGGGCACAGCCTCCTGTCGCCCCATCCAAAGCTGCCTAAATGGAAGTTTTTGGAATGTGATGCTTAGTGTAAAATAGGTATAAGACAAGGTTTAGAATATGGCCAAATTTTTTATTGGATCCTGTTTGATATTTCCACATTTTCTGAAGAAGAGTCCTAGACATTACTTTGTTTCAAAGTTTCATCATCTTTTGGTGGTACTGTATATTGAGAATAAAGACATACTTTAAACCTGATATATTACAGATGACATTGAGCTGGAAAAAGCAATATTACTTGTATGAACATTAGGTATATCTCGTTATCACACTGGCATGATATATTCACTAGAATGCTGGTCAAATCTCCACATTCTTCCAATTTATTTTCTTATTGGGTATATGTTATTTTTCTTAAGTTAGTCAAGTTTTCCAACATAGAATGTCATAAGCATTGTGTTATGAAAGATTTAATTTTTTATGGTAACCTTTATTAAGAGAATTCATAATGTAATTGTTTCACAATAAAAAAAAGGGTAAAGCAGTTTCCTTGACTTTAAAATTATATTACATATCCAGGATTGTTACACTGCAAGTTTAGGGTTAGAAACTAATGTAACTTGAACTGTTCAGTTAAACTGCTATTAGTTTATCTTAACTTTATTAAACAAATGATAAATTTAATATCACCATAAATAAATAAACAAAACAAAACATGCTAGAATAAAGCTTCTCTCATTAAGTGAAAATTAATATACTTTGAAGATTCCTTAGAATGTGCGGTTTTGAGAGATGTTGATGTAGCCAGATGTGCGAGTGCAATACTTACTCATTTTCCTATTAAGTAGGTGATAATATACTGAAAGTTTGTGGTTAAACAAAAGCCTTAATGATAAGTATGATTATAGGAAGCAGGGTACCAAGTTGGCATTAGGTAGTCTTTATTCCAGACTGACCTAACTCTTTGCTCATGAGATGCTGGACTTCCAAGAACTTTTTATATGATTTTTCCACCTTAAAATGTCATGTGATAGTATACATATTTTTAGTTATATGTAACTTTTTTCAGTTTATAACCTATTATTAACTTCAGTTTATAACATTTGTACATAAATAATATTAGATTAGTTTGTCATTATAAGCAGGTGATATGATTGTAAATTTTTTTATACTGTAGCTTCAGTAATGTTTTATTGTATCTGCAAAGGTTCACGTCAGTATGATGATGAACTACACATCTTGTCCGTCAAGTTGGATCATTTATCTCCAGTTATGTTTTGAAGTACAATTATTCATATCCGAACACAACATTCACACAACTAAAAGAAACCTATATGTAATTATTACTATCATTTAAGCTACACTGTTATACAATATAACTTAAATGAGTATTAATGTCATCTTTTCAATGCTGCTCTATTTTTTGCTTTGATTTATTATATAGCTCCTTTGATTTTCAGGTCTTGTGAGTGCATTACTCTTGTTTTATGAATTATATATTAGTGTACGTATATATCCACATACAGAGTAGTGTACATTATTTTGTAATATTGTAGATAAATGTAATTTTGTATAAGATGTACAGTATTTTAGACAGATTATGTGCCCATTCGCTTGTGGAATGTTGCCAAAAGAGGGAGGTTGATAGGCTTCCAATTGCTGCTTCACATTAATTTAATGATATTTTAGCTTTGGTGCTAGAAAAAGAGTAAAGGGCCTGCATAATGGCCGATCTTTTAGAGTACAGGCATCCATTATTTTGCTTATGAATTATGTTCCTGCAAAATCTAATTTAGTTCTAGAGGTCAAATAAGGCTAGGTTTCAGAGACTTCTAAAAGTAATTTTTTCCACTCTTCAATAAAACACCTATTTTAACATTAGTATTTAATATTTAATGCTCCACCCTATTTCCAGCCACAAATACACTACACAATGAAGTCCAGAATTCTTGGGTTGTCCAAAGATGCAAGAATTTAACCAAAATGTTTGTAAAATACACCAATGTAGTGTGTGCAGAATCCCAATGCATTTGAGACTGTGTTAAACCAAAGAATTAGTCTATTATCTGCTTTAATTTGTTCTTAAACCACGTAATATCACTAAAATTCAAATCTTTATATGCAAGTGCTTAGACTGTAATTTACCCGAATCTACATAATCTAGTTCTGTATCACATAAATTGCAGGTCACAAACAACCATTTTTTTCTGTACTCATTCATGTGCTAGATATGTTTTGATATTGGATTTATTTACCAAGTCTTTTGTTTACAAAATTTGAGTGTTTATAAGGTACTGTAGTCTTGATAGAAATACAATATAGCTTTATCTTTTGCTTTGCTTTTCTTACAAGAGCTGTTGTCATTCAACATCTTGAGAATTCCTCATCATAATGACATGAAACTTAAAGCATACAAGTTCGAGCAAAATAGCATGTATGGCTGGTATAAAAATTTTGTAATCCAGCCTACAACAGTTATTGTTTTTATTTCTTTGCAGTATATTGAGAAAACTTCATCACATTGACTTGACATCATTTGTTTCATATGATTAATTTTGGGTTCCACAATACAGTTTGTTGAATATGTTAGGCCAAGCCCAAAATTTCATCACTAGTTAGTCTGCCAAGTCTTATACCATCCCACAACTAACACACCCCATCTCCCACACTTGCCTTCTCATTCTTTAAATCCTCCTTGTTGTATCAGTGATCCACAACCATCTACACCCAATCATGCATCCACCCAATACACCAATACTGAGTTCCCCATCTTTTCATCCATCATATCACAAATAATTTTCTCTGTATATCACTATTTTAACACAGTAGGTACAGAGGGGAGGAAAGAGAAGCATTTTTGTTCTAAAAATATAAATAGTCTTGGTTGTAGTGTTAGATATGCCTGACATAGGACCTGAGGATTGTCTCCTTTGATTGGATGGAATCAAAATATTTAGTTAATTTTAAGAATAGCGAAGGATAAGTTGCAATACTACGGTTGTAATAAATAAACATTAAACCCACACTTAAAGATTTGAGATGGTGATATTTTGTCTATCCTGGACCATTACATACTTAAAACTCGGTTCCAACTTATGATAGTGAACTACACATCTTGTCTGTCAAGTTGGATCATTTATCTCCAGTTATGATGGTGAACTGCTATTAGTCCATGGTTCAGAATTGTAGCATAGCTACTTTTCTATTATTATAGTAGAGTTCTGTGTTTATTTAATTCAAAAATCTTTTTAGTTAATAAATACTTACTTTTGAGAATTAAATGATTTGTGTATTAAGTCTGAGCCAGTCTGTTAGTCATCCATTCATGGATTTACTAGACTTCTTTAATAACAACAGTGTTTTGTTGAGATCAGAGCTTTAATAGATGAAGGTAGTGCCATTATCAAAAAGTATTGATTTGAAGTACTGGGCAGATGCAGGTAGGAATCTGGTGACTTCCAGAATATGAATGAATGAATAAAACTACTGAAAATTTATAGATCAATACCAATTACTACTATAGAGTACTGACTATAGTATAGTTCATGTCAACCGTGCAACAGTGCTATTAAATATTTGAAAAGTTGACTAGCTTCCCATGTAATTACAATATCCACTGTAAAATAATTGTGGTGGAGAAAGAAGGACCTATGTATATGAAATTAGAATAAATAGAAAAGTGCTTGAAGCTGCTGCTGTTTAAATATCTACTGTGAGTGAACAAATGAGCAATCTATGTATGTCAAGTTTTAAGTTAAGTGAGTTGAGAAGAATAAGATAGGAATGCTGCTTGAGAGCTGCATAAGGAGTGGTGATATCCAGCCTTTTAGGTTTCTGTGTAACCTTAAACCATTTTAGCTCCCAAAACATTAGTTACATTTACATTTATCCTGAAATACTGTAGTTAATGTTTTATTGTAATTGTCAGACTATGGCATTCTCTAAAAAGTATCTTACATCTCTCTTGTAAATATAGATTTATCTTTTGTGTGTTCTAGATGTTAACAATACATTTTTATTATGAATAAATAATTCCATAAGATGCTTTAGCAGTTTCCTATCTTTGTAATATAACCTGATGTCAATGAAGTTGCAATACTAAAGGTATAATTGAAATTGAAATAAGTTTATTGAGGTAAAATACACACAAAGGGATGAGGTAGCTCAAGCTATTCTCACCCCGTTCAGTACATCGTGTTAATACATATATAGACACACACCACAAGCACTAAGCGTATTACCGAACATTCTGAGAGATAAACATATACATTTCCTCCTTTACACAAGTAATATGATATCAGACGTACACACAAATACTTTTATGACCTAGGTATACTGTATAGACAATTTGCAAGAGACATGCAGATAATTCAACAAAAGATTACAGTCTTGGTGCAAAATTCTTGTATCTCTCAAGAATATCATCAACCTTTCCATTGTGACACATCCAGGCTATTTGTTCAGGAACAGTCCTTATCTCAGTGTTTCTATATACATTAATCAACGGACAATCAAGAACATATTGGGCAAGGGTATGAGACCTTAACATACCACATAGTTTACATTTGGTGTCATTATCATGAACACCTATCCCATATTCCCAGTAATATTTGTACCCAAGCCTGAGCCGCATGTACACAGAGTCACTCCAAGCATTTCTCCTTTTACCATAAGTGAAATGGGTGTTTTGACTCACATACATGTAGTGTTGCATGGTTTGACTTCTCTCATACATTATACCTCTCCTCTCCACTTCTGCCTGTGCCTGAATATTTCTGATTTTGCTTCTTATTTGTCTCAGTGTGAATTCACATTCAATGTCAACTTGTGGTTTTGATGTGGCACGTTTGGCCAAGTCATCCACCACCTCGTTGAGCACTATTCCAACATGAGATGGAATCCACATGAATTTCACACTATGACCTTTCAGCTGTATCTCAGTTATCCTTTACTTACAATCCTCAACTATTGACATGAAGACTGGGTTTCTACTGTTTAAGGACTCAAGTGCTCCTTGGCTATCGACAAATACAAAAACATTTTTGTCATCATGACGTACTTCCTCCAAACACACCAGAATGGCCTGCAGTTCAGCTTGTGTGGATGATATATAATTACTAAGTCGGAGTTCAATTATCCTGTCCATAGTCCCAAACTCAGTATATTCCCTTATTAGGACACTACACCCTGCCCTGCCATCCTCCGCTACTGACCCGTCACAATATACATGTAAACTGTTGCCTCTTGGTAACCGAGATATCATGCTTCCATACAAACACCGTAATTGTCCCAGTTCACGATGAATCTTTTTCACCTTGAGGGGTACAATTTTGACGTCTATTTTCTGTACTTTCAGGGAGCAGACCTATTACACTGTTGAGAGGGTTTACAGCAGTCAAGTACATCGTATTCCCTAAGGTCATGAGATAATCCCCTCGTGTAGCGTGTCTCCCTCCGTTTCCTGGTAGTGTGTACGTCACTCAAGCAGGTCTGAACGCTCTGAAACAGCTTATCCCCACCTTTTCTCCGCATGAAACGAATAGATACTCTAAAGGTATAATGAAAATCTGACTTCAGATCACTGTGTTTAAGGTCTTCGAAAAAACATTAATTTGATAAGACAAATCCAATACAGACAAATATATATATATATAATAATAATAATACAGGTAGTACGGTGGTGGTGAATTTAGATGGGTACACACGATTCAATTGTAGTGTTTTACTTCAATGAACTTAGAAATCCTTAGTGACTATAGTTTTATAATTGTTAAAATATTCTGACATCCAAATATATCACTGCAGTACAATTTATTGTATAAGAAATTAGTATGATTTGCCATATCATGAAAGAGAACATGGGGCTTGGCCCTTAACCCCCCATATGACTATTCCCAGACAAAGACCAATCACCCTGCAAAGTTTGGTGAGGCTAGTTCAAAACAGATAAACAGACAGACATTCTCTTTTATAGATAAAGATTATCTAATAACTATATGGTGTAATAATATTACTCCTTTCTCCTCTTCATATTAGATCCTTGAAGTTCTATTTGTCTCCAAAACTGAGCAAGTCTGGAGCACCACATTTTCCAGTAGTGTTCACACTGATCTTTACTAAGAAAATGGGTATGAGCTGGCAATCCTGTATCATATGCCACAACCAGCAAAGCAGAATCCACCTGGAAAATTAAAGATTTAAAATTATTATGTGTATAATCTTAATCTCTAAATAGCCTCCCAACTTTGGTGTTTGGCTTAGGCTCAAATTACACCATCAAATCTAATATATCCGTACATACATACATCTACACAGCAACTCCCGCCCATTGGCAGGGCTGGGGCAGACCACTGCATGGTGACTGCTTTGTCAACGCCTGCAAATTGGCAGCTTTCCTCGCTCCATCATGGCAAAAGGACAATGTCACTTAATTTTTTTCCGCCGTGATCAGGGAATGCATTTTAACAATATTAAAAGGAAATTTGTTAATTTTTTCTCACACTATGGGATTGTTAGGGAATACTAGGCATGCAGCCCAAGGGTTAAATATATATAATCTGTAATAATTAATAAACCACTGTATTATACTGTTCTGTAAAAATTTTGAATAGTTTTTTAATAAAATTATTATTATTTTAAAACAATAATGATGCATTATGTTGCTTGAGATTAATCCTTTTGCTGCAGAAAATTACTCTGGTCACCCTAAGAACAGCTGTTCAATACAAGCTATGATATTCTCTTGCCAAGAAAGAGTATTTGTACATTGTGTAATATTCAACAAAGTCCATTAGCCTATAAAATTGGCAAATTTACTCTGTACACACACAAATCACAATAGCATGATGCATCAAATGAACAAATCTACAAGGGCCGTGATGAGGGTTCGAACCTACGTCTGGGATAATCCCAGAGGTGCGTCTGGGATTATCCCGGAAGTAGATTTGTTCATTTACTCTGTACATGCTGCCATCTGTCGGCAACAAAATCAAATGTCACTCCAAGCAGTAGTGACCATCCTACAACACCACACACTCGCCTCACATATGTCATGTCAGATATCTAGATTTCTATATTCAACACTTATGTTTCACTTTCAACATGTACAGCATGGTGTTATCTGCAGGATGCTTACTCTTTTTCTTTATCCCTCTTACTTATTAATTTCATTCATTACTCATAGTATCCCATTCTATGCCTAATCTTCCAATATTTCACAAAGTATTATCTTTTTGTGTTTTTTCACAATATTGATATGAACTTAAAAAAAATTATCTTCCTTCTATAATAAGAAACTATTAAGAGAAATGTTCACTTACATTATAAGGGAGTTTATAATTAGTATCAAAGTTGAGAGCTCCCAAGTAAGCTACAACTTGAAGGGGGTCATCAAACATTGATTTTAAGGAGAGTTTTGGTTTACTAGCAGTCTTCCATTCAATGAGCATTGGTGTTCCTCTGAAAAAAATATTAAATTAATGATCAGCCTTCAGTTTAAACAAGACAATTAAGAATTAAACTTTTATATCTATAATTATTACTTTTTTATTTATTAATAATTGGTTTTATTTTATTAATTGGTATTTTATTAATTCTTCCAGAATATGAGAACACATTCAACAAAAATGCATTACAGCTTGAACGACTATACCTGTAGAAGCCAACACAGTCCACAGATCCCTGGTAATGGAGATGTGGGTGGATCAAGCGACTCTCCAACACATTTACATCTGACACATTTGGCAAAACTTGCTTGAGACTTGTCCAAAGACCTCCTAAAGATGGCATATCTTCAGTGAGTGGTGTAACACCACTAAGTTCTGACTGTATACAACCATGAAGTAACATTCCACGGTCTAACAAACCTACAAAACATGGATATTTGTTTAAATCAAGTACAATACAGTACTGTATAAACTTGTTACACTAATAATGTGAAAATAAAAATGAGATGTAATGAATGAGCTGTTGTAATGAAAATTTATAAAATTCAGCAAATTGCCATAAAATGATTGTCTGAGAGCACAAAGTCCTGACAATGGTGTAGAGAAATAATGAAGATAAGAATAGGCTTTATTTGTAGATAATGTTTTGCTTGCAAGGGCAAAACAGACACACAGGACACGTTACCTTACCTTGAGGTTACCTTGAGGTGCTTCCGGGGCTTAGCGTCCCCGCGGCCCGGTCATCGACCAGGCCTCCTGGTTGCTGGACTGATCAACGTCCAGCAACCAGGAGTTTCACCATGCGTTCTGAGAGAATGGGCATCTGAGCTCAGCATTCCACTTCACCTGATCTTTCAGGCATCCCTGTGTACAGGAATCGTAGCAGATGTGTGGAAACAGGCCAACATAGTTCCAATCTACAAAAGTGGCAGCAGGGAAGACCCCCTTAATTATAGACCTGTATCATTGACAAGTGTAATAGTGAAAGTATTGGAAAAACTAATCAAAACTAAATGGGTAGAACACCTGGAGAGAAATGATATAATATCAGACAGACAGTATGGTTTTCGATCTGGAAGATCCTGTGTATCGAATTTACTCAGTTTCTATGATCGAGCCACAGAGATATTACAGGAAAGAGATGGTTGGGTTGACTGCATCTATCTGGACCTAAAAAAGGCTTTCGACAGAGTTCCACATAAGATTGTTCTGGAAACTGGAAAATATTGGAGGGGTGACAGGTAAGCTTCTAACATGGATGAAAAATTTTCTGACGGATAGAGAAATGAGGGCAGTAATCAGAGGCAATGTATCGGAATGGAGAAATGTCACAAGTGGAGAACCACAGGGTTCAGTTCTTGCACCAGTGATGTTTATTGTCTACATAAATGATCTACCAGTTGGTATACAGAATTATATGAACATGTTTGCTGATGATGCTAAGATAATAGGATGGATAAGAAATTTAGATGATTGTCATGCCCTTCAAGAAGACCTGGACAAAATAAGTATATGGAGCACCACTTGGCAAATGGAATTTAATGTTAATAAATGTCATGTTATGGAATGTGGAATAGGAGAACATAGACCCCACACAACCTATATATTATGTGAGAAATCTTTAAAGAATTCTGATAAAGAAAGAAATCTAGGGGTGGTTCTAGATAGAAAACTGTCACCTGAGGACCACATAAAGAATATTGTGCAAGGAGCCTATGTTATGCTTTCTAACTTCAGAATTGCTTTTAAATACATGGATGGCGATATACTAAAGAAATTGTTCATGACTTTTGTTAGGCCAAAGCTAGAATATGCAGCTGTTGTTTGGTGCCCATATCTTAAGAAGCACATCAACAAACTGGAAAAGGTGCAAAGATATGCTACTAAGTGGCTCCCAGAACTGAAGGGTAAGAGCTACGAGGAGAGGTTAGAAGCATTAAATATGCCAAAACTAGAAGACAGAAGAAAAAGAGGTGATATGATCACTACGTACAAAATAGTAACAGGAATTGATAAAATCGACAGGGAAGATTTCCTGAGACCTGGAACTTCAAGAACAAGAGGTCATAGATTTAAACTAGCTAAACACAGATGCCGAAGAAATATAAGAAAATTCACCTTCGCAAATAGAGTGGTAGACGGTTGGAACAAGTTAAGTGAGAAGGTGGTGGAAGCCAAGACCGTCAGTAATTTCAAAGCATTATATGACAAAGAGTGCTGGGAAGACGGGACACCACGAGCATAGCTCTCATCCTGTAACTACACTTAGGTAATTACACTTAGGTAATTACACATACACACACACACACACAGTGGCACCTCGACTTACGATTGCCCCCACTTACAATAATTTCGAGTTACGATGTAAATTTCATCAAAAAATGCGACTCGACATACGATGATGTTGTCGACTAACGATATTTGTTGGTACACGTTCGGGTCGACCGAGCGCGTGGTTCCCGGTCACGCAGTCCGACCTGCCTCAGTTTACTACAGCTGCCCGCTTAGTGATGATCGCGCCTATCGCGTTTGTGGTGATTTTTTGCATTTTGAACATTAAAGTAATTATTATATATCACGCCATGAGTCCCAGGAAAGTTAGTGGTAAGGCTCAACATAACAGTGGTAAGGCTGGGTGATCCCAAGTAAGGATGACCATAGAGCAGAAACAAGAGATCATTCGTAAATATGAAGATGGTGTGTGGGTTGTTGAACTGGCTAGGCAGTACAACAAATCTCAGTCAACGATATCCACCATACTGGCTAAGAAAAAGGTCATTATGGGTGCTAAAGTGATGCATCATTACAGACAAATGTTAAAACGAAGGGAAAAACAAATGTCTCTTGACAAATTTGTAGTGAGACAAACAAGCACTGAACCACAACCAGGTCCTAGTGGTATTCAGGCAAAACGTAGGAGAGAGAGTACCCCCAGAGAAAACATCACTGCCTGATGTCATAATGGAAGGGGACTCCCCTTCCAAACAGTAACAACTCTCCTCCTCCCCCCTCATCAGCATCTTTCATATGCCATCAAGAGCCCTCCGTAAAGTTAAAATAAACTTAGAATCTTTGACACATTGATACAACTTATTAGAGCAAAAAACTAAATAAATAAAGTGAGAAACATTGAAAATAGGTCATCAAAGTTATTCCCATGCAGCAAAATTTTTTGCCCAAAAAATGCAACTTCTCCAGGCAACTATGACTAAACTACAAGAGATAAAGACTTTGTACTTGGCTTTTCGTGCTTCCTGGGTGCTAATTAATAGTACCAAAGAACAAATCCTGTTTCTGGAACACTTTATTTTCGGTCCACAGCCAGAATGTCATAATAAATGCGGCGCATCACAGTGGTTAAGCTACACAAGAATGTTTTTTATATGTACATCATTGTTTATATAGTACCAAATTGAGATTTAGGCCTTATGCCAAGTACTAAAACTCATTAGGTTACTTATCGCCATATTTTTCCCCATGACAGAATACTCCAATCAGTTTATTACATCCAGGCTCCCAACTGCTGCTGGGTGCAAAGGGGTGAACAGTACCCAATCATTCCACTTTGTCTAGGAATTGAACCAAATCTTCTTTCTCAGTGTGCTATTACATCCCAGAGTGCCCAAAAATTATTGAACTATTGAATATCCAACAGCTTGTTTCTTTTTTATATATATTGTAGTGTATTCTGTATTTCTTTTTGTTTTTACCTTTCACAAATGGCAATCTTTTATTTCAATACACAATACAGTACTGTACTTACCTGAATGTTCAACTAGATAGATAACTTGGTTTATATAAAGAAGAGATGAATAATAATTACAACTCTGGATACATACTAAAGCATGTTTTATTGTAATACGTAGGTAAATGCTTTTTCCAGTAATCTGTACACTCACCTTTCTGATATTGTTGAAAGCCTTCTTCTCCAAGTTCTCTGATCATTTTTGCCTTCCATTTCTCTAACATTATCTTATTACTCTGAGGCATAGTTTGTTCTAGTATTTTTCTAACACTAGGAAGTTTATGGTAGCCATCATCAAATATCCCAATTGAAACAATACTTTCTTTCCCTAGAGGTGTGTCAGAGACAGGCATGTCTTGCATAGCATAAGTGACCGATGAGTCACTGACCAGTGGAAAATTTTCAATAATTTTCAGATCCAAAGAGCTTGGGACGGCTGCAAACTTGGAATTATCAATCATAATAAAATAAGGATTATTATTTTTTTCCTCAAGTTTAGCAATGAATGACTCTTGGTCTGGTCTTTCCTCTTTCACATTGCTTTCTTGAGTTTTACCAATGGTATTTGTTGTGGGCTTCTTTAAGGTATTTTCTGTAATATTGAATTTTTTTTCATTTTCATTGCACAAAATTTCAGTCGTACGAGAAAAAGTCTCAAAGGTCTGTTCTTTGTCATTTATCCAAGAAGTAACTATAATTTTTTGAGATTTGGATTTTCCTTCGGTTCTATTATAACTTTTCAGATGCTGTGGAATTTTTGTAACAGCTGTTCTTTTAATAATACTGTCAAAACCATTATATTTACTAGTGCTGCTGTTCTCATCAGAGTTATAAGCATGCTTAGACGTCTTAAATTCTATTTTAACTTTAGATATATTTCGTTCATTTGACAGCTTGGAACGATCAGGAAAAATGCCAAGGTGATGAGAGTTTCCAAAATTATATATAAGGGGCTTAACTTCTGAGTTTTCCTTATTTGTTAAATGCACACTTTTTCTCTTGTATTTTACTTCATTATTACCCTGTTCCTCTTGTTTTACCCAGCTCTTCCTTTGGGCAGATTTTCCTAGAAGAGGGCCAAAAAGCACCTTATTTGTGTACCTTAAAGTTTGTATACTTGAAAGATGTGTATCTTTATTTTGCTCCTTATCATCAAATTCTGATGATCTACCTAATAAATGCCACAATTCTGAATCATTGGAAATATTGCATTGACTGGTGTCATTTTCAGTAACTGTAGCTTGTTCTGTGAGCTCTTCAAAAGGGATTCCTGAACTACAAGGCCTCTTATTAATCTTGGGTTTGGAACCGTTACCACAAACTGGAAGACGGACCAAGTTGTTGAACTCTTGAAGCTCCTCAGCAACATGATAGCCTGGAAATAGAAGTTTGTTAGTAAAGAGAATCTTTATATAATCTTATTATAGTACTATACAGTTGCACAACAAAACTTCTGATGACCATATAAATAGATCCTTCTCTCTATAGGTTTTGCTACCAGATTACCCTTCCAACACTTTTTTTTTTGTAGAGAATGATTTGGGTTTTGAATCAGCCATGGTAAAATCTTACTGTATTATGAATTGAAATGTACAGCAGATGGTATTTTTGTATTATTTTTGTATGCTTGGGTGTTTAATAACAGTAGTAATATTATTTTATTAATAAAATATGCATAAATAAGAAATAATACTGAGGTACATTTGAAGGTACAAGCATTGCATGTTAAATAAAGCCACTAATACACAAAGCATTTGGGCAAAACTTAGAATAATTCAGATAAAAAAAAGAAAGATATTTTTAGATATAATGGGGTCATGGTGAACCAGGAATCCCCACCTGATTGGAT
This sequence comes from Procambarus virginalis, assembly GCA_020271785.1. Classification (NCBI taxonomy): domain Eukaryota; kingdom Metazoa; phylum Arthropoda; class Malacostraca; order Decapoda; family Cambaridae; genus Procambarus; species Procambarus virginalis. The sequence goes on from WNGS01092210.1 coordinate 31,489,682, forward strand.
CTGTTGGTTATTATTGTATTTTCCTAGCTTGTCAACATGCCATCAAAATCTTATAAAACTTTTTGTTTATAAATCTGTTGTAGCAGTGTTAAGGGAGACAACGAAACTATCAGTATGCACCCTGTCGATCCAAATTTACATCGTTTAATTAAACCTTGTCTAAGCATCACCCACACCACCGCTCAGTCATCGAGAAGATGAAACCCTTGACACAAACTACACACATTATACTTCTTCTTCTTCTTCTTGATAGTAGGTGAAGTTTGCATAAAGGGTTTGTCCTGCCGATGACTGCACACATTATACAGAAGAAACAACCTCAAACTCACTAAGCGTGAGCCATTAACGACCTGAGCACAATGTTGTTGTTTACCTCCTCAGCTGTTCTAAGGCTGGCGCTCTTTACAAACATTGGTAACTCACTATGACTAATATTAACGCCTCCAGCTCTTATCGCTGCCTAGAACTTGGAGTAATATAATCTAACACAGATATTAATGCAAAGCTATGTATGGGTAATGAGTTAATGTTGTTCATGACTGACTTTGTAAAGTGTCAACCTCTCAACAGCTGAGCAGTAAACGCCTCATAACAACCAATTACACGAAATAACGCAGATAGGTATAATTACTTTAATAAAGAACGAATATATTATTTATTTTTATTTAATAGTTATGAGAGTAAAACATTAAAAAAGTATAATTTCAATCAGATATTGGCTCATTGTATGCCCATTTAAAGGGAAAATCAGCGTGAAACTTGATTTGTTTTGACGGCCAGAAGTTAATTTTCATCATACTGTACAGTAGTTGTAAGATGATCTTATTTCCTGTCGAAATAAAGTTTTTGTCGTGTTCTTCGCGTTCTACATTGATTGTCAACTTCCATGGACAATCACTCAAGCACAAGCTAGAGAAGATTCAACAGTATGCCACCAGGCTCGTCTCGGAACCTAGAGGAATGAGCTACGAGGAAAGGCTAAAGGAGCTGAACCTCACATCCCTGGAAAACAGAAGAGTAAGGGGAGACATGATAACCACCTACAAAATTCTCAGGGGAATTGATAGGGTACACAAAGACAAACTCTTCAGCACGGGTGGGACACGAACAAGGGGACACAGGTGGAAACTTAGTACCCAGATGAGCCACAGAGACGTTAGAAAGAATTTTTTCAGTGTCAGAGTAGTTAATAAATGGAATGATTTAGGCAGTGATGTGGTGGAGGCTGACTCCATACACAGTTTCAAATGTAGATATGATAGAGCCCAGTAGGCTCAGGAATCTGTACACCAGTTGATTGACAGTTGAGAGGCGGGACCAAAGAGCCAAAGCTCAACCCCCGCAAGCACAATTAGGTAAGTACTCGGTTGATATCACGCCAAACCTGTCTCCTGAAGCCCACATCAAAAGAATTACATCTGCGGCGTATGCGAGGCTGGCTAACATCAGAACAGCCTTCAGGAACCTGTGTAAGGAATCATTCAGAACCTTTTATACCACATATGTAAGACCAATCCTGGAGTATGCGGCCCCAGCATGGAGTCCGTACCTTGTCAAGCACAAGACGAAGCTTGAAAAAGTTCAGAGGTATGCCACTAGACTAGTCCCAGAACTAAGAGGCATGACTTACGAAGAAGAGCTGCGAGAAATGCACCTCACGACACTAGAAGACAGAAGAGTAAGGGGAGACATGATCACTACCTACAAAATTCATCAGAGAAATTGACAGGGTAGATAAAGATAAACTGTTTAACACCAGTCCGTCTAATTACCGCAAGCTAACACAAGCTACACAAGCTTCACAAAGCTTCCTGGCAATACGTTCGTAATGAATAAATATGATATATTTACTCATTATAATGTTGGTGCTGAATGTACAACACGAAAAAACATAATTTTAATCTGAAAAAGTATCCTTTTATAAAGAAATTAGACGAAAATAAAGAGCTGGTGAGGCCAAATCAAGTCGACGATCCAAGCGTCGGTTAGGTTAGGTTTGGTTTGGTTAAGTTAGGTTAAGCTAGGTTAGGTTAGGTTAGGTCAGGTCAGGTCAGCCTTACATATATTTATTCATTACTAACGTATTGCCAGGAAGCTTTGTGAAGCTTGTGTAGCTTGCGGTAATTAGATGGACCCGTTTAACACAGGTGGTATGCAAACAAGGGGACACAGGTGGAAACTGACTACCCAAATTAGCCACAGGGATGTTAGAAAGAACTTTTTCAGTGTCAGAGTAGTTAAAAGATGGAATGCATTAGGCAGTGATGTGGTGGAGGCTGACTCCATACACAGTTTCAAATGTAGATATGATAGAGCCCAGTAGACTCAGGAACCTGTACACCAGTTGATTGACAGTTGAGAGGCGGGACCAAAGAGCCAGAGTTCAACCCCACAAGCACAATTAGGTGGGTACTCATATTTTTACCTTAATTATAAAGTGAGCCTATTCACTTTAAAATCAACTTTTTTTTTCTTCATATCCTTCAGTCTACACTCATTACCATTACAACAGTAACAAATTGTTGCATTAGCCTCCATTATTAATTTGGGTTATTTTGGATTTCTTTCACCTGGTAACAGATATCTTATCTCTGTGGCTGACACCCCAGTGAGTCCCAGGCAGCAGGTACCACCCATCAGTAGAGGCAGAGCACCCATCAGATCCCCCAAGGACACCATCACTGGTCATCAGAACCCCAAGGACACCATCACTGCTCATCAGAACGCCAAGGACACCATCACTGGTCATCAGAACCCCAAGTTAACCCAATGATACAATTTAAATGAATTTGACTGCAATACTGTACCTGATTTTATGCAAATATTTTCCAAAAAATGATCTCAATACCACACCACCATTTCCTTATCATTTCCAAACACTTTGGATCATGTAAACTGTTTTATGTTGGCAGGTGATGGTGATGAAGACCCACCGTTCCTTTAGCATGTTGCTGGCGGGTCTCCTGGTCCTCCTGCACACATGTTGTGGGACTGATCCGCCTCATCCACATATTATCATCATTGTTGCAGATGACCTTGTGAGGAACTATTTGCTTCATAGTATACTAGCAGTCACGAGTTTTGTGTAACTTTTCTCATTCGTTTTGATAGGAGGCTTAAGTAATCTATTCTGTACTTAATAAAACGAGACAAAAATATCTTAAATGGATTATTGTGATCATATCCATCTTGGATACAGAAGGATAGAACTCAAATTACTGGTTGGGAAGGGGGATTTCAAACACCCTCCTCGCCCAAAACTCGCCACTCCGAGCTGTAAATTTGTTTTTCATTTGAAGGGTCAAAATTTGGTCAATATAATTATATTGAAAGCTAAATGTTGAGTTATACTGTATTTAGATTCTAGTATGTTCAGGCATATCAATTTAGTATTTTTTTATATATCATTATACTCTGCCCACAACAGATTTTCACATCAAGCTTTAACAGTCTTTGACATGAGATGCTTACTTGCACATAAACTTCGTACCAATATGAGAATTCTCACATTCATAAATATTATTTTTGTCATTCATTCTTAACAATACAAAAGTCTAGAATTCAATTTAATAAAATGCTCCTTTATAGAAAGCACCTAAGTAGCTTCCCAGTAGCACAATCTTTCTCAAGTTGATTATCTTGAGAATGGTCCAGGATGGACCGAAACGTCATCGTCGCTTCACTTTCTAGTGTGTGGTTTGGTCATCAAAATATGTTTTATTTTGTTTCCCAACCTGTGAAATCATTCACTATTTTTTACCTCATAAAATATTTAATTTGAGATCTGCAGAAGGATACCTAATATCATTGTGTACACTCGAGAATGTATTATGGTTGTCTATCTGACAGTACAGTAACTTGATAGATGTTAGGGTCAACTAACATATGTATATGTTTGTTTGTGGTTTATGTTTTTTAGTACTACAGTACTTATTATTAAATTTTCAGGGCTTCAATGATGTGGGTTTTCATGGTTCAACTCAAATTCCAACTCCTAATATTGATGCATTAGCTTACTCAGGAATCATCCTGAACAATTACTATGTACAGCCAATATGCACTCCCTCAAGAAGTGCTCTCCTAACTGGAAAATATCCAATACACACAGGTATGTTGTCTAAACCTTAAATACTCTTTTGCCACAAGCTTCAATGTGACTCAGGCAAATGTTCTTGAATTTTATATTTTATCAAATATATCTTTAAAAGTAACACAATGCAAGACTTGTTTTAGTTATATTTAAAGTTGAAACCTACTTTTTACAGTACTTCCTAGTACTGTACTACAAATGCTCATTATAGATGAATGCCATTTTTAGCATTTTTGTACTACATTGCACATTTTTATCTACCCCTGAGTAATGAATTACAGGGTATTCAAATATATTCAAAGCAAATTTGGATTTCAGTAAATGTGAAAAGCTACTTACTGCAAAACACTGAATGCTTCTGAAGGCAAGATCACCGAATGTCTCATTGGACAGGATCATAATAGTCAAAACAGTGACATTTATATATGGTTGTGTGCAGTGCACTAGGGTACATACATGCTTGTTTATAAGGCATGCTACAGGCACCCTTTATAGCCAAGTTGTTATAGGATGCATTAGGTGTTTTTGGTCCTTTGGTCAACATCCCTATTGTGTGGGTGTCCTTATTGGTTAGTCATCTTCAGGCCCTGGTAATTTCTCTGCAGATTTACATCATGGCTCATTATGGATCAGCCTGTTGAGTCTTCCCCTGCGAGTTTGAAGTGTACTCATCGGTCCTTTTACTGGCCAACGATCATTCTCTCTCTCTGCCTCTTCCAAGCTGCCTATTGGGTCAATAACACCTTTGACTGGGAGTCCTGTAACATATACGCACATTGGATCTCCATTCTATCTGAGTGATAGAATTTGAAGGAAGAGTACTCATTTGAGTACAGGTCTGCCTCGGCTTACTGGCTACGATATTTAATGGAATACCTACATTTGAGGATGGTATGCACACCATGGGTGAAACTTCTCAAGATAGTATGTGCACCATGGATTGAACATCTTGGGATGGTATGCCCACTATGGATCGAACATCTCAGGCTAGTACTGTATGTACATTTCAAGGGTTGAGGCTTAGGGAGCTAATGAGTGGCTCACCAGAAAAGGTTATTTCATTATATTCAACTATTTATTTATTTATTTATTTATTTTTATTTATTTTATTTCTTATTTTTATTTGTATAATTAACAAAATGTGTCTATTTGTAGGTCTAAACCATGATGTTATCTATGCACCTCAACCCTATGGAATTCCACTTGAGATGAAGCTCCTTCCACAGCATTTAGTCAAGTTAGGCTATGTTACTCGCCATGTTGGGAAGTGGCACTTGGGCATGGCTATTCATGAGCTTACTCCTACTTACCGAGGCTTTATGTCACATTTTGGGTACTGGACGGGTCACCAAGATTATTATGATCACACAGCTCAACCAGCGGTATGGACATTCATATAAACAGTACAGAACTACTGTATATAAAAATTTAATCTGTTTTGTAATGAATACATAAATAATAATCATCGTGGGGAAATATGCAGATAAAGTTTATAAAAGTTTTTAAATAAATATCTGCACAATACTGTATATATTAAAGGGATATGAAAGTTTAAATTGTTATACAGTAGTTCATATTGTTACCATTACATATACATATTCATGTATACAACACTGTATACAGTATTGATAAAATGTATATGATAATATTTAAGAAAAAATCTAATTTATCTTCACATCCCATAAGATTTTAATGATATTGTATAAAATCTTAAAATCCAAAATAATAGCTTAAATTCTCATATTCTTTCCACTTTATTCCCAACCACTCATGTACAGTCACCAAACAACTGTTCAATCACAGGATTAAATCTGAATTAGGAGTTAATCCTTTTCTCTCTCATAAAGTGTTCTAATTACCTCTGAAAATATAGCAAAATACATAATGTAAATAACAATTGGATACTCCACACATAATCTTGGAATGGTGTTGATGTTATTGTTTAGGATAACTGGTGGTTGTGGTGAACTTTAACAATCTTAATGCTTCTACATGAGAGTTAGACTGAGGTGCTGAACTTCCAACAGCTTACTCTTTCTCCCTGCATACTTGTATATGCTTACTCTAAGGTACCTTACTGGCTGAATACTAGCTTGCTTTTGGCTGTTTGATTGGCAAACATCACACACTTCTCTGAAAGCATGATTTCTGTTCCTTTGGGCTTGATGTTCATTCTCTTATCCTCCCAACTTCTTTTTATTTTTTGGGGCAATAATGTGATGTCTGCCTTCTGGAGTGGCCCCTTAGTCATCAAGACCTGGTTTATCTTGCTGAGGGTGCATCATACAATCTATTCTGTGGCCTTCTCTATTTGATAGATGTTCTGCAGCTTAGACACACTTGGAGATTTGGCATGGTGTTGATATTCTGCATTTAGCCCTTCTCTCCCGCAGGTAAGCCCAGTATATCTTTTTCTGTTTTATTTATGTTATATTTCATAAATGCTGGAGTCCTCTACTGTGGCACTGTTATGAGTTGCCTATGAAGATCTACTAAGGGAGCCTTCTCATATTTTCCTTCTTTCACTGGTACCTTGAGCTGCCATTTAGTGGTTATGAGCCACATCATGACATGGCATTTACCCCATTTAACAATTGTTTTGTTTTCCTTGAGGCTACTAATTTCCCTCAAGCAGTTGCTTGTTTTTATGAACTTTTGTTTTCTAGTGGCTTCTATTTTAAAGCTGGGATTGATCTCTGATCCCCAAGTTTTACTAGTCTCATAGAGTGAGCCAGATTCTGGTCCTGGGTCTCAGAGACCTGGTGCAGTGAACTCAGTGCCATAACTACAGCACTGAACTATGGCAGATCACCGTAACTCGTATGACTGCCTGCTGTGTATTGGCTTAATTTTTAATTTTAATACAGTATAACAGAAACTTTTTTTTAACCATATCCTTACTTATATAACTAGGAATGATTTAACAAATTTATATCATAGTTTTAATGAGTCTTTTTGTTGTTGCTTTTTGTATTAATATTATTAAATTTGTACCTATCCTTTATCTTTTAAGGTTTACAGTACTCAACTATAGGTGGATCAATGCCATATGGATTAGCCCTCTCAGAAATACTTCTCCCGGAACATTTGACAGGCTTGGGCTACATTAATCACCATGTTGGAAAATGGCATTTGGGGTTCTTCAAGAAGGATTACACGCCTTCATATAGGGGCTTTGAGAGTCATTTTGGATATTGGAGTGGACGTATTGACTATTATGACCACACAGCTTTTGAACTAGTATGTTAATCATGATGCATGTGCATGCTAATAAATGAATTCCATAATTTTAAAATATATATTTTTATAATATGAGATGGTACACTAACCATTTAATTTAAATATTTTTTGGGGAGCGACCTCTGAATGGTTTTCAGAGCTTAGCTATGGTACTGTCAAGCCTTAACTAATCGCACCAGGCCTCTAAGACCCATCCTTCCTTACCGTAAGCCCATACTAGAATTTGGCTTATTCTATGTGGCAAATCAGATATCAATCCAAAACCTAGAAAAAAACACTAGAAAACATAGCCATAAAGAAACAAACAACTGAAGAAAATTAGGCTCACCAAATTAAACAAGACAAATGATTGTTGTTGTGGGGTAAATAAATTAACTATGATGCACCTAACCACTACCATATGCCCTGGTCATCCAGGGTTTCATCCAGTTTGCCACCTTACTCTTCTGCCTGGTGCCATAGGCTACCATGTCTTGAGGTTGTCTTGAGATGATTTCGGGGCTTTTTAGTGTCCCCGCGGCCCGGTCCTCGACCAGGCCTCCACCCCTAGGAAGCAGCCCGTGACAGCTGACTAACACCCAGGTACCTATTTTACTTCTAGGTAACAGGGGCATAGGGTGAAAGAAACTCTGCCCAATGTTTCTCGCCGGCGCCTGGGATCGAACCCAGGACCACAGGATCACAAGTCCAGCGTGCTGTCCGCTCAGCCGACCGGCTCCTCATAGGCACATACACCCAACAAAATAGGGCGTATGCGAGATCTGTCACCTATGTCATACTTTCAGCTAAGTGGTGCTGATTTTCCCTGGAATGATAATGTCTTTTGGTGCAATTTTTTGTTGGTGAGCTCCATTCAATTAAAAATCTACTGTACATAGTAAAAAAAAAAGATGGTACCTGTTGGACATATTATTCAGTAATAATGCACAGTTAAGCAGGATGACATACTACCACTGGAGGCAGGTATGTCCCAGCAGTATCATTATAGGTGCTAGGGTGAAGGACATTATATCTAGCCCAGATTAACTGACAGAAATTTCATTCATAAAAACTTTAACCCCTTCAAACCTTCCCTATTCATCACAGATGACCACCAAAGGAGGGCTCCTAGTAATTACCAGTTGGCTGACTTTGGCCACATATGGTGGCTACCATCAAACTGCAGCACCACAAACACATCTCTGGGTTACCTGAGTCTCCTCACGTATTTTCCTGACTCATATCAGTCAGTATGTAAGAAGCAAATTTCACTGCTCTGTATCTTTAAATCCTATGATCAACAACAACAGACTGCTATGTCCTCCTTTATTGAGGAGTAAATTGGAAGCTGTTGGTTCTGTGCCATCCTTGTTCCTTAAAAAATGAGGATTACAGGGTCTTTAAAGCCAGGGGGACTTTTTTGGCCTCAGCTCCTCAGGAGAACCTTTTATTTTAATGGTTTCAGGCCTATTCGGCACTACCAGATCCAGGCTTTGTTAGTTACTCAGCTCCTAGCTCAAGTGTAAATTAATGAAGGTAAGTTAGACTCAGGTTTATGCTTGAGATATGTTGAGAAAGGTTGTTACTTACATATCTCAATAACGTCTTGTTCGGATCTTTAACCACTGGCTTCTAGAGTGTGCTTCACATTACGAAACTGTTTAATCTTACCTAAATAATTAGCCAGATGTGATATCCTTGAAGCAAGTGAATACCCTCCTTTGTTGGTCACTTGTGATGAAACCTTTGTTTAATTGAGCTCCAATGACTACATAGCACCTATAATGACCCTACAGGGATCGTTTGAAAAGTTACGAGTGTCAATGGTGTCGAAGTGTAATTATCTAAGTGTAGTTACAGGATGAAAGCTATGTTCATGGTTTCTAATTTTTACTTACTGTTTTTCATGTGACGCTTTGAAACTGTTAATGGTTTTGACATCTATCACTTTCTTATTTAAATTATAACCAAGCATCTACAACTCTGTTTGCTAAAAGAGAACATTTGTATATTTTGTTACATGTGCATAATCATATGTAAAGACAATGGGTCTTACTTTAGGGAGCAGGTGAATGTAATATCTAAATACTGTAATTGATAAATACAGTAATTCTGATAACATTATAAAGCATTCATGATTACTTTGAAAATCAGCCAAAATTAGATGCTGTTTTCATATGTTTTCTAAAAATTTGCAAGATGATAAAATGTTAAATTAATGAAAATTATTAATTTTTTACAGCCTGGTTATTGGGGTTATGATATGCGAAGGAATATGACAGTTGCAAAAGATTGCTATGGTGAGTAAAAGAGACTGGTCGTAACTTGAAACGAATTTTCCCTCAAGAAATACATTTCATATATAATACATACATATATTTTGTACTATTGTATGTACAAGTTATAGCTTACCTTTTTTGATGACTCTTGTTGATGTATGGAAGACGGTGAGGAAAGGGGGGAGGAGGAGAGGTGTTACTGTTTGGAAGGGGAGTCCCCTTCCATTATAACATCAGGCGGTGATGTTATTCTGGGGTAATACCCACTCTGGGGTATTCTATCTCTCCTACATTTTGCCTGCATACCACTAGGACCTGGTTGTGGCTCACTTGTTATTTTTGTCACTAAGAACCTTTCCATAGAGACTTGTTTTTCCCTACGTTTTAACATTTGTCTCTAGTGAGGCATCAGTGTCATTGAAAAGTTTATGGCAACAGCCTACTGCAGCTTGAATTGAGTGAGTCATTTCAACAAAACTTTGCATTTCTTCCCATACTGCACACCACTTCTTAATTGTTGAGGAACCCATGGAATGTTATATAATAACCACTTTAATGTATTTATTATATGGTTCCACTATACCAATGTACCACTGTAACACTGGTACAAGTTCGGTTAATCTTATAACCATTAAATACATAATAAAATACAAAAAAAAAATTTATAAATATATATACAGTAACTGAAAACTCACACCCCAGAAGTGACTCAAACCCATACTGCCAGGAGCACTTTGCAACTGGTGTACAGGACCCCTTAACCACTCGACCATCACGACCGGACAAAAGAGAATGGTAGCCAAGGCTAATTCCCCATCCTCCCGCCAGCACTCTGATGGTAATCTTGGGCATGGTATTTTATCAAATCACCTCATTCTTTGGGGCACACGTGAGGAACACAAATGCCAACAAGCCTGAACGGTCTCCAGGTGTATATGCAACTGAAAACTCACAGTTTTCATATAATATATGTTTTCATAATATAAACATATGCACTGTATTATAGTTAGAAAAAAACATTGTATTCAGTATAAAATGTATTTGTAAGTTAATATTTTGGAGGGTGGGGAACGGATTAATTCAATTCCCTTTATTTCTTATGGGAAAAATCGCTTCGACTTACGATCCGTCTCTGGGAGCGGATTACCAGGGAATCGAGGCCCCACTGTGTATGTATATGTATATATATATACACACATACATACACACATATACACACCCTATCTAGTCAAGCATAAGACTAAACTGGAAAAGGTTCAAAGATTTGCCACCAGACTAGTACCCGAGCTGAGAGGTATGAGCTACGAGGAGCGACTGCAGGAATTAAACCTCACTTCGTTGGAAGACAGAAGAGTTAGGGGGGACATGATCACCACATTCAAGATTCTCAGGGGAATCGACAGGGTTGATAAAGACAGGCTGTTTAACACAAGGGGCACACGCACTAGGGGACACAGGTGGAAACTGAGTGCCCAAATGAGCCACAGAGATATTAGAAAGAACTTTTTTAGTGTCAGAGTGGTTGACAAATGGAATGCATTAGGAAGCGATGTGGTGGAGGCTGACTCCATACACAGTTTCAAGTGTAGATATGATAGAGCCCAATAGGCTCAGGAAACTGTACACCTGTTGATTGACGGTTGAGAGGCGGGACCAAAGAGCCAGAGCTCAACCCCCGCAAGCACAACTAGGTGAGTACAACTAGGTGAGTACATACACACACATACTGTATGCTTCAAGAGATCCATAACCTTTAAGCACTTTTTGTATCAACCCATGTATATCTTGTGGCCATTAAATACATAATAATACACAAAAACACACAAAAGGAAGAGGGTGGTAAGAGAAAAGCACACAGAAACTGTATTGGAGGGGACCTAAACATTCCCTCTAATGTGTTATGTGTGGTTTCCTCCGAGGCTAAGGGTCCCCTTCTTCCAGCCAGAGGTGGTGTGTACTCCCTTCCATAGTGTATATATATAATCATAAGAAAAATACTTGAAATTCCACCTGGTCTAATCATGTGCAGTGAGGCTAGTACTGGGCCATCCATAAAAATAAGACTTGTAAATGACTGAATTGTTCTATTTATACTGCAGGATAATTTCAGTAAAGATTGCTTATTATAATCATTTTAAAATTAAGTGAACTTAATTATTTATTAATTTAAATAATAATATTCATTTTTTTGTGGCAGGCAAATACACCACAGATCTATTCACCGACGAGGCTGTGGATATTATAAAGCAACATAACACGTCTCAGCCTCTGTTCTTGTACCTGGCTCACCTCGCTGTCCATTCTGGAAATCCCTATGCTCCATTACAAGCACCGAAAGAAGTAGTTAAGAAGTTTTCTTATATAAATGATGAAAACAGGCGCATATTTGCAGGTATGTATTGAGCAAGTTAGGTAATAAATATGGATATAGAGGCAAAGTCATGTATATTTTTACATTTCATATACAGTTCAAAATATTTAAATATCTGATTCCTTGTTTTCTCAGGGAAGTCCCTTTTTGGCTTCCTTAAGCTATGTCACTGAGATAGCTTCTCATTACTAAGTCATATCAGTAATAGGCATCCTGTTCAAGGTCAGTTAATACTAAACTTCCCTGTGGGTCTACGAAAGTGATCATAATAGACCAATCCATTATAGCTTGCTCTCGCTATATGAAATTTTTGGGGGTGCTCTTCAGCTTTGCTACATGCTGGCGATCATTCTTTCTATCTCCACCATGCTGCCTGTTGGGTCATTGACATAACCCAGAGTCCTATAGCCTTTGTGTGTCTATCTTATCAGACCCTGTCTCAAGGCTTTTGAAGCAGCTGCTGCTTTGCAGGCTCATTGTTCATGCTTTAATGGTAGGCAGCTTGATACTCGTTTGGATGCCCCAGAGTTGGCACATATGGTGTTTAGGGATCCAATTTTAGAGGTGTTTGATAATTCCACCTAGTACAAGTTTGTTCCTCCCTCTTCTTTTCCCTACTGATGTGGTATGCAAAGTGTTTGGTCTTTTCCCTCCATAGTTCAGGCTCTGAATCATCTGACAGTTTGGAGTTAGGTCAGGGTTTAGCTTTGAACATAGCTTGGCTGGCTCCTGAAGGGTTTCCCCATCAGCTTTGATGGTGGAGACAGTTGAGCCGTTCCTCCCTACCAGAGATACAGAGCCTTCACCTTCACAACAATTACTTGGCTCTGATCCTGTTCTGTTGGATAATGCTTATCTACCAATCACCAGGTGTGGAATTGGTTCTGCTCCGGGGTCATCATGGAGAGCCTGAAACAGGTCGATGGGTGTCCTTCAACTGCTCCCGACTCCTGGTTCTATCCAATGATGGTATTTTGCTGCAGAGGAGGATGTTTCCTATCCCCTTTTTTTTTATATAAGACCGATTACTCAGGTATTCTATTCCCCCTCCTCCCTACTCCCTTTTCCCTGCACTTCCATGTGATGTTTGATTCCATGGAATCATCATATTTCTAGAGGTTTCTGTCATCCCTCCTTTTGCTTCTTCAGCACATTCTGCCATTTTTCACTTCCTCCTGCAGAGTGAGGGGTCTTGCTTTCCTTGTGGATCCATCCACTTTCGAATTTGGATTGGTTTCGGCTTTTTGGCATAGGTACAAGGTCCCTAATTCATCCTAACTTGCTGACAATTGACAATTCCTTGGGGGCTTGGCAGAGCTTCTGCCAAACCTGGATACCTGAGTGACAGGAAGTGAGTTTAATTTTTCAGGTGTTCTTAGCGATGCTGCGTTTGCACTGCTTGAGAACCAACAGCTTGTGTGCTCCAGTGTTCTCCAAGGATGTTGGCAAGTGGCAGTTCCAAGTGCAGCTGCCCATTCTTAGTGGAACTAATACTGCTGAGGATCACAGGGATGGTACCCATTTGGCTGCCATGTTGCATGTCTGAGTGGTCATAGAGTTATTTTCGGATCAGCTCCATGGCAGCCTTGATGTCCTTGCATCTGTCCCAGGTATAGGCACTTTGCTGCCTGCCATTCTGACTGTGGTGGCGCTGCCCAAGTTACTTGCCCCTTTCCTTCGGGAGGCAGTGATGGCTTTTTACTTGTCCCATCTCATGTGTCGGCAGGCTGTGCTGGCCAAGTCTTTAGATTCAGCATGGTCCTTGTCAATTTGAATTGAGAGAAGATTGTACTGACTAAATTGGAATTTACCCTTGACTCTGGGAGAAAGGAAGTTTGTCTTAGCAAGCAACAAGTAACCAGCTCAGAAAAAGGTGTTTCAATGTACTGTATTCGATACTTTTGGTTTTAAATACTAATTTAATACGTTTAATTGCTGTGTTTATGTTTTTAAATCATATTTTTATTATATATTATTAGGAATGTTGTGGAAATTGGATGAATCTGTTGGGCAAGTCGTAGAGGCTCTAGATGCTCGGCAGATGCTTGACAACTCTATAATACTTTTCACCACTGATAATGGAGGGCCAGCCGCTGGTTTTAACCAGAATGCTGCATCAAACTGGCCACTGAGAGGGGTATGTCTTTAGTCATGTCATTAACTCTAATAATTACAGTATTTGCATTATGTATCATTATTGTATTTTATACTTCTATAACCTAACCCATCCTCCTGTTTAAGTAGTACTTTTTGTAACTATGTGGACCATTATGCATATATTGACATAATGAACAATTAGATAGTATAATTTGGTACTATTCACTTTGTAGGGTCCAAAAAAATAATGCTAAAAACAAACTTTAATATTCCTAGGCCTATTGTTGCACATATATGTACTGTATTAAGCCTCAGATAGCATGTATTAGGCCTAGGAAGATTAGCTAGGTTAGGTTTTCTTTGCAACATCAATACAAAAACTTTTCCGGTTTGTCAAAATTCAATTGTACCGATTTATACTTTCTAATTGCATTTTACGCCAGTATATGTACGATGGTCCACATCGTTACTATAAGTACTATCACAACAGGAGGATGGGCTGCATAACCAGACATCCATCAGAAAGAAAGTCTTCTAAATAGAACATTTGTGTCTTTTTTGTAATCAGGTAAAAGCCTCATTGTGGGAAGGTGGAGTTCGAGGAGCTGGAGTATTGTGGTCACCCTTTGTGCTTACCCCTGGTAGAGTTGCTGACCAAATGGTTCATATTACAGACTGGTTACCAACACTGGTTTCTGCAGCAGGTACAGTATTTCACTGTATGAATGAAATGAAGTACAGTATTGAGCTAGGCCCTTAAGTGGTTTCCTTATGCTACTGACCTTCAGTGGAGAGCGTACTTCAATTCACTGTGAGGTCCGAGTATCACTTAGGGTTTATTTGTTTGCCATGTTTCATTGATTTTGTGGATGCTTCCTACTAAGTTAAAAGTTCCTGCTGGTCAAAGCACATGTTTCAGGATCCCGACCAGTTAATGGGGAAAGGTCTATTTTTACCTTATTTTGATTAGTAAACCGATGCTCAGATAAGTTCCTGACTTGAACTCTAAATATATCATGTTCTATTATTACCAACCACTCCCAACCCCAGATGTTTTATTCCTAGTGGCTGCTGGGTAAAGTTACTCATGGACCGGTCCCCATCAATGTTGGAAAACTGCCTTTATTTGGCATGTCATGTTTACATTCCTTTATCCAATAATGTGCATTGAATTTCATTTCGGCTGTACCATGGCTGTTTTATATACAGCGATGTAGATGGCTTCTTTCTTTGTCAGTGTCTCAGTGCTATTTTTCACAACAAATTTATCATATAAACTTTGGTACTCTGTACTTTCTTTCCGGGTATAATTCCTCAAAATATATGCATCAGTTGTGAATAGCTTGTCCTTTCTTGAGTGGTGTTATGTCGAGATGTGTTTATCAGATTCCATCCTCTTGTTTTGGATCTGCTGCTCAGGGATTTGACAAAGGATTCATTAGCTCGTTTCCTGGGCTATGAGAGGTTCACTTCTACAATCTCCATCAATCAGGTCTCTGTGAATTTCCCGGCTGGTGCTGAGATTGTCTTGGCAGTACTGTATGCAGTTTCGCGTATGTTATGTTCGAGGTTCAGTGTCATGATGCCTACCCGAGCCCTCGCTCGATGTGTTCACGGATGCTTCGTCTCTAGGCTGGGGCTTTGTGACCATCCCCGTGCCCACGACATTCGTAAGTTCACAACTTTTGCTGCAGTGTTTGGTAATATGACCTGGGCTGACATTCGAGCACAGAGTTTTTGGAGGTCGAACAGGGTCCTGTCCGCACGGTACCTTGTTAATGTTCTGGGCCCTTCTTGGGCTTGTGTAGCCTTGGGTCATGGGTTGCAGCCAGTTGCCTTAGCTTCGAGTGGTGGTCGCCTCCTGAGTAAGTCCCTCGTTTCCTTTATCTTTGGTTAGGTAGCTCTGGGAAGCCAAAGGGTCTCTCCACAGAAAACCAGCGTTGAATGTAATGAAACACCATTTTCTCGGTGAGACCCCAGAGGCTCCCCAGCATCCCTTCCTCCCTCCAGTCGGCATTTTTTTGTGTTTTTTATAATCAACCTCTGAATTCTAACTACAGCATTATCAGCATTAAACTGCATCTGCCAATCTTTTGACCATTTTAAAACCCTATTTAGATCAACTTGAAGTGATAGTGAGTCTTCTTCCGTGTTAATTTCCCTACCAATTTTTGTATTATCGGCAAATTTGCAAAGCAATCGTCAATTAATTCTAGAAAATCTTCTGCTTCATTATTCCCTCTTCTGTTAAACCAATTTATTCCACTAAAATTAAAGTCACCCATGACACAAATAATACTAGACCTAGATGCTCTAGATATTTCATTCCATAGGTGCTTTGCTTCCATCCTGTCTAAGTTTGGTGGCCTGTATATAACTCCTATTATAAGATTATTTGCTTTTTCGTTTAATTCTATCCAAATAGCTTCTGTGTGTGGCTCAGTTTTGATTCCCTCTTTGAGACTACATTTCAAAATTTCCCTAACATATATGGCTACTCCCCCTCCTCGTCTAATATATCTATCTGTGTGAAATAGTTTAAATCCATTTATTTGATATTCAGCTAATAGTTCTCTATTTTCTACATTCATCCACGTTTCGGTAAGTGCAATAATATTTATTTTCCTGTGCAGACAAGAGCATTTAAATCGTTTTTGCTTCTTAGACTTCTACTGTTAGTGTAATATACCCTAAGTGTACATGTATTGTTATTTTGAGGTCCTTCTCTTTCCCTGATCATTTTGCCAATTTGTTTTCCCCACAAACACATACTTTTATTACCTCCTTTCTCCATATCAATTCCCATATCACTATCTACTAACACTAACACTACTAATCATGTATCAGAATTGGAAATGCTCAGTATTTTCTGTATTTCAGGTGGTAACATTACATCCCTGGGACCTATTGATGGAGTAGACTTATGGAGCACATTAACTCAAAATCTGCCATCACCACGCACAGAATTTCTAGTAAACATTGACCCTATTTTAAACGGTGCAGCAGTGAGAGTTGGTGACTGGAAGCTGATATATAGTAAGTAAAGTAGAGATGGTGTATCATTCTTTTAGTCAAGAAGAGAGTGCCATGCTGTTCTGTAGAAGGAAGGTTTCAGTGCATTGAGAATGTAGTACAGTAGTTTCCAATGAAAATAAATGCTGAAAATGAAATGAAAATGAGTCAACTGAGGGCTGAGGCCAGCCCTCAGTTGACTCTTCTCTGTTCCAGTTGACTCTCCAGGCAGTAATTGGTACCAATGAGTTTCAAGCTAGTTTGAGTGAATTCCTTCTTTTGTGTGAATTGTTTGCAGAGTTGTTTGGCAGTTTTGAGTCTTGTTATCTGTGAACCCTCCAGTGGGATCTAAAGCTTCACTGACTTTCTGGAGGTTTCTTCTGGTGGGGTGGTGGATTGTCGCCCACTCTCTGCACCTCTGTGAGGGGGTTCTGGCTCTGGTTCCCGGTAGGCCACTTACCTGTTGAAGACAGGCCAAACAGAACTTCTGTACCTGATGTGGCTCTTAAGTATGTAGCAGTCTCAGAAAGTTATCATCGGGGAGCCACCGGGAGGGCCGCCTCCAGAAATGTTATATTTTTATCACACTGGCAACACACTGAATGTATATCACGTATCACTGAGGGCTAAAATTTTGCATGCACATATATATATATATATATATATATATATATATATATATATATATATATATATATATATATATATATATATATATATATATATGTATATATATATGTCGTACCTAGTAGCCAGAACGCACTTCTCGGCCTACTATGCAAGGCCGATTTGCCTAATAAGCCAAGTTTTCATGAATGAATTGTTTTTCGACTACCTAACCTACCTAACCTAACTTTTTGGCTACCTAACCTAACCTAACCTATAAAGATAGGTTAGGTTAGGTTAGGTAGGGTTGGTTAGGTTCGGTCATATATCTACGTTAATTTTTACTCCAATAAAAAAAAATTGACCTCATACATAATGAAATGGGGAGCTTTAACATCTCATAAGAAAAAAATTAGAGAAAATATATTAATTCAGGAAAACTTGGCTTAATAGGCAAATCGGGCCATGCATAGTAGGCCGAGAAGTGCGTTCTGGCTACTAGGTACGACATATATATGTATGTATGTATGTATGTATGTATGTATGTATGTATGTATGTATGTATGTATGTATGTATGCACAGTATGTATGTATGTATGTTATTTCATGTACTCTAGCATTTTACCAAATTTCATGTAAATCTGAGGTAGCCAAATTGGGAATTGAGGTAATTTGGCATGAATGGCCCATCTATGAACCTGTTGTAAAGCCATTTATAGTAAGGGTTGATTTAGATTTTTAATATATTCTGTTAGATTAAAGAAAGCTTGTTCCAGGAATAGATTACAGTAAGGCTCTTAGTTAGCATCAGATGATTAAATAAATGTAAACTCTAAGATAGAGTATTCTTAATTTTTTCAGAGCCACAAGGATATGGCCACCATTGGGATGGATGGTTTGGACCTTCAGGCCGTAATGAAACTGCACCAGAAACAAATTTGGATGTTATACTGAAGCAGGTTTTGAACTCCTCTGTTGCCAGAGCAGTGAAAGCTCTTAATCCACAAGCTTATCAAGACATTGAATCTTTGAGGCTGAAAGCAGAGGTTAGAAAATTAAATTATATATATACTGTATACAGTATGCAAGAATAAACACAAAAAAACACGATTCGGTTATGAGTAAGTATTCACTAGGAAAATGAAACAAAATTCTGAACATTTTTGTGTTTCACCACATTATCAAGGAAATACAATTAATTAATGAAACAATTAACTCAAAATTCTCAGGGGAATTGGAAGGGCGGACAAAGACAAACTCTTCACCACGGGTGGGACACGAACAAGGGGACACAGGTGGAAACTTAGTACCCAGATGAGCCACAGAGACGTTAGAAAGAATTTTTTCAGTGTCAGAGTAGTTAATAAATGGAATGCATTAGGCAGTGATGTGGTGGAGGCTGACTCCATACACAGTTTCAAGTGTAGATATGATAGAGCCCAGTAGGCTCAGGAATCTGTACACCTGTTGATTGACAGTTGAGAGGCGGGACCAAAGAGCCAAAGCTCAACCCCCGCAAGCACAATTAGGTGAGTACAATTAGGTGAGTACAGACATTCCTTCATAATGATGGTGAAACACGAAAATGTTCGGTATTTTTGTTTCATTTTCCTAGTGGATACCTACACATATATACAATACAGTATATATAATATACCATGCAGGTACTGTATATTTTATGGGTATTTGTGGTCTCTTCAGTATTTCTGTAATTTTTTTCTACTCTATACAGTATAGTATTCTGCAGTCTCTTTCCAAACTAGCCATTTTTCTTGCCTCTCAGATTTATTTGATATAGAGTTTGTATGCTTCTGCATTTAAGTTGTATATGCATTGTGTTGGTGCTTGAGGGTTCAGTGATGTTTCCTAGGGAAATTCTGGATAATTCATCATTTATTTTTCCCAGTCAGTACCCCAGTTGTTGATATTATATTTAATAAATGGCCCCTCCAATTATGAGATTCCACCTTCTGCCACAATGCTCTTCATCCCATTTACTGCAATATAAGCAACATGTGAGTGAGCAGTGGTAACCTACTGAAGCAGCATCTAGTGGTGAGATGCTCCATTTTACATAGTGCCTAATAACACCGTTTCACATAAGGTTTGTGCTTTTGGCATCACATGTGATCTTCTCATTCCATTTCTTGCATGGATGCATTTCATAGCTTTCTATAGATGCTATAATTATTGGAGTGTTAGAATGACTAGCTCACAAAATACAGTACAGGTATACATAAAACTTCTAAAAAGCTCATTTCTTGGCATGTTCATTCATCTTCTAGTCCTTTTTTGTATACTGTGTACATCATTTTGCTGGGCAGAATGTATGTGAGACAGCCCTGGGTAGATGCACATATGTCCAGGTGAGGTACTGCCACCTGGTGGTGGTCATGTGCAGCAAACAGTACCTTGCGACTGACCAATAGGTGACCGTTTCCCATTGGCAGTCACAAATGTGACATCAGTGGGAACCTATAATACTTGAACTTCTGAACAGAACCTCTCTTCATTTTGAGTTGATAAAGTCTGTATTTCAGGCTGTCTATCACATAATGTGACTATGCAGGGTCACAATAACCTGAATAGGACTGTTGTCTGTATGTCATTTCTCCTGACTGTAATAACCAGCCTTCAAGGTGCTTAAAACATTATACTGTACCTATGGAATTTTTAGAATGAGCATGCTCAGACAGGAGCTTTTAATAAGTTTAAAGTACCGTTTACTTTACGTACTGTAAAGTACCTATGCCAAGTAGTCTTGGCATAGATTCACCACAGAAATTTTCATACTTTCTAGGGAAAGTGAAATAATGCCGAGAGGGGTATTTTTTATGGAGGCTTTCCATTGAATTGAAAAGGCATATATTGCGTAATTTTCTAGGTTTATTTTGCGTTTATTTAATTCTGGGATTTATATAATTGGTTTCTTTATTGTTTCAATAAAAACACCACTGTTGATTATTGTAGGTTGAACTCAATGAAGACACTATTGTTGGTCATTGTAAGTTTAATCATTTTAATTATGTATACTAGTCATAATTTCTATTTATATCTACAGATACACTGCAATCCAGTTCCAGAGAATGCTACAGCATATTGTAACTCTTCAGAATCACCATGCTTGTTCAACATACTCAGTGATCCCTGTGAATATTTTGACCTTGCTGCAGTTCATAAAGATGTATTGTCTGTCATGGAAGTCATTTTGAAGCGATATAATGCAACTGCTGTTCCTCCTGCTAACAAACCCTGGGATGCTGCTGCCAATCCAAAGTACTGGGATTATGCTTGGACAAATTGGAAAGATTTCAATAGTCCCATTGTATCAGATTTCGATAAAAATTATGAAGAATATAATAAGCTAGGTGATATGTATAATGATGCACAACATATTTGAAAGTATCAGTATATTCTTTGTTTTTGTTTTTCTCTTTGATTTGCTAAATGCTGAAAAAGTGCACAAGAAAGTTACCCCAGCACTTTTGGCACTTTTGATAGGAAAATTGTACAGATACTTTTTAAAATTTCTACATTACTGTACTGTAATGAGTACTGTCTTTTATACACCAGTCTCTATGTAATGCACAGTTGCATCCTCTTTCCGGTGTTGTTGCATCTTCTCTTGATGGTTCCAAGAGAGGCTAGAGGTGTTAAATATGCCAAAGCTAGAAGATAGAAGGAAAACAGGCAATATGATCACAACATACAAAATAGTAACAGGAATTGACAAAATTGACAGAGGAATTCTTTAAACTAGCAGCTTCAAGAACAAAAGCTCATAAATTCAAACTGAGGAATCAAAGGTGTCAAAACATATTAGAAATTGCTCTTTTGCAAACAGAGAGGCAGTTGGTTCAAACAAGTTATGTGAGAAGGTGGTGGAGGCCAAAACTGTCAGTAGTTTAAAAGTATATGACAAAGAGTACTGGGAAGATGAGACACCACACAAATTGCTCTCATCTTGTAACTACACATAGGTAATTACTATTGTACAAACACTATTATTATAACTGTAACTTAAAATAGGTAATACAGTAATAGAGCATAAAGACATGAGTGTTGTAATAGGCTGTTGGTAGATTGTGTTTTTACAATTAAAAATACAGATGTTCATGGTTAATAATATTGTAATTTTTTCAGATGAGAATATTAAAATGTTTGATTAGTGCCAATTGTAAAATAACTTTATTTTTCCCACAAAAATCTGGCAAGGAAATTACAAACACATGGAATAAATCGTAAAGTACTAGAATGGATAAAACATTCGTTAAAACAAAGAAGGCAAAGGGTCATTATAAATGAACATAAATCTGACTGGGAAAAATGTGATGAGTAGAATACCACAATATTCCATCTTAAGGCAAATTTTTTTTGTCATTTACATCGGTGACATAGATGAGAATATTACAAACCACATTATCAAATTTGGAGATGACACTGAGAGCTATGGTAAAGTAGGAAGCTAAAATGATATTGAGGCCATACAAAGAAATCTACATGAACTCCACAAAAGATAGGAAGACTGGCAAATGCATTCTAATATTGACAAATACAGAACATGGATGCAGGGCCCAACAATGCACATCATGACAATCAAATCAGCATCACTATCTTGTAGCAGATTGATGAAAAAAAGGATCGAGGAGTAAGGATCTACCAGTCATTTAAAGTTGTATGACAGGTGGGAACTGCAGTAAAAAAAAAAAGATAGTAAAACCAGCTTTTGACTTCAAGGAAACGAAGGTAGTTACTGTACTCAACTGTATAAATATCTGGTGTGCCCCCTCATTGGACCATTGTATTTATCTGAATTTACCTGAGGGCCACCATCTTACTAGTGACCTCAAAGATTCCAGCAGTGCTGGAATACCATTTGGTATTTACATCTTTGGTGAGTAGGTGGTTCCATGGGTTTATAACCTTATGGGTGAAATGCATCTCCTATTTTCTGTTCTACGTTGTGGGTTTGGTAAGCTTGAAGCCTTTGCTCTGTGTGTGGTACATCTGTAATGTTTTTATTGTTACGTTAGTTTTGGTGACAATAAACACAGATAGTAACAATATATATATATATTTAGATGACTGTAATATACAGGGATTTGAAGATGAAGATGACAAGCAATGGTGTGACAGCGTGGCAACTAGTTAAGTATTATGTTGTACGCTGATCAATGTTGGTGGTATTGAAGAAGATCCAGTGAACCACCATTGGTGTTAGACTGCTGATGCTACATTCCTAATTGTCTTATATCCACACTTCACTTGACCTAGTGTGATGAACACAGATTGCTTCTGGCAAGTTGATCATTTTGATGGGAAAACTTCCTTGATGATTGGAAAAACTTGATAGGAAACTCACTTATTACTTTTGGCTGTAAAAAGTAGGAAAGTGATTTATGGAAACTTTGGGAAACAAATACTAATTGTTATTAGTACACATAGTATTACTGGAGAACCTTCAAGTGTTTATCGTAGAACTTCTTGGACTGTGAAATTCTTAGGGATAAGTTATGTAGGATAAATGGGAAAATTTAATTGCCTGCAGTAGAACTTCTGAGAACTTAGGACAACTATATTACTCTTAAGATGGTTGCTACACATCTGATCTTTTAAAAGAGTGGTCTGGATCAATATCCTCAAAATTGTTCAGTATTTTCAAAGTTTAGATGAGATCAGCCCTGTCAGATTTGGTTTGTCGTGTTGTTAGCCTTGTGGCATGGAAATGCCTTCAAAATGACTTATCTGTTTTGGAGAAAGTTCAACAAAGAGGGATAACTATCATCTCAGAACTAAGTCGACTCTCATGCAGGAATGGTTGAGGATCACAAGACTAACATCACAGCAAACCAGACATGACAGGGCTGGTCTCATTGAGACTTAAAATACTGAACAAGTTGGAGGATATTAATCCAGACCACTTCTTTAAAATGTTAAATGTAACACAAACAAGGGGCAACAGTTTCAAGCTCAACAAGCCTCAATGTATGACAAAGCATAATTTCTCACCCATAGTGCCATAAACCCAAACAACCTCGTACCCGCCTAGGCCATAAATGCCAAGACATTACTTCAGCTCTAAATACTGTTGGGAAAAATCCTTAAGGGCAATGGAGTGACATTATACAACCCGCCGGCTTCATGTCCCCGTCGAGGCCACTAGAGAGAGAGAGAGAGAGAGAGAGAGCATTGCTGTTTTATCTAGTTTACCATGAAATATTTAATTTTCTCTGAATAATATTAGAGAAAATGTTCAATTAGGGGAAACACTTCTATCATTTGAAATTGTTATTAGTGGCCTAAAAAATACAAATACAAAGTAGTATACAATATTTAGGTTGCAGTATGTTACAGTATAGTGTAGTAAGATGCTCTCTTATTTGTTATCAATAACATTGATATATTTTATTAGTGTACTGTTTCACGTACCAATCGCTCGCATAATAGTCGTTTCGTACATAAATTAATATTACAGTATTTAAAAACAAAAATGTATGTGCATTATTTAGTGTTTTGTGCTGTGACATTATATGGTTAGCTTGATATGTATACATATATAAGTGAGGTGTGATGATGATGAGTTGTGTGAGGTGTGAGGAGGGTCATGTATGAGAAGTGTGTGGATGGCGGCCACGACCCGCACCCACCTACACTCTCCCTCACACTCCCTCATACTCCTCCCCCCTCACACTCCATCACCATCATCATCATCATCATCATCCCTCACTCATCACACTCACACCTTAATACACCAGTCATGGACAACCTCACCCAGGGACCCAAGACGGAAATTAGTGATTTTAAGCACCAGGTGAGTCAAGTCTCCCAGACCAGGTCATCACAAGATCATGTTATTTACCTGAATTTACCTGAGGGCCAGTGGCCTCGACGAGGACAGGAAGCCAGCGGCTTGTCAAATGTCCCCCCCTTTTTGCCCTGATGATATTTTCGAGCTGTATTCATCAAACTCGTACTTCACTTTATCTCAGGTGTTTGACAGGTGTCTGGGCGAGTGTAGACCTAATTCTCTTGTTATATATATATATGACAGTTATATAGAGGTTTAGCCTCACAATAGAGGGTGTTAGGAGCTTTACCAGGTGTGTTAAGAACACCTTCCGTTTATCATCTCACCTTAAACATCATCATTTGTAAAGCATTATGTAGTTTACCTCTACCAAACTATATAATATTTAGATTTTTTAAATCAGAATGGAGGCTCTAATGACTTCTGGTTAAAACTCAATGTGTATAATTTAGTGATATATAACTTGTTATTATAATAATATTTATTTGAAAATCATTTGACACATATATGACTCCTTACCTAACCTAGCTTATGGAGTGCGAGTGTGTCAAGTGTGTTCCCACGGGCCCAGCCGTGGTAACCAGACTGTGCCGGTGGACCAAGTTATGGCAAACGATTATCCACAATGGAATTGTTTTTTGGCCAGGTTGTTATATTGCTTATAAAGAACGTTCAACACTATAACATATTCACTAATACAATCGTGCCCCGGGTAGCACAGTATTTGTTCTCGGCACAATCGAGAATTACGGGTTCGAATCCTGGGCAGGATAGAAATTGTTGGGGATGTTTCCTATTGCCTACTGCATCTGTTCACGTAGTAATAAATCGGTACCCAGGAATTAGCTTGTTGGATTGCATCCTGGGGAGGGTCAATAGTTTGACCCAGGAGGGGGGGGGGTAAGACCTCAATATAAGCCTAACCTATATATATACACACTGGCTGCCTGTCCCCCAATGCAATGACTTATTATAGTAATAAAACATTCTATGTTTTAATCACCTATTTAATGCTGACATTGAGATCTGATATTACTGCACGAGGTAGCATAGTGCATCAATATTTATTTGTAGGCTTTAATTTATTTGAATATGTTTAAAAAATTATATTGAGGTAAGATAAAATAGTGTACAGTATCATTTTTTCTAGGTATTGTTTTGATTTGATTTCCCATTGTCAGGGACAAGAACCCTATTAGGCATATTAAGGTCCTCTGGAGTCTACATAATGAGTCAGTAGACCTAACCTAGGACGGAGAAGAACAAGAGTTGGTTAACTCCCACATACCTACAACATATTTACTGCTGGGTGGACAGAGGCATTGGGTGTAAAGAATTAAAGTTACTGTAAATTGTTGTGGATTGCCAAGTACAGTGGCACCTCGACTTACGATTGCCCCTACTTACGGTAATTTCGAGTTACGATGTAAATTTCATCGAAAAATGCGACTCAACATCCTATGGTGTCGTCGCCTTCCGATATTTGTTGGTACACATTCGGGGTCGACCGAGCGCGTGGTTCCCGGTCACGCGGTCCGACCTGCCTCAGTTTACTACAGCTACCTGCTTAGTGATGATCGCGCCTATAAGAAATTCCGCGTTTGTGGTGATTTTTTTGCATTTTGAACATTAAAGTAATTATTATATATCACACCACGAGTCCCAGGAAAGTCAGTGGTAAGGCTCAACATATGAAAACCCAGGTAAGGATGACCATAGAGCAGAAACAAGAGTACAGAATGTCTCTTCCTCAACAATTAAGAAAATGTGTGCAGCATGGGAAGAATTGCAAACCTTTGCTGAAACGACTCACCCAAATCAAGCTGCAGTAGGCCGTTGCCTTAACCTATTCAATGACACTGTGATGCATCATTACAGAATAATGTTAAAACGAAGGGAAAAACAAATGTCTCTTGACAAATTTGTAGTGAGACAAACAAGCACTGAACCACAACCAGGTCCTAGTGGTATTCAGGCAAAACGTAGGAGAGAGAGTACCTTAGAGAAAACATCACTGCCTAATGTGATAATGGAAGGGAACTCCCCTTCCAAACAGTAACAACTCTCCTCCTCCCAACTCATCACCATCTTCCATACACCATCAAGAGCCCTCCATAAAGGTAAGATAAACTTAGGTACTGTACTATAGTTAGAAAAAAACATTGTATTCAGTATAAAATGTATTTGTATGTTAATATTTAGGTGGGTGGGGAACGGATTAATTCAATTCCCTTTATTCCTTATGGGAAAAATCGCTTCGACTTACGATATTTCGACTTACGATCCGTCTCTGGGAACGGATTAGCATCGTAAGTCGAGACCCCATTGTATATTATATTTTCTCCTGATAATTATCTTACCTTACATTGTTGTGTTGATTGATTAGGAAAAATATTGGCATTTCCTGGACTTATAACTTCATATATAATGTTGGTTTCAAAGATAGTAATGTCGACTAATTAATTATACAGCATAAAAAATTCTTGATGGATATTATTGAATATAGTATATATTGATTATATTGGATGTCGTCAAGGCCACTAGTGTTAGTGGCACTTGGGTAAATAGTAGTCATTTTCAATATTTGAGCATTTCAAATATAAAACTGTTATATGTACTGTAATTTCATACAGCCATTTCAAATATATTTCAGTATGTATTCTGTATTTGGTTATAAACCACAAGTTTACTTTACTGTTGTTTATTCATTGCCACTTTTATATTTATTAACATTTTCTGTTTCAGCTTAGTGGATTGTTGGCTACATTACAAAAGCTTCCATGTGGAGAACAGCAAGCAGCCTTAAAACTCCTGCAGTTGACAGTTAATCATCAACTCAATGAAGCACAACACTCCAAACATAAAAAGCCCTCATCAGTTTCACATGAACAGTGCATTCAAGAAGAAAATAACCATTGCTTGCACCAGGAGACAAGGAATGTTGAAGTTCATTGTGATTTGCAGACACATTCTTCAGGTGATGGCATTTTTCAAGCTTTACAACAGGAAACGCTCAAGAAAACATTCATTGTGTCAAAGCCGCAGAGTTTGGATCAAGGAGCCTTACAAAATGTACACACACTGCAACCTGTTCAAGAAAAGCTATCTTCAGATGTCTTCCATCATATACCCAACGCAAGTTCAATGGAAAAAGTGCAGAAAACATTAGAAACAATTGAGAATAATCTTCCTTTACATAAAACAGTTGATTCTCAGGAAGTTAGCAATACTCTGCAGCAAATTACAGACATGAGGGTATTTGATGAATCTCAAGAGCACACTGTAAATTTACAGACAGCCAAAAGCTCTAAGGAGGCTACAGTAAATATGAAGGAAGCCTGCTGTCTACCACAGAGCATTCTGGATTTTAGGATAGTCCCTGAACCTAAACAGAGTTCCTCTTTTTTCAAGGCTGTAAATGAATTCCAGCCACAAATAAAAAATGAAAGGACATTATATGATAAACAGCATAATATACTAAGTGTGGGCAAAACCAGTAATTGCTTGCAACACTCAACAAAACCTGAACAATATGACAAGGCACCTCAAGAGGCTTCTGTAGACAAGATACACGAGTCCCAGCATCAACCTCTTCCCTTGCTCTTGCATAATGAAACACAAGAGCTGACTTCGGTTAACTCGAATCAATTGGATGATGTTAGTCAAGGAGTTACAGAATTTATTGCAATTCTCAAGTCAGAAAATCAAAATAGAAGATTAAATGCACTGCAAGGATCAAACAGCTCGCAAGATTTTCACGAGAGTAGTGAAGTTGAATCTGACGAAACTCGCTTAATGTTAGATATAAAACAAGAAAGAATTGGAAGTAAAATAAATCTAAGTAATAGAAGTGTATCATTTGATAATACTAGTTCTAGTTCTTTCAATGTATCAAATTTTAGTCACATACATGATAAAAACAATTTGTACACCGAAGACGGTGCATATATATACATAATAGAAAATGTTTCTGAAAAGACTAATCAAGATAACCTTGATAAATCTCTAGGAATGCCATATGATAATGATAGCTTTCTTCAGTGTAGTGAGGAAAGTGAAGACCCATTAACCGATTCGCATTTTGAGAAAAATCCTGTTGATCTGAGTAATGCTTCAAGTGTTTACAATTCAAGAAAGATCAGGAACACGGAAAAATTAGAAGAGTCTTATGTTACTCAAACATATTCGTCTAAACTAAGAACTTTACTGTGTAAAGGTTCCTTAAATGAATCTAGGAATGTAACAGTCAAAACTTCACAGAAAATGGAAAGTTTAGACAAATTTATTCGCAAGAAAAAGGATCATGGTGGATTCCCGAGTGAAATTCAGAGACAGAAGAAAGCAAGAAAGATCAATAATGCAAGTGTGATAACAGAAAAAAATGAGCAGTCATCACTGGAAGGTAACTGCACACATTCTTCAGAGAATGATGTGCTGGAAGTTGATCTAAAGGCAGAAAAAGTGAAGTGTGATAGCTATGGCCAGGTTCCTCTGGGTGTTCAGGAAAGTGCAGTACATTCTGCAGTGGCAGAACAACATCAGGTGACAGCAATGTCATCTTCAAATGTAGGCCAGAGCTTAACAGTTCGTGTAGATTCACTGGAGACAGAACATGTTGGCAAAAGTGTAGATATATGTGCAAGCAAGCAAATGACATTAAACCAACTGATGAAAAGTCCAAAAACAGCTGTGCTTGAAGAAACAAATCAGGAGAGAAAGGACAAGGAGGTTTCATTGTCTGCAAATCTATTACCTGTATGCTGCAGAAGTTGTAAAAGAGAATTGCCTGATGTGTCTCTTCTCTCTGTGCATCTGCGGCGGTGTGAAGGGCATCTCGCCTGTACATTTTGTGAAGCAAAATTTGTTCACAAGGTAAAATGTTTTAGTATTTTTAATAAATTAAAAATATTTAACTTAGTTCCAATATTTAGATGTTTTTTGAGAGGGCTGCATGGTGGCTCCTTGAGCTAGCTACTTGGATAGCTGCACGAATTCAATCCAAATCAGCTACATTCTTTGTTGTGGTGACAGTGTGAAGTTCCTTGGTCTTCCTTTTCTTCCTTTTCTTCTTTTTTTCCACCTGAGTCATTTTGGTCTCAAAATGGTTTTCATCAAGGTGCTGTTTTAATCCTATTGCATAGTATCTAACTTGAGCCATTGCAAGAGAGAGTTAAGAGCCAGTAGAGCTGCCTTTTGCATAGGCATATTACTAAGGCCAATGTTTTCTGTTATGATGATAATCTAGTTCTACTTACATTGACCAAAGAAGCTATGGAAAACTTCATAAAATTATGTGAAAGATATTGAACTAAATGTACAATCCTGCTTAATGTGCTACCTGTATAATAGTCATAACTATAGTAACTTGCATGACTAATAGTTTCTAATTCTATATACACTTTTTCAGGTAACATATTCAAAGCACATGGAAGGCCACAAGAGGAATGTGTGCAGTAAATGCCCCCAAAGCTTTTGTAGCCACAAGAAACTGAAGGCTCATATGAAATCTGAGCACAATTTTGATTTAATCTCTAAAACGTATCCATGCCATATGTGCAGCAAAACCTTCCTCAAACGATCATCTCTTTACTATCATCTTAAGGTCCATGCCACTGGCACTGAGGTGAGTATTGGTGAATTTTGAAAGTGTTTTGGAGCAGTTTGCATAACCAGATTTCTTATTTGTTATAAAATAATTAATATCTGAATAACATGCTTTTAGTATCTAACAACTGAACCATTTCTATCAGCCATGGTTGGTCTTCCTGTTACAGTAACTGGTGCTCTCCTTTACTAGTCGTGGCAGGTACAAGACCTCCCTGCTCTCTCTTTGTACCACTATCTCCCTATCTCTATTTCTCTATCAACCTTCCTATATCATACACACACACGCTTACTCGCACGCTCACTACTGATGTGGATGAAAACTTTATGGGAGGTACAGAATTGCTGCGTAGAATATGGCATTTTACCCAACTCAGTGGTTTAGTGTTTTAATCTAAGATGTGTTAAATTGTAATTTAAAGTCTCATATTGCATTATATGTATTAATTTCAATTTAACAGACTTCCTGTTCTTTAGTATTCATTATATAGTACTTGTTCTTCAGCTGATATCTGTGTTTTGTTGCAGCACGTATGCCAAAATTGTGGCATGTTTTGTAAAGGTAATGAGAGCTTCAAGTTGCATATGGCTGAGCACCTCAAAGCTACCAACTTTCACTGTCATATATGTACAGCTAGCTTCAGGCGTCGCCAGCAATATGATGACCATCTTAAGGTACGGTATAGATATTCATGTATTTTTTATTTACTAAATTTTTATATTAATGATTTCCATATAAATATGCCACTGTATCTCCACATTGTGGGTGTTCTCCTGACTTCATGCCTACAAAGATGTCATTAACAGTATGCTCATATACTCTACCCAGTCCTAGTGGGCAGATAAAAATCAAGTAGTGTACTGTATTGGTTATGCAGTACTGGTCCAAGAGCAAATTTATAATGTAAAATTACCTGTTAAATATTCACGGTTGAATTTATTGCTGAAATATAAACACTAAAGATATTAGCAGATAACCCAAACCTACTTGTTGTGATGTTCACAGAGTAACAATGTATAACAAGTGGCATAAAGCCGTTTTTCCAACTTAGAAGGCCTAGGAGTGGTTCTATTAAATAAGAACAAAACATAGCACTTAATTTGTGTTGTTCTCATTCATTGTGGAAATTCACAGAAATGAAGAATCATATTGGGATGAATAGTAAGCCGTTCTTTTAGGCATCCTATGCAACATAAGTCCCTTTTCAGGATTTGCTTTATTATAGATTTGTTTCTAAACTGAGTATTTATATCTGTTTAAAGTTTTACTGTAATATTTTTGGGTTTGGTTTCTTCTTCCAGCATCACAAGAACAACAATTGTGAAATTTGTGGACATCCATTTGCCACTAAGCGAGCTTTGGTACGCCACTGTCGCATAGAGCACAAAAGACTACCTCAAAACGTTACTGTTGGTCGGGAATATAAATGTGATAAATGTGACAGAGTCTTTAATAGACCTTCAATACTACAACATCATTTACAATTGCATGGAGGTAAATATTGAATTTGTTCTTGTCTGTTTATTTAATTGTTGTGTGTAGCATACTATAGAACTGTAAAATGTATGGGGTTTGTATATACTGTACTGTCCAGGAAAGCACCAGTTTGTTTCACATTTTTACATGTGTGTAAAATCAGGCATTACAGTCAAACCTGTTTGAATTTCACCATACAGTAGAATACCTAAACTTCTTGGTTGTGGTTTTTGAAGTTCTGTGCTCATTAAAGTATTATTAAGAAATAAGGCAAATGTAACTTTAATGTAATACTTGGGGAAAATTTGAGACAGCAGGAGGGTTAAGCACAAATACTGTGAAGTTCAGTATGCATTTCTAAAAATAAATATATAAATACTGTATTATGTATGTATGTACTGTACATATATATGAGGACTTGTAGCCTCAGAGATGGGAACAGAGTGAGGTAATGTAATTATCAGGAGAAAGTGCCAAGCCATTGAAACTATATAGCCCTTGGAAGAGATGAGGATAAGGATTTGAGATAGGATGGAGGGAAGGAATGGTGCCCAACAACTTGGATGGTGAAAGATTGAACATTGACCTGTTTTTTTTACTTTATACATATGAGTATTTGCTTCTCCTACCACCCCTTTTATTATTATTATTATTATTATTATTATTATTATTGTATAAAAACCCACACTTGTGTATTTGTGAAATTTATGTAAGGAATTTACACCAAGCCTTTTGCACTAGCCTGAGTACTTAATCAAGGTCTGAGTGTGTGATTGGACACACGTCAACATGAACCTTGATAAAGCACTCAGGAGAGTGCATAAGACTTAGTGTAAATTCCTCACATAAATTTCACAAATACACAAGTGTGGGTTTTTATCCTATGTTATTATGTCTGTGAGAAGACATTACCATTATTATTATTATTATTATTATTATTATTATTATTATTATTATTATTATTATTATACGGAATAAAAAGGTTGAGAAATGTTGGTCTAGAGAAACACTACTGTACAGACTAATTTCAAACATTTGTTTCTATTTTTTAATATTTACTGATATAAGTGAAATATAATTAGTATTTTTAGTGTTTTTGAGTATTGTATATGTTAGACTTTAATTTTGACAAGTTCTAAATCCCCAAAATTCCTGCCAGACAGGAAACTTTAACTAAAATGTCTGGTGTATCTGGTGGTGGTCATATTTTGAATGGAAGAAAAAGCCACAAATCCAACCAGCATCTGAAGGAATGAGTTCCATTTGAACAGAAGTACACTGTACATAGTACTGTACCTCATGTGTACTATCCATCTATCCCACACTACCTCCATCTAGCAAGTGAAGCTGCAGTGATAATTAGGAGAATGACAGTTGACTAAGTGGTATTGTGAAGTTGATAATTTTCTTTATTTTTGGTATTTCTATTATTGGAACACGAGCTACGTATATGTATTTTTGTTTTTGTTTAAGAAGCCTTAACTTCTGTTTAATAGTTACTTTATGTATGCTCTCTTTATTGCAGGTGTGAAGCCTTTGGAGTGTCGTCTGTGTAACAAACGGTTCAGCCATAAGCGGGGCCTACGAAAGCACATGAACAGTATTATACATGAGCATATGCTTCTTACAAATAATTTGCAAAAGGACCATGCATATGATCTCAAACAAAATTTTGCTTTCATTTGTGAGTATTGTGGAATTAAGTTACCAACAAGACATATGCTTTCAAAACATAGTCGTCTGGCACATAAAGTTGGTATTACACGGAGCTGCCCTCATTGTGATTACAAGACAAAACGCAATCACACATTGAAGAGACACATGGAACTCCACTTAGAGAATCGTAGTTTTATGTGTGAAGTTTGTGGTAGTTCTTTTCAAGCTCTTGCCACTCTTAAGGATCATCACAACTTTGTGCACTCAGATGAACGCAACTACAAGTGTTCCCAGTGTAACAAAAGTTTTAAGAATAAATCTTCTTTAGCACGTCATAGCCGTACACATTCTGATGACAGGCCATATCAGTGTCATTGTGGAACAAGCTACAAGAGGCTTTCTCATCTAAAACGACA
The DNA here is from genome assembly GCA_020271785.1 of Procambarus virginalis. Classification (NCBI taxonomy): domain Eukaryota; kingdom Metazoa; phylum Arthropoda; class Malacostraca; order Decapoda; family Cambaridae; genus Procambarus; species Procambarus virginalis. The sequence goes on from WNGS01092210.1 coordinate 31,523,317, forward strand.
TATGTCTTCAGCTCACAATGAAATCTTGAAATCTAGAGCAGTGAAAAAGTTCAAACAGACTGAAGAAATACAGATAAACTCAGAACAGTCATTTGATGGGCAGGATCCAATACAGTCCACAGAATTTTCGGATGGTGAAGAATTTGAATTTGTATCAGTATCTAATTCCTCATTATCCCCAGTAATACAAACGGAAACATCAGTAAAAAGTAGCTCTGACATCCTTCTCCCAGCGCAGGAAAGTATTATCCTCATGGGTGAGAGCTCTAATTCAGAACCGGGCCACCTCATCACAGTTGGGGATTCACAAATCATTCAGCTCATACCATCTACATTTCAATTTCCTCAAGAAAGCAGTTTTCAGGCAGTATCTCTTGTTTCTACTAGTGAACTCCACACACTCCCATTGTCGGCTGCAGCTTCCTATGATCAAGTGACTCAAAATAGCCAAGTAGTTGTGGAACCATTTAGTCTTTCCAAAAATTCACACTCAATGGTCATGGTTCCTGCTTCCCGGGAGGACCATGCTCACCTTGGTAACTCAGAGGCAATTGGAACACTCAGAACACTGGAGACTGGAGCCTTTACTGATTCTAGCCATATTGGAAGAGTAAAGAGAGAGGTTAAACAAGAAATTACTATGCACACCTTAGAAAGTCAAACAGACCTAACAGTAACCCCGAGCCTGGACACTTTTGATTACAGTAGTCCACCTTCATCACAAACACTCCTCGCTACACTCCCTTCAGCACATTACATAACACACACACATTCAAATGCTCAAATAAATCAAGATTTACTTCAGCAAAATTTAATATGCTCTGATTTTGTCCTTCCTGTAGCTGATGGTAGATAATGCTAAAGATAGAGTACAGTATATAAATTTGAAAACAGTTTACTGTTTTTACAATTACAATTTCAAATATATTACATACTGGATGATTCATATGCCTTGTAAGCTGTATGGTAAATGTAATGAATAATAACAAACTGTTGTTAAATATAAGTGATTGTGTTTTTGTGTATGAGATTGTACACTATGAAACCCAACCAAGCTTGAAGGATGTTAAGATTCCTAAGCCCATAGGCCAGTATTTATAATATACTTAAAAATATATTTTTCATATACAAACATGTACAGTATATTAATGTTTTTACATTGTGGTAATGTATATGGTTTGTGCGAGATTTGGGTATCCCTAGTAAAGATACCATATGGTTTTTACATGACTTCATTTTGTGAATTGGACTGAAACTTTTAAGACAATGTATAGTGGTGCAAGGAAGGTCTATATTGTTACTGGATTATGTAACTCCTTAGTGAAAAATGTGAACACAATTTTAGCCTACCATCAGTAATTGAGGATGAGATCTTGAGTGATAATCCAAATAGTGTAGTTTATTGATAGTGATTCCATAGGAAGTTTTGCAATAAAGTAGAAAGTTGCAATTTCTGCATACAGCATTCCTTTATATCGTGCATTAAAGAAATTTATATCGACCTCTGGTAAGGACAGTATTGCAGAATTGCTTCAGAAGTTTCAATTAGCATTATATAAGTATGCACACAGTATTTATTTTCAATCTTTAACCAGTATAAAAATTTAGTCTTTATAGACAGATACTGTTTGAGAGACATGATAATCCTGTCCCCCACAAGTTGCCCTTTTCCTACAAGAATCCCGCTATTATATGATCTCTCTCATTCCATATCCCCATCCTCTTCCCCACCACCTCCACTCTATATTCTGGGATAATATGATGGATTGCCCTCATGTAATCAATACATATTGATTACATGAGTTCTTGTATGTGGGTTCTCCAAAGAATTATGTTGTAAAATATAAAAAGACTGTGATACAATTTTATTTATTGTTATAATTACCAGGCCACAGGTGCGGTGATCCAAAGAATCATCACTTGACAGACTGGTATATTGTACATTATGTTCTTAATACTTACAGCTTAAAATGTTAAAAATCATTAGTTTAAATAAAATCGTTCAAAAAAGTAACACACTGTAACTACAATAGATCAGTAAACACTGCCATGCTTGCATCAATGAACCTCATATGCTAAGTGTTAACGGTTCACTTGGGTTGAAATTTGTTTATCTTTAATAATTATTAGTATTTGATTTGCATATCCAATATTTACAAAAAATACGTAAGAGCTGTACATTACTTTTCTTAATATGTGATTCCATAATACAAATACTGTATTTCAATAACCGTGATAAAAAAATTTAAGGTTAATGTTGACATTTTAATGTGATAATTGCTACATCTGAGATGTGCATGGTCCACATACCAAGGTATGGAAGTACAATACTCTTCAGTAGATAGTTGCATTCTTAAAACAAAAGAAATTTTGTAATTGTAGAGTAATTTTATGTAAGAGTACAGTCTGCACGTGTGTCCAATGATGTAAATACAGTACATATACATAGTATATAGTACTGTACTGTACGCTATATCAAAATTGTGTCTGATATACAATACTCGTGAACTAATAGGTACTGGAGCCGTTTTGTTTTACCAGAGATTACGGTCCACTCGGAGTTTAGTACAGTAATTCTTTCCTTATTACAATTATATTTTGTCCCAGAATGACACACGTGTTGGCACACTATTATGCATAGACAAGTTTTAGTTAGTTTAGTTAATTTATTATGCACCCTATTCTCTATGCTCTTCGTCTCCTGCTTTCCCGGGGGCAGTCCTCCTTCGTGGTAGTAGTTGACTCGTAGTGCCCTCATGGCTTTAGGGTCCTTTAATCCAGTCCACCCTGTGGTCGAGATTCAACATTGGCTGTTTCTTATCTCCAGTAAATTTAAGTCGGTTGTGTTTTGCTGGGTTCCCAGCCATGTTGGTGTCTCTTTAAATGAGCGTGCGGATACTGCCGCTAAGGACGCTATCCGCACTTGTCCCATCTCCCATAAAGGTGTTCCTTATTCCGACTTTTACCCAGTTATTCATGCCTCCATCCTTGCCCGTTGGCAGCGTTGTTGGTCTTCTGTTATTGGTAACAAACTGCGTACTCTCAAGAGTCGTGTGTCCCAGTGGCCTTCCTCCTGCCACCGTAACCGACGGTGGGAAACGGCTCTGGCTAGGTTACGTCTTGGCCATACCCGTTTAACTCACGGTCACTTAATGGAGCGCCGCCCTGCTCCTTATTGTCCAAATTGCATTGTCCCTCTTACGGTCGTACATATCCTTGTTGAATGTCCTGACTTCCAGGACGAGCGTGTCTTGTTTTCCGACTGTCCCCCGCGGTCGCTTGTCCCTCGATAGAATTCTTGGCGACTCTGATACTTTTGATATCGTTCGCCTTATGCGTTTTTGTTCTCGTATTGGCATCCTTGGTGATATTTAGCGCCCTCTGATTATCCCGCACATTTGATGGTGCTACATAGCCTTCCCGGTTTGGTGCCTTCTGTTGATAATTACTTACTTATTATGCACCCCATACCCATCTTGTGGGTGGTAGTGGAAAGGGTTACAGAGGCACATAATGGGCTCAGGGACTGAACCCCACAATTCATTTAGCTAAGCAAGTTACAATCTTGATGAGCTAGTTACAAAATTCAGTATAAGTCGTCACATCAACAATGGGTTCGAGATCGACCACAAATAGTTTCTAAATTAAGCAACTGACGTGTGGAGAGCTAGTGTCACATACAAAGGTATAAAAATTGCATTTTAAATATACGTACTTGAAGATAAAACGAGGGAGAAAATACGAATGTTTTGGGATGAGGCACCAGTTATATGGCAATGAGGAGAGAGAGAATCTCTGAAAAAAAGGAATAATGGCCAAGTGTAAAACAGACCCTGGCCTATTCTATAAATTATAAAGGGAGATAAAATAGAAAAACTTTCAAGGAACCGTGCCACAGTCCTCCCAGCTTGACTTTTCAATAATTACATCTCGAGCCACTAGATAAAAACGAAGCAGATAGACCTGATGGAGTCTTTAGAATCTTGGGTTCTAAAGTAACATGCATCCGAAATTAGTGCTACACTACACATTAGCTTCCAAATGTCTTGACAAACGGGGATCCTCACAGACATGGAAGGAAAAATGTAAACATGACCTGTGTAGTGTCAGGTCATATTTATAATCAAATGTGTAGAATACCTGGAAAAAATACTAATGGACAGACAGTATATTCATGAGTATTATAACACATGAGCAAAACAAAAATAGCAGTCCAGGGAACACAGGTACAAACAACACACACAGTCCAACAGGAAAAGTGGACATAATAATAATAACACGAAACAAAGCACCAAAAAAATGATAAAACATAAAATATACATAAAAAAAAAAACAGAAATAATACACAAACATTACAGGTGACTCCGACGAAACATAAAGGAAGGCACCGAAGCACCAGCGCAAAACAACATATATAACATACATAAAGTATGTTATATACTCATCATATACAGCTTGTTATTCCGTACACAGTAAGTATTCCAAATCCTCCATTCCTCCTCGGTGGGGCGTACGGCGTGACGTACGCGTGACGGAATAGTCAGCACGGGCGGGGCCACGACCTCCCAACCCGGGGAACCAGCAACCAGGGACACAGAGGCCATCGGGGAAGGCACAGAAACAGGTAACACGGCCCCCACCCATGGACAGCCACCACCGGACCCTCCACAGCAGCAATACGGGCCGCAGGAGCCGCAGGCACCCCGCCAAATCAAATCAAATCAAATGTTTATTCAAGTAAAGTACATACATACAAGGTAAGATACAAACATAATGTCGGATTTATGGATAGAGCTAGTACATACAATGCCTAAAACCACTATTACGCACAGCGTTTCGGGCAAGGTGTGGGAAAAACACTTAGACTAGAACTATACTAATTGAGATCAAAGCATACATTGAGTTGAAAAAAGGGAGGGGGGGGGAAATACATGGAGAACAGCAGTTATACAAGTTGGTCAACAAACATTATTGTTTGAAAACAGCAAGACATGGGTTGAGATTTAGGGGGTAAAGTAGTTTACATGGTGTATATTAGGTAGTACTTAGTTCTTCACTTTAATAGGTTGAGGTACAGCCTTTGACACGATTGGGAAGGTCATTACACATTCTGGGTCCCTGATTTGCAGAACATTTCTAGTTTGGCTAATTCGCACTCTTGGAATATCAAATGGTACAGTATTTGTTTCTGGTGTGGTGCCCATGGGTTATGTTACAACCTTTTAGGAATCGTTTAAGGTCAGGATTGGCATTACAGTTCAGAGTTTTAAATATATAGAGAACAGTTGAGAGGATGTGCAGTGACTTAATATCTAACATTCAAAGATTTAAGTAAGGGTGCCGAGTGTTGTCTAAGGCCGGAGTTTGTTATTGTTCTAATAGCAGATTTGTGTTGAGTAATTAGAGGACGCAGATGATTTTGGGTAGCAGAACCCCAAGCATAAATACCACCGAAAACCATAAATACCAGCATCAACCTCACCACCCTCATCCGTATCCGAAGACAAGGAACACTCAAAGTCTCGAGCCCACATTTGCCCAAGACACACGATCAGGAGGAGGGGACGAACCGAGAGCCCACGTACCTCGTATGTTTTGAAACCGGCCGCAAGTCATCGGAATTCTCCACGACCACCACAAGCGACTCGGAAGCACCTTGGGGAGGCAGCGGACAATCACGCACCACACGGCCATGTAACACTGCAGCCGCGGCGACCCTCGGAGGTACAGGGCCAAGCACTACTACAGGCGCACAGCAGGAACCACAGGAACCGGCACTGCATCCAATCCGGCAGCATCAGGCACCACACCAGCCCCCACGTCTACCGCCACAGCAGCCGGAGGAGAGGGAGACATGGGAAGGCGCGGCGGGGGCGGGACCACTTGCTCCACGTCCACTACGTCCACGACACCCACATCGCAACTCGGAGGGCCTGTAGACACCACGGACACCTCCGGACCATCCACAGGACGGGACAAAACAACCTCGTCATCACAAACGGAGTCCCGCAGGCCCTCCGACGGCGGGAAATCGATCCTCCTCCCGGAAGAGGTTCACCTGGCCCACACTGCCGGCAGAATAACTCGCAGCCTGATGTCCCGACAAGCCGCACCGGAAGCACGTACGAGGTTGGTCTGCATAGAAAATCCTCATGGAGGAACCCATGAGCTGGACCGAAGACTGGATATAACAGTCCTCAGGCGCATGACCAACGTCCGCGTCCCACTCGGGACGCCCTTCTACCTACCAGAGGAGATGAGGTTCATCGGAACATTTAACACGCTCCCTTACCGGGCAAAGTAACGCTGCAAGAGGACCTCAGGGAACTCAAACGGAGCCCCGTGAACTATACGTGGTCGTGCCGCTCCTGTCCAAAATAATCACAGAACCACCATCCTCAGGCAGCTGGAAGGATCGCCCATTATAGTGGCCAACAAAATCCAGGAAGACAGCCTTGGAGCCGAGCTTCACCACCGCCGGTGACCGGAGAGAATCTGCACACTACCAACCATCGCCACATCCATGCTCAGTAGGTCAAGCAGCACCACCTCCACCGCATGGTAAGTCACTTATCCAGTGAATTCCAGGCCAGTCTTCGATTCCCGCTGGATAGGGGCTAAGAGGAGCCCCATCACACCGGCAGACACGGCCACACCATCAACAACCTCAGCTTGTTTTAGCGTTGCATCCTGGGCGAGGTCAGTAATTTGGCCTTGGGGGGGGGGGCGGACGTCGATAAAAGCCAAACGTGAATAAATGTACTCTGGATTCCTGTCCCCCGATACAAAGAATTATATCAGGTAAGATGAAAAGTACATTGTAGCAAGATTTAATATCAACAATATAAATTGACAGAGGTGATTACACTGGTAAAGATTAAGTACTTAATTAGTCTTAAGTACTAAATTTGAGGAAGTGGGTAGTACAAGATACAATGTGAGTTTGAAGTACAAGGAAGGAAACTATGAGGATAAAATTAGGTATTTTTTTTAACAGGGCATAGGTTGGAAGTTATTTAATTCATCAGTGAGTGAGTTCCAAAGACTGGTCCCTTTTATTTGCATGGAGTGTTTGCACAGATTTAGCCTGACTGGGGATATCAAAGAGATATTTTTTTCTGGTGTGATATTTGCGATTGAAGGTCGAGCAGCGAATGACGGTGTTCAGTCCTGAGGACAAGAATGTACCACGGAATCCTTCCTGGGGATTGGGAGCCCTAATACCCACCGAGAGGAGGTTAACTCATCCATACCCGAATGCAATCATGTCGCAATGACCGTGTGGAGCTGAGGGAAGGAGGAATGTCTCGACGCTCCTGAACCTAACAGAGGGGGAAACCAACTCCACTGAAGACTGAGAAACTATCTGGTAAGTTGACCAGACCACACACTAGAAGTTGAAGGGACGACGACGTTTCGGTCCGTCCTGGACCATTCACAAGCGACTTGAGAATGGTCCAGGACGGACCGAAACGTCGTCGTCCCTTCAACTTCTAGTGTGTGGTCTGGTCAACATACTTCAGCCACGTTATTGTGACTCATCGCCTGCAAACTATCTGGTAAGCTCATACGGCACCGTCAGAGGGGTAAACTTCAAAATGGTCACCGCAACGCCCAGAGCTACCTTTTCGTGATGTGTTGAGCAGTTGCGATGTCAAAGCATCAGAGGCATCAGCTGAAGGAAGCGCAAGGGCCCGGGAATCAGACTCTAACGGAGGCCTATCCCAACCAACAGCAGGCTAGACCCCAACCCTGCAGGACCACCTCTGGTTCGGCAGGTCTGGTGAAGAAGAATCCGATCGAGGGGCCGAAAGATGGCAGCAGCTACCAAAATGACCATAGAAACAGTCGTCTCGGGAAATAGGGGAGGCAAAAAGTGGAAGATGGCCCCTTAAATTCAAAGATTTAAGTAAGGGACCGAGTGCTGTCTGGGGCTTGAGTTTGTTATTGTTCTAATTGCTGATTTGTGTTGAGTAATTAGGGGTAGATAATTTTGGGCAGTAGAACCCCAGGCATAGATATATAGGACTGGCTGCAGTTACAGCGTTGTGGTTTGAACAAAATTCGTCAGCGAAGCACTTGTTCCGGAAGTGTTCGAACGTCATCAGTTGTGAGTCAGCCCGTCCTCCAAACAAAGATCCAAAAGTGATTCCATGCACCCGCCAAACCCCCTGTTTATGAATGAAAAGCGGTTTACACACGACTCACAACTGCTGACGTTCGAACATATCCGGAACAAGTGCTTCACTGACGAATTTTCTTCGAATCACAACGCTATAAATGCTTCACCCACGTACTACAAATACAAATAATCGCCAACAGAACCTAAACACCTAACCTAACCTATCCTATGCCTATATAAACACAATATGCTAATATATTATCTTATTAATTTATACTTGAGAAAATTCCCGTTTTGAATGAACAGCATGTTAAAATTTATGAATGCGTCTGTGGGGTTGACCGCTGAATGTAATGGACTTGAGTCGAGGACGGGTTGCAAAGTCCATATTCCATGCACCCGCCAAACCCCCTGTTTATGAATGAAAAACGGTTTACACACACGACTCACAACTGATGACGTTCGAACACTTCCAGAACAGGTGCTTCACGGACGAATTTTGTTCGAACCACAACGCTGTCAATGCTTCACCCGCGTACTACAAATACAAATAATTGCTAACAGAACCTAAACACCTAACTAGTGCCCAAATATGTACAATATGGTAATATAAAATAATATTAACTTATATTTGATTAAATTCCTGTTTTGAATGAACAGCATGTTAAAATTTATGAATGCCCCTTTAGGGTCGACCGCTGGATGGAATGGACTTGGTGTGAGGCAACCCGTCCTCGACTCAAGTCCATTACATCCAGCGGTCGACCGCACAGACGCATTCATAAATCTTTACATGCTTTTCATTCAAAACGGGAATTTACTGACATATAAATTAATATTATAATATATTAGCATATTGTGCATATATAGGCATAGTTTAGGTTAGGAGTTTAAGTTCTGCTGGCGATTATTTGTATTTGTAGTACGTGGGTGAATTAAGCATTTACAGCGTTGTGGTTCGAACACAATTCGTTAGTAAGCACTTGTTCCGGAAGTGTTCGAACGAAATTAGCTGTGAGTGGTGTAACGTGTAAACCGTTTTTCATTCATAAACAGGGGTTTGGCGGGTGCATGGAATTAATTGACTTAGGTCTTTCTTTGGAGTATGGGCTGCTGGATGTAATGGACTCGAGTCGAGGACTGGTTGGATTTGAACAGAGGTCGTCAGCGAAGCACTGTTCGAGAAATGTTCGAACGTTAGTTGTGAGTTGTGTAAGACGTTTTTCATTCATAAACGGGGTTTGGTGGCTGCATGGAATGAACATTTATTTGGCTTTTGTTGATAAGGACGGGCTGAATGAACATAGCATGAGGATTGGTTGATTATGATTCATGTGTATATTGTTTTTTATTTATTTAACAGGGTGAAAAGTGTTTTAAAGTATTTTACAAGTATTTAGTCAATGTTTACGAGGACGAGCAGCGCACAGTCAGAGCAACAGGCCTTTGATAATCAATAATGGTCACTATTTGGTTTAAAATCAAAGTAACTTCGATAATTATTTCGGTATTGAATTACTGTCATTACTATTACTATTATTATTATTATATTACACTAAGAACATGTTAATATTGACAAATAACTTTAAACGTATAGCTTTTTCATAGCTGTTAAGATACAAAGATACTGCATTTGATGTGTATTTTCTCCTCTGGTTTAAAATAAGTGTTGATAAGTCCCTTGAGTATACAGCGTATAAGCTAAATAAATAAAGATTGAAGTAGGAGAGCAAGTGGTGGGCGGAGAGCGCATGCGCGGCCGCCTCACTAGTGAGAGCCACCAACCCAAACATCTCACACCAGTCGAGACTGAACCATGGTGCGCGGTGGCTGACGCTGGCTCCTTTATCGTATCTGGAATTTGTGTGTTGTGTTTCTGTCGACTTTTGGTAAATGTAACGTTATAGATTTCGACAATGGGAGGTGCAGAAAGCAAGTGCATTGGGGACAGGGAGGGGAGCCCGTGACGAGAAATAATGGCGTTCACAGTTCAGTTGGAGTGGCGACGCTGACAAAGGACAAGTTACCCATGCCGGACACCGAGGAACTAGAACGTCGCTTCACTAAAGTCCTGGTGAGTTTTGGTTCTCTTGATGCAGTGCTAACGAGGGAGGGCACTGGCAGAGGCCTGCTGGAGGAGGGGAGGGAGGGGCGTGATGGAGCAGCAACAGTTGTGGGTGGTGTGGGGGGGGGGGCGGGGCGGGGGAGGACTGCAGGGGTCTGTGTTGCCATCTGGCTCCTGGGGGTGGGAGGGGCACACTTCCCCTCACATGTAGGCACTCTTTGGGAGGGGCACACTTCCCCTCACATGTAGGCACTCTTTGGGAGGGGCACACTTCCCCTCACATGTAGGCACTCCTTGGGAGGGGCACACTTCCCCTCGCATGTAGGCACTCCTTGGGAGGGGCACACTTCCCCTCACATGTAGGCACTCCTTGGGAGGGGCACACTTCCCCTCACATGTAGGCACTCTTTGGGAGGGGCACACTTCCCCTCACATGTAGGCACTCTTTGGGAGGGGCACACTTCCCCTCACATGTAGGCACTCCTTGGGAGGGGCACACTTCCCCTCGCATGTAGGCACTCCTTGGGAGGGGCACACTTCCCCTCACATGTAGGCACTCCTTGGGAGGGGCACACTTCCCCTCGCATGTAGGCACTCCTTGGGAGGGGCACACTTCCCCTCACATGTAGGCACTCCTTGGGAGGGGCACACTTCCCCTCACATGTAGGCACTCCTTGGGAGGGGCACACTTCCCCTCACATGTAGGCACTCCTTGGGAGGGGCACACTTCCCCTCACATGTAAGCACTCCTTGGGAGGGGCACGCTTCCCTTCACATTTAAGCACTCCTTGAGAGGGGCACACTTCCCCTCACATGTAGGCACTCCTTGGGAGGGGCACACTTCCCCTCACATGTAGGCACTCCTTGGGAGGGGCACACTTCCCCTCACATGTAGGCACTCCTTGGGAGGGGCACACTTCCCTTCACATGTAGGCACTCCTTGGGAGGGGCACACTTCCCTTCACATGTAGGCACTCCTTGGGAGGGGCACACTTCCCCCACACATGTAGGCACTCCTTGGGAGGGGCACACTTCCCCTCACATGTAGGCACTCCTTGGGAGGGGCACACTTCCCCTCACATGTAGGCACTCCTAGGGAGGGGCACACTTCCCCTCACATGTAGGGGCACACTTCCCCTCACATGTAGGCACTCCTTGGGAGGGGCACACTTCCCCTCACATGTAGGCACTCCTTGGGAGGGGCACACTTCCCCTCACATGTAGGCACTCCTTGGGAGGGGCACACTTCCCCTCACATGTAGGCACTCCTTGGGAGGGGCACACTTCCCCTCACATGTAGGCACTCCTTGGGAGGGGCACACTTCCCCGGCACTCCTTGGCAGGGGCACACTTCCCCTCACATGTAGGTACTCTTTAGGAGGGTGTGGGAGGGGCACACTACCCCTCACATGTAGGCACTCTTTAGGAGGGTGTGGGAGGGGCACACTTCCCCTCACATGTAGACACACTTTAGGAGGGTGAGGGTGGGAGGGGCACACTACCCCTCACATGTAGGTACCCCTTAGGAGGGTGTGGGAGGGGCACACTTCCCCTCACATGTAGACACACTTTAGGGGGGGTGAGGGGTGGAAGGGGCACACTACCCCTCACATGTAGGTACTCCTTAGGAGGGTGTGGGAGGGGCACACTTCCCCTCACATGTAGGTACTCCTTGGGAGGGTGTGGGAGGGGCACACTTCCCCTCACATTAAGTATTCCTTAGGAGGGTGAGAGAGCAGCACTACCCTTCACATGTACAGTAGGCATTCCTTACGGTGGATGGGAGGGGGTACTTTTCCTCTCATGTAGGCACTCCGTCTCCGTAGGAGGGAGGGACACATGGAGGCACTTCTTTTTTTTGGGGAGGGGGGAGGGGATCAACACTACACTTTACATATTGGCATGACATGAGGGGTGAGATGCAGGATCAACACTTCTGTAGGTGTGGGAGATGTAGACAGTGTACCTTCACATTTGGTAACCAATAATAATGACTTTTAGGGAGAGGGTATAACTTACATTATAAGTCTAGGCACTTGCAACATGGTTGGATTGCTGTTCCCCCGCCTTCAAATGCTGCTGTTTTGTCTACAACCTACCTCCCTCAATAAAACAACCAGTGCCACCCGCAGCACTCGCCAGTGCTAGTGAATTGTTCCTAACACCACACACGATAACACCGTGTCATTCCCAATACCACACAATACCCTGCTACTACTGATTTTATGCGGGCAGTAAACGATCTCTGTATATTTTCTAGCCATGATTGCCTAACCATCTCTCTCACTTTGAAGAGGAATGTGAGGATTGAACAATGTCAATGCTTTTGGCGTGGTCTTGGATTCCTAGATCTTGTACATGTCGCTTCGTTTCATTTTATCAGGAGATCGACTGACTGACTGCCTTGCATCCTGTACTGTTATCAAGAACTTCGATTTTTGTGTATAGTTTGCCAAGTGTGTATGACTTGACAAATGAACGGGTGTAATTTTGTAATATCTTGGACTATACTAAGCCAGTTGTATTTCATATTTCTCAGGGTTCGTGCCTCCATCCCATAAAAGTTGTCGATGTGGTAATGTTAGGGGTGTTTATAGTACTTTAATTAATTAATTAATTAATTAAGCAAGCCAAAGGTGTGATCGGTGTAGTATTTTAGTAATGCGAGACGAGCATTAAATATGGTGTTGATACTTTAGGCGTTAGATGCGCATTATTAGTCGGTGTGCCGTTGAGGTTGCAGTATGGTACTGAGAAATTGTTGTGTCTGGACTTGTTATCGTATTATCGTACACCACGGACAGTCTCCGTGGTGTAGTGGTAAGCCTGGCGTTCCGCGAGCGCTTTGTCATGGGTTCGTATCCTGGCCGGGGAGGATTTACTGGGCGCAAATCCTTAACTGTAGCCTCTGTTTAACGCAACAGTAAAATGTGTACTTGATTGTAACAACGATTCTTCGCGGTGGGGATCGTATTCCAGGGACCTGCCCGAAACGCTACGCGTACTAGTGGCTGTACAAGAAGTTATCTTGAGGTTATCTTGAGATGATTTTCGGGGCTTTTTAGTGTCCCTGCGGCCCGGTCCTCGACCAGGCCTGCACCCCAGGAAGCAGCCCGTGACAGCTGACTAACACCCAGGTACCTATTTTACTGCTAGGTAACAGGGCATAGGGTGAAGGAAACTCTGCCCATTGTTTCTCGCCGGCACCTGGGATCGAACCCAGGACCACAGGATCACATAATCACAAGTCCAGCGTGCTGTCCGCTCGGCCGACCGGCTCCCCAATGAAACAACTCTTGTATATATCTAAAAAAAAAATATTGGTTGTGTTGCTGACGTGGACAAAGATTCGCCTTAGGATAATAAATTCTGGGATGACTTTAAGTGTTGGGTTGTGTGACGGTACTGGTGTTATGGTTCAGCCCCCGGTGGGTACATAGTCTATTGAGTGCCCCAACATGAATGTGAAACCCGTAAAGGACTTTAAACCCTCCTGGCCTCTTGTACCACCCAACTGTGTATCATTTTATTGACTCAGGTGTTCTGGACGACATCTTAACAATTTATCCAAAATTTGCTTGTCCATTTTTAAAGAATGAAGAACAATTTTTAACTTATTTTACTTCTAAGCTGC
>WNGS01092210.1:31537162-31566819 GCA_020271785.1 Procambarus virginalis
GCAGAAATTTGGAACTACAAGAAGGGCCCCTTGAACCGTTTTTGGGCAACTTGAAGCAATTAAAGGCTTTTTTTTTGGAGTCGTGTGGAGCCCCTTGGTGACTTCTCCTCACGCCTTGCCATCTCCTTGCCATCTCCCTGCCATCTCCTTGCCATCTCCCTGCCATCTCCTTGCCATCTCCCTGCCATCTCCTTGCCATCTCCTTGCCATCTCCCTGCCATCTCCTTGCCATCTCTCCCTGCCATCTCCTTGCCATCTCCTTGCCATCTCCTTGCCATCTCCCTGCCATCTCCTTGCCATCTCCTTGCCATCTCCCTGCCATCCTCCTTGCCATCTCCCTGCCATCTCCTTGCCATCTCCTTGCCATCTCCCTGCCATCTCCTTGCCATCTCCCTGCCATCTCCTTGCCATCTCCCTTCCATCTCCCTGCCATCTCCCTGCCATCTCCCTGCCATCTCCTACTTACTGCCACTTAGGAGCCACAGCACTTTTCCTCTCGTCTTCTTGCAGTCCCCTAATATTCTCTTCCTTTCTCGCAGCTCCTCTCCCCCTTCCGCTTGTTCATCTCCTTCTTTCCTCCCAGCCCTACACTATTCCCAATTTCCATCCTACTCTTCTAACCCATCTCCCCCCCCCTCTGTCTCTGCTCATCCTTCCTCCCTCTTCTCCATCCCAATACCTCTCTATCTCCATACCTATATATCATTCAATCACACGTAATCTCTGTGCCTTCTTCAGTCTCCTTCGTTCCATCACGTGTGCAGACATTTGTCCAACACAGAAATGGAAATTAAAGTGTAGTTGATAATACCTCTGCAACTTTACCTGCAACACGAACAATTGAACTTAGCAACCCTTTTGAACCACATAACCATCTCAAAGGTCAGGAAAACAATTAACAGGTTTTACAAACAAACTAACATTATCCAAATAAATTAATTAGTATTGATTAAATCCCTCAGTGAACGCGGTTCATCAATATACAGGTATATAAAATGCCGCTCTTATCTCTGAACTATTCCGCACTTAGTTTAAAAAAATAAATGCGACTAACAGGTTAATTCAGAAGCCGAGAAAACCCCAACTCGACCTTGCGTTAATTTCGGGGCTAAACGTCCTCGCGGCCCGGTCCCGGACCAGGCCTCCTAATAAAAATATTACAGACTAATTTCCCTTCTCAAGGTACGGAGAGGCACATACAACTATAGGCCTGATATTATATATTTATTATATATATATATATATATATATATATATATATATATATATATATATATATATATATATATAATATATAGTTTCCCTGGAATGCAACCTGCCAATCGATTAACAACCAGGTACCCAATCACTGCTGAGTGAACAGACGCGGACACTTATTGATTGGTACCTTTTCAATCCTCCCGGCCAGGATACGAACCTAGGCCAATCGCTTGGGAAGCGTGGGGGCGATTGTACTACCACAGCGCCACTAGGACTCTGATATGAGCATATTATCAATGCCAGGATGAAGAAAAGAGCAATGTAATATTGTGCTTAGAGATGTGTCAAAAGGTTTTGATGAAGTGTAGCTCTCAGGGATTAAATACACGATATCAGAACTAGGATTTCTCACAGAGATTCACTGCTACACTATAGAGCCTCACAGAGATTCACTGCTGCACTATACAGCTTCACAGAGATTCACTGCTACACTATAGAGCCTCACAGAGATTCACTGCTGCACTATACAGCTTCACAGAGATTCACTGGTGCACTATACAGCTTCACAGAGATTCACTGCTGCACTATACAGCCTCACACAGATTCACTGCTGCACTATACAGCTTCACAGAGATTCACTGCTGCACTATACAGCTTCACAGAGATTCACTGCTGCACTATACAGCTTCACAGATTTACTGCTGCACTATACAGCTTCACAGAGATTCACTGCTGCACTATACCGCTTCACAGACAACAGAACAGATAAGCTCGATATAAGCAGCTCCTTGGGTGACATAATCAAATTGCAAAGTGGAGGTCTAGTCGGGAACTTGGTACACGCTTCCATAATGATCCCTGATCAACCGGGCTGTGATTCATACGTCAGACTGCGAGCAGCCGGGTCTAACAGCCTGGTTGACCAGGCCACCAACCAGGAGGTCCGGCTCTTAAAAAGTGTTATCTAATATTAGTGGAATATTGTTGCTCACTAACAGTCCCTTTCAGAGCTGAAGAAGTTGACGACCAGGAGAACTTGAAGAACTTTTACCGCTTGAACCCTTTCAATAAAATGTGAAAATTATCGTGACTGCTTAAAATCTCACAAACTGTATTCTGGTGTAAGCGAGAGAGATGTTTAATAATGTACATTTGGAAAATATTAGAGGGGGACTTCCAACTCTGCATACGGAATTTGCACAAGGAATTTACTCCTTACCATACCAGGGGATATAACAGAATGTGCAAAATGTCACATTTGAAAACTAAAACTGCAATGGGTACACTAAGAAACAGTTCTATCATCATTAAGGGCAAAATACGTTTTAACACTCCTATACTTAAGGGGCATAAATAGCCGACCTCTCACGATGTTATAAAAGGCAACTTGTTAAACACCGTCAAAGGCTGCCTGACCAACCAGGCTGAAGTTTGCACATTAACAGTCTGGTCGACCAGACCATCAACCATTAGACCATTTTAGACATCGGGACACAGGAACACGTGATCCCAGGAACTACCTCAAAGGTAGACTGAAGATAGGTTGACCGTGCTCTCTTCTTACTAGCTAGCTGCTGTGTGACCTAAGTGTGATCCACAATATTGTTATCAGGCGTCGTGAATCATAGTGATAGGACTTTCTTATCTCACTTATGTTTGGTGTAACTTTGATAGGTTGACGTTGATGACTCGACACTGTCATCTCGCAGTCTCTGACTTGTGATGTTGGTCACTAAGTCTGGGAGGTGTGGTGGAAGTGGTATGTGAGAAGCACAAGTTGTCTTGTGGAGGATGTGGCAGAGACGAAGGTGCCATCTTAGTCCTCCCGCCCCCCCCCCCCCCGGGCAAATCTGGGCAAATGACGTTGATGTAAGGGATAAATCAACGTTGATAACGTTGATTTAACGTTACTCGAGCATATTTTGCTCGCTTGGATTGCGATCATGACAGGAGTGGTTAGAAGTGATTGAACTGGTAGATGATAACTTGGGGTGGTTTCGAGGATCAATGTCCATGCACCCCGGTCTCTGGTCAGGTCTCGTGGTTAATGGTTTAGTCAACCAGGCTGTTGGGCAATTTAAAGGGTCCAAGTAATTAAATGTTTTACTAAATGGATTCGAATAGTGAAGATTCTCTCCACGTAAACAACTTTACCAACTTTGTATTAGGCTGTAAGTGTGTAACAATATTCCACCCCTATTATCCAGCCAGTCATTTTTATTGCAGTTATGTCAGCCAGTTACTGCGTTCATTAAATTTTAGGTTTCCAAACATGCGTTTTCTAGGGTCTTTTACGTTTGTTTTTTTAAGTATGATCTATTGTTTTTTGCTTGTTTTCACCTTTTGCGTGGGAGATAGAACCTTTTCACTGAACATCATGTTGTTCCATGTATCCCATTGAAAGACTTGGTTTACATCAGTTTGACGGTTTGTTGTGTCCTCTATAGTCTCTACTCGTGAAAATTCTAGTGTCTTCTGTAAAATATGATACGGTCCTATATTGTGTGTCTGAAATGAATGTGTGTGTGTGTGTGTCCTGGAGCAGGTACATTACTCTGGTGGACTGAGACTTTTATGGTGGATGAACCAAATTTTACCTTATCCGTTACACTTTGGGTTGTGTTGGTTGGGAAATTAAAGATCCATATTCCAATTTTGCCAGTCACACACACACCCTCTTTCTTTCACATCGTGTAATTACATGAAGGGGATACTTGTCAAGAGCTTTCGCGAAGTTGGTGTATATTCGGTGTTTTGCTTGCCTTTAATGGCAACCAAGGTCATGTTATAGTGGTCTAGCAATTTTGGGCAATGTGGGAGCCGGGGTGTAGCAAGATGTGGGTCGAGATGTGGGCAAGGTTGGGTTGGGGGCCCGAGAGTGGGCAAGGTGGGGATCAGAGGCAGAATTGTGGGTTTTGTCCACCCCTGACATAGCTCTCCCTTATCATGGTCGTCACTCGCCAGAATGGACCACGCCCATAATTTCCTTCATCGCCACAACCACCACACCCATCACGCCTTACCTTGG
Source organism: Procambarus virginalis (assembly GCA_020271785.1). Classification (NCBI taxonomy): domain Eukaryota; kingdom Metazoa; phylum Arthropoda; class Malacostraca; order Decapoda; family Cambaridae; genus Procambarus; species Procambarus virginalis. The sequence goes on from WNGS01092210.1 coordinate 31,541,391, forward strand.
AGGCTATCATGCGGTGGTTTAGAGGGATCAATGTTCCAGCGGCCTCGTTGACCAGGCCTCCAGGTTGATGATCTGGTAGATTAGACCAGTCTAATTTGCCACAGAAGCTACATATAAAATGAAAAGAACTCCACACACAGAAATCACAATAGCGTGATGCACAAAATGAACAAATCCACAAGGGCCGTGGCGAGGGTTGGAACCTACGTCCGAGAGAATCCCAGACGCTGCCTTAATTAATAGACTGAGCTACGACATGGTAAAAAGAATTGCAACCGGGCCCTTACTTCATAAGGGCGAAGAGGTAGAACAACCCTGATTTGTGTCTCGGAGACACTGCAGGATCCGTTGGTAAATCAGGATGATTTCCCGGTTGCAATTCTTTTTACCATGTCGTAAGTCAGTCCATTAAGACAGCGTCTGGGATCCTCTCGGACCTAGGTTTGAACCCTCGTCACGGCCCTTGTGGATTTGTTCAAAAGAACTCTACATTTGCCAGTATATAAAGCCTAAATTTTAAGATCTAAAGCGAGAAGCAAAGTTTTGTTCATAAATGGTCTAATAATAGATTTAAACGCAAAGTTTAGGGGATACTAGAGCTTTTTTATGATTTCAATAGTGCTCAGATCGTAGCCTAACCTGGGGAAGGAGCCAACCTCTCGCGGCCTAGTCTGGAAAGGGCCAGCCTCTCGCGGCCTAGTTTGGAAAGGGCCAGTCTCTCGCGGCCTAGCCTGGAAAGGGCCAGCCTCTCGCAGCCTAGCCTGGAAAGGGCCAGCCTCTCGCGGCCTAGCCTGGAAAGGGCCAGCCTCTCGCGGCCTAGTCTGGAAAGGGCCAGCCTCTCGCGGCCTAGCCTGGAAAGGGCCAGCCTCTCGCGGCCTAGCCTGGAAAGGGCCAGCCTCTCGCGGCCTAGCCTGGAAAGGGCCAGCCTGTCGCGGCCTAGCCTGGAAAGGGCCAGCCTCTCGCGGCCTAGCCAGAAAAGGGCCAGCCTCTCGCGGCCCAGGCCTAGTTGGGGGGGGGGTGGGAAGCAGCCCCTCGCGGCCTAGCAGGGAGGGGGGCAGTCTTGATTTTGATTGTTGCAGACAGAGGCGGCTAGTTTATCTTGCACCCCATACTCATCTTGTGCCAGCCTCTCGTGGCCTAGTCTGGGTGGCTAGGTGATCATCTTTTGTCGAAATATATATAGTTTATATAATAACTAAAGTATTATATTTATAGGCTAGAATGATTTGTCCAGTATGTTCTATCGTGGGTATGATTTATGAAAGTGTAATATTTATTCACTAATGTGGTGTACCTAATGACATTTATCAAAATTTATTGGCCCGGTAGACCACATAAATGTAATACATATTGTAGGCAAATGAGGTTATTTGAAATGGTGTGTAAGTTTGGTGTTTGTGTTGCAGGCATCGATGGACCTGCCGCCGGACAAGGCCAAGTTGCTGAAGCAGTACGACGAGATGAAGAAGTGGGACATGATCTGCGACCAAGAGCGTGTCAGCGCCAAGGACCCACCAGCTCATTACCTCAACAAGCTCAAGACCTACCTCGACCCCAAGGCATCCAGGTCTAGCAGGGTTAGTATCAACTAATGGAATTTGAAACACAAGTAACAATGGGTCGTACAAGAATGTTATGGAATTATAGTCTTGTAAAGCTACCAACATGGCATAGTGTAGTATTTCTTTCTCCACATCCAAGCTATGAAATAGGGTAGTTCAGGGGTCTGAAGGATTGGTATTGATGTTTCCATGTAAAGTCTAAAAGCTAAGAATTTGTATGGCATATTTTTAAACATGGCTCTAGAACCTTTAGGTAACTTTGTTTCAAGAGTGTAATTTATTTAATGATAGGCTACATTAATAAAGGCGTCGTCTGTGGTCCAGATGGTCTGTTGATTTATGATGTACTTATCAGTGAGAACATGTCAGTCTAGGATTAGATCATTGCTGATGGAATGATGCTTGTGTGCGCTCAAGCAAATACCTTTCCTTTGATAAGTTCCTCTCCTCAGCCTTTGGTAAGGTACCACATGAAAGACCAACAAGGAAATTACAGGCCCATGGAATAAATGGTAAACTATTAGAATGGATAAAGCAATGGTTGAAGGAAAGAAAACAAAGGGTCATGCTAAATGGAAGCGAATCTGAATGGAGATAAGTGGGGTGCCACAAGGGTCCGTTTTGGGACCTACCCTTTTTGTCATGTACAGTACTTCAGTGACATAGATGAGAATATTACAAACCATATAATCAGATTTGCAGACGACATAAAGATTTATGGTAAAGTGGGAAATTATAATGATATTGAAGCCTTACAAAGAGATGTACATGAACTCCACAAATGATCAGAAAACTAGCAAATGCTTTTTAATATCAACAGATCCAAGACCATGCATATGGGTCATAACAACCTATGCCACGACTACCAAATTACTAGCATTACACTACAACAGATTGACGAAGAAAAGGACCTTGGAGTCAAAATCCACCACTCATTAAAAGTTGCATAACAGGTGGGTGCAGCAGTCAGAAAAGCTAACCAAACTCTTGGGATAATCAAGCATACTTTTTGACTTTAAGGAAAAAAAGGTAATGGTTCATCTGGATAAATCTCTGCTGCACCCCCCATTTGGATTACTGTATCCAAGCATGGAGACCTCTTTTTCAGAAGGCCATAGCTGCACTTGAGAAGGTGCAACACCGGACAACAAAAGTAATTCCAGAGCCAGGTCATCTCTTGTATCAGGAATGCTTAAAGCCCACAGGGCTAGCAACACTGCAATCCAGGCATGACTGAGGTGGTTCGTTGAACTTTTAAAATACTGAACAAGTCAGAGGATGTTGATGTGGACATTTTCTTCAGAAGGTCAGATGTAACACAAACAAGGAGTAACAGTTTCAAGCTCAACAAGCCACAATATAGGACTGAGAACAGGAGGTGCTTTTTCACCCATAGGGTTATTAACCTATGGAACTGCCTGCCTGCTGAAGCTGTACCTGCGAAAACTGTGTTTTTTAAAGTATACCTGAAAAAGATCATCAAGGCAAATGGAGGGGACCTTCAACATGCCACTGGCTTTCTGTCCTCATCGAGGCCATTAGGGTTAGTGGCTCTCGGGTAAATATAAAGTATTACATTGTGTCCTTTATTATCTTGCATGCACACTGCTTTAGTTTATTGTCCTCTTATGTTTTTGCTCTATCTGCTCCTTTTAAAGAATGAAACTCTTAACTTTGAGCTCTAATATGATATTTGTGTTGCAGAAAAGGAAAATGGTGGGGGAATCAACATCTACTCAGGTTCTAAGAGACCTGGAAATCTCCCTCAGAACAAACCACATAGAGTGAGTACAAAGTGATAATTCATATGGACAGGTGTACAACACATGTTTTTTGTTATTTCATACTGTTCTCTTGTTTGGAATCAATTATTAGTAACATTTCAATTATAGAGCTGCATAATATACACAAATATTTGTGTATTAAATGGTAGTGTGGTTAATAAAAAAATTTTGTGTACACTTAACGTCTCTGGAATTTTTCAGCACAATTTTCCAAGCAGTGGCAGGATTCACCCCCACTTTAATGTAAACAAATCATGTTTGCCATTTTCAGATTTGTATCCATAATTTTTTTTTGTTAAATATTGAGAAATTTTAGCGAGTGAAATTTGTCTGTGACGAGGCATTACAATTATTATTATTATTATTATTATTATTATTATTATTATTATTATTGGTAATGGTAAATTCTTCTCAGACATAATAACATAGGATAAAAACCCACACTTGTGTATATGTGTGTAATTTATGTAAGGAATTTACAGAGTCTTTCACACTCCTGAGTGCTTTATCAAGGTCTGATAAATGCTTTTTCATGCACAAGAAAAAAAAGAGGCTTAACCAGGACTTGCACAGATGTAAGTCTCGTCTTAATCACACACTCAGACCTTGATAAAGCACTCAGGAGAGTGCTAAAGACGGTGTAAATTCCTTACAACAATTTCACAAATGTAGGTTTTTATCCTATAATAATAATAATAATAATAATAATAATAATTAATAATAATAATAATAATAATATTATTATTATTATTATTATTATTATTATTATTATTATTATTATTATTATTATTATTATTTTTTTATTATTTTTATTATTTTTATTATTATTATTATTAACACAGAAATCACATTAACGTAATCTATATCGATGAGAAAATCCACTGGCAATGAGGTGGGCGCAAACCTGTGACTTTGTCATTGCGAAGCCACATACTCTACCGCTAGACCACCATTGACTTGTAAAAGATGTGAGTGCGTGTAGATCATACATTAAATCTGGATTGGCTTCAGTAGGGGCCCTCCAAACTTCTTGTGATTTCAGTAGAAATCTGGTTGTATGGCTCTTTTAAAGTCAGCGGTAGTCTAATGGTAGAGAATGCAGCTAGGCAGTGACAAAGTCATAGGTTCGCGCCCACATCATTACCCTAGTAGATTTTCTCTATTATTATTATCATTATTATTATTGTATTATAATACATGTACAGATACTGCATACAGTACAGTACCTGTACAGTTGTTATAATTTAAAACCATTATTAAATTATATTTAAAATTTTGTTAGTAATATTTACCCATTTAAGGGGTATAATAAATATTTTTAAGATATCCTGTACATACAATAGTACAGTACCGTACTGTATACTCAAATAGAGTATTGATTACATAAACACAGTTTTGGCAGACTTTATACAAAAGTGGCCAGTGAAATTGAGGTCAACAACTCTTTGCAACCAAAGTTGAAATAATGTATACTGTTCATAATGCATTAAATAATTGTTATGCATCAGATACCATGTGATTTTATGGAGTTTGTCTTTTATAGCTCTGCCATTAAATTCTTTAATTTTTAACATGAATTGCCTTTTTCCCCACAGGAACCATTTAATATATTTTTAATTTCTGTATTGGTATTCTTCAGATGGGTGCGGGAATTTTTAAATGAAGAGAACCGAGGACTTGATGTTTTAGTGGATTATCTTACCTTCAGACTCATGATGCTCCGGTATGTGGGTTTTCTCCAGTCTCCTTACTTGAACATGATTGTTTCATCATGTCCTCTTGGTTTATTCTTCATACCTATACTCACATGGGTATTGTATTAGTATATCCAAGAGATATTGCATTACTTTGTCTTCTGAACCAATTTCAGAATGTTCCATCAATTCTTGATGTAATAACTAAACTCTAGTAAATCTCTTGTTCGCTTGCAGTCATCATCTTAGTGCATCTTAGATACAATAATATACTTTTGACAAAAAACTATTACATTATATATTTGCCATTTAGCTTAACCATGTATAGTATACTGTATTTAATGCATATTTTTTCTACGATATGCTTAAATACAATACTTTACTGTACTTTGTTACCTAAAGGTAGTTTTGTTTATGAGAAAAAGCTAGATGTTCATCTTAAACTTTTTCTTTAATTCCTGCAGACATGAGCAGAGGATACGAGAAAGTTTAGAAGAGGAAGAGGAGGCAAGAAATCTCAATGGACAACTTAAACCCTCTTTAGAAATAGACTCCCCACGAATGAAGAGGGCTTCACGTCATGTTCAGAAACTGAATATGGGAGACTCCAAAGATGATATCCATGTCTGCATTATGTGCATGAGAGCGATTATGAACAACAAGGTAATTAACGACGACTGTGTGTGTATTTCAGTTATTTGTAAATACAGTACAGTGCAGAACTAGGTTGTTAAATTAAATATATGCACAGTATTAAATGGCATATATTAAGTTGTATTATGATTGAATTATATGACTGTAATTATATTACAGGTAATTTTTTTAATTTTCAACATCCTTGTAACTTTTAGTAATTTGTTTATCAAAAACTAATGCATAACAATTTTGGCACCATGCATACATTGTTGCTGTAAGTGAAGACAATATAATGTACATTTTTTTATTGTTTTTCAGTATGGCTTTAACCTGGTGTTTGAGCACCGTGAAGCTATCGGGTGCATCGCTCTCAGTCTAAATCACAGAAGTTTACGGTGAGTTCACCTCTACTGTGTCTGTGTTGTATGTACTGTATTTAGCTGTTTTTCTTGCTAATGTATTTAATTCATTCTTGAATTTCTCTATTTACAACTAAGCACGTGACATATTCATACTGCTCAGCAAAAATGTTGTTTACCCAAACAAAATAATGCTTAAATTTTCGTAATGATTATATTCACAATTCTTGGAAGACTATATAAATTAGGAAAAGTAAATATTTACAATATGAAATTAAATAAACCGATCAAGCTGTTGAATTATTTTAAAGTTGTCCTGGAATCCTCGATTGTTGTTGCTTGAGGCAGCTAGTTTATTGTGTACCCCCCATACTCATCCTGTGACCGGTAGCGCAAAAATCCTTGTTTATTAATTTCCTCACTCCATAAATACTGTATAGGTAACTTATCCTGAGAATGAAAGTTTTGTAGTTGGCATAGAGAAGTGCTTGTTGAATAACATTCTTGGTGTTTGAATTTGTTTGACTTCGAGTAATGAAACTTTTACCTGTTTCTGTCTTCAGAACAAAATTGAGGGTGCTCTATTTCAAGTGACACAAGCATGAGGAAAATTTTCTCTAGCAAGTGTATAAAAGTTGTTTCAATATTTTCAGGACTTAAGACAATCCTTGTACTGTATTAATGAAATAATTAAACATTGCAGTTTTTTGTTCAGTATTAATATATGGCATGGACATTATTGTTGGTAACTTTAATGATGATTGCTATACTATATGAATTCTTGTGTATATATTGTATATGTAATTGTTATCTTTATATTTTGGTATTCTTTGATTTCACAGGACAAAAGCTCTTGTCTTAGAACTCCTAGCAGCCATCTGTTTAGTCAAAGGTGGCCATGAAATTATACTTAATGCCTTTGATAACTTCAAAGATGTTTGTGGCGAGTCTCAGCGCTTCCAAACCCTCATGGCATATTTTTCCAACTATGAGTGCTTCCACATAGAATTCATGGTGAGTAGTTGTCTTGAGTCGAGTTGAAAAAATCGTAAAATATTATATTTTCCAGAACTCTGAATTGGGCCCAAATCTTACAGGGGAAAAAAAAACTTACTGACCTGCCACTTGACCTCCTTCCTCAAGTTAATTAGCTACAACAACAGATTTTCAACCGACTCTCCTTGCTCCTTTTTCAGCTTGCTTTAAACCAAAATCTACCAAAATTACCTAGCATATCCTGATCAAGCATTACCTTGACCACACTAAAGCAAACCTAGCTCAACTTCTTATGCAGAGTCCATTAGGATGATTACTCTTATTTTAAATAAATATTGTTTTAATTAATGTACAACATTGTATTGATCATTTGTTTTTATTTATGTAGAGTTTGTTTATATTTCACAAAGCATTTTGCATTACTGTACTGAATTTTTTCCTAGTGTTAAAAAAGTCTTTGATAAACAGTTGAAAGAAAAATAAATTTGTCATGTATGTGCAGTGCTTTGTGTTAAATTATTTTTACTATAGTAATATTAAGCAAGTTATGTAATGTATTTTTGCTATTGACTTCTGACACTTTTCATGATTGCTTCTCAATCCTCATAACTTTTATAGCATGCTGTACCATTGTGGGAATTGGAGTAGCAGTAATTATTATTATGATATCTTTTAAGCTTACTATTCAAGAGAAAGGTTGAAGGAACAACTTCAGAATATGAAGTATTGAGAAGAAATATGAAAAAATACAAATCATTATTTCATGTCAAATGTAAGAGTACTGTACATACAATTTCAAAATATATAAGGGGATGTTAAGTTTGCTGTTCAGTAGAAAAAATATATCAAAGAATAAGTAGAATTTTTTATTATTATTTATATTAAGGTTGAGAGTTTGACATCATTCTCATCCTCATTAACCAATTTTTCACTACTAGAGGGTGAAAAATAATTTACCTCGAGAAAATACAACATTTTTGGAAAAAAAGGATTAAGTATATTGCATTAAAAAGTAACACCTTTCCTTTTCAGACTGCTTTCTATATTTAGCAGTATCAAAGGGAATTAGTTCACCATATTCTGGTAAATTATACACTGGAGTATCCTGGCCACTTCCTGGATTGGGCTCTACTCATTCATAAGAGTATGTGACCATAAGAATAAAGGAAACTTGAGAATGCCTCTTGGCATCCCTACATCATTTTTATCATGAATAATTTGAGAACCTATGTTAGCTTAATGTTAATACAAATTAAGACAAGGACAGAAGAAATAAAAGTTCACTTGTGATGAAACAAACATATGCCTCTCCTAACCTTGCATTAAAGTTGTACAAGGTGATGATATTCTTGGTGATGGTGGCTCATGAGTTTATGGTGTGAACGAGGTGGTGGTGATGGCATACAGTGAGCTGGTAATGGTGGTGGTGACAGTGTAGGCAGAGGTGGGGGAGAGCCCTCACATTGTAAAATTTTCATATGCTTTGCTAAGCTATATAGTAGTTGCAGGTTCTATTTGTGCAATTATGGTATTTAGGGGATAAGATATGAAGAGTTGCTCAATTACAGTTACCACTGTGTTTTGCCTAAGTAATCAAACTGAAGGATGAGAGTAGGATGCATAAAATGTCTTCAGGGAAATATGACTATATGAAGGTGAGCCATGCTCCAAGCAATTCCAATGGTATAGCAAGCTTGTGGAGGGTGTGCTTGAAGTTGAACTGAAGGGAAACCTGCAGAATTAACATGTGCTAGAGATTAAGATGTAATGCAGCATTTGAAGTCTTGGTATAGCTATGAAAATGCAAAATAATAATGTCAGCATTTAACAGTATATGCATAAAGTGTACTTGAGATGCAAAAGAAGTTCTCTTTCTTACAATATTCTGGAGGGTCTTGAAAAAATATTTAATTAGAGTTGATTTAATTAAATAGGAAAGTGAAGGAATTTATAAGGACATATCTCATAATGAGAAATAGGGATTCTGAGCCATCAGGAACCACCACCTTCATACTGAATTATCATATTCCACAGTGAAGGTTGTTATTTCCACTTTTTTTACTTGGTGCATAATTAATTTATAAGCTTTACTTTTCTTCATGTTCCCCTTCCTTTCCCTAAATATTTTGATCATTTCAAATACACCTTTTTATATCAGCAGCACTGCTTCATCTTCATCACGTCTCAGTGACTAAATTTGCATTTAATTATGTGCTCTTTACTATTTTCAAACAGGTAGCATGTATGCAGTTTATCAACATAGTAGTTCACAGTGTGGAGGATATGAATTTCCGTGTACACCTTCAATATGAATTCACACAACTCGGTATAGATGACTTTTTAGAGAAGTTGAGACATCATGAAAGTGAAGAATTACAGGTAAAATTTTATTAAATATTTTCCTTTAAAGGTAAACTTCAAAGAACTCTCTATGAATGTGCTTATTTTTTCTTTTAAAGCATAACTTGAGACTTTGGTACTGTACTATATGAGACAGTTAAGGTGGAAACAGAATTTCAAGGAGGAGAGAGGCAAAGTAAAGTGTTAAAGGAACTAATACAGAAGATAGGTGGTCTGAGGTTGGCAACAGTTGCAGTGAAGCTCCTGGAAACTCTGCTGTTTTATGTAACCTAAATGTTTCTCTGGAAACAAAAGTAACTACTGTATTTTTATACCATGTTTGATTACTTTTGCCTTTGATTATGTGCTATAAAATCATTTTTCTTGGGGAAACGACTGGCCTCTTCAGCACAGCATTAACTCATACAGATCAGACTGAGGGAATGGGATCCAGTGGGCGCACTTGGCTCCTTTGAGGTGTGCCCCCTGGACCAGTCATGGAAATGGGTTTTGGTAACTAGGTACAGTAAATGCTAAGGTTATATCCAAGAGTTATGCTTAGGGATTACAAGAGGGCTCCATCCAGAATTAAAACAGAGACTAGTAATTTTAATTGGTAGAAACTTTACAAATGATTGCTAATAAATGGCTGTTAGTACAGAAATTTCACATAAAAAAACATGAAAATTGGGAAGTAGGTCTATGGCATACACCCAAGTACCCACTATTTCCATCACTGTCCTCAACATTGGTAGTGTAGTAGTTTGTTTTCCATTGTTGGGGACAGGAAGTGTGTACACTTATTGAGACTGCACTAGGTAAATGTCTATGCTTCCCCAGTGTTCAGCCCATAACATTTGTTTAACTCTCAGATGCCTGTTTACTGCTAGATGACAAAAACTGACTATTCTATTGCTTGATGTTCAGTACAGAACTTACACAAGCAGTATCATACCTATACATATATTTATTGAAGTTCCAGCAAGTATAGCCATTATCATTTCAATATAAGCATGTTAACTATATAAATTTGCTGAAGGCTTTTTCAGTGTTTTGAACATTATTTTCCATATTACAGTATATTGTATGGCAAATTTTAAACAAAGTTTCTTAAATCAGTCTTATATTTACATCATCTTTGCCAGATAGGCAGCCTACACAGCCTTAGTGTTGTACTCTATTCAAGACTGTTCACAGTATCAATTGATATGCATACATCTACACTGTTGATACACGTTTGCAAAATATCATCGTGAATAAGTCATAAATATCAATTTGCATTTACATATTTTTGTACATTAGTGTTTGTATTACTGATGCCAAATGAGAGAGAAATTTTTAATTAATTTATATATGTATATTTTTCAGATTCAAATATCTGCGTATCTAGACAATGTGTTTGATGTTGCAGCGCTCATGGAGGACAGTGAAACTAAAACAGCAGCATTAGAAAGGGTAGCAGAATTGGAAGACGAATTAGCTCATGTATGTTAAAAGTTAATATTATATGCTAAAATATTGTGTACTCTATTTGAAAACAGCATGCTTATTTAGGTCACTGAAAACAGGATAAATCCTACTTTTTTAAGACTAGAATTTGATTAACAAAGTGTTATGTTATACATCTTTTTCAATAGGCTAATGCCTTCCCACTGCATGAAAGTGAGAAATATTGTAATGATTATGTTTGTATGTATAAATAGGAGTTATATACATAATTAAGTGATCCAGTAGTTCTGTGAGAATAAATTTATCCATTGGAGTACGTGTTAATATTAAATGGTTGGGACAAGTGTGCTGGAAATGAAGGTGATAGATTACTGTACTATCAGTTCCAAACAACATGTGAAAAACAAAATACATAGGTACTGTACTGAAAAGTAGGAATTTTGACGTTTATTTAAAAAACTATTTTGGTTCTGTTAAATATTAAAAATAAATAGAAATATTTTCAAGAAAGTTTTGAAAGTTAGACAAAGGTTAGATAAAAGGTGCCTTTTGGCAATTAAGAAATAGATAGCATGGTTCATAAGAGCTTGATTAATTTGTGTATCCTAGAATGAGAGTAAGGTATCTTCAAAATTATATGGAAGTGTTGATTGTAGAATATATGGAAATATTTTAACTGTTGTGGACATTAATAAATGTGCCTTTCAGAATTACAAGTTCTTGTATAACTTAAAATTGCTTCAAGAAACATAGCAGTACAAAAATACTCGGAACACATTCTAATAGTATAGGTTACAAAGACACTAGGTTACAAATATTACATCACAATGATTTTACTCCATTCAGATGGCAGAACGAATGTCTGAAATGGAAGCTGAATCTTTAGCGAAATTGGTCGAATTAGAGGGCGAATTGGTTGACATGCGCAGACAAAAGGAGGAGTTGGAGAATATTCATTGTCAGGTATGTGACTTATTACCTCTGAATTATGTTTTTAATAACAATGGCAATAATAATAATATTATTATACAGTAAATAATATTTATTATTGACTTATTATTATTGATTTATTAATTATTATTATTAATTATTGATTTATTATTTATTATTATTATTTATTATTATTAAGGCTTTTGAGTGAGCAGGGACTTTTTACTCAAGTAAACTTTTCACTTTAAGTGAACAGGGACTGAAAAACTTTTCAGTTTTCCAGCACAGTCAGGGAAGGACTGCTCAGTTCTTGCACCAATGCAACAGGGATCTTTTATAAAGATCTCTTATCAGGTGATACTGGTGCAAGGAAGACACTACAGTACTCTTAATGTACAGTAGACTGAAATGACTTCAAGAAGGTTCATTAAACTACAATACACTCAAACTTTCCCAAGCACTACTCAGCATCAAAGAGACTATCAAGGAGCACTCTGTTAATCATTGTCCTCCCTGGCCACTACTCACAAACTCCACTAGGATTTGGAACCTACATGTTAATAGGATGCCCTGACTACCTATTCTAACATAAAAGAGCCCATCTTAAGTACAGGATTAGTTGGGATAGCAGGGACTGGGGGATAGTGTCTCAGAAAAAAGCTTTTCCTCTACATTTAAGTCCCATTTATGAATGGTATTACTCAATTGGTTCCTTAGGCAAGAGTAACTTGCAAAGACAAACACTTAAAATGTAAACACACACAAGGGATTAAACTTAAGTATGCTGCAGAATAGTGCCAGTTGGAGCTCCAACCCATTGACGTACTCTGTGCATCACGTGAATACTGTATTGACCAAACCACTGTGAGGAGATGTAGAATCTCCTCAGCTAGTTTTCCTAGTTTCTAGAATAGGCTAGTCGCTCTAGGGACTCTAGAAACTGAAGCTTTCAAATTTACATATACTTGTTGGGTGTCATATGAAAGCTTATGTTAAATGCTGTCAGTTAAAACTAGTGAGAGGTCTGTGATTGCTCTGTAGAGAGAATTACAGCAAAATTTGCCTGTTCTGTGAAACAGAGAGGGTAGTATAACAAAAACCGTTAGAGGTGGAGGGGGGACAGTGGGGCGAACGCTGCCTCCCCCCCACCAAGGGAGACATTGAGACGTTGTGTTAGGCCTCACCCTCCTTGTGACGTCACGCCACGCCACAGGCGAGGGGCCCGTGTGATTGGTCTAAGCACCCCTACTCCTATGCCGAGTTTTGGCGCGAAAAGCTGTCATTGGAAGCGGCATCAGGACCAGTGCCGGCTTCCTGCTGATTGGTCAAGACAAGGTAGGGGGAGAAATATGGGCATGTGAGCCTCTCTAGCCGCCAAGAGAGTTTAGTTTGAATTGGGCAGCCAGGGTGTGAGTAGTGTCTAGGTGGGGGTGGCGGGCCTGCCACCCCCACCACCGTTATCGCTCCTGTCGTTCTGTTTACTCATATTGCATGGCACTCCAGCCACCCTGGGTGTGTCGAAGCCCAAATTTGCGAGAAACTGGGACTTGGACTTTGAATTCCGCCCGACGTCGTCCATGTGGTAGGTGACGCCGGCCAGTGTCACCCTGTCACCCCAGTGTAAGAGCGAGTCATGCTCTGGTATGATGGGGTTGTTAGTGATCCCCCATCCTCATGTGTGTATAACCCCAGGCGCCACGTGGCCAACCCCTGGCCACCCGTGCGGCCCACCCGGCCCGGCCCGGCCCGCCCGGCCCGGCGGCCCGGCCCGGCCCGGCCCGGCCGGCCCGGCCACCTTACCCCGCGCGCGCGAGTAGCCCGGTGGGGTGGGGTGGGGTGCTGTGACGTCACGCGCCACCCGTGGCCACCCTCCTGAAGGCCACGCAGTGGCCACATGTTGGCCACCACCTTTGGCCACCCCTTTGGCCACATTCCCAGGACAGCCTAAGGCCACATCTTGTCGACGCACGAGGAGCAAGCTAAGTGTTGACAGCCAGGTGGTAAGGACCTGGGAAATGAGGAAATGTGTGGACGGAAACGTGAGTACTTTATCAGTGTATAAAATGGTCTCAGTTAAAAGAGAATAGAGAAAAGTTGTGTGGGCCCCTAGCCCGGCCAGGCTAGGGAGGCAGCTGAGACGCCCGTCTGTGGCATGCCCAGGTGACTGTGGGGCAGTACCTGGAGAGGGAAATTGTCACTGTAAATCACGTAGTGTTATAATTATATATCTGTAGATATATTGTTGTGTGTAGACTGACTAGAGTTTGGGACCAGTCAGTGTAGAGAAATCATCATATAAATGATCCAGTCTGGCGATTCTGTATAATCGTCCAGCCTTGGTTAGTGCCATGGTACCTCATTATGTAATTAGGCCAGGTTAGAGTTAATTAAGCAGGCCCGTGGGGCAGGGTTATTAGTGGATATCCTGAGGTCTGTATATTCCTGGTGATTAATTTACATTGTTTATGTAAGGCATTTCCATGTGTTTCATTTGCATGATTGTTGTACTGTGTTGTGTGGTGAGTCAGTAGATGTGATCGCTGACTGATTGCCTAATGATGTCATTAGCATGGGGGGCATGCTGACGGTATCATTATGTGCAGGTTTGTGCAGTGTTATCAGGTATACGATATTACTGTCCTAGGAACTGTGTTGAGGATTTAAAGGGACCCTTTGAGTATTCAGGGAAATTCTCAGTCACTTAATGAGAGCGAGCAATTAGTTAATTTGCCTAATTATGGGAGAATTAGTGCCAGCTGTCCGCGTAGAGCGACGGTGTCTTATATTAACGTAAATTGTCTTGCTGAAGCCACCGGGATCGGGCGATCTTTTGCAACGTTTGCAAGATTAGAGGGACAGTAAGATTGGTATACCTTGATTGTTGCAAAACCGTGTGTCATTACTGTGTGGGCATAGTAATTAACGAGTTGCAGTAGTCGCAACTGTATGTGGGCAGTGCTATTTTATAATGTTTTGCATGCCATTATATGTGTGACCTATGTAACCTTAGGGTTACTTTGTTTCTTTAAGTTGTGTTGAGTACTTAAGGATTCAGTGAGTTAATTAGGGGTAATTAACTGGATAAGGGGGTGCACACTTGAAGTTGTTGAATGAGTGAGTGCTGTTATGGGAGAACAGTGTTGAACTTGAGCTTGTGGGAATACGTGTCCGGTGCAATTAATTGTCCGTGTGACAATTAATTGACCACTCTAGCTAATTATGTAATTAGCATTCTCATCATGAATTCACGTAGTGGGAGAGGATCTGTCAGAGTCTGTCAGTGATAGTGCTAACGTCAGTTGCTCGAGACTAACTGCCTTTCAGGGTTGGGGCAATTAGTGGCTCATGATAATTAGTGGAGTAATTAACGTCTGGAGTCTTGAGGACTCAGATGACTCGGTAAAGCGAGGTCATGGGGTTAGCATAATACGTTATATTAATCATATTCTGTCTGGTGACAGTGGATTAAGTTGCACTCATTGTTAATTAGGGTAATTAACTCCTCTTCCGTGAATTCACAGTGTTTGATGAGACCTGCTTAGGCAGTGCGGAGTGAGACGTATTTATGTATGATTAATTATCGGTCCTGGTGACAGTTAATTAATTGCTCAAGGCTAATTAGGGTAATTAGCACTCATTAGTAAGTAAACGTAATTAGTGATACACAGACTGTTGAGAAGCCACCCACTTGGGGTAGGCTTAGTTAACGTAACTCAATTGGGATGTAATTAGTGGTCCGTTTGACCTTAATTAAGAATTACTCACTGAATACTTGCAAGGAGTCAAGTGTGATGTAATTTAAGAGTTGAGTTATTGTGACAAGAGGACTTGTGTTAACGTAGAGTACTATCATGTTGTTGTCTAGAGTGAGACACTTGTTTGTGATTAAAGTAGTACTTGTTGCTGACTGCTGTGATCAGTCAATTTCCATCATTATTCACATAATCAATGTTGCAATTGATTAAGGCAATTTCTTTGGTTATCGTCTAGTGACGAGGGTAAAGTAACTTAGGGATGAGTGGAGCTGTGTCCCAGAATCCCACCTTGCCTGACTGTGTTCACTTTAGTTGTGATAGGGGGAGTCACTGTTAGACTACCCACCTGATTACGGGGGTCGCTCCTGTTGGACTGGAGGACCTTAAGCTTGTGATTAGAGTAGCTGCCACTAGGAAGTCGTGTCACTATTGATTGCTTGCTTGTGTCATCAGTGGATGAATTGTTCAGTTAGTTCATGTTGTCAGCCCGAAGTGTCAGCAGGATGGAGCCTGCTGTCATTTCTCGAGGGGCTGTTGAATAGCTGTGTTGCAAATGCCACTGGTTGGACTGTAACGTAATTAAATCACACGCTGTGGTGTAACTTAGTCTGTGATATTTTTCTTTGAGTTTGCAATATTGCGTCATCAGTGGGCACACCTGTGTTCAGGTTAGTTCAGTATGCAGCCACACAGCAAGGGTTGCTATTTAGCTGTTGGTTATGGTGCCACTGGATGGACATTAACGTAAAGATTAATTTGAGGAAGGGTGCTGGAGTTGCCAGTGAACCCATTAGTTATTGATGTCATTGAAAGGCTACTGATTTGATTGCATTGCAACCGCTATTGCAGGTGTAGACTGCACTGAGGCGTAGAACAGTTAGGAGGTTACTGGAGACGTGTTCCAGAACTCACTGTGTCATTTGTTGTAATTGTGATTATAGATCTGTTAGTTCTTGCTTGCGTTTGATTCTCTCTGTGGGCACGCTTATGTTCGAGTAACGTCATTGACATTCTTTTGTTTTGATGTAGTAGTCTAGTCTCTTGTTATAATAATTGTTATTTGTTAACAGTCTTTGATGTCAACCTTCAACTATTCTGTACCACTCCCATTGTTCTGATATTATTTGATATTGTGTTTTAAATCTTTGATAGACGGCTGCGCTCCTGGGAATTCGAATTCCAATTCATAGCGCCACACAACAATATAAAATTTGATTGTGAGAACCCGTCGGTTACCCTTTATTGGTTTTAACGTCATGTTTNGGGACATGATCACCACATTTAAGATTCTCAGGGGAATCGACAGGGTTGATAAAGACAGGCTATTTAACACAAGGGGCACACGCACTAGGGGACACAGGTGGAAACTGAGTGCCCAAATGAGCCACAGAGATATTAGAAAGAACTTTTTTTTTAGTGTCAGAGTGGTTGACAAATGGAATGCATTAGGCAGTGATGTGGTGGAGGCTGACTCCATACACAGTTTCAAATGTAGATATGACAGAGCCCAATAGGCTCAGGACCTGTACACCTGTTGATTGACGGTTGAGAGGCGGGACCAAAGAGGCAGAGCTCAACCCCCGCAAGCACAAATAGGTGAGTGTACACACACAAGCCTATATATGGGTAATAGTGAAGGGCGGGGGGGGGGGGAGTCATTACTTCAACATTGTGGAGGGAAGGCTGGTGAGAAGTGTGATAAAAGTGTAAAGTGATGGTGGTGACGGGGAAGAGAGTGAACATTGCTTGCCGATAGATGCACTGATCAACTGATGCGTTGATAGTTAAACTGGTGGACTTGCGTACTGCCATATATATATATGGCAGTAACTGAAAACTCACACCTCAGAAGTGACTCGAACCCATACTGCCAGGAGCACTTTGCAACTGGTGTACAGGGCACTGGTGCAACTTTGAACCAGTTGCAAAGTGCTCCTGGCAGTATGGGTTCGAGTCACTTCTGTGGTGTGAGTTTTCAGTTGCATGTATGTCTGGGGACCATTCAGGCATTCAAACTAATATAATATAATTTATTTTACATATTTTCCATTATTCTTAACTCTTTAACTGTAAAGATAAAATGTGTAACAAAATTTCATTTTCTTTAATTGCACATACAACATTGATCTGACCGGAATAACTGCACTCTTTAAGGAATAAAACAGCGATGCGTAGTATCCTCCCAAGCAGACTCCTTCCCTGCGATAGCAGCCACATAGTAAGGACTAAGACTTAAATACGAGCTCAGCACACAGTATATCCTTTCATGCCCAAGATGACATTAACTCCAAAAAATCTACCACCTAAGGCTATTCATGCCCGTGCCACCTCTTGGGTGGCTTTATTAATCAATCGATGCGTAGTATGCGTGCTTGATTCAAGAGCAGTCACTTGACTTCAGTTGACCGGTAATTAACTGGACGCATGTTCTGCTAAAATATCACCACCCGATAGTCTAGCCATGGAGGTTTAGAGACATCTACTGTATGGAGGGAGGTTTCTGAATAATGCTGTATAGGTCGGCAGCTAGGATCCAATCAGCATTAATCACATCTCGTCTACGGATCCCCAATAGGCTACGCACAAGAGATGCCAAACGAATGATAGCATGTCTCTTAAAAAGTGCTATCTAATATTAGTGGAATATTGTTGCTCACTAACAGTCCCTTTCAGAGCTGAAGAAGTTGACGACCAGGAGAACTTGAAGAACTTTTACCGCTTGAACCCTTTCAATAAAATGTGAAAATTATCGTGACTGCTTAAAATCTTACAAACTGTATTCTGGTGTAAGCGAGGGAGATGTATAATAATGTACATTTGGAAAATATTAGAGGGGACTTCCAACTCTGCATACGGAATTTGCACAAGGAATTTACTCCGTACCATACCAGGGGTATAACAGAATGTGCAAAATGTCACATTTGAAAACTAAAAGTGCAATGGGTACACTAAGAAACAGTTCTATCATCATTAAGGGCAAAATACGTTTTAACACTCCTATACTTCAGGGGCATAAATAGCCGACCTCTCACGATGTTATAAAAGGCAACTTGTTAAACACCGTCAAAGGCTGCCTGACCAACCAGGCTGAAGTTTGCACATTAACAGTCTGGTCGACCAGACCATCAACCATTAGACCATTTTAGACATCGGGACACAGGAACACGTGATCCCCGGAACTACCTCAAAGGTAGACTGAAGATAGGTTGACCGTGCTCTCCTCCTTACTAGCTAGCTGCTGTGTGACCTAAGTGTGATCCACAATATTGTTATCAGGCGTCGTGAATCATAGTGATAGGACTTTCTTATCTCACTTATGTTTGGTGTAACTTTGATAGGTTGACGTTGATGACTCGACACTGTCATCTCGCAGTCTCTGACTTGTGATGTTGGTCACTAAGTCTGGGAGGTGTGGTGGAAGTGATATGTGAGAAGCACAAGTTGTCTTGTGGAGGATGTGGCAGAGACGAAGGTGCCATCTTAGTCCTCCCGCCCCCCCCCCCCCGGGCAAATCTGGGCAAATGACGTTGATGTAAGGGATAAATCAACGTTGATAACGTTGATTTAACGTTACTCGAGCATATTTTGCTCGCTTGGATTGCGATCATGACAGGAGTGGTTAGAAGTGATTGAACTGGTAGATGATAACTTGGGGTGGTTTCGAGGATCAATGTCCATGCACCCCGGTCTCTGGTCAGGTCTCGTGGTTAATGGTTTAGTCAACCAGGCTGTTGGGCAATTTAAAGGGTCCAAGTAATTAAATGTTTTACTAAATGGATTCGAATAGTGAAGATTCTCTCCACGTAAACAACTTTACCAACTTTGTATTAGGCTGTAAGTGTGTAACAATATTCCACCCCTATTATCCAGCCAGTCATTTTTATTGCAGTTATATCAGCCAGTTACTGCGTTCATTAAATTTTAGGTTTCCAAACATGCGTTTTCTAGGGTCTTTTACGTTTGTTTTTTTAAGTATGATCTATTGTTTTTTTGCTTGTTTTCACCTTTTGCGTGGGAGATAGAACCTTTTCACTGAACATCATGTTGTTCCATGTATCCCATTGAAAGACTTGGTTTACATCAGTTTGAAGGTTTGTTGTGTCCTCTATAGTCTCTACTCGTGAAAATTCTAGTGTCTTCTGTAAAATATGATACGGTCCTATATTGTGTGTCTGAAATGAATGTGTGTGTGTGTGTCCTGGAGCAGGTACATTACTCTGGTGGACTGAGACTTTTATGGTGGAAGAACCAAATTTTACCTTATCCGTTACACTTTGGGTTGTGTTGGTTGGGAAATTAAAGATCCATATTCCAATTTTGCCAGTCACACACACACCCTCTTTCTTTCACATCGTGTAATTACATGAAGGGGATACTTGTCAAGAGCTTTCGCGAAGTTGGTGTATATTCGGTGTTTTGCTTGCCTTTAATGGCAACCAAGGTCATGTTATAGTGGTCTAGCAATTTTGGGCAATGTGGGAGCCGGGGTGTAGCAAGATGTGGGTCGAGATGTGGGCAAGGTTGGGTTGGGGGCCCGAGAGTGGGCAAGGTGGGGATCAGAGGCAGAATTGTGGGTTTTGTCCACCCCTGACATAGCTCTCCCTTATCATGGTCGTCACTCGCCAGAATGGACCACGCCCATAATTTCCTTCATCGCCACAACCACCACACCCATCACGCCTTACCTTGGAGGCTATCATGCGGTGGTTTAGAGGGATCAATGTTCCAGCGGCCTCGTTGACCAGGCCTCCAGGTTGATGATCTGGTAGATTAGACCAGTCTAATTTGCCACAGAAGCTACATATAAAATGAAAAGAACTCCACACACAGAAATCACAATAGCGTGATGCACAAAATGAACAAATCCACAAGGGCCGTGGCGAGGGTTGGAACCTACGTCCGAGAGAATCCCAGACGCTGCCTTAATTAATAGACTGAGCTACGACATGGTAAAAAGAATTGCAACCGGGCCCTTACTTCATAAGGGCGAAGAGGTAGAACAACCCTGATTTGTGTCTCGGAGACACTGCAGGATCCGTTGGTAAATCAGGATGATTTCCCGGTTGCAATTCTTTTTACCATGTCGTAAGTCAGTCCATTAAGACAGCGTCTGGGATCCTCTCGGACCTAGGTTTGAACCCTCGTCACGGCCCTTGTGGATTTGTTCAAAAGAACTCTACATTTGCCAGTATATAAAGCCTAAATTTTAAGATCTAAAGCGAGAAGCAAAGTTTTGTTCATAAATGGTCTAATAATAGATTTAAACGCAAAGTTTAGGGGATACTAGAGCTTTTTTATGATTTCAATAGTGCTCAGATCGTAGCCTAACCTGGGGAAGGAGCCAACCTCTCGCGGCCTAGTCTGGAAAGGGCCAGCCTCTCGCGGCCTAGTCTGGAAAGGGCCAGTCTCTCGCGGCCTAGCCTGGAAAGGGCCAGTCTCTCGCGGCCTAGCCTGGAAAGGGCCAGCCTCTCGCGGCCTAGCCTGGAAAGGCCAGCCTCTCGCAGCCTAGCCTGGAAAGGGCCAGCCTCTCGCGGCCTAGCCTGGAAAGGGCCAGCCTCTCGCGGCCTAGTCTGGAAAGGGCCAGCCTCTCGCGGCCTAGCCTGGAAAGGGCCAGCCTCTCGCGGCCTAGCCTGGAAAGGGCCAGCCTCTCGCGGCCTAGCCTGGAAAGGGCCAGCCTCTCGCGGCCTAGCTGGAAAGGGCCAGCCTCTCGCAGCCTAGCCTGGAAAGGCCAGCCTCTCGCGGCCTAGCCTGGAAAGGGCCAGCCTCTCGCGGCCTAGCCAGAAAAGGGCCAGCCTCTCGCGGCCCGGCCTAGTTGGGGGGGGGGGAAGCAGCCCCTCGCGGCCTAGCAGGGAGGGGGCAGTCTTGATTTTGATTGTTGCAGACAGAGGCGGCTAGTTTATCTTGCACCCCATACTCATCTTGTGCCAGCCTCTCGTGGCCTAGTCTGGGTGGCTAGGTGATCATCTTTTGTCGAAATATATATAGTTTATATAATAACTAAAGTATTATATTTATAGGCTAGAATGATTTGTCCAGTATGTTCTATCGTGGGTATGATTTATGAAAGTGTAATATTTATTCACTAATGTGGTGTACCTAATGACATTTATCAAAATTTATTGGCCCGGTAGACCACATAAATGTAATACATATTGTAGGCAAATGAGGTTATTTGAAATGGTGTGTAAGTTTGGTGTTTGTGTTGCAGGCATCGATGGACCTGCCGCCGGACAAGGCCAAGTTGCTGAAGCAGTACGACGAGATGAAG
The DNA here is from genome assembly GCA_020271785.1 of Procambarus virginalis. Lineage (NCBI taxonomy): Eukaryota > Metazoa > Arthropoda > Malacostraca > Decapoda > Cambaridae > Procambarus > Procambarus virginalis. The sequence continues at coordinate 31,563,164 of WNGS01092210.1, forward strand.
AAGTGGGACATGATCTGCGACCAAGAGCGTGTCAGCGCCAAGGACCCACCAGCTCATTACCTCAACAAGCTCAAGACCTACCTCGACCCCAAGGCATCCAGGTCTAGCAGGGTTAGTATCAACTAATGGAATTTGAAACACAAGTAACAATGGGTCGTACAAGAATGTTATGGAATTATAGTCTTGTAAAGCTACCAACATGGCATAGTGTAGTATTTCTTTCTCCACATCCAAGCTATGAAATAGGGTAGTTCAGGGGTCTGAAGGATTGGTATTGATGTTCCATGTAAAGTCTAAAAGCTAAGAATTTGTATGGCATATTTTTAAACATGGCTCTAGAACCTTTAGGTAACTTTGTTTCAAGAGTGTAATTTATTTAATGATAGGCTACATTAATAAAGGCGTCGTCTGTGGTCCAGATGGTCTGTTGATTTATGATGTACTTATCAGTGAGAACATGTCAGTCTAGGATTAGATCATTGCTGATGGAATGATGCTTGTGTGCGCTCAAGCAAATACCTTTCCTTTGATAAGTTCCTCTCCTCAGCCTTTGGTAAGGTACCACATGAAAGACCAACAAGGAAATTACAGCCCATGGAATAAATGGTAACTATTAGAATGGATAAAGCAATGGTTGAAGGAAGAAAACAAAGGGTCATGCTAAATGGAAGCGAATCTGAAGGATATACTGAGATAAGTGGGGTGCCACAAGGGTCCGTTTTGGGACCTACCCTTTTTGTCATGTACAGTACTTCAGTGACATAGATGAGAATATTACAAACCATATAATCAGATTTGCAGACGACATAAAGATTTATGGTAAAGTGGGAAATTATAATGATATTGAAGCCTTACAAAGAGATGTACATGAACTCCACAAATAATCAGAAAACTAGCAAATGCTTTTTAATATCAACAGATCCAAGACCATGCATATGGGTCATAACAACCTATGCCACGACTACCAAATTACTAGCATTACACTACAACAGATTGACGAAGAAAGGACCTTGGTCAAAATCCACCACTCATTAAAAGTTGCATAACAGGTGGGTGCAGCAGTCAGAAAAGCTAACCAAACTCTTGGGATAATCAAGCATACTTTTTGACTTTAAGGAAAAAAAGGTAATGGTTCATCTGGATAAATCTCTGCTGCACCCCCCATTTGGATTACTGTATCCAGCATGGAGACCTCATTTTCAGAAGGCCATAGCTGCACTTGAGAAGGTGCAACACCGGACAACAAAAGTAATTCCAGAGCCAGGTCATCTCTTGTATCAGGAATGCTTAAAGCCCACAGGGCTAGCAACACTGCAATCCAGGCATGACTGAGGTGGTTCGTTGAACTTTTAAAATACTGAACAAGTCAGAGGATGTTGATGTGGACATTTTCTTCAGAAGGTCAGATGTAACACAAACAAGAGTAACAGTTTCAGCTCAACAAGCCACAATATAGGACTGAGAACAGGATGCTTTTTCACCCATAGGGTTATTAACCTATGGAACTGCCTGCCCGCTGAAGCTGTACCTGCGAAAACTGTGTTTTTTAAAGTATACCTGAAAAAGATCATCAAGGCAAATGGAGGGGACCTTCAACACGCCACTGGCTTTCTGTCCTCATCGAGGCCATTAGGGTAGTGGCTCTCGGGTAAATATAAGTATTACATTGTGTCCTTTATTATCTTGCATGCACACTGCTTTAGTTTATTGTCCTCTTATGTTTTTGCTCTATCTGCTCTCCTTTTAAAGAATGAAACTCTTAACTTGAGCTCTAATATGATATTTGTGTTGCAGAAAAGGATATCCATAGTTGTAATCCCTAAAATGTAATAATCCCGTCTCCCTTTTCTTTGTGAGACACTTGAAGGTCCCCAAAGCTACATTTGTACAACAGTTCACTCATTGACACCGCTCAAGGGCTGGAGCCTAGGCCGCCGGGGTGGAGAACCCAGTACTTTACCCATTCTGTTAGCGACAGGGTTATAAGTGCTGGAATATCTCTAAATCTATATTCATGCAATACCCCGTGTTCTAAATCTATCTTCAGTTTATACTTCCACCGTGTGTTCACGTGTGGCCTTGTCCTCCCCTCAGTATGGAAGGGCAAGGGTTCGTGTTGATATCAGTTTATATTTCAGGGCTTTGCATATCATGCGTAACAGAAGCTGTCCAGGTCATCCACTTTCTCTTCTGTGTTTGGGGGGGTTACCTACTTCTCTAATTGCCATAAGATGTCCTGCATATGTTGTTTGGTTTTTAAGGGTTTCGCCAATTTCTTTGTCGTCCTCTGTGTATGGACCTTCAATTGTAAGTAAAAGTCCAATGCTTACGGGGGATTTCGATTTCGGTATGTGAAGATATAGTCTTGAACTTTATCTTTATCTCTTGTATGGCAACCCGACTCTTCCCTCGGGCACCCAACTCTCCCATCACACCACCATCACATAACCTCTTAACCTCCTGTCCGACCTCCCACCCCAAAACCCGACCACCCGGAACCCCTCTTCCCCCGACACCCGGAACCCCTTCTTCCCCCGCCGGACCCTTCCCGACCCCGGACCCCGACAACCCCCTCTTCCCCCCGAACCTTCCACACCCGGAACCCCCTTCCCACCCGACCTTCCCCCGACACCCGAACCTTCCCCCGACACCCGCCCCTCTTCCCCCGACACCCGGAACCCTCTTCGACCCTCTTCCCCCGACACGACTCTCGAACGACCTCCCACACCCGAACCCCTCTTCCCCCGACACCCGGAACCCCCGCACACCCGGACCTCTTCACCGACCCGGAAACCCTTGACACCCTCTCCCCCCCGACCCGCCCGAACCCGGACCCCTCCCCCCGACACCCGGAACCCCTCTCCCCGACCTCTCCCGACACCCGAACATTCCCCGACACCCGGAACCCCTTTCCCGCACGAACCCCTTCCCCCGACACGGACCCCTTCCCACCCGGAACCCCCTCCGCACCCGCCCTTCCCGCCCCGTCCCCTCCCCGACATCGTGGAACACCCTCCCCCCCTCCCCTCAAGACACCTGGAACCCCCCCCTCCCACCCTCACCCCGGAAGCCCCTTCCCACCTCAAGACACCCAGAAACTCCCCCCCCTCAAGAATAGTGGGAAGAAAGGTCAAGACACCCGGAAACCCCCCACTCTCAAGACCCCGGAAACCCCCCTCCAGACACCACCTCTCAAGACACCCGGAAACCCCCCACTCGTCAAGACACCCAGAACCCCCCCCCACTCTCAAGACACCCGGAAACCCCCCACTCTAACCACCCCTCTCAAGACACCCGGAAACCCCCACTCTCAAGACACCCGGAAACCCCCACTCTCAAGACACCCGGAAACCCCCACTCTCAAGACACCCGGAAACCCCCACTCTCAAGACACCCGGAAACCCCCCACCCCCCGCACCCTCAAGAATACCCCTGTAACCCCCCCACCAGGCCCCCGCTCACACCCATAACCCTTGCTGGGGTGTTGTGTCCAGGAGTCCAACTACATGATCTCGTGATGCGTCGCTTGCTTGCAGAACTGATCTTGTGCTGCGTCAGTTGGCTACGAACTTCGTCTTGTGCGCGTCAGTTGGCTACATTTTTCTGTTCAAGAGGCGTCGTGTGACGCACCCACCGGCTATTGTTCCGTCACCGTG
>WNGS01092210.1:31566844-31587060 GCA_020271785.1 Procambarus virginalis
TTGTGGTCCACGTCCACGCTGGCTCCATGACTGCAATGTTATTGTACAGTCATTTGTTTAACTTGGGACAAATTAAATGCGCGTCTAGCAAATCAACTGATTTAATTGTATTATATTTCTAAATCATTTATACAAAATAATACTTTTTTAAATAAACATTTTTTTTAATATGAAAAAAAGTTGTGCGATTTCTTTCAAATATCGCGTAAAATGTACCTCAAAAGCTTAGACGTGCTTGTGGTAGGCAAAACAAGAATTTTTACTTGCTAGTAAAAGCTGGAAACAAACCCTTGAAAGTTTATTCCACGCGAGTTACTAAATTGTCTAACATTCCTGTTTACTCGTACATTTTGTTGCTATTGTGAGCTAGTTATAAAGTTTGGACTGGAATTCACTCGGTCACCACCGTCAGCCTCGGTACCAAGGATACACTTAGTCATGCAGTAAGGAAGACTGCGTCCAGGAGACCTGTCCACGTAGCTTGTCTTGTATTTCCTCTACCACCCGCACGCCTCGACACACTCGGCTACTGACGATGTGTGGGCAACCTGTCCTCTTAAAAAGAACGTCGCATTTGGCCGTTTGCCCGTATGGCCGAATTTGGACGTAATTTGAAAATGAAAAAAATATGAAAATAAATTTAGGATTTTTTTTTTCAACAACAGCAAGTTAAGGGTCCTCTGGTAGGTTAGGTGGGCAGGAAATTCTCATAAAGTTTCAAAACGTTATGAAAAACGTTAATTTAAAGTGTCCTCTCATAACCTCTGCGCGTACGCCGGACGACTCAAATAGAAAACGGAACAGAACGTCACTTTTGTGAGTCGATTTCATTTAAAATTACGTCCAAATTTGGCCATATCGCGCATACGAGCCAAAAGTGACGTTCTTTTTAAGAGGACGGGTTGCGTAGGCCAGCCCGCGGAGGCTTGCCTGGAGACCTTGCCAACCTCAACTATCACAATCTTTGTTTCTGGCCTTGGATTGTCAATGACCAATCTGAGAGCAGCAGTACACCGAGAACTTCAACAAGATCTTGTAGATCTGAGGCAAAGTGAAATTGACACCAGTAATTCCATCTATCATCATACTATCATGCAAGAGGAGCCACACATCTATGGATCATCCAATAAAATCAGCAGACTTCTAGATGTTACTACTGCTCGGCTTAGACTCGGTTACAAGTATCTCTGGGAATTCTCATTATCTGCCGATGTAGACCTGACCAAATGTAAACTGTGTCAAACAAAATTATTCGCACACCCTCCGTCACTATGTGATGGAGTGCGAAAAGATACGTGAATTCAGAGACAATTCTATAACTAATGTTCCAGCGATGTGTAAATATTTCATTCAAAATGATCTGCTACCAGAAATTTTAGCCAAATATCCCCAGTTTGCTAACTGTAGGTAGTAACTGAATGATTGTAACATATCCGCCGCTGCCCACTGGATGGGGGGCGGTGTGCAGGACAAACATATAAATTGTGACACTAGCTCTCCACATATGTCAGTTGCTTAATTTAGAACCTGTACTTGAGGTCGATCTCGAACCCATTGTTGATGTGACGACTTATATTGAATTTTGTAACTAGCTCATCAAGATTGTAACTTAGCTAAATGAATTGTGGGGTTCAGTCCCTGAGCCCATTATGTGGCTCTGTAACCCTTTCCACTACCGCCCACAAGATGGGTATGGGGTGCATAATACATGAACTAAACTAAACTGGCCAACTACACCTCCCACCTCCACCTACATCACCACTACTCCCTGCATCTAGATCACCATACCTCTACTACCATTACCCAACCCTTCCTGTCAACTAATACGTCTCATTTTCTAGGTTATGGTCCTCAAAGTACAAAGTACTATAAAAAGTAGCGGCTGACAAAAATCTACGTTTTCTATGCATCGGTAGATTAGCTTAGGGAAGTTGCTTGGGTTCATACATTTCTGGTTAGATTGGTTCTTTAGTTTGTAGGTGGTGGCAAGTCAAGAGGCAGCATTACCGGCATCACCACATCTCTCACGTCAGGGTGGAAGAAAAGTGAGGCGAGCGGATGTGGGCGTTCCTGGTGGGTAATGGTGGGGAGGCGCGGGCTGCACCCCTCGCCTCGCCTCTCTCACGCCAGGACACGCTCCTCTGCCATGTGTCAACTTTGGGAAAGGGAAACCCATGACAACCCTCCAACATTGTAGCGTTGAATAATCCCTGTTGACTGGCTTTCGCACCCCCCCCCCCTCCACTGGGTTGAGATATGCACGACAGACTGAAGGAATGGTCTTGACAAATGGCTACTGGAGTTGAACTCAAACAAGTGTAAAGTAATGAAAATAGGTGTAGGGAGCAGGAAGCCGAATAGATGGTACCAATTGGAAGATGAAATCCTTAAGGAATCAGGAAGAGAGAAAGATATCAAGGTTGATATCAAGCCGACCTGTCCCCCACCTCTCACGCTCGTAATGTTGAAATAATAATAATAATAATATTTTATTTAGGAAAAGTACATACATAGATGCAGAGTTACAAACATTCTGATTGATTTATAGATAGAGCTAGTACATACAATACCTAAAGCCACTAGTACGCATAGCGTTTCGGGCAACACGCTCAATATAATCAAATACACTGATTGTTTTCTGAAAGAAACTCGTCAAAGTGTTTCTGTAACTTGAACCTCAGATATTGTCAATTTTTCACATTCTTGGTGTCATGGTCTGCACTAATCTATTGACGGACTGGTGGTTCAGGGTGTTGTTCCCATTAACAAATGGTCGTTGGACTCAGGTTACTTAATTTACACATTTTACTGTCTCATTTTAATCTTGCATTCGATGTAGCGTAATCATTATTTTTTTCAAAATTAGATGATGAATTTAAGAACATAAAAATAAAGGAAACTACAGAAGGCCTATTGACCCAAACGAGGCGGCTCCTATTTATATCCACTCAAGCTCATTCTTGCACGTGCCTTCTCGTGTCCCAGTATGTCGACACAGAGTGATCTCCTGCTCCTCCTCGAGCCAACCAGTGCATTGCCCTTCTTGTCCTGTGACGTTGTGTTTTACTGTAGTTTGGTTTCCTTCCGGCAGGAGCGTTGCAGTCGTTCCTCACTGGGTCTCTGTGGCCCTCACCTGTTAGCCGAGGCACAGCGTGGTTATCAGGCGGATGTCCGCTCCTCGTGTCTCAAACCTACTTCTCACTCCTGTCTTGATATCCTCAACCTTCTTGGTGCCTTGATACCTGCTTGATGGGGTTCTGGGGTTCTTCTACTCCCCAAGCCCGGCCCGAGGCCAGGTTTGACTTGAGAGTTTGGTCCACCAGGCTGTTGCTTGGAGCGGCCCGCAGGCCCACATACCCACCACAGCCCGGTTGGTCCGGCAACCGGGCTGTTGCCCTTTGGTGCCTTCGTGGCTGTTGCTGGTGTCTGCATCAAGGCCGCTGCTGGTGCTCACAGTTGTGGGTAAGGTCACTTATGCAAGTTTTTGCGAGCGGGTTGGTCGTTGCGGTCAAAGCCAGATATTTTATATCCAGGGAAACTCACATGACATGTCTGTGTTGCGGTTTGTGGCCTCAGGTGTCCCAGTGACGCAAACTTACTGGCGAGGGAAATGTGTGAGGGAAGGAGGGAGGATAATGTGAGTGGGTGAGATAGTTTAGTGTGAAGAGACAGGAGGAGTGAAGGTAGTACTGTAAATACTTGTAAACTATTTTGATAGTTCTTCTCTTATCTGGCTTGTAGCCAGCCTGATTGGTGAGTTCCTGGTCTATGAGGCTGTTTGTGTTTTGTAGCCCGCAGGTCCACACGCTGATTCGATAATTCCAGCTCAAAAAACTTGTCCACGTTAGCTTGAACGCTTCTACTATCATTCCGGGGATATTTCATGTGCTTACTGGCAGAAGACTGAAGAGTTGCGGGGCTCGTTATGTTGCACTGTGTTCTCTGATCGTACTTATGACACCCTGACTTTTGATTGGATATTTTTCATATTTCCTGCCATCTTTCAGTCCACTATGTTGACATTTCGTTGTGGGAGGAGAGGGGCCTTATTGTACGCATACAATCGAAATGCAACGTTCTTTGTAAGAGGACAGGTTGAACGTCCACCCATGTTCTCTGGTTTTAACGTTTCTCATATTGATCAGTGCACATATTGAATATTTAACATATTGAACATTGCATATTCGTTTAATTATTTTTCATTTTCAAATTACGTCCTTATTTGGCGTAGCGCATAAGAGCGAAAATCGTCTTAATTTGTTAGAGGTTGGGTTGCTCACAAGTCAATCCTGGCTTGGGGAGTAGAAGAGCTCCCAGACGCTCATCCAGATACACTCTAGGTATTACAAGACATGACTGGCGTAGAACACTGGGAATACCATCGACTAATATCATACTTAATCGTTCTTCACACTAGTTATCTGCCCTTCTGCACATTGTTTTTTTTTATACAAATTTATGGTTACGGGAGTCTTCATTTGTAGAATTGACACTAACCTTTCCCGTCAGTCTGACCTTTAGGTTCATGTTGTTTGGGCAGGTGAAGGGGGAAGCGTTGTGGCCTTTCCCAGCCATTTACTTATTGAAGTCACAAGCTCGGGAGAGTGTGTTCTCATCTTTTTGAGCATGAAGGATCGAACTTCGGATCTTGAACTGCCGGTCGACGAATGTGATGTCTTCTTTTCCACATTTTTTTTATTATAGTCGTATAGAAATCTCTGTATGGTACCATATTAACGTTTACTACCTCCACCTCATGCCATTTACTTACGAATTCTTCTTATTATTATTATTATTATTATTATTATTATCACACATAAATGACATTAACGTGATATATATCATGAGAAAATCCACTAGGGCCAAGATCCATACATTGCCAAGCCAAGTATGTGGCTTGGCAATGTCACGATGGTAGGTTCGCGGCCACCTCATAGTCCTAGTGGATTCTCTATTATTATTATTATTATTATTATTATTATTATTATTATTATTATTATTATTATTATTATTATTATTATTAATTTACACAAGTGTCTAATTACAGTGAATACTTACTAAATGTTTGATTTTTGTTGTGAAGTCACTTAATTATGCAGGGGGAGGATACATAAGCGTTTCCTTTCATCAATAAAAATGTTAATATTTTACTTGACCCTTCTACGTGATTTCGGTTTCTACCATTGTCTTATAAGTTTACATGGTCCGGTAACTTCGACACTGAAATTCACTCGTTCAGCTATGCTAGGCCATTTCTGTACATTGGGTACATGTTGACAATTCCAACGATGACTGACTCTGTTTTCTGTCATATTATCATAATGAATTCGGAACCCTCCTGACCACTCCATCCCATGTGCATGTGCGCTTGCTTTTGTTTTGGTAGGAAGGTGGTGTTCCATGGTCGGTGAGTGTTTGTGTGTGTGTGCCCGAGTGTGTCATTCATTTCCTGTGAAATCATAGCCTTGGTTTCTTCCGCGCCGTGCTGTGTTGGTCGCTGGTGATAGAGGCACTGTTCTCCCTGACCCTTCACGTTAATACTTTTTTTTTTTAAAGTAGCTGGGTCATAGAGGCATATCCGAGTTCCTAGATCAGGAGTGGTCTATTATTTTTGGCTGGCGAACAACTACTTGAATTGCGGCTGGTGAACTTGTACAGTTCACCAGCCGCACACTTTAATATTGATGAAATTAACCACTTGTACAACAGTGCCCACGATATGGTTTAATTATCATGGGACTTCTTAATGAATAATGAAGAATAGAAAGACAATATTTTTTCTGCAATCGTTTTTCTGAGTTCAGTTTTAATTTTGTTAAGCAATTAAATGTTTTTACTTGTCACATTTGTTCCGCCATTTAAAGAGCAGAATAACGTAGCTGTCACAGCTGGAGAAATTGCTGCTCAAATCCACTCAATACAACATATATATTTTTGGTATCCCTTAATATTTTAAATCTGTATTTTTTAGAGCGCAGGCGGGAAAGATGCATACTAATTTACATTTGGAAACTATTAGAAAGGACTGCTTCTAAATCTGCACACGGAAATAACGCCCCATGAAACGAGGAGGAATGGCTGGGTGTGCAATATAGCCCCTTTGAAAAGCGGAGGTGTGATAAGTACGCTGATAAAGAACTCTTAACACCAAGGGTCCAAGCCTTTTTCAACACTACACATAAAGGGGCATAACTGGCCGACCTCTCGTGCTGGTCAAAGAGAGAACTTCATAAACACTTCCAAAGGATACCTGATAGCTAGGGTGTTATTCATACATCGGGTTGCGAGCAGCTGTACCCAACAGCCTGTTGACCAGACCATCTTCCAGCGAGAGGGGCACCGCTCCTATGCCAGGTAAGTCCACTACGGGCTCTCTATAGCCCGTGCTACTTGCCCCGCTCCTTGCCAGGTAAGTCCACTACGGGCTCTCTATAGCCCGTGCTCCTGCCCCGCTCCTGTGCCAGGTAAGTCCACTACGGGCTCTCTATAGCCCGTGCTACTTGCCCCGCTCCTGTGCCAGGTAAGTCCACTACGGGCTCACTATAGCCCGTGCTACTTGGAACTTGTTCCGAGTAGCTGAATCTAACAACATCATCTTCCAGGAAGCCTGGTCAGAGACTGGGCCACGGAACGTTGATCCCCGGAACAACAACAGATAGAAGTTACATTTACCGGTCTTTGTCGTAAATTCTCATGATTTCCAAATACAATGTTACTTTCTCCAGTAAGTGGTCTTGTGTTGATGGGCGACCGGGTCAGTCATCTGAGTATGAATTGTGCATATCATTTTCGGTAATAGTACCCAGCAATGCCAAGGTTAACCCGGTATCAGGGTTCCCAAGACAATCCCTGATAGTTAAAGCAATAAATGTGGGAGCCTCCGGAATACAAATCTGCCTTTAGATTGGGTTTTCCATGTCAGTATATAACAACATTATTTTGAGCTGGAAACTACAGGAAAAAACACTGTTTCCAATTTCATGGGGGTTGCCATGGGATCTGAATCCTCTTAAATGGAGGGGGGGGGGNGCTTATCCAGCTGGACTAAACCTAACCCCTCTTACCCTCGTCATTGTCCACACCTGCTGCTGCTGCTTGACAATAACACAGTTTAACCTCGGCTTAGTTACAGTGCCTGTAACCAGCACCTCATGAAATGATTACAGAAAGCAGCACTGATGGTACCTGTGGTTCCTAAGGTGAGGCGTCGAGATGCAATCTTTGATGGCCTCGCCACCACTGTTGGTGCTTACGGCTGGCAGTTTAACATAGGCACCACAGCTCGGTTGATCTGATACTCTTTGTAGGTATTTATGAAATTGCATCTTGTCAACAATTAGAAACCTGTTGATATTGCTAGTTAGATTTATAGTGTGCAAGATGGATGAAGCCTTGGGTTCTTAAATGTTCATATAATCATCCATTAATGTACTTATTGCACAACCTGCTTTTCAGTGGGACTATTTAGCACAGCCGCAAGCCTCCTGGTCTCGTTTGGAACTATTTCAGTGTGGAGAATTAACAATAATCCCACATGCACACTACTCATTCTCCCTCCTAATTCCCTTCGTGCACATTACTACCACCACCTCCCATCATTACCACCACTGTGCAATTTACACATACACAGGTATTTTTAAATTATTAAACAGTTATCCTATTCTTTTTCTTTCAGGTGAGTGGGTGTCCACTAGTGTGAGATACACCCACTGGTGTAGACTGAGGGAGAGCACGCGAGGTGTGGCGAGTGTACGTCTCCACCTGGCCAGGTGCCGCCACACTACACTTTGCTACACTACATTCCTCATTAACTTTCATTTTCGTTGCTTCCTGGGCTTATTCTCTGCTATAACGGGGTTACCGTGAGGTAGTTCCGAGGATGAATGTCTACGACCACGCCGTCTGGTTTGTGGTCTGGTCAACTAGGCGCAGCTGCTCACAGTTTGACGTGTGAATACAGCCCGGTGTTTGCTATATGTTTTAATTATAGGTGTAGTAGAGGGTTGTTAGCAAGGAACCACGTGATTATCTTGCGCTGGTTCCAGGGACCAACGTCCCCGCGGCGTTGGACAAAAATTTAACATTCATCGAAATATTTATTGCTATATTTGGGGTTTATATCTGTACGTGTCCGGAAATCGTCAATAGGTACTGTATTGGTACATTTTTTGCATTATATGTCTCGAAAGCTATTTAAATGTGTGTGTAATGATTTATCATTGTATATTTGGAAAACAAATTTTCCGTATTATAAATGTTGTAACAAGTGGTAAGAAATCCCTCCTCCCCTCCAAAATGTCGCTGAAACCTAATGCTTATGTTTTTTAATTACTCTAATCTAGTCATAGTTTAGAGACACTGTGACATTGATTTCCTTCGACCGTTTATTACTCGTCGCCTCGATAGGTTTGGTGGGTTGCTTGGGCTCCTACCTTTCTGGTAGACAAAAAGTTGCATATTTTACCTATTGGTATATTGAGTAAATGTGTGTTTGCTGAGAAGAACAGGAAAACGCAAATAATATACAAAACGAATGCAGATGGAGGCGGTGACGTCCCCATTGACCTGGGGAGGTGCACACACAACACCCCCTTCCCCCCACCCCAGCATACACGCCTCCACTCAGCACTACTACATCCCATCACTACTACATCCATCACTACTACTCTTACCCCCTCCCAGTAATACTTGTACACAATCCCCACCATCATTACTGCGCCATAATCGCCACAGTGTTATAAGTGGGAGGTAAGCAAGGCGAGCACTATAACAACGTAACCACATCACTGCTAGTTCATCACCATCCTTTACTGCCAGCGACATTTCTTCACCAGCACTAGTTTAGCACCACTTCACCAGCACTAGTTTAGTCGAGATGACAGTTTAGCACCACTACACATGCATACCTATACACCTCCACCCTCTTCCTGTAGTCATCGTCACCCGCCCGTTAATTTTGACCATGACGAGGCTTCAGCGCTACCCGTCCGTCCAGCACGAGATTCCCGCGTTTGGTCGACATATTTCTCATATTTCTCTCTGTGGAGAACTTTATAGCGTGAGTCGGCAGTGTTGGCGCGGACCGTAGTCTGGGAAGTGTACGATACGCCCCCGCCTCTCGCTCATCTGCGGCTGTTTAATGTCAATTCTATACTGACTAGCAGCAGGCGCGTCCAGAAGCACCGCCGCTCTCTAACGTTTAATGTCTTTTCTCTGGTCTACCTTTTGGCGCTTACTGGGTCAACGCCTCCGCGACCCGATTTCTGATTGGGCGTCAGTCAGGTTATTAGTGTTGGCAGCTCGTAGTTCGACGTCCGGTTGATCAGGCACCCTAAAGAAAGTAAGGTAACTATCGAGAGAAAGCGCTAAGCCTTTACGACTAAGCACTTGATGAGAATACAAGTTTGGGATTGGGCGGAGGTGATAAATTTTTTCGTCGCCTGTACACGGCTTCAGGTGCGTCAATTTCATCTTCAGCACACACTATTTTAACTTCTGTCATTGTACTTGTCCCATGACACTTTCGGCCTCGGATTATGTTGATTGGTAATGCGGATTATAAACCTAAATACTCTGGTGCGTTCTTAATTAATTTTTCACTCATTCCCAGTTTTATGTATTTTGTTGTTGCGATCTTGGTCGCGTCATTCGTTTCACTCGGACGAAAACCTTAAGAAATTACGAGAGGAGATTGAGAGGTGCGTGGTTATTATGAGTATGTACTGTACTTGAAATATGGCGACTGAGGTTTGAAGAACTGGTTGAGAGGTCTCTTCACTGGCTGAGAACACCTGTGGTAGTGAACTGGCGGGGAGTTGGCTGAGGCTCTGGGGAGCCAGGCTGGGGGAAGGGCGCCTGGGTGGGGGATCAGCTGGGGGGAGTCAGCGGGGAGCAGGCTAAGCTGACTGGACCGTACTATATCCCTCTAGATCTAATTACAGGCGCAGTCCACATCTCGTTTTCTTTCTTTTTGTGTTTTCATTTCTTTATTATGCACCTCATACCCATCCCGTGGGCGGTGGAGGAAAGGTTACCGAGGCACATAATGATTTCAGAAACTGAACCCATTAGTTCGTTTAGCTAAGCAAGTCACAATATTGTGAAGCTAGTTACACAGTTCTTTATACTACACAAACACACACACACACACACACACACACACACACACACACACACACACACACACACCACACACACACACACACACACACACACACACACACACACACACACACATACATCCACACATCCATCCATCCATCCATCCATCCATGTACACAATTACATGTACATATCAATAATCTTTTTATATCACGAGTGATTCAACAAGAGGCTCACTACAGTCTCTATACAAGGTGCTTTACATCTGAGATGAGTCACGCAGTTACTTTCTATTTTGTTTTTCCAACAAGGAAAAAAAGCAAGCTATTGAATAGTTAACACGTCTGGTGTCTCAAGCAGTCGTTTAGACCACGTTAACAAGATAATCCTGGTCCCGGGCAGGGCTTGCGTAGTACACCACCTGATATCAAGTACCGGATAACAAATCAGTGTTCTCTGGGCTTTGTACCACCACGCACAAGTTCACATCACAGTATCATAATCACCCAGAAGTCAGCGTGGTTGGGCCACTACCCTATACCTCCTGTACCACCACGCACAAGTTCACAGCACAGTATCATAATCACCCAGAAGTCAGCGTGGTTGGGCCACTACCCTATACCTCCCCCTCCACGTTATATCCCAATCTTTGTTCAAGACTTCCTGCATCCTTATCCTATATTTGCATCCCCTGCTAGCGCCACGGTCACCGGAACTGGAGTGAGTGCAGGCTTGCGGGGCCGCGAGTGAGTGCAGCTTGCGGGGCCGCGAGCGAGTGCAGGCTTGCGGGGCCGCGAGCGAGTGCAGGCTTGCGGGGCCGCGAGCGAGTGCAGGCTTGCGGGGCCGCGAGCGAGTGCAGGCTTGCGGGGCCGCGAGCGAGTGCAGGCTTGCGGGGCCGCGAGCGAGTGCAGGCTTGCGGGGCCGCGAGCGAGTGCAGGCTTGCGGGGCCGCGAGCGAGTGCAGGCTTGCGGGGCCGCGAGCGAGTGCAGGCTTGCGGGGCCGCGAGCGAGTGCAGGCTTGCGGGGCCGCGAGCGAGTGCAGGCTTGCGGGGCCGCGAGCGAGTGCAGGCTTGCGGGGCCGCGAGCGAGTGCAGGCTTGCGGGGCCGCGAGCGAGTGCAGGCTTGCGGGGCCGCGAGCGAGTGCAGGCTTGCGGGCCGCGAGCGAGTGCAGGCTTGCGGGGCCGCGAGCGAGTGCAGGCTTGCGGGGCCGCGAGCGAGTGCAGGCTTGCGGGGCCGCGAGCGAGTGCAGGCTTGCGGGGCCGCGAGCGAGTGCAGCTTGCGGGGCCGCGAGCTGAGTGCAGCTTGCGGGGCCGCGAGCTGAGTGCAGCTTGCGGGGCCGCGAGCTGAGTGCAGCTTGCGGGGCCGCGAGCTGAGTGCAGCTTGCGGGGCCGCGAGCTGAGTGCAGCTTGCGGGACATTGGCACATCACGTTAATATGATTTCATTGTGCATGTAATGCATAGTATTTTTAATACATTCGTCTATTCTGTAAAAAAAATGCGACGTATTAGGCATGAAGACTCGTTGATAGATCAACATGAAGCCGTAATAGGCCTATGAAAATTTCACAGAAGCAACGTCAGTCCGTAATATTTGCCAACGTTCAGTGGTAAGTCAGCAAAAATAGGCAAAGTCCCTTTCATAAATAGCCTCGTAATAGTTGAATTGAATGGCTTTGTACGTTTCTGATTAAACAGGTGCATTATTTACGGAGTGGGAAATAGAACGGGCTAAATTCCAGTGCAGGTCTAAATCTCAAGGCAGAGGCGTCTAAGGCGTGTAAATCTTAAGGCAGACCGTGCAGAAGCGTGTAAATCTTAAGGCAGACCGTGCAGAGGCGTCTAAATCTTAAGGCAGACCGCGCAGAGGCGTGTAAATCTTAAGGCAGACCGTGCAGAGGCGTCTAAATCTTAAGGCAGACCGCGCAGAGGCGTCTAAATCTTAAGGCAGACCATGCAGAGGCGTCTAAATCTTAAGGCAGACCGCGCAGAGGCGTCTAAATCTTAAGATAGACCGTGCAGAGGCGTCTAAATCTTAAGGCAGATCGTGCAGAGGCGTCTAAATCTTAAGGCAGACCGTGCAGAGGCGTGTAAATCTTAAGGCAGAGCGTGCAGAGGCGTGTAAATCTTAAGAAAGACCGTGCAGAGGCGTCTAAATCTTCAGAGCGTGCAGAGGCGTGTAAACAGCGTGTTTGACCAGGCCGTCAACCAGGAAGCCTGGCCAGAGACCGCACCGCAGTGACAAGGAAACCGGTCACCGCGCACCCCTGCCAAGGTAACACGTACGTGTGTGGGGGGAAAATTGGTACACACAAATATAAAGACGAGATAGACCATAAGATATTATGTCAAGTGAAATATTGGAAAAACATGACAGGGATATTGACAAGCCAGGTCCCAACTTGGCATAGCAAAATGACAGTGTACCAGAGCGAATGATACAGTACGAAATGCAGAATACCTCCATTGAAGAGTAGGGATGTCATAGGCACTATCAGAGAGAACTGTATGACTATCAGAGAACCACGGCTATCCAATATCCTCCCAGCTAACGTAAGAAATGTTGTCGGGAGACAAATTGATGAGTTAAAGAAAAAAATTCGACACGTTCTTTACAAGAAGTGCCAGAGTAACCCCCAGTTGTAGTGAATATGTGGGTCTGGGGGACGCCACAAGCAACAACCTGTTGTAAAATGTTATTACTAGTCAAGGCAAGCCTCAGGCCGGGCTTAAGGAGTACAACTTCACAACCCATTCCAACTATACTCCAGTGGTGGTGGTTGGGGGGGGGGGAGGCAACATCAAGGGGTGGTTGGCGGGGGGGGGGGGATCAAGGGGGTGGTTGGGGGGGGGAGAGGCAGCATCAAGGGGTGGTTGTGGTGATTGGGGGGGGGGGGTAGCGACGAGAGTAAGGACCGTGGGGAGGGGGGAGAAAATCAGACCGGGGAATGAGTGGATGAATGGAGTCACGGCTCAAGTGTTGGGGTTGTGGGAGGATGGGGTGTTCTGGTGCACTCCATCCTCCTGTTATGATAGTACCTGTTGTGACGCTCGTCAATAGTCACGAATTCGTACGTACTTAACTTTTAGAGAGTAGTATACTGAGGGTTATCTTGAGATGATTTCGGGGCTTTAGTGTCCCGTGACAGCTGACTAACTCCCAGGTACCTATTTACTGCTAGGTAACAGGGGGCATCAGGGTGAAAGAAACTCTGCCCATTGTTTCTCTCCGGCGCCCGGGATCGAACTCGGGACCACAGGATCACGCGTCTAGTGTTCTGTCCTCTCAGCCACCGGCTCCCATACTAACTAGTAAGGAATTCTTTTAAAATGAATGAAGCTAAAAAACAAACATAAATAATCCTAGGCCTAGTATAGCACATATGTACCATATTAAGCCTCTGATATTGTGTATTACGCCTATTTACTTTGTCTAGGTTATTAGGTTAGTTTAGTTTGTCAAAGCAACACAAGTAAAAAATAATTTTCCGCATTGTCCAACTCAGCAGTTCAGATTTCTACTTTCTAATTTCATTGTACGTTGGTATATGTACTATGGTCCTCATCATAAGTACTACCAAAACAGGAGGATGGGCTGTCTAGTGAGCTGTATGACTGTTGTCGATTATGAGCTAAGCGCAGGCGGCGAGGAGTACTACAGGTGGTGGGTGGCAGAGTACTACAGGTGGTGGGTGGCAGAGTACTACAGGTGGTGGGTGGCAGAGTACTACAGGTGGTGGGTGGCAGAGTACTACAGGTGGTGGGTGGCAGAGTACTACAGGTGGTGGGTGGCAGAGTACTACAGGTGGTGGGTGGCGGAGTACTACAGGTGGTGGGTGGCGGAGTACTACAGGTGGTGGGTGGCAGAGTACTACAGGTGGTGGGTGGGCGAAGTACTACAGGTGGTGTTTTAAGACGTTATAAGACCATCAGAATAGGTGGAGGAGGAAGCGAGTGTCTCGCCCAAAGTAACAAAGTCTGAGAGCCAGGAAGGTTTTTTGTGTGTGTGGGAGGGAGGAGCGAGGGAGGGAGGAAGTCATGTCTGGCGGCAGGAAGGAGAAATAACATGACCCACCACCGGGGACCGCGAGGCTCCTCCTCAAGTTATCCACAACCTACTGTCATATTCTTCGATTGGGTGTGTTTGTTCATGTATTATGCACCCTATACCCATTGGTTGGTAGTGGACCCTATACCCATCTCTTGAGGGGCGGTGGAAATGGTTAGCAGCACATAATGGGCTCAGGAACTGAACCCCATTCTTCATTCAGCTAAACAAGTGGCAATCTTGTAATGTTAGTTACGTAATTTAATATAAGTATGAATAGTCTTTTGCAGGCGAAGAGTCACAATAACGTGGCTGAAGTATGTTGACCAGACCACACACTAGAAGTTGAAGGGACGACGACGTTTCGGTCCGTCCTGGACCATTCTCAAGTCGCTTGTGTAGCGACTTGAGAATGGTCCAGGACGGACCGAAACGTCGTCGTCCCTTCAACTTCTAGTGTGTGGTCTGGTCAACAATAGTCTTTTATAGCGGTAGTAGTTCAGGAAGTGGCCCACAGCAGTGTATATGGGGTGCCATAGGCACAAGCAGAGCACAAGCTGTATAAACATCAGAGGTCCACGGTTGTTCAACATCCTCCCAGCGAGTATAAGAAATTTTGCCGGAGCAACCGTGGACGTCTTCAAGAGAAAACTAGATAGTTTTCTTCAAGAAGTGCCGGACCGACCGGGCTGTGGTAGATATGTGGACCTGCAGGCCACTCCAAGCAACAGCCTGTTAGATCAAGCTCTCATACGTCAAACTTGTCCTGGGAAGAACTCCTCCTCTCAGAACCCCCATCAAGCAGGTATACAGAGCAGTTTACATCCGTGGCGAGGCAGTTACACTGATCAACGTTCACACACCCCATCCACCGGGCGGCAGCGCTAGCCACAAGAACGAAACCACCAACACAACACTACGCAAACTTCAGATATTTTGCTAATATTTCTGGAGCTACATCATCATCTATATAGATTAAAATGTAAATGCTCGTTTTGTTCAAAATCGCTAATCTCTGAAAGTTCCTCACCGATTGCTTTGACATTTTGATACAACGTTTCATTTGAATATGCGCATGTTTTTATATACCTACGATATAGATGCCACATCTGTGACAGGTAAAAACATTTTTTTAACAGCGCCATCTGTTGAATTTAAAATGAACATAAGCTACACTAAATATTTTACGATTCCATTTTACTGTTTACGATTGCACTGTTAAATTAAATTTTCATAGGTTTCGATATATTTTTTTCATTTTGATTTAATTATTTTGTGTGGCATTGCATTGGAATTAAACTGTGTTGTTTACCATACCACTTCGTGAGTATAGTTTATTTTTAATTTTTTCATTGTTTTTTATTTCGTTATTTTATCTGTTCTTATTTTTCAGTGATGGGAACATCAGATGGGAAACATCAGATCATTTGGGAACGCATCGGATGGGGGAGTGGGGAATGGTGGGGGAAGACGAGGGGATGGTTGGGAGGACGAGGGGACAGGGGAGGGGGGAATGGTGGGGTGTATAGGGGGACGGAGGAGGGTTGCTGTAACCGGGTACAGTAAAATTGGACAGACGTACTTCAACAGGTGGTGCAAACTCCCAGCGGTACTTGCTGCCGAGCTTGTAGCCTAGCAGTAGTAACTTCAGAAGTTTGTTAACCTAACCTGACTGGATGATTCATAGATGTGTGGCTCTTCCTGCATAATAGAATGATGATAGATGGAATAACTGGTGTGAATTTCACTTTGTCTCACGTTTACTAAGATTTTGTTGCAGTTCACGGTATATTACTGCTCTCAGACTACTCGGATGCAATCTAAGATGGCAATCAAATCTTTAAGAGCTCATGGTTTGGCTAACTCATCAGTTCTATCATATATTCCGACACCCGTATAGGAAGGAATCCATAGAGACAAGTCTGGTGTGGGGTTCTGGTAGTTCATGTACAACAATTACTGTAGTAATGTTTGTACATGATCGTCCTGATAATAAATAATAAATGAACAAATGAAGTACAGACAGTATTTGACCGTCCTGATCGTCCTCACCGGCTGTGGAAGCTTTATCTTCAGTTGCTCACTTGGCTTCCCACATCAAAAGGTGCAGCTACAACTAGGTGCACGGCGTCTAACAGCCAGGTTGACTAGATCGTCAAACACGAGGCTTGCTCATAAACCGAACCGCGGGGTAATAATGATTCTTGGGCCCAACCAGCACGAAAAGGAGTAGGAGTAACAACAGCAGTATCGGTAGTAACAGTAACAACAGCACCAGTAGTTGTAGTTAACAGTAGCAGTTAAAGGGATAACAGTAGCATCATTAACACTAACAGTAGCAGTAGTAATAATTCGTAGTAGTAACTAATATCAGCAGCATCAGCAATAGTAACAGTAACATATACACATGTCAACCCATGGTGGACAGGCCACCGAACTTTCAAACCACCTCTCTCTCTACACGCGCATCCTCTTCCTGAATTTCATCTCCCCATCCCTCTACCTCCCCCATCCTTTCCAATCCCTTTGGACATCAAAGCTAGGCACAAATAGTAACTAACAATATCAATAATAGCAGTAACAGCAGCAGTACTGGAGAGCACGTGCCTATTGTTTAAACTGACTCAACCCAGCTTGGGTCTTCACTTGTAGTTCCCAGGAATTGTCAGACACTGACATTTGTCCTTCCGTGTGTGTAAACAAATCGTTAACCAGCCCACATTGTCTAATAATGTGCTATTGTACCGGCGAGGACGTTGATCCCCGGAACCACCACATAGTAAACGTACAAATCCTGCGAAATCATCTAACCTGTGGGAATATTGCCTTAATTACATCGTTTTTTTGCGTTTATATTTCATGCGTACTAACGCAGATGTCAATAACGTGAGAGCGGGATTGTGGAGACTGGACAATGTTGTTGTTGTTGTTTTAGATTCGGCTACTTAGAACAAAAGTCCCAAAATAGCACGGGCTATGGTGAGCCCGTAGTGGACTTACCTGGCACAGGAGCGGGGCTGTAACTGTGGACTGGACAGATTGATTGATTGATAAAGATTAAGCCATCCAAAAGGAGGCACGGGCATGAATAGCCCGTAAGTGGAGGCCCTTTGGAGCCATTACCAGTACCAATAGCTGCTACTTGGGATCTGTGGATGTGGACTGGACAAGATGAGGTGCCTGTATATAGGTTTAGCATCACACATGCCAGCTGCTAGGTAGAGGGAAGGGCAGGGAAGAGGGGAAGGAAATGAGTGGAAGTAGATATACCAGCTGGAGGATAGTGGGATAACGGGGGAAGGTGAATTGAGAGTCGGCAGGTGTGCTCATTGTTCTCTTCCTGTCCTGCTGCCCTCGTACGCAGTCGGCCTTACTCACGCACTCACTTTCCGCCATGGCATGACAATGTACACACCACCACCAATGTTTTGGACAAAATTATTCCACACAGGCCCCTCTAACCATTACAGAAGGGCCTGTGTTGAAATATTGGAAGATCTCGTCAGCGTCATGTTAGGGGTATGGGCCACCCACCTTTAATACAGACATCACCGGGGCTGGAGAATGATCAACACACTGACTACAACTAGGATGTGCATATTCGTAGCAGTTTGCGATCACTACTACACAAAACATCCTGCCATCCAAAAATGATAGCGACTGTGGAAGGAATATATAAAATATCGACTGTTACACCCAAGAAAGTCAGTTTTGTACTGTTCATTTGGTTGAGGCCTGAGGAAAAAGGCAATAAACAAACCTAACTTCCGAGGCCTAGTATAATAAATGTATAGACCAAATTAGGCCTCGTATTATTTAGGCCTAGAACGTGTTAGGTTTATGGTTAGTCGGTATAATTTGTTGTGCCCTTTAGAATTCCATTGGTACGAAATTTAACTTTTTGGGGGTACCACAGTCCGTACAACCCAACACCTCATTATATAAGTAAAAAGACATGTAAAGGCTCTTTGAAAAAATTATGTCGAACGACTTGATGCTCAATGAGCATAACAAGAATCAAACATGTATCAGCCAGGTATATGGTAGGGTATATGGTAGGACCGGCGAGGCGAGCCGGTCGGCCGAGCGGACAGCACACTGGACTTGCGATCCTGTGGTCCTGGGTTCGATCCCAGGCGCCGGTGAGAAACAATGGGCAGTGTTTCTTTCACCCTATGCCCCTGTTACCTAGCAGTAAATTAGGTACCTGGGTGTTAGTCAGCTGTCACGGGCTGCTTCCTGGGGGTGGAGGCCTGGTCGAGGACCGGGCCGCGGGGACACTAAAAAAAAGCCCCGAAATCATCTCAAGATAGGGTAGATAATGCGGAACATTTACATCAAGGAATGCCACTCGGTGCCCTTATCTTTCAAATAAGCCACTTTCTCGCCTTCAGTACTGTTCGGTACTCATTTTCCCTTTCAAAGCAGTTGAGATATCTGAAATAGGAATAGGAAACGTATATTGAAAGCAGATACAGTATATTATCTAAATTAATGGTATCGTCTCAACACACTCAATATGTACTCTCTGGAATGACACAATTATTTATCACCTGCGTACATGGAAGGCCAGGTCTCAGATATACACAATAAAATAACTTGCTGGAGCGAAAGGTATTTTAGGAAATGCAAACTAACCCCAGTGAAGAGTAGAAGTGTCAAGCACAATGAAAACACTATATGAACATCCCACGGCTCTTCATCCTCCTCCCACCAAATATGAGAAATATTGGATGTGTTAAGAGACAATTGGACAAATTCCTGCAGGAAGTACTGGACCCAGCGGGTTGTAATGGATAAAAGGCTGTTGGCCGCTCTCAGTAACGGCTTTGAGATCAACTTATGTCAAGCTTGTCGCCAGGCTAGGATTTGGAAATAGAACTTCTCTTGAAACCTGTTACAGGTAAACAGCCCTTCACAACCACCCGTCACAACCACCACCATCAACGCTACCACCATCCATCACAGCCAACACCATACAGTTTCAAATGTAGATATGAGAGGAGCCCAGTAGGCTCAGGAATCTGTACACCAGTTGATTGACAGTTGAGAGGCGGGACCAAAGAGCCAGAGCTCAACCCCCCCCCCCGCAAGCACAACTAGGTGAGTACACCGCTATCACCATCCATCACAATCACCACACTTGCGCCGTCTCGCCATAAGAGCGCGACTCCCACCAATAACAATAAGCCCTTACCACATTTATGGATTTTCCAGAGGGAACATTGTTGGATCTATAATGTTCCTCCGACCAGTTTGAGTTGTTCTGAAGAGACCCCGTAACCTCCTCCTACCCTCCGGTCTCCTCCCCATCCCATCCCATCTCCTCTTCCTCATCCCGTCTCCATTTTCTTTGTGGAAACTTGAAGGTCCCCCAAGCTACATTTGTACAACAGTTCACTCATTGACACCGCTCAAAGGCTGGAGCCTAGGCCGCCGGGGTGGAAACCCAGTACTTTACCCATTCTGTTAGCGATAGGGTTATAAGTGCTGGAATATCTCTAAATCTATATTCATGCAATACCCCGTGGTTCTAAATCTATATTCATTTAATACTTCCCCGTGTGTTCACGTGTGGCCTTGTCCTCCCCTCAGTATGGAAGGGCAAGAGTTCGTGTTGATATCAGTTATATTTTCAGGGGTTTGCATATCATGCGTAAAGAAGCTGTCCGGATCTTCCACTTTCATTCTGTTTATTGGGGGTGCTACCTACCTACTTGCCAAAGATGTCCTCATAATGTTTTTTTTTAAGGGTTTCGCCAATTTCTTTGTCGTCCTCTGTGTATGGACCTTCAATTGTAATAAAAGTCCAATGCTTACGGGGGATTTCGATTTCGTGTATGTGAAGATATATCTTGAATTTATCTTTATCTCTTGTCAGGATACGAACCCATGACATAGCGCTCGCGTATCGCCAGGCGAGTGTCTTACCACTACACCACAGAGACTGTTCTCCGTAGTTCTCGTAACTATCTCAAGGTAACCACAATTAGGGCTATTCATGCCCGTGCCACCTCTTGGGCGGCTCTGATTCTTCATCAATCAATTAAATGGGTAACCACAAAGCGAG
>WNGS01092210.1:31596790-31610951 GCA_020271785.1 Procambarus virginalis
GTAAGGTGATGGCTCCTGCTGGCGTACCAGCCTGGCCGAAAAGCAAATATTGGCAGTTTGGCCTGAAGGGGTAGCTGAAGGGGGGGGGAACTATATTAAATACTTTATTCTCTTGACACTTTACAAATCAGGGACATCATCAGACAACACCGCCATGACAAGTAACTAAGGCAAAGAGATTGCAGAGCTGGTATAGCTCTTCTACAAGTGAAGCGTATACAATGAAAGTATACGCTGGTATAATGTAGTTACAGCTGACGACCTCAGTTATTGTAGACGAAAGAGTTGGAAAATAAGTGGAATCTGTAATGGTAAGAATTCGTTCTTTGATGCAATGGCAAGGAGATTGGAATGGAAACTAGAGCTGAGCAGCAGAGTCTGCCGCACCAGACACGGACATCGTCTGACTTGGGGGTTACATATAAGACACATTAGAAACTTGTGTAGTATAATCCTACATTGTTTGAGTTAGGACAGCACGTTTTGTCAATATAGATACTGTCATTGAGGTGCTCCCCCCCCTCACCATTTTGTACCCACAAGATAACGTAAAGTTGGGGGTTGTAGATGTTAATCCATTGTTTGCCAGTCAATTCACTTGAGACGGCTGCGTCTGGGTACAAGTGACGGGATGAACAACCCAGCGGGGTTCTTTCTATTGGTGGGTGTTGTACATGCTGCTATGGCGGTGGTTTCACTCACAGGATGAGTGACGCTGCCCAGTAAACTCGCCCTCTGGGGAAAAAATAAAAAAAATAAACGGAGCGTAATTATCATAAAGACTACAGTTATTACTAGAAGTTACGAGAGCACAGTTACTCATGTAAGGAAAAGTGTAGTAGGAAAGGGGCAGCATATAAAGAGAGGGAAGTGATGTGTGTGGCCTTTACAAGCACAGCTGGAGCAAATAACTAGCGAGTGAGTAAGTGTAGTCATGGCTGGGAGTGGGCAAGTGTGTGTGTGTGTGTGGATGAGCCTTCTCTGAGGAGAGATGGTGGCCGGGCTCCCGCAAGGTCGCTGCTGCCTCTCTCTTTTTCACCCCCCCCCCACTCCTTCCCTCCATTGCTCAGCTCGTGTCACCGTATGTATACCAGCGATCCCCTCTACGTGATCATCACTCACATCTGGTACTCGTCACGATAGCATACTGTGCATCATAACAATGTCCCAAGGGCAAGTGATGATATGGTTGAGGAATGAGTGTGTTTAACTTGGCCTATGACTCAGAGTTAGGGTGAGCCCACACCGCCTGCGGCACACCACTCACCAACTCTCCACCACCACCACCTTCCGCCTTACAACTGGGCTGCGCACCTGTGCGCACCTTTAACCACACACACACTTACCTTAAGTTAATGAGTGTTGTGACCGCCTGGAAGCTCTAATGCAAAGTTTCCACGTGGAATTACTGATTTTCCTTTTACTCGTGCTACACCCTGTCCCGAAGTCGTGTTATCTCGGACCTCTGCACATATTCTGGCTTATCAGCTTGTTGCAGATCTTTACTGCAACAACCACGTGAATGCACGCTATTTTTTTAATAATTGTAGACAATATTTAGTTTACTTTCGGGGATTTCGTCCAGCTTGTTTGTCGTCGTATTGAGTTTACCTCATGGCCTCGTTTGTTTACAAATTTTCTCTTAAGTTCAGACTCTGAGCAAAATTTAAAATTTAGCTCAGATTTTTCCAAAACCAAGAATCAAAATTAACCTAATCCACGATCCAGAGGAGTGGTTGCTTCCTTACCCGAAAAAAGTACATTACAAAATTACAAATACGAAAGTAAGTAAGAAAGCAATGCAGAAAGTCGTATGTTGGAGGAAGGTCCATATGTATGCCAGCGTCGCCGGCAGCCCAAGCCGTGTCCATAGCCCCCACCAACAGCCTCCACTACCGACACAGCCACCACCCCGCACCCTGGAGAGAGAGAGATACATTAACTAGCTAATTTCACATGCCACTCAGACAGCAGTAACATTTACACAACACATCCAATAGTGGACGAGTGACTAGACCTTGACCTATCCTTTCCCCCTGGGGACAACAAATCCATAGTGGCCGAGCCAATGAACTTGACCTCTTCTCTCCCCCCCCCCTCCCCAACCACACCTTAAATTCCAGTTTCCTCCTACCTCCAACCTCTCTCTCTATATTAGCCATATTAGAAAATCCATTGTCATGGATTTCAGTACCCAAGCTAGAAACGACCCCTTGACACCAAGGAAAGGTTTTTGCGAAGAGAATAGCTATATACACTCCGTACGATGCTCACCTCTACTGTGACCCCTGCACTAGAAAGGACATGAAGAATCTATATAATCGTGTGAAATTTCGTAATAGCAGGAAATATCTTCTTCCTAGCCAGCATTCAACAAGCAAGTGTGACAAAAAAAATCCTTTGTAATAATAAAAAAGAAACCTGGAACATTTCTTCACAAATGAAATATCACTTCCGTTATTGGAGTGTTCCATGCCGAGGCTGGAAGGTTGAAGTGGGAGGTGGATCAGTGTATGATAGGTTCGAACCCTCGTCCGGCCCTTGTGGATTTGTTCAGTGTATGATAGTTCTGTATAACTCTTTGTTGGGGGTGCGGGGTTAGAACATGATACTGTAGTTCTGCATACCTTTGGTGAGGCGTCGATCATTGTATGATCTGTATACCCTAGTTGGGGACAGGAAGCATGTTCGGCTTATCGAGTTCCCCCCTACACAAGGACTAAACGGTAACATGCCAGTTCAAGGGGCGTGACGCTATTTAAATACGTGATAACGTTGTAGAGTGAAACAGGTTTTCCTTCAGATAACATGGGTGACATCATTTGTATAATGGGCGAGGAGGAGGAGGAGAGGTGGCTGAAAGAGCGAATCCATAATTGCAAGAAGTCGTCTTGGATACAAGTACTGTACTCGTGGGGATTTGAATGGAACAACAATTGAGGGATGAAGTTGCAGAATTTGCAGTATGAGTGAAGGCGGGCATCGTCTGGACCCACTACCCGAGTGTGTGTGTGCTTATCTAAAAGACGTTACAAATATGTACACTAAATAACCTCTATAAAAGCTATCTTTCCTTAGTACATTTCATTTGGTTACTACCCTTAAGCTAAAAAAATAAAATGCTGTTAACATCCTATGACTCGTATGAACTTCAAGTTTCCATCCATGTCCTTTTGCTCTGTCCTTACCTTGTACTAAACATTTCCTCTTCGTTAACCTTATTTCCCGAGAATCGTATATGTCGCTATCATGTCTACGTTAGCCTTTCCTAATAGTTTTATCTTCGCAGTTCTGGTACGTGTATGTGCTGCTGAATATGTTCTGTGTATGTGAGCACTGGTGCTTGATTAGACAATTGTATTTGTGCCTAGGGCACCTCTACACTTCATTGTATCTTTTTGCCTTTCGCTATGGGTTATATTATCTCCCATATCTTTTATGTTGCTGTTGCAAAGGCTTCTCTTGTTTTCGCACTGTTTAGTGGATGATCTTGCTTCCTCCGCAGTCATTAATTTTTATTTATCTGGGTTTAAGTCGTTTTGATTTGATTTTGATAGATTTTGATTACAAAACTAAGTTTTGTAATCAAAATCTATCAATCCTGATAGTTTCCCTTCCCTTCACCATTCCTTACGTTTATCCAGGTCGTCCTTTATTTATTTACTATCTCTATGTGTATCTAGAGTGCACGCAGGAGAGAGACATAATATGGAAATCCTAGAAGGACTTGTTCCAAATCTGCACACGGAAATAACACAACACGAGACCAGAAGGTATGACAGAATGTGCACAATAGCCCCGTTGACAGGCAGAGGTGCAATAAGTATGCTGATAGAAAACTGTCAACATCAAAGGCCCAAGACTTTAAAAGACTCCCTCTACACATGAGGGGCATAACTGGGCCGACATCTCAGTGTTCAAAAGAGAACTTGATAAACACCTTCAAAGAATACCCGATCAACCAGTCTGTGATTCATACGTCAGGCTGCGATCAGTCGAGCAGTCGTGACGAGACCACCACCAGGACGCCTGGATAGAGATGAACGACATGAGATTCAGAAATAAGTAGTGTATTTTTGAAGACTAACAAGAAACAGAAGCTCCCCTATGACTCTGTAATGTCCCCATTGGTCAAACTATTATGTATTAGCGATAAGCCACCATTAATGTATGATGACTTACTGTAAATATGTAGCTCTTGAAATAGCACTCACTCTGTAACTACTGCTGACTTGTAAATATAAGGTGTGAAGGATAGATGTAGTGTTAATGTAATAATCTAAGATGAGTCTTGATAAAGACTTTTGTGCCCTCTGTAATGCTTTTGCGCTACCGCTACAGGATGAGTATGGGTGCACAATAAGCTAGCCGCCTTGGCGGCAACACTCAATCAATGGTCTGTATGCCCGGGCCTGGCGGGGGGGGGGGGGACGTTGTTCCTCGGAATCATGGAAAGGTAACCTAAATGTAAGGTTCCTACTTCATTAGTTTTGCATTCTCCATCATGTATGAGGGCAATGCGTAAAAACTCTGACTTGACTTCAGTCGAATCATCAGGACCACTAGAAGATCATTTAAGAGGATCACAATCGACTTGAGAATGGACTAGACGGACCGAAACGTCGTCGTCCCCCCTTCATTTTCTAGTGTGTGGATTGATCACATACTTCAGCCACGTTATTGTGACTCATTGCCTGCATCACTTGAATACCCGTTTGCATTGTTTGTTACCGTGTCGTGGTCTAAGGCGTGTGTTTGGAAGTACCCGGAGCATAGGTTCGACTCCTCTTCGCGGCTCCTACTAATTTTGTCATTGATGCATCACATTAATGTGATTTCTTTGTGCATTGGCTGCCCGCCATTACTTCGGGACTCACCTTTGTCTATTGGCAAATATTTCCATGGGGAAATATTTCAAAGGTCTTGGCGCTTTTAGTCTCGTCCAGTTCCTCTGAATTGCTTCACCCTTTCACTTCTGCCTCGTCTAATCTTGTCGGGTAGTTGCACAGTCTCTCTCTTGTACTTTATGGTAGTTACATGTTCAATTTTGAAAACATTCCAAAATCTTTCGTAGAGTGCATCACATACTTATCATTTTTCTGTATGTCCTCCACATTTATGTTTTAGACTGGACAAATAGACAATTCTCGTTCTGTTACAACTGTGCAATAGTTTTGTTCTTCTTTTACCCTCGACGCTGGGTCTCTCTCATATTACTTCCACACGTACTTTCGTACACTATCATACAATTTGTTCATCTTTTTTTTTCATTTTTGTTGCCATGGTGTTTTTCTTGTATCTTACAGCCTTTTCCGTGTCCGTTTACTCGCCTTTTTTTTGTACCGAGGCTCACTTTACTGAACCATGGGCTGATTTCCTTACTGTTTACCTTTAGGTGTATATGTGAGGATTGGTATCCTCCCCCGGCGTCCCCAGTACTTCCTGGTGAAGAAGTCCATAGTTTATTATATTGTCTTCCCCCCCCCCCACAGTTTTCTCTTCTGGTTAGTCCCTGGAAGTGTGCGTGCAGCGTGTGAACAAAATCTCATTTAATCTGTGCATCCGCACAAGCCAGCCTTTACCTTTATTTTGGAGAAAGTAGGTCAAGGTCAAACTTGTGTGAAGGCGGGAAGAATCGGGTGGGCTGGTGGCCTTGATGATTGTTGCATCTCCTCATTACAATCACGATCAAACCACCTCGTTAAAAGGAAATCGTTTATAGTCAAGCTAAGTTCTTTCTTTTTTGTTGTAACTTTTGGCTAATGTTATTTTGTCCAATCCGACCTTATCATTAATGCATATGGTATTTGGAGTGTGGTGAGTGAGTAGATTCAGTGCCAGTGGGCACAAGATGGAGAGGCGTGGCCTGTACTCACCTAGTTGTGCTTGCAAGTGTTAAACTTCGGCTCTTTGGTCCCGCCTCTTTACTGTCATTTCTGTCACAGTGCTCGTATGTTTTGACTTTTTTAAGTTTATTTCTTTAATTTAGCATTACCCACAAACATATTAACTTCCTCATTCTGGTCACTTACAACTTAGCTTGCTTCCAGTTACACCTGGTAGGAAGATAATGATTGTAAATAACGCATCACGTATTTCAGTTATTAAACACGTATGCCCTTCCCCCCCGTGAGGATGACCCCTGGTTTACAAGACCAGTGCTCTACCCCTGCAGGCCGTCCTCATAAACAAAGGCCAAAGTCCATTCCATGCACCTGCCAAACCCCCCTGTTTATGAATGAAAAACGTTTACACACGACTCACAACTGATTGACGTCCGAACATTTCCGCAACAAGTGCTTTGATGACGATTTTTGTTCGAACCACAACTCTGTGAATGCTTCACCCACGTACTCAGCCCGTCCTCCAAACAAATACCCAAAAGTGATTCCATGTACCCCCTGTGATTCCAAACCCCCTGTTTATGAATGAAAAACGGTTTACACACGAGCCACAACTCTATGAATGATTCACCCACGTACTATAAATACAAATAATCGCCAACAGAACCTAAACACCTAACCTAACCTATGCCTATGTATGCACAATATGCTAGTATATTATAATACAGTATTAATTTAGATTTGAGAACATTCTCGTTTTGAATGAACAGCATGTAAAAATTTATGAATGCGTCTGTGAGGTCGACCGAGGGTTGCACGTACAGGATTGATGGTTTGCACGTACAAGATGGGTTGCACGTACTACAAATACAAATAATTAATCGCCACCAGAACCTAAACACCTAACCTAACCAGTGCCTAAATATTCACAATATGCTAATATATATAATAATATTAATTTATATTTAAGACAAGTTCTGTTTTGAATGAACAGCATGAATTGATTCAATTGATGAATGCTTCTTTGGGGTCGACCGCTGGATAGAAGGGACTTGGTGTGAGCTACCGTTCACAGGATGGGTATGGGGGTGCACAATAAACTAGCCGCCTCCGGCGGCAACAATCAATGGTCTGAGGAAGTGTTGGCCTGAGCTAAGGAGGCGGTTACCTATGATGGGAGGTAAGCGTGAGACGGTGCATGGTAACTGAGGTGGGAGACTGTTGAGACAGCTAGTAGTAACCATGGGTGGTGGAGTGGTCATGTCAACACCAGTCACAGTTGGTACCCGATACTCTCCGGTGTCTGTGTCGTCTCCTGCCTCCCGTGTCATGCACTTGCTTATAGCTTTACCAGCTGTTCCTTTTCACCACCGGCGGTGTGACCTCGCCATCTGCGTTATAATACTAGTTGTCTCTCTTTAGATTGTGCTCAACCTGAAGTAAATGTGCACGGAATTAACCGCTGCTCCAGCACTCTACTTCAGCTCTTCGTGTTCCACTGGTGGTTGATGGTGCTCGCTCCGGGTGTGAGATGGTGCTCGCTCCGGGTGTGAGATGATGCTCACTCCGGGTGTGAGATGGTGCTCGCTCCGGGTGTGAGATGGTGCTCAAGCGCCCACGTCCCTCAAGAACTGACTCCGTGATCTTGACCTCTGATCTTTGTTATATACCAAAATGTAGCGCGGTGGGGTCGGGTCACGGTTGGTCTTTGTGTTGGTGGCCTGACTACCTTGTTATCCTGCGGTGGGTTGTGAGAGATGGTCCAGCCTCTACGTACTGCCCTAGCTGTGCTTCTGGGGTTGAGCTTCAACTCTTGGGTTCCGTCTCTCAACCTTCAAGCTAATGTACTGGTTATTGGGTGGTGGGGGTGTGTTGCACATTGTTGTCACTCACGTACAGTATTTACCCGCTCACCTTCACCACTCGTGTACCTGCTCACCTTCACCACTCCCATACACGCTCTTCACTATCACTTGGAGGGATAATGCTTCATGCCTAAGGTTTTCTCATGCTCAGGCATCCATTATGTTCATACTTTCAAAAGGGGTTCGAACCGAGTAATCACCATACTCTGGTCGTGATAGCATGTTGCAAGTGCAGCTAAAATAGTAACCGATTCTACAACCTGTTGTTCCGCAGAAATTTTGTGTTTATATTTCTTTTCCAGCGGTAAATGACTTCGGGTCCCCAGTTTTTCACATTGAGCTTTAATTGTAATCGTAATAACACAACACAACGACGACAACATGCGATTGTCTTGGAATCTGTCGGTAGCCCTTTCTGCAGGCTTAATACATCAGTGATTTGTGGAGTGTTAGAGGGGCTGTGGTGAAGGTAGCAGTGGTGGCTTCACCGCCGGGGAGTGTACATTCACTCATCGTACCTGGCTCCATCTCCACACCTCTAGCGAGAACATTTAATACTGCAAATGGCTCTAAACAACAGTGGGATTGGAGTTTATTTTATTTAGAGCTTTGCAATAACTTGTAGCGAAGTAGCGCAGTTAGCTTGCCTGCAATTGGTCCTGGGTTCTATTTCCAAGTGGCGAGAGACGTTTTGTCACGTTTCCTTACACCCGATACTTCCGTTCATCTAGCAGTACATTGGAGCTCGTCGATTGTTGTGAGTTGGGATCCTAGAGAAAGGTCATTCGTTGGTTAAGGGACCCTCATAAGCCAAGACATCTTTGTGGTTAGTGGTGGTAGTGGTGGAGCCGAAACCATCGCCGCCAGTATGGTTGTTTAGGACTCTTAGAGCATCCTGCACCTTCCCCTATGCTTCTCTACCCGCATGTGTTACCCACCCATGTGTTACCCCCAGCTCTTGTTCCAACCCGCTCATCGTGTTACTGGTGGCTGTGATTGGTGGTTTCTCTCCTGTAGTTTAATAATGACAGCATTGTTTTGGTGGTTTCAACTGGGACCGGGAATTTAATGTAGCGGCGGTGGATGCAATTGTCTTTGTTGTTGATGTGGTTCGGTCTGTCTAGATTGCCCAGTTGCTCGTCTGGTCAGTTAGGCTGTTGGTCCCAGCAGCTTGTTGTCAGACGTAGGCACCGCAGCCCAGTTGGACAGATAGCCTTTGAAGAGTAATTATTAACCTTCCTCTTGAACGTAATTAAGGATCTTTGGGTAATTAGGGATCTAATTGCGCAATTAGGGAACATAAGTGCCCTTATGTTTGGGGTAGAATGTGAAAAAGTCTTTGACCCTGTATTTATAGAATTTGATCATAATGTACTTATTATACCCGTACTTTTCAGTGTATATAGTTTACACATACTGCCATATCTCCTGGTCTCGTAAGGAATTATTAGTGTGTGCAGATTGGGATGCAGTCCCTTTAATATTATCCAGATACGGTATCATGCTGTATCTCGCCTGTTTTCTAATTTGAGGAATTTTAAACATTCTTATTAATTTAGGTGTTTTACTGGATGGATTCGGACAGTGAATATTCTCTCTCCATTTTCCAGGTTAGCAACTTTGTCTGTCTGCCTTGAATGGCGTTGTTAGTGTGCAACAGTATTCCACCCTACAGTACTAGTGTCCAAAAAAGTAACATCATTGACTTCACGACTCCTGTTTGAAAGGCTCTTGTTTCCAGTGTCATTTTGTATTGAATTTGGTAATAGTGTTACGCTCTTAAACTCATTATTTTGAGATTTTTAATTATCCAGGTTCCTAAACACTTCCTTCCGCGCTATGGTGCTACATAGCCTTCCCGGTTTGGTGCCTTCTATTGATAATTACTTACTTCCTTCCGCGCTATAGGCTTATGATTTACGTTTTATAAATCAGTATAGTTACTTTTTTTACAGAGGAGGAACTGGAGGGGGGGTGTGTGTGTGTGTGTGTGTGTGTGTGTGTGTGTGTGTGTGTGTGTGTGTGTGTTGTGTGTGTGTGTGGTGTGTGTGTGTGTGTGTGTGTGTGTGTGAGAGAGAGAGAGAGAGAGGAGAGAGAGAGAGAAGATAGAGAGAGAGGGGGGGGGGGCGGGCGGGCGGGTAGTGTGCACGGTGTGACGACAATGTGAGCGATAATAATGGCTGTGTTATGGGTGTGGTGGCCATGACTTTACTGTGTCTATGGTGTGACCTTGAATGTGATAGTCAGTGTTGTGTGTGAAGGTAGAGTCGGGAGTGTTGTATTTGTTGTCTGTCTGGTCAAAAGCTTGGAGCATATCCTGACCAGCCTTGGCGAGCGTACACACGGTGGTGATGATGGTGGAGGTGGGGCGACACTGGACCAGGAGAGGGAGCTAACAGCCTCTGCTAACAGTTCGGTATATCTGACTGGGGAAGTAATAGAGGAGTGGTTTTCTACATGTAGCGGCTGAAGTCGTTGGAGTCGGTTGTAACATATGCTGCGAACCCCGACAGTAATGCTAGCAACTGCCAACCCAGAGATTTTGTCCGTTGTTGGTGACATTTCGTGTTAAACAGTTCTTATGGACATTGCTGAGATAAACGATAGTGATGGGTCTGGAGAAAAAATGTAGTGAGGCATATAGATTTTTGTTATAGTTAAGCGTATTGGTATAGGTGTGGGTCCGCGGAGAGAGTGTGTGTGTGTGGGTGTGTTGTGTGTGTGTTTGTGTGTGTGTGTGTTGTGTGTGTGT
Source organism: Procambarus virginalis (assembly GCA_020271785.1). Lineage (NCBI taxonomy): Eukaryota > Metazoa > Arthropoda > Malacostraca > Decapoda > Cambaridae > Procambarus > Procambarus virginalis. The sequence continues at coordinate 31,607,251 of WNGS01092210.1, forward strand.
GTGTGGTTTTGTGTTGTGGTGTGTGTGTGTGTTGTGTGTTGTGTGTTTGTGTGTGTGTACTCACCTATTTGTACTCACCTATTTGTGCTTGCGGGGGTTGAGCTTTGGCTCTTGGTCCCGCCTCTCAACTGTCAATCAACTGGTGTACAGATTCCTGAGCCTACTGGGCTCTATCATATCTACACTTGAAACTGTGTATGGAGTCAGCCTCCACCACATCACTGCCTAATGCATTCCATCCGTTAACTACTCTGACACTGAAAAAGTTCCTTCTAACGTCTCTGTGGCTCATGTGGGTACTCAGTTTCCACCTGTGTCCCCTTGTTCGCGTCCCCCCAGTGTTGAATAGTTTGTCCTTGTCTACCCGGTCGATTCCTCTGAGGATTTTGTAGGTTGTGATCATATCTCCCCTTACTCTTCTGTCTTCCAGTGTCGTAAGGTGCATTTCCCGCAGCCTTTCCTCGTAACTCATGCCTCTTAGTTCTGGGACTAGTCTAGTGGCATACCTTTGGACTTTTTCCAGCTTCGTCTTGTGCTTGACAAGGTACGGGCTCCATGCTGGGGCTGCATCCCAGGATTGGTCTTACATATGTGGTGTACAAGATTCTGAATGATTCCTTACACAGGTTCCTGAACGCTGTTCTGATGTTAGCCAGCCTCGCATATGCCGCAGATGTTATCCTTTTTATGTGGCTTCAGGAGACAGGTTTGGTGTGATATCAACTCCTAGATCTTTTCTCTGTCCGTTTCATTAAGTACTTCATCTCCTATTCTTATCCTGTGTCTGGCCTCCTGTTTCCACTGCCTAGTTTCATTTACTTTGCATTTACCTCGGGTTGAACTTCAACAGCCATTTGTTGGCCATTCACTCAGTCTGTCTGTCTAGGTCGTCTTGTAGCCTCCTACTATCGCACTCAGTTTCAATCCTCCTCATAATTTTTGCATCATACGGCAACATTGAGAGAAACGATTCTATACCCTCTGGGAGATCATTTACATATATCAGAAACAGTATAGGTCCAAGGACTGACCCTGCGGGACACACTCGTAACGTCTCGCCAATCGTGAGACCCTCACCCTCACACATCTGTGTGGTGTGTGTGTGTGTGTGTGTGTGTGTGTGTGTGTGTGTGTGTGTGTTGTGGTTGTGTGTGTGTTGTGTGTGTGTTGATGGCATTACTGGGGGTGTGAAAGTTGGTGGGGTGGGGGTGGTTGGGGGGTCACCGGAGACCTTGTCCTGGTGCATGGCGGCAGTGACTCAAGCCTCGGCTAAATCAACACCATCAAGTTGGGGTGTGTGGGTGGGGTGGGGGGAGAGCTGAGAAAGTGGGTACGATGCGAGAGTGGGGGGGGGGGGTTATGGGGAAGGCCAGGGCCATCTTGAAGAGAGACTACTCAAGTTGTATAAGGAGCCGTGTGGAGAGACTGACGTATGAGGATGCAGCTCAACACACGGTAGCAGTAAGCACTTTACACTAACTACAAGGCGCCAACTCGAATTCCCAATGTCTTTAGGAAATTAGAATAAAATTGGTGTGTGTGGTTTAAATATGGTTAACCTTTGGCCACGTGACCTCTGGGGGTGGTGGGTCATTTCGTAGGGGGGGGTGGAGTGGGTGACGTCACCGGGTGAGCCAGGCGGGCAGGCAGGGCCCTTGTGCTTCTCTCGCCTCTCCTCCACCACTTGTAATTCTCCTATACGTCATAACTTGTCGACAGTCACATTAATATTGTGCAGTTCCGCAACGCGAGTGTCTTCAGATGTCGAAAGGCTGGGTTTATGGGTGTTACATTAGTCTTCAAATTAGCTTTCTGTGATGTACAGAAAAACTCCATGAACACTAGGGGCACCTCCCCTTCCCTTATTATTTGTGCCTCTGTCACTGTCTATCAACCTGTCCATATCGTCCGTGCGGGCCCGTCTCAGTTGTAGCATCTGACTGCTTCTCCTCTCCCATTTATCTCTTATTATTCTTGTGTATAGTGTGTGATGGTAGTAGCTGCTCAACATTTTCCATTACCAGTGGTAATCTAACCGAAGTAACAAATAAAGAACTTTGAAACTAACAATGCTATTGTAGTTTTAAGTTACACGTTAAACAAAAGTGACAAGGAAATGGCATTTTCCTCATTTGTTCTTAAATTGCCATGCTGCATTTTACCGGGTTATGATGCTGTTAATTAAAAACTTTATAGCTGCACAGTCTTGACTCAAACTGTGGGGAGAGTATCTTCTCATTTACTATCCTGTTCACCTCTAACAAAATTAAACTACAGCTGGGATTCATTAGGAATGGTGCTGATGTTCCTAATGAAACTAAACGCTGAGCCCTGTTCTCCTACATCAGCTCATCTGATGCCTAACCCCTAGAAATTGATATATTTATATATATGAAATTGATATATTTGATGAACGTATTATTAGTATCCACTAGGAATTACCAAAATGTAATACTATAAGGTATTCATCATGTAAGGTACATGTTACTTTGGTTAGATTCGGGGAGCCGGCGGCTGAGCGGACAGAACACTGGACGCTGTGATCCTGTGGTCCCGGGATCCCGATCCCGGGCGCCAGCGAGAAACAATGGGCAGAGTTTCGTCACCCTGATGCCCCTGCTTACCCTAGCAGTAAATAGGAACTGGGAGTTAGTCAACTGTCACGGCTGCTTCCTGGGGGTGGAGGCCTGGTCGAGGACCGGGCCGCGGGGACACTAAGCCCCGAAATCACTCTCAGATCACCTCAAGAAAGATAGAGGATGAGCCAGGAAAAACTGTGCGCCAGTCTCCATAGGTTGGTTGACTCGATTTCCACGCGTATCTGCATGTTAAACACGTTTTAAATTCGAGTCTGGCAAAGAATGAATGATCGCTGATGGAGTGATGTACTTGAGAAAGCACAACCATCAATGAGGCTGTTGTGACCACTGGCATGCTGTTCCCTCTTCAATTCTAGCTACCCGAACCTGTCAATGTGCGTCCCATACCCTAGACCCCTGTAAAGTTATGTGGGACTAGACTCAAGGTCCTCCATCGTTGGGCAGACAGAACATTCTCTTACAGGTAGTAAGTGATTATACAGAATTTAGACAATACCATAGTATGGGTAAAATAGTTCTGCCCGCCACCCAGCCGCCCCAACCCTTTGCGGAAGCCACTGCAAACATTTGTTTTTTAAACATTGATACTTGGAACATGTATGTGTGACTACTCTGAGGAACGCGAAGTGTTATAGAGTTTGTGATGAAAAAGATCTTCATTAGGCAGGTGTGTGTGTGTCGTAGGCTAGCAAGGGCAACGAGTCTGCCAGCCAGCCAGCACCAGCAAGTTTTGGATGTATATGAGGCTGTCTTCAAGAATACGAGAATGGATTATGCACACTGAGGGTCTACCGATGTTTTCTCCTGTGGATCTCTGTGGCCACGCTCTCCGCCGGTGGCTCCATGTGACAACCCCTGATCAAGCTAACAATATTGACAGCCACTGCTGCAACAGATAAAATATTAATGTTCACAAGCTCTGCAGTGTTATCGTCAGTTAAAACTGGAAGTAAATGACAAGTTGACATATAGTTCAACACTCATAAGTGATTCAAGGTTATTTTATTAGATTAAATACAATACATAGCATTAGTGATATGGACCTTAGCCCGGTGGGAACCACTGACCAAAGTGGACCTGGATAAGTATGGGGGTACTTGT
>WNGS01092210.1:31614248-31634054 GCA_020271785.1 Procambarus virginalis
TATATATATATATATATTATATATATATATAAATTATTAATATAATGTTAATGTCTGGTAATTAATATAATGTCTGGTAAATTTGAGGCACAATGGAAAGATTTGTTATAAAGATTACTTTGTTATTTTGTTATACAAAAAGAATTTTATATATATATATATATATATAATATATATATATATATATATATATATATATATATATATATATATATATATATATATATATATATATATATGTTTGTGTGGTATTATATATATATTTATTTATTATTTATTTAATTCTTGATATCCTATCTTGACGTCCTCAGTGTATACATAGAGTGGGTTTTGGGAGTTCTATTTCCCAAGCCCGGCTCCAGACCTGGGTCAACTTGTAATAACTTGGTTCAACAGGGCGGCTGCTTGATACGTCTTCATTTATTGTGATAAATATTTCTCCTCCCCCTTCGCTTCTCCTCCCCCCTCCCTTCTCTTCCCCGTTCCCCCATCTCTTCCCCCGTCCCCCCTGTTTTGCCTCCCCGTCCCCCCTTCACTTCCCCCGTCTCTCCCCCCACACTACCACAAAAACACCCCCCCCCCTTCACTTCCCCGTCCCCCCTTCACTTTCCCCCCCGTTCCCCCCTTCACTTCCCCGCCCCCCCCCCCCCCCTTCCCACCCTTCCCCCCGCCCCCCCCCCCCTTCACTTCCCGTCCCCTCCACTGCTCCCCATCTGTCGTCCTCTCGTCTCCTCTACACAGCTTTACACTCCACCAAACTCCTTGGCATCATCCCCCCAACCACTTATTGATTTTTCTGTAGGTACGGTATTTTGTACAACACTGCCGCCACTTGCAGATTTGTACCTTCCTGTTTTTAATATGAAGGACATTTCCCAGTAGAAAATTATTACAGAAAAACGCAAAATAAAATTTGGTATAATAGTGACAAGGTTTATGGAGGCAAAAATTGAAAGTGTATTTATATTAGGCTATTCAGTTTTTTTTTTATCTTTCGAAAAGTGGAGGCTTATAGTTACCGGAAGATTGACGTATTAAATTAATAACGTTGATAAGAGTGGGGTGAGTGGGTGTGTACCCTTTTGATAGTGTTTGCGGGGGGTTAAGCTTCCGCTCTTTGGTCCCGCCTCTCAACCTCGTCAAACTGGTGTACAGATTCCAGAGCCTATTGGTCTCTATCATATCTACATTTGAAACTGTATAGAGTCTGCTTCCGCTACATCACTGCCTAGTACATTCTATTTGTTAACTACTCTTGACACTAAACAAGTTCTTTCTAATGTGTGGTGTGGCTCAAGGTAAGGTGGCTCATTTGAGTACTTAGTTTCCACCCGTGCCCCCATGTGTATGTATGTGGTGATCTTGTATGAGCTTCATCTCCCATTCGGTATCTTGTGTCTGGCCTCCAATATTCTCCGCAGTTTCATTACCTTACATTTTACTGGGTTGAACTTTAGTAGCCATTTGTTGGACCATTCCTGTGTGTGTGTGTGTGGGTTGTGTGTGTGTGTGTGTGTGTGTGTGTGTGTGTTGTGGTGTGGGGTGTGGTGTGGGGTTGGTTGGTTGGTTGGTTATGAGACGAGGGAATACAGGATGCCAGGTAGAAGCCGCCTGCCTTTCTTAATAGTCTGCATCCTGGCCGTAACAGAGCCACCGTGCCACACACACCCAAGCTTACCCTACCAGATATATCGCGAGGTCATGTGCGTGTTCATGCCTGCTTCATTTGCAGTGATTGAGCTCCATATCTTCATTGTACTCGCCCAACAATGGTTGCAGGGCTCAACTTCAGCCCCTGATCTTGCTGTTTTAGCTGTACCGTATATCGTCTATTGCAATGCCACACGATCATTTTGCTTATACAGTATCAGCCTTGCAAACTGCTTAGAGTTAGTCTTAGAGTTAATTAGCCTCTTGTAATTCGTCCCACTTATTCCCGAGTTTATTATGAACAAATGTTTCCTTAGCCTACATCTGTGGTTCATGTGGTGTCCAACTTCCATCCGCGCCCATGCTTTCTTTCTACTCATTATAAACAGTATTTTGTTTATGCTTTTACTGAGGATGTTGCATGTCTCGACCCTGTTTCTTCCGTTGTATTTTTATCTTATGTTGCAACGTTGTTTTGGGGCTAAACTTGTAGCAAATATTCTAGACTGTTAAACTTCACTTTGCATAACTTATTTCTGATCTAGCATAGTTGGTTTACAATGCTCAGAAATTGTCTTTGTCAATGTTCCTAAAAGATTTTAAAATGTTTCTAATTTTGGCAGCCTATACTGTTGATGTTATTCTAAGTGAGGATCAATGTCCTCTGTACTTACCTAGCTGTTCTTTCAGGTATTGAGCTTCAGTTATTAAGTCCCTCCTAAACTTTCAGTTGCGTGATGGACAGTTCCATTTAGGCCTATTTCTACTCGAACAAAATTATTTATAATATCTCTCTGACTCATTAGAGTACTGTACATAATTTCCACCTACGTCTCTGTTCATATCCCATCACTGTTGAGCCAAGTAGTCGTCTGTCCTTGTTGTATAAGTCTATTCCCCATAGTATCCTGTAGGACCCATATGGTTGAGCTTTAGCTCGTTGGTTGTGTTTGCATTATCGAGCTTTTGTACTCCCCATTTTCAGGTGTTGGTCTTCTAGCTTACTCTGATGCATTACTACCTCGTGTTTGGATTACCTATGTGTCTAACTTCCATCCATGCCCTATCATTCTATTTGGGGCATGGCAATTCTCCCATAAATTCGATACACGTGTCTTCTCTTTTAAAGCGACGTTAAGTCGAATTCCTTCAGCATTTCTTAATATTAGACTCCTTATTGTTCTAGGTCCATCCTCTTGCTAACTCTCATATCTTTTTTGAGGTAACTTATTAAGTAGGGATTCCATGCTGGGTCTGTATACTCTTTAACTGGTCTCATTTAGGTAGTGTACAGTGTTCCGAATTCATCTTTATTGCCGTTTTTGACGGCTGCTGCTGATTAGCTTAGCGTACACGTTGACCTTTTTATTTAGTCGTTTCTGCTGGGACTTATACTTTCATTGCATGCTACTGGCATGCTGGTCTGTCACTTGTCCCATCAGTTATTGGTATTGAATTCTTGTAGCTATGTCCCCTGACCAACTGCAGCCTTTCTAAGTCTTCATGAGATATACATTTTTCATCTCTTTCTAACTCTTGAATTTTACGTAGTATGCACAACGTCTGCTGGCAACGATTCCCACAGTGCTTGCGTTACGAAATCTGCATGTATTTCGTCGACACCTTTCTCAGTGACTATGTGTGATCTCAAAGGTATTGATGTTTATTACACGAGTCTATCTGTTGCAATTGATGATTTTCCTGTCTCTTGTTAGTGCTTCATTGATCATATCTTTTGGTGTACTGTTTATTGATGTAGTAAATATTAGTGTCAATATGCATGAAGCAAGACCTTTTACCCTTATTTCAACTGCTGTTAGTTTACTTCCCAGTCTTCAGCATAGTATTTTAGTCCATCCGAGAGTCCCCGTTACAACTCTCAATGCATCGTTTTGACTAACCTCAGTCTTGGCCCACTGGCTAGGAGAGTGAGTAAAGACACGCATTGTGCTATCGACTAGTGAACAAATTTATGTAAATAATTCTTAACACTTTGTCCTGCTCGTAGCCGACGTGCTTTGCAATTGCTCTCATCATACTCCTTGAATGCCATTTTAGAATCTAACCACATTGTAAGATGGAGTATAGGTTCGAATCCTCCTCATGCCTCCTATTGATTTTTCATTGTTATATCATGTTAATGTGATTTCTTTGTGCAAATATTGTCTTTAATTCTCCAACTGAAATGAAACTGCCCACTCTAATTTTGAGTTTGTGCGATAGTACATATAACCCTAAACCTTTCTATCCAATGAGTAGTAAACATAATTAGTTTGACCTTCAGTGGTCAGAGGTAAGGATGTGACTCCCTTTAGTATGTATGACTGGGCTTGGCAGGATACGCTAAGGCCGGATGGGAGAGCCGGGGCTGGACAGTCGGCCTTACCCAATGAGTGTGAGGGGGTGGGAGACGGGGGTGAGAGGGGTAGGAGAAGAGGGTTGAAGAGTAGGACAAGACGATGGGGGCGGGGAGGATTTCCAGGGGGGGGGGGGATGGTGGTGAAAGAAGGGGGTGATAGTGGAAGGGGGGTGTACCAGTGTTACCGCGGTGCAGAACCCAACATTTGTCGTGTGCCATATTAATCTCCATTAAAACTTTTACTGGTGTACCCTTTGGGTCTCTGGCCCTCTGCAGAACACTTATTAACTGGTTACTGTCTGCAACTCTCACACACACACACACACACACACTGATCCCGCTGCTCTCTCCTGGTTGATTATTTCATCGTTGACCCTGGCCTACAATATCACATAATTCCAAAGTCTAAACTTATAATATGACAGTTTAACGCAGAATGTCTTCATTGTGTGGGTGAAGTGCGTCTGTAAGTTTACTTCCCGGATGTCAGGCAAACAGTGGGTCATCATCATAGCCCGTGACAGCTCTAGTGACACTTGACAACCCAGACTGTGGTAACACCCACCAGGCGCGCCCTCTTTGGCCACTCACATCGCGTTCGATCTCTTAGAAACGTTTTGATTGGCTGGACGCAAGAACCGTTCAGTACGCGACAGTCATCCAACTGCAACTTTTTAGTTTTTTTTTATCTTTCTGTTAATCAATAGCCGTAAAATTGTCGAAATTAAATACTTTTATTAGCCAATGAAACACATTTGTGTGCACGACGACGTTCTCATTGGATAGTAAGGACAACGCCCCTTGAGATGAGCTAGCTAGGCGATGACGTAAACACCAGGTCTGTGTGTGTGTGGGACAGCCGGGGCACTGTTCCACCATATACACTTTATGAACAGCTTGCGTCTTGCACCCACATGCACTCTCCTTCTTGGAAAGGGATAACCCCTAATGTATTCCTTCTAGGCAGACCACACCTGAATCGTTTAGGTGATCGTTCTCAGAAAACTAATTAAGTACTCTTAACAATTTCTTACATTATATTTATATGCGCAGCAAGAAAATCGGCAATAATTTATGCAGGCTAACCATTTAGGATTGCAGGATGCCATGAGTGAAGCATATAGTGTGCTTTTAACCAGGCTTCCTGTTGGGGTGTTGTACATGCTGCTATGGCGGTATGTTCTCACGGAATGAGTGACGCTGCCCAATAAACTCGCCTCTCGGGGCAAATTTTAATTTTAAAAAGCTAGGCGAAAGTGCTGGATATAAGATAATTTCAAGATTAGTGTCAAGATAATGGAACGTATTTACGGATTTATATGTAATTTACATTAACATGGAATTATTCTCTGGAGGTAAACTGAATGTTTTCACTAAGAAAATTATTTATGCAGAAGCTTTATCGGCGCAACGAAAGACTTGCAAGAGAGGACTGTGAAAAACAAGTGATCGCTGAGCAACAGGAGGGTAGGAACTTTGCGAGAAGAGGTTTAGGAGGAAAATATGTGGGATCAAGATATGGAAAAGGGATGGGCAGAGCAGATGAAGGGAAGGAGAGAAAGTTGTGGCGGGACTCTGGCAACCTATGGCGGCCTCTCAGTTTAATCGTTGGCAACAGCTCATATTACCCAGCGGTGAGGGTCAGGTACTTTGTGGTTGGCCAGGCCCCTCCCACCTAACATCTATAATTCTATATAGAATCTGTAACATGTTTTGGCTAGATAAATTATTCAGCGTTTCTATTACAAAGTGTGAATATACAATATTGCCTTCATTTTTGTATTAAGCCTACAAGACACTTGAATATCAGGCATGTTCAAGTATGTTTATTGAGATAAGCAAGAAATACATCTCAAAGGGATAGAGTAGCTTAGGCTATTTCTACCCCCTAACAGACATGTTAATTGATTCATAATTGATTACTATGCCTTGTACAGTATATGTGGGTTTGGTCGAGTGTAAATAGAAGCTGCCTTGCTTGGGCCAACAGGCTGTCTGCAGTTTCCTCTAGGGGCCTATCTTATGTTCTCATGAATTATATGAGGACAGTTTTACCTCCGGGCAAACGCTGGAAACGCAATATTAGTCGGATAAGAGTTCTGCAGTGTTTTTTCCTTCAGTCTAAGCGAATTCACCATCTGGCATTGGAATACTGAAGAAAGGAACCTGGCGAATTATTCCAGCGGTAGTTAGCACAACCTGTCATTTCTAGACTGGCAGGCTCGCCCACCATAAATTCCAGGATCAGGGGCCGACAAGACAAGAACAAAGGGAACCTTGTCGCGTTGATGATGGCCGTATTCGATTGATAGTTAGGGATTGGCTGAGTGGATAGTTGAACATTAGTGACATTGATCACTACTCGAGCAGTATTAATGGGTTGATAGACATGAGCTGCCTTTTCAGTGTTCTGTGGGAGGATAACATCTGGTGCTACATCTTTACAGAAATGTAATTTATTCCACTGACTTGGGTGTTGGTAACTTATCCTTGGTGAGGCAGACGAGAAATGTGATGAGTGTGCTTGCCTCTCCGAGTTAGACAAGGAAGGCTTCACATATTTAGCTTGAGCAACACCTTGGTGTGATCCCAGGTGAAGATGGTGAGCGAAGTTATGCTGGGAAGATGGAGTCAGGCATGATCCCAGACCCCAGCATCCCGTAATCAGTGTTGCCTCGCACTTCCTCTCTTCCCATGTATAATTATTTCGCTCTCTTGCCTCCTTTGTTCGCTGTGCTGCCTCTTGATTCAGCACGAGGAAATGTTTATTGTTATTGTCAGTAATTAGCTTGGTCTTGCTGGGGCTGCAGGAAGAAACTTGCCACTCCCTGTTCATTTCTCGCGCTCCTGAGCCATCATCGCCTACTCTGCACTGCTTTTTCCAGAAGGCATTGTTAAAACTCACTGAGGCTGTGTACTATATTGCTAAGTGTTGATTGGTTTTCATTCTATATTTTTGGGAAGAAAAAATTTGAGATTTATTTTGATTTATAGAACAAAGGTAGAAATCTTTATGACCAGTACCTGCAAGGTGTACTGGATGTGCACCATCCAGGCGTGCTCTAAGTGAGTGCTGCTCTATTGACGTTGAGAACGCTCGCGAGAACGGCCTGCAGTTAGTTTTTATTTAATCGATTGGTAAATTCCAGAGAGCCGATTATGAAATATTCGATTATATCGAAAATTTGCGAGCAGAGGAATTACCGAAACTGGTCATAGCGAAATGTGTTCAAGTTCAGTCGTAGTATATGGTTCCGTGTCGGAGTTTTGTTTTTAGAAACGAGGATTAGACAGGCGTCAGATTAGGAAAGCCTCAGGGTGCTAAGCTTTCAGAAGGGTGTATCCTTCAAGCGGAGAATCAATGGCCAATCCAGTGGAACACCGCGTTCATCACCAGGGAAGGAACAAAGGCTATGTTTTGCAGCGAGGATATTTTCCCTGCTGGTGGGAGGGGGAAGGAAGAGAAAGTAAAGGTGGTAGTGTTTTTATCCTGTCGGGACTTAATGAGGTTTAGATACGGTTACCATATAAGCCAAAGCCGTCACGGACAGTGAAATATCGCTAGTATATCTTCACTACTTGGCGTACATAACGTGCAAAGATTGGGTAAATACATGTGCACAATGCTCTTTTGCTAATAATAATAATAATAATAATAATAATAATAATAATAATAATAATAATTATAATAAATAATAATAATAATAATAATAATAATAATAATAAAATATGCACATGGACATGCTATGATTGGGTCCCCCACTGTTGCAATTGTGGAGACCCATGGCCTCGGAGAAGGGAATAAAGAGCATTCAGAGAGAAACTTGCCTTTTGACTCTACATATGAGTATGTGTTTCTCCTGCTATCCCTTTTCATTATAATAATAATATTATTATTGCGATGCACTGTATTGTACACGGTTACACAACTGATTAATTACAAAATGTGAACATTAAGAGGAAATTTGTTTCAGAGTGTAGATTTCTTCGAACTTTTCCGACGCAGGGTAAGAACTGAGGATGCAGGTTACCTTGAGGTTACCGTGAGGTGTTTTCGGGGCTTAACGTCCCCGAGGCCCGGTCGTCGACCAGGCCTCCTCGTTCTTGGATTGGTCAACCAGGCTGTTGGACGCGGTTGCTCACAGCCTGTGGGCATTTCCCCTCTGGATTGCCACTGAAGCACAGTCGTTCTTTAACCCATGTGTTATTGAATAGGACCAAAAGTTTTAGAAGAATTATTCTAGCCAGAATCTTCTCTTGTATTTCTTAGGTTCTTCAACACTTGGAAGGAAGTTGACAAAATATCACTTTTTTTTTCCTTGCAATTGGCCTGACACATTTCACTAAGTTGCAGTTTAGCATCTTTAGAGGCAGAGAAAAACTGAATTAGACAGTACTAAACTATATTATTTTTCCATGTAGATGTAATAAGGGGAGGTTACCTTGAGGTTACCTCTCAAGGGAAGAGGTAGGTTACCCTATCATGCGAACTGGGTAATCTGAGCCTACATTCTCATTAGCTACATTTTATGACGGTTCACTTTGACTCCTCAAAGACCGGAACCTAGACCGCTTGGATGGAAACCCAGTACTTTACCCATTGTGCCATCGATAGCGCTGTAAGTAATGGAAGATCTTTAGAAAACGTGCATCCATTACTCTGCTACACTCCTGGACAAATGAGCAGATATTTCATCGATCCCTTGAGCAAGCTAGGATGACACAGGTTTACAAGGTGTGTTGAAGCTTGGATGGTTACCTAGCTACATTTTAGACATAGTCAATCGGACAAGGTGGGAATCATGTTGTCACCCCTCTGTTGCACGGACATTTAGTGTATTGTAACAGCATTGTGTATGCTGCTTCCGCGGTTGTTTCCACGGCTCCACAACCATTTCCACGGTTGTTAAACATCCTTCCATCGAGCATAAGAAATATTGCCGGAACAACCGTGGACATCTTCAAGAGAAAACTTGATCATTTTCTCCAAAGAGTGCCGGAGCAACCGGGCTATGGTGGGTACGTGGTAATCCATATTTTTTATTTGGGTATCGTAAACCCGCGGCCTCTTTGTCTTGATGATGGGCTGATTGATGTTTACACTGTGGATAGCTTCAAACAAACGCAAGGAGCACTATTTGCCTCGCTTTACATGGGTCAGACTAAACTACACCAAGTTTCAATACTTTAAAATCCCAGCTGGAGTAGCTTTATCGCGGGTCTCATGGCATTTTCTGTTTCCTCAAACTTGTAAACCTATGAATATATGGAGGACAGTGAGATGGATGGGTAAGGAAGAGGAAGGGAAGAGTATGAGTGGAGAAGAGGGAGCGAGTAGCTTGGGTGCAGCGTAAGTGGGGTGTGGAGAGAAGTTAGCATCCTTGAGGTTATCTTGTGCTGGTTCCATTATTATTAACATCTTTATTGACAAAATTAATTACAATTTTGCCTAATCTGAGGATTTTGATAATGCTGGTATTCATTGTCACACAGGACAGAGGGTCATACATAAGACAATAGGTCTAAACTGTAGGCTGAAGCACATATATATCATGGTTACAATCAATGTGTTAATGTAAGGATATGTGAAAACAACTCTCTATTGTGCACTGCCACACAAGGGTAGGGATGGGTTCATAAGTGATGCAGCTTAGAAGTAATATAAGTAAAAATTGTTCTTCATTCTTTAAAATGGACAAGCAAATTTTGGATAAATTGTTAAGATGTCGTCCACAACAACTGAGTCAATAAAATAGTTACACAGTTGGTGGTACAAGAGGCCAGGAGGTCTAAAGTCCTTTACGGTTTCACATTCAACAATATAGTGTTCTAGTGAATGCATTAAAGGTTTATCACAGGGTTTACAATCTGAGTATTCTGGTAGTGGCTCAGATCAATGTCTCCGCGGCTCGGGCTCTGACCAGACCTCTTGACTGTGTGGTAAACCTGGCTGATGGACGCCATTGTACACAATCTGACGTATGGGGTATATAACCTTGTTGATTAGGTAACCACTGGAGGCGTTTATCAAGTTCCCACATAAACTCCGAATGCTATCATGGTTAGTTATGCCCCTTATTTTCAAAGGGAAGGGCGTTAAAAAGTGACACCCAAACTGTTTATAATAGGTTATCTGTTGCAGCCATACTTATTAATCGGGCTGTTTCGCACATTCTGCCGTGCATCGTGGTCTCATGAGGAGTTATTTCAGTTTGGAAATGTAGACCCAGTTAAACAGGTTTTGATTCTGTTGGTTATTATTTGTATGTGAAGTACGTGGGTGAAGCATTTACAGAGTTGCGATTCGAACAGAATTCGTCAGCGAAGGACTGTTCGAAAAATGTTTGAACGTCATCAATTGTGAGTCGTGTGCAAACCATTTTTCATTCATAAACGGGGCTTTGGCAGCTGGGTTAACAAACATTTGACTATTGTTTAAGGCGATGAACTGCATTTTGAGTCTAATTTGAAATCTTCCTTCAAATTGGGACTTCCCGAGTCTCGTCTTGTTGGCTGTGTAGTCTATTTGCTAATGATTAATTTCTGTAATTGCAGCACCAAGAACACCTCTCCGTGTGATAGTGTGCATTTAAGTGTTCATCATGTGGTTTATTCGTTTACCTTTGGTCAATTACCTGTGGCGATTGATGGTCCATAAGGCTATTAGTTTATGCACGCCTCCCGCAGTGGCAGATAGCTTATCACAAGTTGTGAGCCTCTTGTTGAATCACTTGTGATATAAAAATAGTATTTTTGTGTATGTATCAGTGTAAATAATTGTATATATATATATATATATATATATATATATATATATATATATATATATATATATATATATATATATATATATATATATATATATATATATATATAATTAATTTAGTTATTTATTTTTAAATTTATTTTATACTCGCCTATTTGTGCATAAGGGTTGAGATTCTGCTCTTTGGTCCCATTAATCGACTGGCAATTAGCTGTATGTATGTATGAGGAAGATCCATGGTATATTTCTGGCGACTTCCGCCAAAGGCACCAAAGTTCTGGGTACATAAATTGAGGAAGCTTCAACCTTGAATCACAAGAACGCGCGCGACTAGTTTTTGCTCCCGTGTTCCCCTGGTTGGCAGCCCTGGCGGCGCGTCACAAGTCTTTCCGGATGTTGAAAGATGCAAGACAAATAGTGAAAGGTAATTAGGAGGTGGATAGTGGCTGACGGATCTTACCAAGTTACTCGGGGATTTGCAGTATTGTCTTCAAACTCCTGTAACAGCGAAATGTTATTTAGTGTTTTCCAGATTGTTATTAGATTAGCCGGATTTGTTGCTTGTACTCGACAAGCCAACAGGCTATCATTACAGGTTAGGAACTATACTGTTAGTCATCAGCTGTTATATATGATATTTTAATTGCTTAATATTATAGTATTAAAATTATCATAATGTGTTAAGAAGCTGAGAAGCCAAACCTGAACATTTCAAAACAACCCTCATTGTGCTGACGTAATGTACACATGGCGAAATCGGGACACAAATATTATCATGGTATAATATTTCACAAAAATGAGAATTAACAAATATCTGATTAAATCAGAAAATTAAATAAAGAAACCAATTTCAATAGCAGTTAATTAGGTTGAGTTTATTACATTCATCTTGAAAAGTAATGTTTACGAAGTGAACATTATCTCTCTTTTGATATTAATATAAAAAAAGATGATTGCATGTCTGCAGCAAGCCTCCCAGACGAATTACAATCATCATAACGATGAATAGCGGCCCTTAGAATACAATATCATGTTCAGCTAAGAGAAATTTGAACTTTTTAGTAGGAGTCTTTAAAGTAATGCTAACGAACGGAAAATAAACCTCGATTAACTCCTACTCTTAACATGCTAAAGTCGGACTGTGAACTTGAGTAATCGACAATGTCTTGTGAGGGTGTCAGCCAGGCGAGTGTAGGTCATGTGTGTAGGACCAGTTCATGGTAAACTGAAGTTAAGGTACAGAAAACATTGACATGAGCTGCTAGTTATCATATAGGAAGGTTTGCCTCTCGGCACAACATTGTATCAAGATTATGAGAAGAGTCACAAGATAGTAACAAGAAGTTGTTCCGTGTGGGATGCTAAGCTGTTATTGATATTGTTAAAAACACGTGTGTTTTCTAGACTGGGATATTGTTTCGTTGTGAGGCTGGGTAAGATGGAGAGGTACCTCTTGTGAGGGCTGGAATAATGTAGGCTTATCTTAATTGGTTTTGTTCTATGAATATAAATGATATGAATCAATATTGGCGTACGTTCACCTGGAATGTCTTCTCTTGTTATGGTTGGGAGGTGGTCTAGCGTCTCTTGTATTTAATATACCTATTTCTCACTCTTGTTTCTGTGAGGGAAATTATCGAATCATTTATTGTTATCGTTTGTATATTTAATCAACAGCCAAACGGCTGCAAGTTTCGTAGCTGTTACCTGGTTTTCTGCTGGAGTCGTCGATTGATGAAGATTAAGCCACCCAAGAGGTGGCACGGGCATGAATAGCCCGTAAGCTGGAGTCGTCGTGTTGTCTGACTCCTTATTTCTAGGGTTTTTGTCACGTTCTCTCATTTCTAACCTATTTATATTACTTTGCGTTTCGTCATAATGTTTTTGTTCCAGATATTTCTCTCATCGTTCGTGTCGGAAAATGAGGTCGGGTTATAGCTCTGTTGTATGTTTTTATATTTTTATATATATATTGTATACTAATTTAAGTAATTTTTATATTTAAATGTGAAGGCTTCGGTAAACTGATGAGCAGTTGGGAAAACACACTTGCCTTCGTTTTGCTTACAATAGCCGTTGTGTCAAGCTAGCATGGCATTACTTGAGTGAGAAGTGTTTGAGGAGCGAGGGTGTGGCTGGCTCGGGCTGGCGGGAGGCAGTTTGACGGAGCCGGGCTACTTGAGGCAGTCTGTCACCAGGTGCCGCCTACTAGTTATTCCCATCATTTATACAGGAGCACGCGTGGGGCAGCGACCTGCTACCCTCGCATCAATTCTTCTATTTCCATCTCTTTATAATTAGCCTACAGTGTCATGGTACATGTCTAATGTATTTTTTACAGAGTGGTCAGCTAGTGTTGTGGGCTCTGCCGGCACACATGGGGGAGTGGGGGGGTGGGTGGGTTACACGCCTGTCGCTTACATCGTAAACAAGCAACTTGTAGTTTTTTTATGTTAGATGTTTATTTTGGCAGCTTTGTATGTATCGGGAGAATGTTGTAACACTTCTCGCCGTGTGTAGTAAGTCTTGCTGTGAGCATTTTATCTATACAGTAATTGATTTCGCGAAGTCAACAAAGACCTTGAAATCAAGAAAGTTTGACAATCCCAGTCCATCTTCTTAAAATTATATTACAGTTCCTGTAGCAATTATTTGGTGAAATGTACAAAAATGTACCATTGGACCCAAACAGTTCGTTTAATATTATAAAATTATCCCAAATGACATTTGAAATTATAATTTGAAATCTAAAGAACCTAATCTAACCTATCCAAGCAATCGTAGGCTTAATATAGTTCATGTGTGTGTGTCGTGTTATTATGCTAGGCCTATATGCTTATTTTGTCGTACCCTCTACAAGATCAGTGGTACAAAATGTGAACATTGTTGAGGGCAACAGTCCATTTGTGTACGTAGTACAAGTACTTGTGTACAAGTACTACCCTTTCAGGAGGATGGGTTGCACAAGTTCCCTCCCCCCCCCTCATTGTAGATTTTACACCCCTTCACTCCCACCCCTCGCATCCCTCACTCCCACCCCTCGCATCCCTCACTCCCACCCCTCACTCCCACACTTCACTCCCACCCCTCGCATCCCTCACTCCCACACTTCACTCCCACCCCTCACTCCCACACTTCACTCCCACCCCTCACACAGCTCACTCCCACAGACACCCGCCATCCGACCTATATTCGTTCCATAGAGAAGTATAGATAGCAAGTACATGGTGTAGCAACTGGCAGGAGGATGTAGTGGAGGGTCATGATGAAGGCCGGAGGTTATCTTGTACTACTTTCTCTCTCTCTTATTGTAAGGTCGTTTTGCTTGTGTTAAGGAGGAGGAGGTCCGCGAGGCGGAGGCCCGAGCCCCCAGCAGCTCTGGCCTCGTCGCCGCCACTCCACCATGGAACACTTACCCTACATTTTTACACTCTACATTTCACTTGTCGTTTTAGTTCATATTACTAAATTTGTTTTTGTCAACTTGAAAATGCATTATTATGTCATTATTATGTGATTAGATTATTTTGTTTTAAATTGTATAACAATAACAGTAAAACAATAAATCTATCGTTTCGTGGTGATAATAGTATCAGCGATGATAGAATATTTTTTATTTTTTTTTATCTGTAACTTGCCAGATTGTGTATTTGAGCGGGTGTAGACTATGGCCCAGGGTAAGATTGATAGATTGATAAAGATTAAGCCACCCAAGAGATGGCACGGGCATGAATAGCCCGTAAGTGGTGGTGGCCCTTTTGAGCCATTACCAGTATCAAGAGATGATACTGGAGATCTGTGGAGGCGCAACTGCACCCTGCGTGACGGGAGATGACTCCCGGACCAAATGGTGACCAAATGATGCCCAAGGTAAGTATTAAAGTGCGTAGGGGGGAGGTGGGAGGGGATGGTAGTGTGTTGCTGGCCTGGTGGGGGGGAGGGAGGATTTTAGCGTGATGAGTACTGTTTAGCCAGGTGGTGGTGGGTAGGGAAGAGCGTGAGCGTGGTGGGTCCCCAGGTATTGATCGTGGGGAACCTTGACTCATCAACACCCACCTGCCGGTTTCCCCATCATTGGGCGATTATGTTCATTCTCCCTCCCTCCCTGTATCTTGGACAAGCCACTGATAACCTCACAACAGAAATCCCCAGGTTTGGGTAGGGCCCCGCCGGCGCTGACTGGACCCCGATGTTTATTTGGGCATGGGTACTTATGTCTCGGTAAATATGGACATTTTATAATTACTTTGCCCATTGTTCAGTGCTAAGTGTGTGATCATGTGGTAAGTACTGTACTGTATTACAGTATAATAAAAGGAAACTTGAATTTTGAAGGTGCCATGAAGGGACTTTGTTCTGTTACCTTGCGATGATTTCAGGGCTCAACGTCACCGCGGCCCGGTCATCGACCAGGCCTCCTAGTTGCTGAACTGGTCAACCAGGTTGTTGGACGCGGCTGCTCGCAGCCTGACGTATGAATCACAGCCGGGTTCGTCATGTATCCTTTAGAGGTGTTTATCAAGTTCTCTCTTGAACACCGTAGGGGGGTTAGCCAGTTATGCCCTGTACGTGTAGTGGAAGCGTGGTGAACAGTGTGTGGTGGTAGTCTCTCCTTACGTGATGTAGACATCATGTAACATCAGAGGGCCACAGCTGTTCAGTACTCTCCCAGCAAACATTATAAATATTGCCGGAACAAAGGTTGACTTCTTCAAGAACAAATTAGATAAGTTCTTGCAAGTACCGGAACAACGGGCTGTAGTGGATGTGTGCTCCTACGGTCAGTTGCAAGCAACAGCCTATTGGACCAAGTTACAACAAGTCGAGCCTAACCTCAGGTCGGCTCGGGGAACAGAGGAACTCGCGAGACCCTCTCCAGGTAAGCTCTAGGTTAGAATGTTTGACACAAGTGTGGTGTAGCGGACACAATATACACCTGGTGTATAACCTGCGACAGTTGTGTCCACAGGCAGCATATATTTGGTAAATAACCCGCTCGTGATGTGCAACGGATTAACTGTGTTGCGATATAGAGGGAAACGCGCCGGTTCAATATCTGGGGTGGGTGGTGGTGGTGGTGGTGGTAGAGTAAAGCTGTCCACGCTGAGTAGTGGTGGTGGTGGTTACTGCTCCCGGCCAGGCCTCACACGCCCCCTCATACCTACCTAAACCCCCACCTCTCTCCTCATTACCCACACCCAGCTCCCCTCATTACCCACACCCAGCTCCCCTCATTACTACCACCTAGCTCCCTTCATTACTACCACCCAGCTCCCCTCATTACTACCACCTAGCTCCCTTCATTACTACCACCCAGCTCCCCTCATTACCCACACCCAGCTCCCTTCATTACTACCACCTAGCTCCCTTCATTACTACCACCCAGCTCCTCATTACCCACACCCAGCTCCCCTCATTACCCACACCCAGCTCCCCTCATTACCCACACACAGCTCCCATCATTACTACCACCTAGCTCCCTTCATTACTACCACCCAGCTCCTCATTACCCACATCCAGCTCCCCTCATTACCCACATCCAGCTCCCCTCATTACCCACACCCAGCTCCCCTCATTACCCACACCCAGCTCCCCTCATTACCCACACCCAGCTCCCCTCATTACCCACACTCAGCTTCCCTCCTTACCACCACAACCGAACGCGTATTAAACTAGTTATTAAAATATTATTCTTTCTTTTTTCAGGTAAGTGGTTGTGTGTTTTTGGTAGTACACACAGGTGGTGAGTACACGTGGCCAGGTCTCTCGACACCTGCACACCGTGGCCACCCTGCTGTACCCAACGCGGTGTATTGAGGGAGTATACATAAGGGGGTGAGTTTACATATGACTACACACCAACCCCTACTTACACCCCCCCCTACAACCATACCTTCACCCCCCCCCCCACTACCTAACCTTCACCCCGACACCCCTGAAGTGAAATATGGCCGTGTTCTCAATTGCACCCCGGCCACACCCTCTCCTCGAACACTTCACCGGGACACCGAAGCTACAGGTAGAGGGTTTGGACGCGTGAGTCTCACAGCTCTGATTTCTTGTGCATGAACCTTTGTTCTTGTGTTCTTATGTAAATACTGGTTCGGTAACAGGGTTGTTGATTTGTGGAACCAATTACCGCGTAACGTGGTGGAGGTGGGGTCCCTCGATTGTTTCAAGCGTGGGTTGGACATGTATATGAGTGGGATTGGGTAAATAGGAGCTGCCTCGTATGGGCAATAGGCCTTCTGCAGTTACCTTTGTTCTTACGTTGTGCTGAGCATTTGTCCTGGAGCGTCACGTGCGGCTCCTTGTTGGCAGGAGCAAGAGTGCGCCGTCACCAGCTTGTGTACCGAGGTGTATAAATATAAATAAATTTGTTAGTCTGGCGAAAATTGTAAATTATACGCATGCAAATTTCACCGACCTACTTAAAAATTACAGCTCAAAGAATTTTTGTTTAATCTATAACTTTATATAGTATGTTATAAATATCACAATTACTTTAGATGTGTATTGTTTATATTGAATTTTACGTTTTTTGGCTCTGTAGAAGCAGAATAATTTATAGTGAGTGTAGTTTTTTACATTTGGTAGAGAGCGGAAACACTGTAATACGCTGAGGCTTCCAGTGGTTGTTTCTGGACGATATCTGGAGACCGCTGCATGAGAAATAACCCTACAGGTTCCAGAAGTAGAGAGGAAATGTCAGCATTGCGGAGAAGTATCCCACCACTGACCAAATACGTGCGATATAAATGGGAGCTTCCTCGTTATGGGTTATTAGGCCTTCTGCGGTTAACTTAATTCTTATGTTACATGTCATATAAGACTACCGTTATAAAGTCCAGGTAGTGGAACACAAACAGCTTTTACAGTGATCAACCAGGCTGTGACTCATACGTCAGGCTGTAGCAGCCGCGTCCAACAGCCTGGTTGATCAGTCCAGCAACCAGGAGGCCTGGTCGATGACCGGGCCGCGGGGACGCTAAGCCCCGGAAGCACCTCAAGGTAACCTCAAGGTAGGTGGTTGTATAACACCTCTGAAATAACATAAAACCAAGGTGCATAAGTAAGAAAGTAATAGTGACGTGACTAACACAAGAGCAGGCCAGCCACAAGCTTTAGGCCTAGTGCCTGCCTAGGAATAACCATGATCAATTACACAGTTGTTGTTTAACCATGATCAGAATACCAAAACATCTAACTAAAATCTTGAAATAAAAAATAAAATCTAACTACAAATAAAAATCTAACTAACGTGACATTTATGAGTGTAAGATAAAACTCTAACAAAAAAATTAACTTTTTTCATTACAAATCATTAACTAAGAATGCAAAAGATCGTGAACATTCAACATGCTTGCAGGAACTTTAAATGCATGTGAACCGATATTTTGTGCTGTTAAACTCCCTGGTGTTTACTATGATAACCACTTTTGTCTATTTTTTTTTTTTGTAAGTATATACAAGAGTTGTTACATTCTTGTACAGCCACTAGTACGCGTAGCGTTTCGGGCAGGTCCCTGGAATACGATCCCCTGCCGCGAAGAATCGTTTTTTCATCCGTTAATCGTTTCAAAGTACACATTTTACTGTTGCGTTAAACAGAGGCTACAGTTAAGGAATTGCGCCAGTAAATCCTCCCGGCCAGGATACGAACCATGACAGCGCTCGCGGAACGCCAGGCGAGTGTCTTACCACTACACCACGGAGACTTGAATTCTAGGCGTCTATTCATGGCTTATGATGATTAGACCCTTTTATTATCCATTATCCCGGAAGTAATACAGTAATTACTTGAATTTTTTAGTGTGACTGAGGAAGACGATACCAGAGCGTTTAATTCATTCATTATCACCCCATACCCATCTTGTGAGCGGTAGGGAGGGGGGGGGGATAGAGAGGTACATCAACCGTTCAGGAACAGAACCCAAAAACTCGTTTAGCTAAGCAAATTACAACGCCAATGAGTTAGCTACACAACATAAATATATCAAGAGTGTCTTTAAAGCTTGTCATACTTACATCACCGTGACCTTAAGAGGCCCTAAAACGGAGTGAAAGTTTGTTTGTCGAGCCAATTACGAACAATTACAATTTGCCTATCATGCACGCCACACAGCCTGCAGGTAACGATATAGTTAATGACGAACGTGGAGTGGATAGTAGGCCAGTTAAGGTTTCCGGCGAGGTCACATGTGGTGTGGGAGGCAGAGTCTGGCATTTTTATGCTATTTAAAAAGTGTGCTAACTTATTTTCAGTTGTTATATTTGTTGGTGGTATTAGGACTGAACTCTCCGTATGAAACATCTTTGGCTGCTTATATCTCACTAATATTTCACTTGTAGTAATTTCACCGTATAATAATAGCCTAGTTTACAGTCTTACTTTAAAGCGGTTTTTAGTTGTTAGTAATTTTTTTGTGTATTTTTAATGATGTGTGTGTGTAGGGAGTGTGGGAACGCTGAACCTGCAGGATGGAGCTACATATCTATATGTAATGTTAACGGAATTTGTTGAACCATTGCCAACGTGCATGAGTTTTTTTATAATTTCGTGGGAGAATTTTTAAATAAGATTGTGATCTTATTTAAAACTAGTAGGCCTTGATGTCTACTCAAACAAGTTGGATAAAAATTGGACAAAATTGTTTTTTTTTTCATTTAATCTCTGGGTCCACCAGTCTGGTTGACCAGAGACCACGACCAGGAGACCTGGTCAAGATGGGCCGCCGGGACTAATAGTTTTTTTTTTTTTTGAGATATATACAAGAGTTGTTACATTCTTGTACAGCCACTAGTACGCGTAGCGATTCGGGCAGGTCCCTGGAATACGATCCCCCGCCGCGAGAATCGTTTTTCATCCAAGTACACATTTTACTGTTGCGTTAAACAGAGGCTACAGTTAAGGAATTGCGCCCAGTAAATCCTCCCCGGCCAGGATACGAACCCATGACATAGCGCTCGCGGATCGCCAGGCGAGTGTCTTACCACTACACCACGGAGACTGTTCTCCGTAGTTCTCGTA
>WNGS01092210.1:31635054-31673692 GCA_020271785.1 Procambarus virginalis
CATCTGTTTGTAGTTTTTCAGCAATGTCTTCAGCAGAGGTAATTGTCATGCTGATTTTGTGTGTCATCTGCGAAGGATGACACGAAGCTGTGACGTGTATTTTGGTCATCGGTGGTCATCGCTGGGGGCGTATGGCTCGACCCAACCACAGAGGAGGGAGGGAGCTGAGGGGAGTAATCAGGAGGGTCAAAGGAAGAGTTAGGTCTGGGCCCAATGTAGCGGGGCTGCAGAGCCCGGTCTTCCAACACAGTCCGACTCAGGGGCTTGGTCGCCCACCCCACGAGCCTGAAGTCATAGGAGGAACGGTATTTATCGACATGAAAATGAGGTAAGACTCATTCACGAATGTGTCCCCACACCCACCACGGAGCCACAATTAGAGGCAGGACACCCAACAAGAGACTTATAGCTGTTCTTGCCGGGAACCCCCCAGGGGTGTATTGAGAGTATTACGCCCCACAAACGCCACCTTAAGAACCGTCAGTCCGTCAAGATCGGGTTCAGTGACAAAAGGAGGATTGACAATAAAAAAATACCCCCTCGCTCGAGACGTTGGGTACTACAGTTCAACGGGTGCAAGAGTATGCCTCCTCAAACACCTGGGCTTCAAAACAAAAGAAGGCCAAAAGAATGATCAAACAGGCAAAAGGTCGGCGGGAAATGACAATTTGAAAGAAGATGGAGGAAAAAACGAAACATAAGGAAAAGGAAAAGTTGTCCAGCATAACTTGAGAGGACAGTAGTAGCAGGAGCATAAGGCCACAAAGGACAGAGGACTGTCCCATGGAGCATCACACCCTGGCAGCCGCCCACTAAGCCCCCTCATGGCAACAATGGGCCGGATGGGGAGGGGGGACGAATGAGAGAGGGCAGACTATCCCAGAAATTCATACTTAAAACAGGACCAAAGTTGTGCTTCATATGAGGTTTTGAAGCACAAGTTTGCTCCAATCTTGGGTATGCACCCCTCTCATGGATAGCCTGTCCCATCATTCATCAGAATTTTTAACAAGATGGAGAACTGTGTGAGAAGACTCATATTTAGTCTTCCTCTTTCCCCCTTTATCTCTCTCGCTGAAAAGCAATTACTTATTAAAATGAACCAAGCCTGGAGAATGGTTTAGCAAACCATTGGTTATGGGTGTAATAACAACTTCACAAATCTTCATCCTTTTATTGATGTGTTTAACAAGAAATAAATTCATAAAAAAGTGCCAGTCACTGCTGTTATTCCTTATTCTGTCTATGCACATCAGATACAAGCATCCAAGTTAAGCAGTCAGACCTGTCAACCCTGGGGTTTAGAAAACGGTGTACTGCATGCCATGCACTACATTCATTCTAATATATAAATTTACTGTACTGCATGCCATGCAATACATTCATTCTAATATATAAATTTTCTGTACTGCATGTCATACATTTCATTCATTCATTATATATAAAACTATCATAGTATGCATCACTGTACTATAATATTATAACTCCTTCAAAATGTATAAAACACTATAAAGTTTATAAAGATTTTGAAATATATATACAATGAGTATTTCTAAGAATCTTAAACTCTTAATTTACAAATATATGTACAATTATTTACATTCTTAAAATATAAGGCCTTATTAGGAAGCTTAGGAATCATCTACAACACTTGACAATATATGGGTTAAGTGAAAGTATTTTTACAATCCAGACTAGACTATAGAAGAGCGCTTGCCACAGACATCACATTCAGAAAACCAACTGCATAACCCACTTCAGCACAAGGAGAAAGACCATCATGACCTTTCTTGTATAACTCTGATTATAGATTGTAACATTAATAATTACAGTATTCCTAATCTTCTCCATCAATTGATGATATTAAAGTACACTGAAAGTCTATTTTTATAAAGAGGCTTTGGAATATTTATCATACACCTAATGCAATAGGAAATTATCAAAAGGCACAGAGTGACTGGACAGGAAAAGCACAGGGTTAACTTTTAGGACAAGAGATGATAGAAAATTTACATATTTTCTATTTGGGTGTTCTGCAAATTTGTTTCAGATAGTGATCAGTAAGTGATTTCAAACATTATTAATTAATATTTTTTTTAAGCAAACATAACTGTAGGCTCATACATTCTAACAATAATGCCCAGCAATAGGAAATCTGTATGTACAAAAATGAGTATCAAAATACACAAAGAAATGCATACTGTTATATACACCAAAAAGTAAGCGATACTTCTATCACATTTAGTAAAGCAAACTTTTGAATTCTTTCCATACATAAATACACTAAAGATAAACAACACTTCAATAAGAATTGTATGGCAAAATTTCATTAAATTCCAGATTTACACATGTCTATGATGAAGTAAATTTGACTTCATCCACTCATGAATGAGAACATGAATGGCAATCACACACGCACGCATGCACACGCATGCACGCACACACGCACGCACGCACGCGCACACACACACACACACACACACACACAGGTGGGTAGAACACCTGGAGAGAAATGATATATCAGACCGACAGTATGGTTTTCGATCTGGAAGATCCTGTGTAACGAACACTTCACACACACACACACACACACACACACACACACACACACACACACACACACACACACACACACACACACACACACACACACACACACAACTAAGTAAAAGTCTGCTGAATATAGGGTATTCTACAAATGTAACTGCTGTAATGAAATACACATTTTGGAAACAAGTGATGATAAAAAAAATGCGTGGTTGAAAATAAGAATTATAAACATGAGAATTTGTTAAAGTTATGCTCTTAACTAATGATAAATATACCTGTACATTTGATAATGTATTCATGAATTGAAGCAGATCATAAATACTTGATTGAATATGACTTAATTGCATTTATTTAATGTAGTAAAAAATTATTATTAGAATCTAATAACTGAATGGTGTGTCAGGGATATGATCCCATACTAGTTAATTACTATAATGTTCTTAATTAGGAAGAGTGCATTATATGCACTTAATGCACCTGTTCATTCATGTAAAACAGTCTTAATACCAGATTGTGGAATATTAGAAATAAATATACATTACTGATATTAATACATCTAAATAACAAATCTGAAATAGCTTTTTATTACTATGAAAACAACTGAAGTATTCAGTACCAGTTTTCAACCATGTTTAAATTGTGGGTACTTTTCGAATGCAGTACATATTTTCTCTTTACTTACCTACTAGTATAAAAACAATCTTTCATAATAAAATACAAACAAAATTTTAAGTTCCATTATTTATCGGAATACCTACTGGCCACAATTCATTGACAAATTTTTACATTGCAACTGTCGATATTTTGGCAGAAATATAACAAAAAAATACCTTTTGATTGTCCCTTGTGCTTTTCTGCAAATTATTCTACTCTACCTCTAAATATGATTAATATGATTAAAAAAGTTACCCCTTTGTAGGCTGCATGTGTTTTCTGTGACTGAATTGGATAAAATATAGCTACAATATAATATTGTGGCTACCAAATGAATAAGAGTAGCAAGTAATTAGCAGATGGAAAGCCATTCAAAGACTAATGGCAATGAAGTCGACTACCTTCAGTGGTAACAATTGTTTAATCACTGTATAATACATAAAGCATAAGAAACAACGTGCATTATACAGCAGTTTGTGAAGATGGAATGCTAGATATATCTAATGAGAAGGTGCATACATATGTGATGCTTAAAACTTATCGTTTCTAAAGTTTGAGTTCTAAGACCTGAAAATAATATGATAGCTTGCAAAATGTCCAAAAAGTATACCTAACTAGTAAAACTGGATTAGCAGTACTTAAATCTTGTTTTATACAAAGTTTTTATATACAAGTATTTGGTTCAGGGTTCATAGGGAATAACCCACACATTGTAATATGCAATATGTATGTCAATTTTGCTTACATTCACACATTATTGCACTGGAGTATGATCAGTCAAAGTAAAGGTCACCCCATGTTCTTCACTACATAAGTATGACTGATATCAGCAGCCACAGCAGTTTTGTTTAACAAGGAAAAAGTACAAATTATTAACTGACAAAGTTTGTGCAGTTTAACCACAATACTGTACTTAAAACTCCATTTCATCAAGGGTGCGAGACAGCCTGACATTTTCATTTCTCTTGCGTTGACTTCTGCGAACAGCATCAGCACGGCGATATGGTTCATTTTTAAGCCCAATTAGGATATCTTCCAATGCTCCATGATAAACATCCTCTTGCGAGAGAAGCCTCTTGTCAGCAACCACGCCGCGAGCTTTCATCTCGCTCATTATTGCCTCCTAAAATAATGAAAAAGTTAGGACTACATAACATACTGCATGTGATTACATAGAAATCAAAACCAATAATAAATAAATAAATAAATAAATAATATATATATATATATATATATATATATATATATATATATATATATATATATATATATATATATATATATCCAGAACTTTATTAAAGTTTGTACTGCAACAAAATACAAGGTAATTCATATTATTCAAAACACTTGCAGAAATACATAACCATCCAGTTTACATTTCAAATAAACAGTATTTAGTAAATAAAATATTAAATTAACCCCCCTATCATATGTCACATGTGAAATGGTGCAGCTCACACAAGAATATGCTTATTATTCCCCATATCTAACTTGTAATATTCTTTATGCCTAATATCTACAAATTTTGTCAGTACCAGTC
Source organism: Procambarus virginalis (assembly GCA_020271785.1). Classification (NCBI taxonomy): domain Eukaryota; kingdom Metazoa; phylum Arthropoda; class Malacostraca; order Decapoda; family Cambaridae; genus Procambarus; species Procambarus virginalis. Next base: position 31,639,799 of record WNGS01092210.1, read on the forward strand.
TATTTAAACCTGTCAATACAGTACTGTATTTGTAATTGCTTCTAATCTGACTAGCTCTGCATTACAAATTGTATACAATTTACTAACTTTATCAAAGTTAGCTTACTTCAAAACAAATGATAATATATTAACTGTGGTGGCTTAATAAATGTATCCCTAATAAAAAATAATCATGTAATATCACATACATTAAAAAAAAAACAGCGTTGAATGTAATGAAACGCCATTTTCTGGGTGAGACCCGGAGGCTCCCTGGAGCTATACCAGGCTGATATGCTAATATCAGACTTTGGCATCAGTCATATGTATGGAGTTCTAGGGCCTACCGGGACCATGGCTAGAACCTGGTCCCCTCACAGAGGCAAGGGGAGCAATGGCCTATAGAAACCCCCGTGTGGTTGGAAGCATTCTATGTCTGCCATCAACCGGGTCAAGCATCCAGAAAGGTAAGCATCCCAAAACAAACCCCCTATTCTGGTTAAAATTGCTACCAAAAGTCAAACTAGTGGACAGAACTCCCCCACAGAAAACAAGCAAAACAGTATGACATCACACGTCACCACGCCGTTGTCTGCGTAGCCTCCCCCCTCCCCAGGAGGGGGAAGGGGGAGCCCCAGACCTCTTATGCCGGCTGTCCACCCATCAGTTCTGAGGCTGGATGTCAAAACACGCGAAAACCGCTAACTGGGAGGGAGAGAGAGTTGCCGTGGAGTCTCCAGGTCTCACCCAGAAATGGAGTTTCATTATAGTATATTCAACCCTGGTTTTCTGGGGGGAACCCGTCAGTTCCCCAGAGCTAACTACCCACAGAGGAAGGTCTAAGGGACATATCCAGGAGGCGGCCACCACTCACACGTCAACACGAAGCGAGACAACCGGCTGCAACTGCCAACCAAAGCAACACAGGCCCGACCACTCCTAAGGACGTGAACAAGGCAACGAACAGCCAGGACCCAGTTTGACCGCCAAAATCCCCACGCCCGAATGTCCGCCCAAGACACAGTCCCAAGGAACGGCAGCAAGAGCCGCGAACTTGCGAACGTCATGGGCACGGGGAGAGGCCGCAGGCCAGCCAGCCTCAATAACCCTGCAGACGACCTGGAGACCCGCACCTGCGAACAGGGAAGAAGGGAAACCGGATCAACCCTAAGTGCGTCCACGGACACAGAAGCCATAGCGCACCAAAAACAGCGGAGAGCCGCAACCAGGCACAAAACCTGAAGCACCCCCGGCCGAATCAACAAGGCATCAACAACCCAGGGACCCCTCCGGAAAGTAGTAGTCACATTCAATGCCAGAAAAGAAGGAGAAGGCCGCAGAGGAACAAAACGATTGCCCCGACGAAAGGAGCAGAAACCCCAGCACCGGAGGAGAGCATGAAGCACACCAACCTGACCTCCCCGGAGACACCAACCAGAACCGAAGGGGCCACAAGAACGAGGAGAAGAAAAAAAAAGAGAGCACCCAGTCCCACGACCAGGACGGTTCAGATGGCACATGAGCAGGCCGGAGGTGAACCAACGCTTGATGCAGCGTGCGGAATGGCGCAGAAGTAACATCAACACCGAACGCAAGCGGAAGCGGCTCCGCCAGCGGCGAACGAAACGAGGCGATAGTATGCGGCAAAATGACGGCCCTGAACCCACATAAGAGAAAGACAAGACCACGCAACCAACACATCGCCACCAAAGAAGGGATAGAAGGAAAAAAGGAAGGACCGCCAAAATACCCCACACTGCTGCCAAGAAGAAGCACGCAGGTGGGACACCAGCAACAAAGCCACCCAACCACCAACAGAAGGCGAGACTCGAGGCAGAGCCGGAAACCCGAGCCAGCAAAGGAGATGGAACCTCTGTCATACCGAAAAACGTCCCAATACCAGCGAGCCGCCAGGAGAGTGGAAACCAAGACCCCGACAGACTTCAGAGAAGGGACACCGTGAGACTCTGAAAATGCCAACAGGCCGGGAAAGCCAGGAACCAGAATCGAAACCCGGCAACAGGAGCCAATAAGGCACAAACAAAACACACAACGTGGAGGACAAAAGGAAGCCGAGGAACGAAGAAGGCAGGAAACAGGGAACGAAGGGACAGGACCAACACCAAAAGCCGCTGGACATGTTCCACATGCTCCCAGGAGGCCGAAGATCCAGAGACTACCACAAGCAAAACCTCAGAGGAATCAACAAGGGTAGAGAAATACAAGCCAAGGAACACATGGGGCACACGTAACGGGGGCAACAAGGAGAACTGAACGCCCAAATGAGCCGTATAAAAGATAGAAGAAGCATATCAGTGTCAGAGCAGGAGACAATAGGAATGCATGAGGAAGGGATGTGGCAGAGGCCAACCCCACACCCAGCGTCAAGTGCAGATAAGCCAGCCCCCTCACAGAGGCAAGTAGGCTCCGGTACCTGTACAGAAATCGAATGACAGGCGAGGCTTGAGACGAAGAGCCAAAGCTCATCCCCAGCAAGCACAACTAGGTGAGAACAACGAGGGTAGTACAGAGAATTCAATGAACATGGAAAAGCTAAGCCCGGTACAGCAAGACCGGCAAGGAATGAGGGATCCAGAAAAATCATGGGCACAAAGAACCCAAACAAGGAAGACCCCAGAAAGAAGCACGGAAGGGCCGAACAAAATGCCACGACCATACTCCAACACGCAGCTGCAGTATCAAAACCGCAGCAAAATGTCACCACATTCCCAGAGGAATTGACAGGTTCGAGAAAGATAAACCGTTTAACACGGGTGGCACGCGAACAAGGGGACACAGGTAGAAACTGAGTACCCAAATGAGCCACAGGGACATTAGAAAGAACTTTTTCAGTGTCAGAGTAGGTAACAGATGTAACGCAATAGGCAGTGACATGGTGGAGGCTGATCCCACACACAGTTTCAAATGGAGAGACGATAGAGCCCAGTAGGCTTAGGAATCTGTACGTCAGTTGATTGACAATTGAGAGGTGGGACCAAAGAGCCAGAGCTCAACTCCGCAAGCACAACTAAGTGAGTACAATTAGGCGAGAACATAACACTCTCGACACAGGAACATGTACCACTGAACAGGCACCTCCACCTTTGCATCTTGGAACAAGGTGGAGGCAGGGCCCCGAACTCAAGCATGGTTGGACATGCATAGGAGAGGGGCTGGATGAGTATAGTCAGAAGCCGCCTCATATGGGTCAAGAGGCCTCCTGCAGTCACCTGTGATCAGACAATTGAATTGGGTGGTTCGAAACAAGAGCTGCCACGTATGGGGCCAATAGCCCCTCTGCAGGCACCCCTGTTTGTATGTTCTATGTTCTCAAGTACATATGTACACCCATTCGTACCCCCAAAAACAAAACAGCGTCTGGACGAAGGAGACGCCAGACCGCACCAACTCACCTGCAGAACATAGGCACGGAAGGGCCATGACACAAGTCTATGAGAACGGAGCCACTGGAGGCGGCCAGGGTATCGTGCACCCGTAGCCGAGAAAACCGGGAGCACCACCCGTGGAAGCCGGCCAGAGCTGCTCATGCAGGAGAAGAGGAGGGGAGCAGCGAAGGAGGCGCCCCCCACCTAAAACGCAGGGAAAACCCGGCAATCTCCCCATAGCGGCATTCCAGAACACCCCCAAGAGCAACAGGGCATGGACTGGAGAATGAGAGGCGAAGCACCCGAGAGAAAATGGACGCAGAACACCAGCACTTGTGCACACCACCCTGAACCAAAACAAACTCCCACGGCGCATGCGCAGGACATGAAATAAAAGTAGCCCAACGGGTTGGGCTACTTTTATTTATCTAGTGAGTAGCCCAATGGGTTGGGCTACTCAGTTCCTTTCTACTCTGATCAACAAGAGAGCAGAAAAGTAGCCCAACGGTTCGCATCCCGAGTGATTCGCTGAAGAAACAGGCCAACTCATGGAAACAGAAGCCAAAAAGAAGTAAGCAAACACCCACATAGCCGGCTCATGTAAGGAAAACGATGAACCGAAACGGAACCCAAGTGGGCTACCAGTAGCCCAACAGGGTTACAAGTAGCCCAATCCGTTATCCCGGACCAGGAGAACGGAAGGAAAACGAGCAGTGCAGAGACACAGCACGGAGAGAAGAGACACGAAAAAAGAACGAGACAGGGCCAAAATCCCAGATGAAGCCCGGAAGAGGACCAACAAGCCCTAGAAAGGACCTGAGAGAAGCTTCACCGAAAGACGACAGACGTTCCAATAATACGGGAAGGAGCAAAAACCATCTCGAACCTTTGAGAACACACAGAAGCAAGCACAAATGACGAAGGCACAGAAAAGCCCAGTCGCACCCGAGACCAATAGTCATGCAGAACCCCAAGAAGAGGGGAACATGACGGAGAAGTCCTGGCCCAAGAAAAAAGGAGCGAAGAACGAAGAAGAGCACCCACCGACAGGACGGAATCAACGGGCTTAATGGACAAGGAACCGAGCCCGGGGTGGGGCCGACACTCAACAACTTGTGTGGAGAGTGGGGAAGGAAAAACCCCACTCAGCGTAACCGCAAGCCTCGCCCAGAGGGTAGAAAACCCGGCGGGGTCTAACGGGGCCAGAGGCCCCCATGTCAGCCCCGGGAACCCACACATCAGGCCCCGGGGCATAGCTGTCCCCCCAAAGCCCCAGCCTCAAGAAAAAACCGGGGCAGCCATGAAAATCACCAAGGAAGGGAGCCCACTGGCAGACTTATACAACATGGCTGGAGGAACAGGCTCGAATGCCCCCGTCGCTACCCCAGAAGGGGAATTCCTCGAGACCAACAGAGTCTCAAAACCCCGCCCCGACCCCGAACCCACAGACAGCAAGGACCCGGATGCAGGGAGGAAGGAGGGGGGCCCGACAAGACCACCAACCAAAACACTTGCAGCCAGCCTCGGGGCTTCCAGGGGAGCATGAGAGGTCTGGGTCTCCCCCTTCCCCCTCTTGGGGAGGGGGGAAGCTGCGCAGACAGCGGCGAGGTGACGTGTGACGTTATACTAGTTTGGTTGTTTTCTGTGGGGGAGTTCTATCCACTAGTTCGGGTTTTGGTAGCAATTTTAACCAGAATTGGGGTTTGTTTTGGGACGCTTATCTTTCTGGATGCTTGACCCAGTCGATGGCAGACATAGAATGTTTCCACCCACTCGGGGGTTTCTATAGGCCATTGCTCCCCTTGCCTCTCTGAGGAGGCCAGGATCGGGCTGTGGTCCTCGGTTGGCCCTAAGAACTCCATACACATGACTGATGCCAAAGTCTGACATTAGCATATCACCCTGGTATAGCTCCGAGGAGCCGACGGGGCTCCTCCCAGAAAAATTGCAGAACACGGCCAATAGTGAGCATTTATAACAAAATCCATAAACATCTTATCAGGATTACCTCACCAAGTATTGGGATAATTTCATCCCAAGTGACAACTTAAGAACAAGTGACTCCTTTTGAAGAATTGTATACGCAATATTAAAATAAGGAGATGATAGCTACATCAATAAATCATTATCTGTACAAGTTAGTTACTTTCAAAATGAATCTCTTTATTAACATTATTAATCAATCAATCATCAGATCTAGCATGACCACACTAGTGGGTTTCTCATATTAGGTAACTATTTACCAACTTCTTGAAGGATGACCGAGGGATTAAAATGACACAAAAGTTATTCAAACCTCCTCAATGAAACAATAACTAAGTATAAGTTATAAAACAAGTGCAGGCGATGAGTCACAATAACGTGGCTAAAGTATGACCACACACTAGAATGTGAAGGGACGACGACGTTTTGGTCCGTCCTGGACCATTCTCAAGTCGATTGTGACATATAAATCGACATATAAAACAAGTGTTATTTTTAACCCATGAAAATATCTATGGAAAAGAAATTGAAAGAATGAAGCAACTTTGCGACATGAGGAGGAATGCTGGAATGAAGAACTTGAGAGCAAGTCGGACAAAACCTTTAGTCCATGCCATAACGCCCCTATATTCAGAGGAAGGAGTCACACACAACATTCATTATAGAGATGCAGCAACCTCCTAAGCAACTAACAATGTTGATAAAAAGATATATCAATAAGATTCATAATTAGAAGCTTCACAAAATGGCAGTTGTAGCTATTGTAGAATTTGTATTTGAGGGATCAGATATATTACAGCTTGACCAAAAAATACTAAGGATGCCAAGGCCAAAGAAAGCTGTCCAAACTTAACCAATATTCACTAAGAGTTTACTTAATAAATATGGGTACGATTTTTTTTTACCCAACAGGTTGATGCTATCCAAATGAAGGGTAAAATCAAGAATAAAATTTAACCATTAACTTAAATGAAGTGGATATATGTAAACTTCAAGCATTAATGTATTCAACTGTGCTCTTTGCCCTCCCTTAAACTCCATCGGTGATATATATATATATATATATATATATATATATATATATATATATATATATATACCTATTGCTTTTCTGGTACATTCATTATACTTTTCAGTTACTGTACTTTGAATGTTCTTGTATATCTGATATAATAAACTTTTTGCTTTTACTGTATTTGATATAATATTCTCTCAGATCCAGATCATCCCAGCCCACTTGTTCTGATCTTGTTGACTTAGACAGCCTTCTTTTCTTTGTCACACATGTCACTACACTATTTTCTCTGAGACTTTTAAGACCTACAGTACGTTGTTATCCTTAATATTTCATCATTAATGGTGCCACTTTTAGTGCCATTTTGATCTAAGCCTTTCTGTTATCTTTCCATTAAAAGAACTAACAGTAGTGTTAGCAAAGAGTCAAGTTTCAGAAAGCAGGAATAAGAGTGAAGGTTAAGAATACTGATAGAATTAACTTGAAAGTTATATCTATTGGTTAATCATGCAGTTAAAAATATTGATTAATAGTGGTCACACAGATCATGGACAGTTATACAAGGCCCAATAGCTAAGTGTACCCTCTCAGAAAAAGTAAGGTCAGAAGACCAAGAGACTTTACACTCCTCTGTATGTTAGGAACCGTTTACAATACAGAGCTGCTAGTGTTCACAAGTACCACAAAATCCAAGTCATTTCTTGACATGCAACATTATTAACAAGATATTTAATAGTATGTGGAAATGAGCTCAAGTGACATGGCTCTAGTAGTTTTTTTTCAGTAAATGGACTTATAGTTTTTTTGGACAGTCTACTAGTCCTTAGGGCTAGATTGAGTATTCTTGGGTAACTCCCTAGCATCTTAATGACCCTACAAGGAGCATTCTCTATTATCAGTGACAATGTTGTTCTGCCTGAATGCATAATCAAGTCCTTTGAATGTAGCAAAAGTTGCCTTCAGAAGCAACTAATGGGATAGCTTTTCAACCATAGGAACTAGAGGTGCCCATTAAGAGCGATTATCAAAACATTATGCAGATTGTTTTTATTTAAAAATAAGTTAGAATTACAGCATATACTTTTGAGAATAAACTGTTGTCCTGTTTGCTAGTGCTGCAATCTATGGGTACTTGTAATGCCATTTATAAACAGTGAATCACAGTAATGATGTTTAATGCACACACCTCTCCCCTACCACCACAAGGAAGAAATTACTTTTTGTCTATATGCAGAAGGCTTTCTCCATTAATGGATTAATAATTATTAAGTGTTGGCCAAATTTGCTCACTTTTAAATGCAGAAATGTTTGAAGAATGAAATGTTTGGAAATATTCAAGAGGATATGTCTTTATTTGGTCATTGAAAGGATTAAGCTTACTCTCGAAAATATTAGTGATGCAAAAAGCATACTGTTATTATTGTGTTTACAAATTAATAGAATTAGTCATATTGTTGGAAAATATTACAGCAATGGAAAACGATAACAGAAGAAAACTTGCACGACTTGTGTGCACTGAGGCTGCCGACACAAATACTTTACTTGCAATTTGACCAAATGCTTTAGAAAAGCTACCTCTCCATTGCTCATGGTTTGAGATACATTTTTTGACCTACTCATTTTTCCTAAATTAAATAATGTCAATTCAACAAATTTCCACACACACTATACAAACTTTTAAGATGAAAAAGGTACTTTTTTGAATAACAAAACCCTAGTTTAACTGACAAAAGAATGAATCAAGAAGCAATTGTCATCCCAAAAGAATAGATTCCTTTGTATGAAAAGTTTTCTCTTGAAAACTGTCTTGTACAAGGCCTAACCTTTCCATCAATAATCCAATATATCAATGTAGAGAACAAATAATGTGAGATGCATTTTAAGTACCTGGGGAAGAAGCACATCAGCAAAGATGGGAGAGTGCAAGCCGAGGCGGGTGAAAGGGTGATAACAGGAAGATATTGCCAGCACACTGGGGAGAATACTATGGGTAAGAAGAGCCACACATGCAATAACAATGCTCCAGGTAACCAGCAATTACACTACTCTCGTGTGTAATAATGCACGCTGCAACAAGCGGGGAAGGAAGATATATACCATAAGTGCAAGATAATCACAAAGCATGTATATGGATAACTTGGAATACAGGATATAACACGAGGCCTGAAAAAATGATCTACTGTATTTAATATGACATCATTTACAGTTAAAGTATTCTGTAAGGAAAACAAGAGATGATTCTTTGTTGATTAAAAAGAGATGCTTTGATTTCTCTAGTCAAATAGAATTTTATGAGGTTTGGCAACAGGATTGCATTTCATACCTCTTTGGTGTCCTTTTTAAGAATATGACATCTCTAGATTCCATGCTAAGAAGGCATCATACAGTGAAGAATGATAATCTTGAGCTTGCTTTGGCTAATTCTATTAAAATTGCATCTGAAGTTATCTACTGGTTTGAGTGCATTATACACACGTTTGACTATGTTACTGCAAATGCTTTACATACACTTGCATAGTATGTGGCAGTCAACCTTAATATTCTAATGGTTCAGTACCTGCTCTTTGGAAGTTATCCCGTATGTTCTATATGATTCATCATGATTACTCATTAACATTCTAAATACACAACAAAGCTAAGTTTCCTTTAAAATATAATCATAATTCTGTGTCAGGCAATTGTAAACTTGTCATAATGAACTTGTGTGTTAATGATACACACCTGAGAGAGACACTGAAAAGTAGCACATTTCACCAGTCATACCTAACAATTATGACCAATGTGTATCTACTGTGTGTGTGTGACTTATGTGAATGAATTACGTTTATCCATATACTGTATACAAATTCACATATTTCAAGTACAAGAATAGAACGAGTTAACAGATACCCTTATCACATGTGAGATAATCAGGAAGAACATTGACAAATTAAAGGACTAATGATTCAGGTGTGGATGGAATTTAGTTCAAAATGGTAATGGAGCTAGCTGATGAACTGTGTTTACCAGTGAAACTCTTATTAAAAGAAAGCCATAGACCAAGAATAAGTCCTTCAAGATTGTAAACAGAATTATTTTTACCTCTTAACTTTACAAAAAAGCAATAGTGAAAAAAAAAACTCCAGACAAATCAGTTTAACCTCTCAACACATGCAAGCTTATGGCAAAAGTTCTAATGGAATAAAATGGTCTCCATCTCATAGTGCACAGTCTTGTAAACCACAACAACAATATGGTTTTGTCATTTAAAACAGAATCAATTTCACACAAAGACAAGCAAGAACAGAGCCTCTCCACAGCCAGGTAACAAACACTGCATCAAAGACCATTAAATACTGTATACTGTACAATGATTTTGTCATGTTTTAATGATAAATATACAGTAAATAGTACAGTAGTAAAATATCTGGGAAATACCGGAACCAAACTTAACATAAAGCTTATATAGAACTTAATATTTTGAAAATATTAAACAGTTTAAGATATATTAATGTAGAATTACTATAACAATCTCTTGTTATATACTGAAGCCAAAGTCATGCAAGCTAATAATTAGAGGGTAAATATTGTATATATCTTAAGACCTACAAAAATTTTAGTTTACTTAAAAAGATTTTAACAAGATATTCAAGTTTTTTAGTTTTCTGTGTATTTCAACAAGAATATTAGTTTATGAATTACTGTATTATTATTATTAGAATTGGAAGCCATTTCAGCATACATGTACAGTACTGTAAAAGTACGTATAAGTTGTTTAAAAAAAAGTCCTTTTTAGCAAAACTAATACTGGATGCATGTATCTTAAATATCCATTCACAATGGATTATTTCATTTTACTGTATAAGTAAAGTAATGAATACTGTACTAAAAAAAGAAAAAAAAAGGAAAAAATGGATCATTAGAAGAAAAATCTATTTTTTTTTTTTTTTGCAAAGTACCATGTCCACAAGTTCATAATATCTTTCACCAAGAAGCAACCTAATGCACGTTCCAAAAGGGTACAAAACTAAGACCAGTATTAAATTACTGTAACTACAATACATATGAACCAAATTTAAATTTGAAGATAATGTCTTCCGATACGCATTTTTTTTTTTTTAATATCAACACTTTCTACCCTTTGTGAACTTTGCTCAATACAGCATTGTCAGTATCAAACACAAATTGTGTGCGTGAATGTGATATAATCAGTAAACTCCTATACATTTTGAATTCCATTAATACTGCCTTATCACATAGCTCATTTTTTAATGGTAACATATAAACTATACAGCCAATTCAACTGATAAAATCTTCAATATAATTTTTGAGTTCAATTACAGCAAATCCCAACCTTCAGAAATTCGATCAACCAGATTTACATTTATAATATATATACGTACACACATACAGTATACACAGAACATATATACAAGGCATTGATATCTGGCTTTCCTAAATGTCTTAGTTTCTGATCATATCACATTAAAGCACATAGAAATATTACTAATACACACAACATAATCAGTGTTAGTTATATTAAAACAAACATATACTATGAATTATAACAATTACCTCGCCTCCATATCCCTGATGATGGAAGAGCAAAAATGAGAAAATCAGGTTATTAACATACATATACACTAAAGAAAGTTATATCTAATGATAAAAACTGCTATAAAATTGCAATTATTATGAATTACAAACATTATATACATTAAAAGGCACAGGGCAAAAACATTATAATTGCAACCTGTTAGCCCATATATATATTCAAACAAAATTATTCTACTAAAGACATTTTTACTATATACTGTACATATAGAACACAAATTACAAGTTTATATTACACAATTTAGCCCTCTCATTAACTGTTAAGATTTTAATTTAGTTCTCAACAACTGCTCTGGATATTGCTAAGTTTGCTAGTAAGTAGAATCACATTTTTTACACTGCAATGCTGTATGTTTAATAAAGCATTATAACATTATATTACGTTAACCCCTGCACTGCTTACCATTTAAATATGACAAACCTGTGGTGCTCCGCCCAAAAAAAAATTTGTCCTGATAAAATTATTTTTTCTTCTGATACTGTTAATTAGTTAGCATCCAGGATGTATGAAAGCCAAAGTAAAAAGTGTCTACCTCTTGTAGTTTAGCTGTAGTGGCCCGGTGAAGTTGCGAGTTTTTGCCAAAAATCAGGGAAGTTGCCACATGGGAATAACTATCAAATTATTTTCATTGTTTCTCATTTTATTTAGTTTTTCATTCTAAGAAGTTGTATTGAAGTATCAAATTATTTAAAATGTCCTGGAAGAGGTGTTTTATTGAAAAGAGTAGATAAAATATATAAAATCTGTTTCCAGAACTGAATCAATTTTTCTGATATAAAGTCAAGTTTGCTCTGCACTTAGATTTACAGAATCATAGCACTCACACAGACTGAGGTTCGATGGTGGACTAATACACAGTAGGTGGAACTACAAGAATAAATAGTGAAATGGCAGATAAATTATTGCAATTATCACCCAGCTTGAATGCACATCCTGTGTCCAAAGACAAAGTGGGATCTTACTTGAGAGAACAGACAAATGAAAAAGCTCTGAAATGCTGTAAATATCTGAAATAGCCTTCAGATATTTGGAACAAGAATATTGTCCAGATACAGTTTTTTTTTCCAATAAGCCCTTACTCTCAGAAAATCCATTCCCAGATAACAAGGGCTCCATTATACTTAATATTCATATGTATCAACACTGTTGGATACAGTTCACTCAAATTCTGCATCTATACTTTGTTTTCCCTATTTTACTTCATCCGTTGCATTACTCTTTAACCAAGAAACAAAGTATATTTTTAATATTTAAGCTGAACACTGAACAACAATAAAATACTGACTAACCTGTTGTTTACGAACATTTATTTTATTGTTACGTGCCACCTGCTGGCGTTCTTCCTGTTGCTGCTGTTGCTTCTGTTGGTTGAGAGCTGCTGCTCTGCTGGCAGCCTCCAATCTTCTTCTTTGTTCATTTTCTTGCTCAACAACCTGTTTGTGAAATAAAATACATATACAGTATATAATATACACATGGATATCAATGGACAAAACTCATTGCAAACACTAACAAATAAAGTATTAACTGATCAAGAAAATAGGAACAGAAACAGCAAACACTGAGGTGGAAATGATAAGCTGCCAAATTCTGACAAATTTGTTTAATCAAAGTTGGAAACTATGACAAAATTGATTATAAAATAAAATGGGAAGAAAGAGAAAAATTATGGATAGCAACACACTGGTGAGGCTAGTTTCTAAGGAACATGGTAATTTTTTCATGAGATTAATAAATTGAGGGAAGGGCACTTGCATGTAGTACATTCAAGAGATCAAGGAGGGACCAAGAGACAAGACAGCTGCATGAACTTTAGGTAAATAAAAGCATTATACTAAGATAAACGGACATAACAGAAGCACTATATAAGTACAAGAATGATGATGACTCATTCTCATTTACCATCTCGAGGTTATCTTGAGATGATTTCGGGGCTTTAGTGTCCCTGCGGCCCGGTCCTTGACGAGGCCTCCACCCCCCACCCCCCAGGAAGCAGCCCGTGACAGCTGACTAACACCCAGGTACCTATTTTACTGCTAGGTAACAGGGGCATAGGGTGAAAGAAACTCTGCCCATTGTTTCTCGCCGGCGCACGGGATCAAACCCGAGACCACAGGATCACAAGTCCAGTGTGCTGTCCGCTCGGCCGACCGGCTCCAACATAAATTTATTTAAATCGGGAGATAAATTTCATAAGTAATTAAAAAGTACTATTTTGACTGTCATACAATACCTTGTAAGCTTTAGAGAACCGCACAAAGATGGCAAAAAATGTGTTAGGCGCCATACTTCTGGAGCTCTCGCCATAATATTCTAACACCTCGGCAAATGAGGTCTGGGCTGTCTTGGCTTCTGCTCTTAGCTGTAAGAAAAACAATTATCTTCAATTAAGAAAGCTCACTCACCAAATGTATAAATGCAAATTTAAGAAACTGATTAATTAAACAAAAAATACAGCATTTGTAATGGAAGGCTTGTGATGCAATAAGGGAGGAGGGAACTCTGTTCTTGGGAGGCATGCCTTGTGGTTATCCAGTTTCTCTAGTGACACTGACCTGAGTAGTTGACCTGACGGTTAAGTTTCAGATAGATCATTTTTTACCAGCTACATGTGCATCACTGAAATAAATTATGGATTATGGATAGTCCTATGGTCCTAGGGCCATACACCTATGATCGTAGGAGCTCCTCATTTCAACAACCCCCAACTCCATTTCCAGTTTCTTTCTATTACCTGCACTTTTCCCTCTGTTTCTCTTAGCATCCTTTCTCTTCCATAAGGAAGTGTGTGTTCATGTGTGCTGGTCAAAGAACACCCAGCTGTATCTTCCCCTTCCAACAATCTTCTCTGCCAATATATATTTCACTGTTATACTTGGCACCTCTTTTTTGTTTTTAATCAAGCATACAATAATACATGTTTTGGGAACACTTTGTGCTGGATTTTTAATGTTACTGTACATATGGACAAATTTTTGTATTAGAAATTCATTCAAGAAAAATGTTAATAACCCTAAAACAACAAAGGGATAAACAGAGCACACTGAGAAGACACGGCACCACAAGCATAACTTTCATCCTGTAACTACCCTTAGGTAATTATTAACCAATACAACACATTGCAAAACTAATGATACTATTTCAGATGTGAAACACACACATTTAATAAGAACTACATAGTACTTAATTATGTGTAATTTATTATAAAAAAAGTCAAATCTTCATAGGCCTACCTTTCTGAGTTTATCCTCCGAGTTACACAAGAATTCTTTCAACACGGCTACTGCAGCATGCCCTTCTGCACTCCGCATGTCCCGATAACGATCATGTTCTTTCTTCGCTTGTTCCATTCCCTTTTCCAATTCATTCACGTCGGTAATAATATTTTCCAAGGATACTGAAATAATGTTAAAAATTTTTGTCAATATTCTGCATATTCAATATTTACTACAAATTCTCAGAGGAAATATAGTACAATTGAACAAATCCACAACGGCCGGGATGAGGATTCGAACCCTCATCATGGCCCTCGTGGATTTGTTCATTTGATATATCACACTACAGTATTGTGATTTCTGTGTGTAATTTAATTTAACTTTTTTTAACCCTTAATTCTATATATTAGTTTAAACATATGCATATGAACACCAGAATTTGTATGGCTCAACAGCATCTTGTCTTTAATGGCATAATGGCATAGCTAGCTGTGTATTTGACCTGTGCAGCCAGATCCCTCAAGAATAACCCACAGACCAGCTATGAGGTAACCCAGTTACCACACAAATCTTGATATATATAAATAATTTTCCTTCCAACATAAAATGTATTACAGGCATTTCTGCACATTTCTGCAGTTTGAAAGTAACCCCCTAATGCTACCAAGATTAATAAGAATGAGTACAGCATAACTAGTGCAAATACAAAACCCCAACAAATCAATGAAAGTATTTACCTCCTAACTACATGCTGCTGATACTATTCATGAATAAAGTGGCTCATAAGTAGGAGTTACCCCTTTTCAATCTTTTGTAAAAAGTTCTCACCGAGTGTTACCAGTATATAATATGAAAAATAATCACTTAATCTTGCATCCTTTTCTTTTCTTTTTAAATAATCACACTCAATTACAATTACATAAAAATTTAAAAGTTCCCTTTTGCCTCCATGATGCTAGGTGCTAGTTTAGGACATCAGTTTGAGGATTCTGTCCATCAAATTTCTGAACAAGGACCCCTCAATGGCTTACCTGAGCCAGAGCTCTGATTCCATCAAGATGACCACTAGTACTCCAAATTGAACACGTTCGAGCCCCACAGAAATACGTAACCTTGCAGGTTGTCTTGTGCTGAAGTTCAGCGGCAAGGAGAACAGTGGAGAGCATATCCGAGTTTTTCCAAATAAAATAAACTACTTACTATGACACCAAAGAACATAAATAATTAGACAATCTCTCTAAATGATCCTTAAGATCTCTAATATAGCCTAAATTGTTTTGATAAAACATTAAAAAGATTGGATCATGCATGTTTCGAATTTAGGTCTTTTAAATTTAAGTTTTATACTGTTAACATGCAAATCAAAATTTGACTCACCCTGTGCAGCCTTTTCAATAAATCTTAGATCAGATTCAAAATTATTGAGCTCAGGAAACTTAAGACGTATAGTGTCTTGGATGTAATGCAGCAAGCTCATCTTCTTGTCTGCCGATTTGGTATCACATAAAGTGTCCAGACTTGACAGTTTAAATCCATACGCTGGTCCGCGTTTACTGCTGTTCATGTAGTTACCTGGTGATAAGTAGTGAAGTACTGTAATTCTGTTTAATCAAATGCATTGATTAATTTTGATAAACTTAGACAATGTGGAATTTGAACAATTGTATTGTTACTAGTCATTTTACACTATCCTATAAAATGCAGAAATTTCAATTCTGCCAATGATAATTATATAATTCAACTAACAACTACATAGGACAGATAGTGCAAATTATGTACAGGATACAATTCAAAACATGGCTGAGTAAATTCTTGTAATAATATTCTGAAGGCCATCCAACAACTAGGATTGTATGTCAGAGAGCAACCCGTCCTCCACTCAAGTCCATTACATCCAGTGGTCGACCCAACAGATGCATTTATAAATTTTTGCATGCTGTTCATTCAAAACGGGAATTTTCTCAAATATAAATTAATATTATATTAGCATATTGTGCATATATAGGCATAGGTTAGGTTAGGTGTTTAGGGTTTGTTGGCAATTATTTGTACAGTATTTGTAGTACGTGGGTGAAGCCTTTACAGCGTTGTAGTTCGAACAAAATTTGTCAGTGAAGCACTTGTTCCAGACGTGTTTGAACGAAATCAGTTGCGAGTCGTGTGAAAACCGTTTTTCATTCATAAACAGGGGGGTTTGGCGGGTGCATGGAATCGCTTTTGGGTCTTTGTTTGGAGGACGGGCTGGAGAGAGTTATGAATCAAGATGTAAACTATAATACAAATAAATAAGCAAAGTATAATTTTGCCTCTGAACACACAATAACTGAAAAATCACAAATTGATGTTTTGTTGATACTGACTGACTAATGATGATACATATATTTTGCCCAGGCAATATTCCCACAGTAAAGGCAGAATGGCAGTTTCCATCTATGGTGGAAGTAAGTGGAAAGGTAGTACTGTATCTTCATAGGTCAAGGTACTTTTTGGTTTTAGTTTTGTCCAAATTCGAATTTCTAATTGTGCTTTCTTTAATTTATATATATATATATATATATATATATATATATGTATATATCCCCTGATATCCTTAAAAAAGCAAGAGTAATGCCAGTCCATAAAGGGGGCAATCCGCGGACATAAACAATTATAGACCAATATCAAATCTACCCATTCTATCAAAAATATTTGAAAAAATTATCTACAAACAGCTCTATTCCTACCTCGTAAAATTCAACATATTCAGCCCCTGCCAGTTTGGCTTCCAGTCCCAAAAAAGCACCAATGATGCAATCATTAGTCTCCTTGACGTAATCTACTCAGCCCTTGACAAAAATGAGTTTCTGATTGGACTCTTCATTGACCTAAGAAAAGCCTTTGATACTGTTAATCACAACTACCTCTTACTTAAACTCCAGCATTATGGAATCCGAGGCCTTGCCCTGGGCTATATCCGATCCTACCTTAGTGACAGACACCAATGTGTAACCATCAGTGATACAACCTCTTCCACTCTACCAATAACCGTTGGAGTGCCACAGGGCAGCATCTTAGGACCTCTTCTATTTCTTATATATATTAATGATCTGCCTAATGTCTCTAATATTCTTAAACCTATATTGTTTGCTGATGATACTACCCTCATCTATTCAGACCCGAACCCACATACACTAAATAATGTTGTGAATAATGAATTAAAAAAAGTCACTTATGGAAGTCAACTAACAAACTAATACTAAACATAGAAAAGACCTACTACATCTTATTTGGAAGCAAATCATCAAATGCAATTCAGCTACAGATAGACAACATTAACATCAGTAATAAAAATGCTGGAAAGTTACTTGGCCTATTCCTGGACAAGAGACTCGACTTCAGCACCCACATTCAACACATAACTAAGAAAGTCTCTAAAACAGTTGGTATACTCTCCAAAATAAGATATTATGTTCCTAACTCTGCTCTCCTCTCACTATATTATGCACTAATCTATCCCTATCTTAATTATGGTATCTGTGCATGGGGGTCTACCACTGCAAACCACCTTAAGCCCATCATCACCCAGCAAAAATCTGCTATCAGAATAATAACAAACTCTGCTTTCAGACAACACTCAGCTCCCTTGTTTAAATCCCTTAACTTGCTAAATATTAACTCCCTCCACACATTCTCTCGTGTCAACTACATTTACAAAACCCTGTTCTTAAATGCAAACCATGCTCTGAAACTCTCCCTGGACAGATGTAATAGGACCCATTATCACCACACCAGAAATAAATATCTCTTTGATATCCCCAGGGTCAAACTTAATCTGTGTAAACACTCTATGCAAATTAAGGGACCTAGTCTATGGAACTCGCTCCCTAGTGAATTGAAAAGCTGTCAAACTTTAGCCTCATTTAAAAACAAAAACAAAAAGTACCTAATTTCATCTTCGTAGTTTCCTACACTGAGCTTTAAATTTGCTCTGTATCTAGTGTTACCCAATCTCCCAATCTTTATGTACTTAATAAAAAACAACTTTATCGTTGTGTTCATTGCTGTCTTCTTTTATGTGCTAGCCATATGCTGTATTGTGCCTATTAATTTTTGTTAAACTACCATTCAAGCTGTCATTGCAATCAATCTGAGCTACCTATATGCTTTAATATACCTACAATTTTCTCTCATCTTTTATTTTTTTTCTTGCTATGTAACTTTTATCATTTTTATAAATTTTGCAAGTATTTACCTACTTAAAATTTTCTTAGATTAAGGACCTGCCCAAAACGCTGTGCGTACTAGTGGCTTTACAAGAATGTAATTACTATGCTATGTATCCTCACAATCCCAATGTACCTTCTTGTATATATATAAATAAAATAAATAAATATATTTAACTTGGACAAAGCCTCATTTTGCATGTTTACAATCAAATTCTCTGAATTCCAGAGAACTGAGTGGTTGTGCCAGGCAGGAGGTACTTGGCTTGCTACCAGCCAGCACCATAGTTTGGGATGGAGAATAACAGGCAAAAGAGCAATGGAAGTGACTAAGAAGGAGTAGATAAGAATCAAGAGTGTGTATATTTATTGTAAATAACATAAATGAAGAGGGAAAGTGAAGAACTGAGAGTAAATTTAAGAACTCTAAATACCATACAGTATAGTATGTATTAAATGTGAGTGAGACATGTTAATTAAAAGAATAAATGATGAAAAACCAAAGTGGCGGGAGGATTTGAGAGGAACAGTTAGTGTGGTCAGGCACTGATGAGCATTATTGGGTAAAAAATTGGGACATAATAAGCAGGTAATGTTGGAAGCAGGTTTAGGATGAAAGAAATTTCGTTTAGCTTGAGAGAAACTTCTTTTCCTACCATCCTCCTCCTGCTAAGAAAAGTGTTCTCGTCTCTCTCTTCCTCCGCGCTCTACACATCAGCGACTCTCAGTTTCTTGATTCTGAAATTGCCTTTATCTACAAATCATTCTCTCGCCTTGGTTACCCTTTGCATTTCATCAACTGTGCCTACTCTCAAGCTAAACGAAATTTCTTTCATCCTAAACCTGCTTCCAACACTAGTAGCACTGTACTATGCCTTCCCTTCATATCCGAACTCAAAACTTTTACCAATACCTTTCGTCCTCTTGACATTAAACTCGCCTTTCGACAAACTAACACACTTCGTAGCAATCTAGTTCACACTGCTCCTCCTGCTTCTAACGCTGCTGGTTTCTACTCTATTTCCTGTTCGTCTTGTCCTCTCCAATACATTGGCGAAACTGGCCATACACTGAATGACAGACTTAAAGAACACAAGAGAAGTGTTAAGTCTGCAGACACTAACAATGCTCTCTTCTGCCATGTGAGGGATTCTAATCATCCCATTGATTGGTCTTCCTCCAAAATAATCTTTCCTGCCTCTACTCTACACAGACGCCGTCTTGTTGAATCGGCTCTAATACACAATGTACCCAACATGAACTTGAGTCCTGGCTTTGTTGCTGTGGACTCTTCCCTTTCACAGTATATACTCAAATGCTCTAATCTTTCTAACAAACGTGACCTAACATAAGCCTCCCCCCCTTCCACTTATCTTTCTTTCTCTTTCCCTCTTCTCCCTTTTTCTGTTCATTGCACTTGAGTCCTACGCTCCCTTGCTATCCTCTTCTTATTCCTATCTCCTTCTCATTCGGTGGTTATAATGGGAGCTGCCTCATATGGGCCAATAGGCCCTCTGCAGCTCTTATTATTATTACTATCCCCTCTACTACACCTTATTTTGTTCCTCAGCTCTCTCGCCTATTTATTGCCTGTCTCTACTTCCTCATCACAATCGACTTGAGAATGGTCCAGGACGAACCGAAACGTCATCGTCCCTTCACCTTCTAGTGTGTGGTCTGGACAGCAAATAAAATACTTGCACAAAGATAAAACAGAAAATGGGCAGGGATAAAAGAAAAGTAAAGGATAAGGTGTTTGGGCGAACATTGAGTGAAAGCTTTGTAAAAAATGAAAAATTATTTTACAGAAAAGTTAGATAATCATGACAAAGAAAAGGAGGAAATAAATAGAGTGCATGATGTGTGAGGGGGAACTTCTTATGTCAAATATGTGTGATGTTACTAACAGGTAAAGTGAATATTTTAAGTAACTTTCAAAATATGAAGAAAAAGGAGATACTGTACTGTAATATGCTTTTGAATGAATAAAAGGGGTGGATGACTAGTAGAACAGAGAATGAAAGACAGGAGTGAAATTAAAGAAGTCATGAATAGAGGAGTCATAGATTAAAGAAAGAAGAAACTCGTGGCGTAGATGGAATAACTGATACCTATAACCCAACCCACACATGAAATGAAAGGAAAGTGACAAAGATTCAGCATGTCCTGGAGCTTTACCAAGTCGTGATTGGTGCAGGACAGATCAAAACATTATCATTTATATACGTGGGTTGGGGTTATTTGTTTGAGCCAAGTTACTCAAAATAACTTATTCTCCATAAATGATACCTATCCCAGACCCACTAATTTACTGAATTGTGTAACAGGTAATGTGTAATGACAAAATAGTATCTAAATAATTCTTTCAATCCTCCTCTTCTTCCTTTCAATCTTCCTCCTTCTCCTTCTAGTATTTAAACATAATAAAACAAAAAAATTAAAGTTTTTATTTATAATTAGAAACTTACCAAATGCAAGAATAACTTCAAGCATTCTTCTTAACTTATTGCTGTTTTTGACAGATCTGGATGCTGTGATGATAGCATGGACTTGCTGAAATACAATACAAAAAAATTACTTTTATTAATCAATAAAACCGAAATAAAATTGTGCATGTCAGGTTGAAACTCTTACATTAAATATAAACTATTTACCATGCCTAACAATAACTCGGGTCGGTAAAAAATGGTAATGAACATTTTGAGTCGGAGGCCTAGTCAGAGGCCACGGGAACACTGATCCTTAGAACCATCTCACGGTAACCTACATACACAGGGAGAGTTCCTAGACTTCAACCTCTGATATTGCATTCTTTTTAAGTGCAATAAAAATATTTTTAATATATTTTTAGAAAACCTATAGTATGAATTAAAATCAGATTAGCTATAAAAGTACACCACAATGAAGACTGTAGTTGCAACATGCAAAACTTATCAAGATATTACAAAACTATGTCAACGGGCTTCATTTCAGCTGAGCATAGAGCGGCTACATTGGTGCCAGTGGTTGACTATCTGTATTTTTATCTCCCTCTCCATTAAAGGCATTTTACCAGCATAAACAGAGTATTATAGCATACACCTGATCGAATACATTTGTGCTGAACCCTTCTCTACTAAACTTTCTTGTGGCATTCAAAATCTACTATTTTCCCTATATTATACAAAAATTATTATTTTTATATTCCTACAAATAATGGAATCTACTTTTGATATTAAAATCACTTGGAAAAAGCAAGTTCTTAAATAAGTTGACCATTTAGGCAGTGAATATACTGGTTCACTTCAAAAGAAGTCTATTATTTCTGGAATAGACTCCTTCAATTGCATTTAGCTCTTTCACAGACTGACTTCTACATTAACAGATGCCCCAATTTTGCAATTTTTTTGGCCAATATATTTGCACTGTGTAGTTGGAAAAATGAGGTACACAATGCCGGCAAACAAATTTAGAACAATATGCTCCTGCCTCTTGAAGTTGCTAGACCATTATGTCTAGTCATTGACATATATCATATATGTCAATGACTAGACATAATGGTCTAGCCAAAATGACATGACCATTTTGCATGTCTTACTGTCTTGGATACAATAAGACATACAAAATGCTAGCATAATACTGTACTGTACTGGAATATATATACCAAAAAATGTTCAACATTTGTTACAATATTGTAAAAGCATATAAAATGTGTAGAAAAGTTCCAATAAAAAGTAGGAATGCAACAGACTAAGAAACAATTTAAGGGGAATTACTAACAGACCTCTGATTATGTTCAAGGAGGAAACTAACAAACCCCCTCAAGGATACTTGATTTATAGGCTATACTACCTACATCACACACTAACAGTCTGACTGACCAAACCACAACATGAGTCTTGCCCATGGGAACACTGACCACTGAAACCATGGCAAGGTAAGGTCACCTTCCTCAATGATTTTAAAATGATTCTAAAATCTGCCATGAGGACACATCCTAATGACATTGGGGACTTTCCTTGCACAACAATACAGTGGTAAAGAATGATTCAAGAGGTGCTCTCCAGATATCCTAAAGGACACCAACAAATTTCGGAACAGAAAAACCAAAAACAAAAATGCAATGATGACAAAAGCTCAACGTACGACCATCTTGTGCATTTAATGTAAGAATGAAATGATCTTCGGAGAAACTTACTGGTGTGACGATATGCACACTGTCGAAGAAGTTAGCAATGAAACTCATTATCTGGAGTTTGGTAGACAGTCTGTCAACTTTACTGAGCTGTAACATGTATTGATCCTCCTCTGTTAGCTGATTTACAGGCTTCCGTTCTCTCTCATATTCACGATACGCTTTAATCTGTCAAGAGATAAAATGAAAGTTAAAATAAAAATAGGAAAATAAAATGAAAGGAAAAATTTATATGATGTTCTAAATGTTGCAGGCAAAAGTTACAATCATCACAAAATGAATTACAGTTGTAAGTAAGCTATTCTATTTCATTATTTTCTGTGTTATATTATGCTATGATGTTCTTAATTTTTTGTACCTTTTCCTTTGGGAACCCCTCATTCAGCCACTTTTAGAATCTTCCCAGATACTTCAGACACCTTCCAGTATTCTGAAGACTATTGAACTAACACCAGAAATATTTGTCAGAATTTAACATGCTTGTTTGGCTAATGTAGAAGTGAAGGAGTCACAACTGGGTTTAACTAGAAAACAAGACTGGAAATACTGACCAGCTTTATGACAGCATGTTTGCAAGAGCAGAAACAAATAGATAGAAAGGTTAAGTAATGTACCTATGCCAAATCTGAGATTTCAGTTTAGAAAAATGTGTTCTTGAAGATTTTAACTTTCATCAGTGTTGCTGTATGGATAAAAATATCAGTGCTAGCATTTCCACTGGATATTCTAACAAAGGTTTCAAAGATATTTCTGACCACACAATTAAGACTATATAAAAATGCATGCATCCTATGAAAATGTAATGCCTAAAAAATTCAAGCTAACCTCTGCATCAGTAGGAACCATTCGTTGAAGCAATTCCACACTATCTACATTAAGCGTCTTCAGATCCAAGGAATTCACAGCCTTGCTCACAACATCAAATGGAAGATCCAGTTTTCTTCGAGAGATGGCTGAAAAAAAAACAGAGGGGGTTGCCGACAATTCATATAACAAAGAAATATACCTATATAGAAAGATTGCTAAAAATTTTTACTTAATTAAACATAATTGCTCAAAATTGTTTATATTGTGCAGCAAATATTACTTTCAGTAACTCATAAAAGCTGAATTGTACAAGAAACTGCTCCTCTCCTTGCAAACAGTTTTCCGGCACATAGAAGTTTATCAGTTAATGTATGATTAATCTACTCTCAAAGTTATTATGGTAAATATAAAGAAAAAAATGCCTATCTAATGCATTTCTGAATAACACTGTCAGTACACACATTCTCCTAATTGTATCGTCATGAATCTAATATATACAGGATTTTAGGTATCATAACATTATTCAACTTCACATTCATCATAGTACAGGAGTCCTCGACTTATGATATGATCCTAATTTTCTGTCTTAAGTCAACTGGTCAGAACTTAAAACACAATCTCCCAAAGGCAAATAATTTAATACTCTAAATGTGAGAAGTTCCCAAAGCACTAAAAATTGGCATATTAAACAAATTTAAATATAAATAATGTTATATAAACACTGGGTTTATTTACCTTGATTACTACAGTTACCTTGTTTATTGGATTTTATAATTATTAAGGAGATACTTAATTAGTGGAGAATGAAGAGATAGAAGGTAACAATCCAAGCATTTCAATGTTGGAAATAACAACACAGGCTGAATTTGCATGGTCTACACTCATACCAATTCTTTGATACTAGTGATGAGTGTTGGATGTTTTATCCTATACAAATGCAATTTGTGTTACTATTTCTCCTGTCTATGATTTCCTTATTATTATGTACACTTTCATTTCCAATGTCATGGCTTCTCTTATTGGCCCTGATGTGCCACCATTAAATATTTTCTTATTAACCATGGTTCTGTTTGCTGAAGAAATTTGATAATTGATCCTAGATTCCCCCACCATGCTTGAGGAGGAGCACAAAGCAGTGGATTGAGCAAGTGTTTACAGTCATCGTAAGTACAAGTTATAAGTTGGGGAAGGCCTGTACAAGTTACTAACTAGCACTAATGGGTTGGCATAGCCATGAACTGTTTTGTAGCTCAGTCAAGGATATGGCTACCAAACATTTATGCAATTTTTGAATCATGTCTGCTGTACTGTTTACATTTTGGGGGCTTGGATTTCCACTTGCCAACTACCCATACAGGGAACAAAAACTTCCTTGCATCTCCGACTGAATTTGTGTCCAACTTCCACTGATGTCCTCCTTGCTCTCCCTCTTTTTAATTTGAGTAGATGTCCTTAATCCACTTTATCTATTCCTCTCAACTGTATACTGTATGTAGTTATCATATCCCCTCTATTTTTTCTCTAAGAATGTGAGGATGAGTTCTCTTAACCTATCCTCATATTTCTCAGGCCTCTTAATTCTGGTAATAATCTATTTGCAAACCTCTGATCTTTCTCAAGTTCCTGTTTATGCTTCATAAGGTGTAGATAATGCATACTCGAAGTAATGATCTCACATAAACAGTGTATGAACTTGAACGCTTCCTTGTTTAGATTCTTCAATGGCATTCTTATGCTTACTAACTTCCCATATGCTGCTGATGTTATCCTGCTCACATGAGCTTCTTGTGTTAGTGTTGGAATTACATCTACTTCTAGGGCTTTTTCAATTATGGCTTTTTGTACAGTAAGGTAATTATCAGGATAAAGCACCAAGCCATTACAACTATTTACATTGAATTCCAGCAGTCATTTATCTGCCCTCTCCTGAAGTTTGTTAAGGCCTTCTTGCAGCATCTTCCAGTCCTCTTCAATTCTTACTCTACTCATTAACTTTGCATTACCTGCAAACAATCACCGACACATATGAGCTCACTCCCTCCGAGGTCATTTATAAAAATTAAAGAGAAACGTGCCAGTGGGAGGATGTCGGAAAGTAGTCTAGTGGATGAGCCTGGGAAAGGAGAGGGCTGGTGGTGGACCAAGGGTGGTGTTGACATCTTACAAGTTACGTCTGTTTACTGTTACAGGCAAAGTATGATGAGTAGAAATTTGTGTTACTTTTCTCAAGACCAGTGCACAAAGTTTATACAATACTCTAAAGACAAAATAATGGTTTTGAAATTTGTTTCCAAGTATTCACCTAAACTGTTGCTAGAGGCCAGTGCCAAAATCATTGAGGAGGGGGAGGGGGGGGGGGCAGTATGTGATTGTGGCCCATTGTTCTCTCTCGAATTGTGGAGACCATGACCTGACCATGTTGGGCACTTATCCCACAGCAATCATGATACAAAGCTGGGTGAGGCTAGCCCTAACATCTGGCCTCCTACCTCAAGCACATAGACATTCTAATTTATAGATATAAAGTGCAAGTAGTTCATATAAAGTTACTCAAAATACAGAAAAACTTACCAATATTTCTTAAGCGGGTATGTTCCATCAGAGAAGTTAATTCTAGCTTCTTAATTCTTTTACTACCAAAAGCGTGTAGAGAATCAACCTCTGAAACATCTCCATTGGCTTTTCCAGAACCTCCTCCTAAACCGATTTTGAAATGTTCTTCAAATTCTAGGAAGTCAATGACATTAAACAGTTTTTCATCATCAAGTTCATTGAAAACTGTTCCTCGTACCTATGGAGAAAATCACACCCGAGTTCAAAGCACTGTATTAATAATATTAATTCATTAACAATATTATTCTCCAAGCACCACACAAGATTTCTCAAGAGTGACCATTTCAACTATAATTCTTGATTTCTCATGTTTTGTACCACTATCACTCCTTCGTGCAGCACTCTGGCTACATCTCTTCCTATCTAGAGTTTTCCATCTTGGGCTTTCACTGCACCAGCCCATTCTTTTCCCCAACTCTGTTAAGCCTGAAGTTAAGCCTTAACTTCACCAATACAAGTTCCTCGTTTGTCAAATACTCATCCCAGGTATTTAAACTGATCCACCACTATGTGCTGGGAGAGGGAGGATGAAAGTACCATAGTTGTGTGTTGTGCGATGGACTGTAAAATGTGATGATTACACTGGAATATACAGTACATATTCTTATCCTGACCTCAGGAGGGAGGTCTAGGTAAGAATACTGGAGAAAAATGTAAACTTAGTTAATGATATACGTTAATGGAGTAGGTCATTTAATTTATGTAAATGATGCAGGTCTTTCAGCAGTGATAGAAAATTATGTATATTGCTTAAAAGTTTCAAGTTTCTGTCAGAGAAAACTGTTAAAAGTACATTTGGACACGAGTAAAGTTATTGCTGGGAAGAGAGAAGAAAATTGTGTGATGATATAGAACAGGTCCTGTCCCAATTAGTCCATTTGAGCAAGGTGCCACTGTTAACTTTTGTATGAAAGGTCAAATCTAATATCAATATTAAATGAGTTGACTGGAAATGGAAAAACAATATTTACTGCTAAATGCTATAACACTGTTTGGAAAATAGTGCTGTAATCTTAATTAAGATGAAATTCCAAAGGAGTAAAAAATAAAGTTAAATTTAGAGTACAGTACCTGTAAATCAATCATCAGTCGTTTAAAATAAAAAAGTGGTAGAGGACATAATGAAGAAATTGGTTCAAAATATATAATTATAAATTGATATCAGCAAGATCAGTGACAATACAAAACATACTGGAGCTAATTTAAATGTATAAACAATGAAAAGTGGAAGAGATTCTTCATACACTGCTCTGTTACAGTAGAAAACAGTGAGTAAAATGTATACACAAATACTTTAGATATATATACAAGCTAATCTTATATGTTCCATTATTTTTTGGCAGTAATAATACTAAGTATTGTAATATCAACACATGTAGATGTCTGCTCACCTGATTGGGCTTCAGAGCGACCCAGTTGAGTGTCGGCAGCTTATACTTTGTGTTAACTTTCTTCTTTATCGTCATCGAGTCAGGTGGAGCAACCAAGTTCATTCCAGGTGCTGGAGGTGGCGGTCGCAGTCCACTGCTCATTCCCATCGGCAATTTTGGTGGCGCAGGTGGTGTGGAACATCCCAGAGGTGGCGGTGGCGGTGGTGGAGCAAAGAAACTAGACACACCTGGTGGTGGTGGTGGTGGGGGTGGAGGTGCAGGAGCCAGTGATTCAGTGCCCGATCTTTCTACACCACCTAAGAATACATAAGAGAATATTTAAAAAAAGCAATTCACTTCTAGATTTTAACTGGAACAGGAGTTTACTTTCAAGCTAACAATTCACAAAGTAATGCATTTATATTACACCCATAATTATAGCAGAATATGTTTTATTCCTCATTTTGTTACTATGTATTCATAAAAAAGATATCATTGCTCGTATGATCAAATGATTTTAACATGTTCGTGAGTAATTTGTTATAATATTTTTGCCTGTAAATTACTATTTTTTTTAAATTAAACCTAACCAGTATATGGCAATGACTTCATACTAATAGGAAATACTGAAAAAATTAACAAACTTATTTGTTTATGGTGGGGTTAACTATATATATATATATATATATATATATATATATATATATATATATATATATATATATATATATATATATATATATATATATATACCTTGTTAAATAGAGAAGATAAAAACTATAGATATACTGTACCTTGTTAAATAGAGAAGATAGTAAATTTGCAATTATTCTTCCACACAAGAAAAAGCTGTTTATGAACATGTAATTAACTTAATTTGGTTATGTGCAAATCAAATACCTGCAAATACAAAATAGAAATGCTAATTTATACATTAAATAATGTCAATTTTTCATAGATTTACAGTATTAACCAAACTTACTTGGACTTGATCTTGCAAGATTTTCAAGCTCTAGGATTTGTTTTTCCAACATCGATTGTCTTTGACGAGATTCTTCACTTTTCTGATTGACTTCTCTCCGTAGAGTTGACACCTCCTCTTGAACCTTAGAAAATACAAATACACACAGCTGATGGATGTATTTAAGACTAGGCTTCATGTTGGATTTTAACTACAAACAAATTGTGAACAGCATTTGATAGCTTAAGATAATGGCACATTACTATATAAGCCTCTCTAACACTAATAAATTATCATCATTGTGAACACCAATGCACATGTGTACAACATGCACACATGTTTAGACACAAGTCTAAATTATCTTTATTATCATTATTATTGTTACTGTTATCATCATCATTTTCTGATCTATATTACCTGGTTGCTCCTGTATGTAAACTTCTGTTCTTACCACATATGGAGCTGTTGACTATGCCTAGTGAACATTTAGCACTGGTGCAATATCAAGATACTGTAGGAAATAGGAAAGATGGACCAGGACAGCCTCTTTAAACTGACAGAAATAGGATAAGAGAACACAGATGGAAGTTGGAAACATAAATGAGTTGACAAAATGTGAGGAAATGTTTGTGTTCTATCCCGATGGTCGTCAAACAGAATGCACCAAACAAGAAGTTGTTGTAGCAAACTCCATATATAGCTTTAAGGCCAGATATGCCAAAGCATTTGAGCATCAGAAAAGTTAAAATAAACTAGAACTGTTACAAAAAGGACAGTAGGTGGGCTTACAGATAGATCTCTTCCTTGTAGTCAGCATCACTTATAAAATTACACTTGGACAATTACACTGGAGATTTCTCAACCCAGCCTAGAATAACCTCAAAAAGGCTAAAAACCCATTCAGCCTTTACTTGGTATCAAAGAAGTCCCAAAGGAGTTCTCAGTTAATCACTGGTTTGTCCACTCGGCTGCTACTAAGAATCGCTATAGTGTGTCAATACACAATGAGTGCATTCGTACAGTATTCACGACAATCGACTTGATAATAGTCCAGGATGGACTGAAACGTCCTCGTCTTTTCAGTTTCTAGTGTGTGGTTTGGTCAATACAGTATTCACGTGATGCACAGAGTACGTCAATGGGTTGGAGCTCCAACTGGCACTATTCTGCAGCATACTTAAGTTTAATCCCTTGTGTGTGTTTACATTTTAAGTGTTTGTCTTTGCAAGTTACTCTTGCCTAAGAAACCAATTGAGTAATACCATTCATAAATGGTACTTAAATGTAGAGGAAAAGCTTTTTTCTGAGACACTATCACCCAGTCCCTGCTGTCCCAACTAATCCTGTACTTAAGATGGGCTCTTTTATGTTAGAATAGGTAGTCAGGGCATCCTATTAACATGTAGGTTCCAAATCCTAGTGGAGTTTGTGAGTAGTGGCCAGGGAGGACAATGATTAACAGAGTGCTCCTTGATAGTCTCTCTGATGCTGAGTAGTGCTTGGGAAAGTTTGAGTGTATTGTAGTTTAATGAACCTTCTTGAAGTCATTTCAGTCTACTGTACATTAAGAGTACTGTAGTGTCTTCCTTGCACCAGTATCACCTGATAAGAGATCTTTATAAAAGATCCCTGTTGCATTGGTGCAAGAACTGAGCAGTCCTTCCCTGACTGTGCTGGAAAACTGAAAAGTTTTCAGTCCCTGTTCACTTAAAGTGAAAAGTTCACTTGAGTAAAAAGTCCCTGCTCACTCAAAAGCCTTAATAATAATAAATAATAATAATAAATAATAAATCAATAATTAATAATAATAATTAATAAATCAATAATAATAAGTCAATAATAAATATTATTTACTGTATAATAATATTATTATTATTGCCATTGTTATTAAAACATAATTCAGAGGTAATAAGTCACATACCTGACAATGAATATTCTCCAACTCCTCCTTTTGTCTGCGCATGTCAACCAATTCGCCCTCTAATTCGACCAATTTCGCTAAAGATTCAGCTTCCATTTCAGACATTCGTTCTGCCATCTGAATGGAGTAAAATCATTGTGATGTATTATTTGTAACCTAGTGTCTTTGTAACCTATACTATTAGAATGTGTTCCGAGTATTTTTGTACTGCTATGTTTCTTGAAGCAATTTTAAGTTATACAAGAACTTGTAATTCTGAAAGGCACATTTATTAATGTCCACAACAGTTAAAATATTTCCATATATTCTACAATCAACACTTCCATATAATTTTGAAGATACCTTACTCTCATTCTAGGATACACAAATTAATCAAGCTCTTATGAACCATGCTATCTATTTCTTAATTGCCAAAAGGCACCTTTTATCTAACCTTTGTCTAACTTTCAAAACTTTCTTGAAAATATTTCTATTTATTTTAATATTTAACAGAACCAAAATAGTTTTTTAAAATAACGTCAAAATTCCTACTTTTTCAGTACAGTACCTATGTATTTTGTTTTTCACATGTTGTTTGGAACTGATAGTACAGTAATCTATCACCTTCATTTCCAGCACACTCGTCCCAACCATTTAATATTAACACGTACTCCAATGGATAAATTTATTCTCACAGAACTACTGGATCACTTAATTATGTATATAACTCCTATTTATACATACAGTACATACAAACATAATCATTACAATATTTCCCA
Source organism: Procambarus virginalis (assembly GCA_020271785.1). NCBI lineage: Eukaryota > Metazoa > Arthropoda > Malacostraca > Decapoda > Cambaridae > Procambarus > Procambarus virginalis. The sequence goes on from WNGS01092210.1 coordinate 31,670,777, forward strand.
CTTTCATGCAGTGGAAAGCATTAGCCTATTGAAAAAGATGTATAACATAACACTTTGTTAGTTAATCAAATTCTAGTCTTAAAAAAGTAGGATTTATCCTGTTTTTATAGTGACCTAAATAAGCATGCTGTTTTCAAATAGAGTACACAATATTTTAGCATATAATTTTAACATACATGGGCTAATTCGTCTTCCAATTCTGCTACCCTTTCTAATGCTGCTGTTTTAGTTTCACTGTCCTCCATGAGCGCTGCAACATCAAACACATTGTCTAGATACGCAGATATTTGAATCTGAAAAATATACATATATAAATTAATTAAAAATTTCTCTCTCATTTTAGCATCAGTAATACAAACACTAATGTACAAAAATATGTAAATGCAAATTGATATTTATGACTTATTCACAATGATATTTTGCAAATGTGTATCAACAGTGTAGATGCATGCATATCAATTGATACTGTGAACAGTCTTGAATAGAGTACAACACTAAGGCTGTGTGGGCTACCTATCTGGCAAAGATAATGTAAATATAAGACTGATTTAAGAAACTTTTTTAAAATTTGCCATACAATATACTGTAATATAGAAAATAATGTTCAAAATACTGAAAAAGCCTTCAGCAAATTTATATTGTTAACATGCTTATATTGAAATGATAATGGCTATACTTGCTGGAACTTCAATAAATATATGTATAGGTATGATACTGCTTGTGTAAGTTCTGTACTGAACATCAAGCAATAGAATAGTCAGTTTTTGTCATCTAGCAGTAAACAGGCATCTGGGAGTTAAACAAATGTTATGGGCTGAACACTGGGGAAGCATAGACATTTACCTAGTGCAGTCTCAATAAGTGTACACACTTCCTGTCCCCACAATGGAAAACTGAAACTACTACACTATCAATGTTGAGGACAGTGATGGAATAGTGGGGTACTTGGGTGTATGCCATAGACCTACTTCCCAATTTTCATGTTTTTTATGTAAAATTTTTGTACTAACAGGCATTTCTTAGCAATCATTTGTAAAGTTTCTACCAATTAAAATTACTAGTCTCTTTGTTTTAATTCTGGATGGAGCCCTCTTGTAATCCCTAAGCATAACTCTTGGATATAACCTTAGCATTTACTGTACCTAGTTACCAAAACCCATTTCCATGACTGGTCCAGGGGACACACCTCAAAGGAGCTAAGTGCACCCACTGGATCCCATTCCCTCAGTCTGATCTGTATGATTTAATGCTGTGCTGAAGAAGCCAGTCGTTTCCCCAAGAAACATGATTTTATAGCACATAATCAAAGGCAAAAGTAATCAAACATGGTATAAAAATACAGTAGTTACTTTTGTTTCCAGAGAAACATTTAGGTTACATAAAACAGCAGAGTTTCCAGGAGCTTCACTGCAACTGTTGCCAACCTCAGACCACCTAGCTCGAATCGAATTAAATATAGGACAAGATACCTTCGGGTGAGCTTTCAAGTGGGGACAGATGAAGAATAGCTTGGGTGAGAGGAAGCGTCGGAGTTGGAGAGACAGAGCCAGGGCTAGACCCGCTGCGCTGCTGATAATGAGGCTTTCTGAACACCTGGCTAGCTTCTGTGTTATTTCCTTTACACTTACTTTGCCTCTCTCTTCTTGAAATTCTGTTTCCACCTTAACTGTCTCATATAGTACAGTACCAAAGTCTCAAGTTATGCTTTAAAAGAAAAAAATAAGCACATTCATAGTGAGTTCTTTGAAGTTTACCTTTAATGGAAAATATTTAATAAAATTTTACCTGTAATTCTTCACTTTCATGATGTCTCAACTTCTCTAAAAAGTCATCTATACCGAGTTGTGTGAATTCATACTGAAGGTGTACACGGAAATTCATATCCTCCACACTGTGAACTACTATGTTGATAAACTGCATACATGCTACCTGTTTGAAAATAGTAAAGAGCACATAATTAAATGCAAATTTAGTCACTGAGAAGTGATGAAGATGAAGCAGTGCTGCTGATATAAAAGGTGTATTTGAAATGATCAAAATATTTAGGGAAAGGAAGGGGAACATGAAGAAAAGTAAAGCTTATAAATTAATTATGCACCAAGTAAAAAAGTGGAAATAACAACCTTCACTGTGGAATATGATAATTCAGTATGAAGGTGGTGGTTCCTGATGGCTCAGAATCCCTATTTCTCATTATGAGATATGTCCTTATAAATTCCTTCACTTTCCACTTTAATTAAATCAACTCCACTTAAATATTTTTTCAAGACCCTCCAGAATATTATAAGAAAGAGAACTTCTTTTGCATCTCAAGTACACTTTATGCATATACTGTACTATTAAATGCTGACATTATTATTTTGCATTTTCATAGCTATACCAAGACTTTAAATGCTGCATTACATCTTAATCTCTAGCACATGTTAATTCTGCAGGTTTCCCTTCAGTTCAACTTCCAGCACACCCTCCACAAGCTTGCTATACCATTGGACTTCCTTGGAGCATGGCTCACCTTCATATAGTCATATTTCCCTGAAGACATTTTATGCATCCTACTCTCATCCTTCGGTTTGATTACTTAGGCAAAAGACAGTGGTAACTGTAATTGAGCAACTCTTCATATCTTATTCCCTAAATACCATAATTGCACAAATAGAACCTGCAACTACTATAAAGCTTAGCAAAGCATATGAAAATTTACAATGTGAGGGCTCTCCCCCACCTCTGCTACACTGTCACCACCACCATTACCAGCTCACTGTATGCCATCACCACCACCTCGTTCACATCATAAAATCATGAGCCACCATCACCAAGAATATCATCACCTTATACAACTTTAATGTAAGGTTAGGAGAGGCATATATTTGTTTCATCACAAGTGAACTTTTTATTTCTTCTGTCCTTGTCTTAATT
>WNGS01092210.1:31718516-31730980 GCA_020271785.1 Procambarus virginalis
GTTGATAAATAAAAGTAATTGCAGAACTCATTTATCTAATTCTTATCATAAATGTTATAAAACCTTATCATAAGCTACGGGATTTGTAGATCAGTGTTTAAAGGGGAATTCGGAGGTAATAATGATACAACTGATGCCATCTGTCGGCAAAAGAGAACACTATTAACTGGCTGGTCAATAGTAGCCATAAGGTACAGCTTACGCCATCTGTTGACATCAAATTACACTTATAACAAATTACCCCACAAATACCACTAACGACATCTGTTTTTTTCCAACGCACTATAAATAGCCAACAGCAACCCATAAGGCAGGTTGTTGGGCTCGGGTAGGAGGTTCCAAGCTCCGCCCACAAAGGTATGGGGGTGCATAATAAATGGCATATCATGGTATATCTTCTTTTTGACATTCACACAACAGCCAATCACAGGAAGGGATCAGCTAAAGGCTCCATCCACTTAATAAATCATCTTTATTTAGCACAACATCCTTGCTTATGGCTTCTGCTTCAACTTTAATCTACCTAAAAAGTGAAATGTTAAGCATTTAAAAGCATTAATAAGTGATAATTAAATACTGCAGATGTAACGAGTGTTACAGAAACATGGGCTGGCTACCTAGCTTGTGACGTCATCAGTGGGGTTGCCTTGACACAAATAATGATACGCTGCTCTGCCCTTTTATTCCAGTAAATTATTCAGTTAGATGGAGATTTCTGTCAGGTGCAAAACAGAAACTGTTGTTCTTTTTCACACCAACCTTGTTGTTGCTCACAAGGACCTATTTCTTAGTTTAAATTGTATTCATAAAAGAGTGTTGGTATTCCCCACAACAGCCAATCACAGGAAGGTATTTCCGGAAGCTCCGCCTCCTTATGGACTCAGCACATCGCTCTAGCTCATGGCTCGCTGTTTCATCTCTTCTATATACAAACTATGACTTTTTCCATTACTGTTATAATTAATAATATGAGATATAAAAGTTTTTACACAAATGGCTAAATTCTGCATTAAATGGACTTTGTCTGGTATACATTCAAATATACACCAATTTATTTCCATTACCATTCATCCATTATTAATTTCAAATGTAATGTACACTGTCTAGTTTTTTCCTCTCGTCATTACTTGGTGCAATATTTGAAAGTTGTCTATCTATGTATCGATCTATCTATTATCTAGTATTATATTTACAAGTTTCTCTGCTTGGAAGAAACTCTGCATTGAATTTGGACTAATTTATTAAGTAAGATTATTTAGTATTAATTAATATTTACAATTAATATTAATTACAATTATTTATAGTTTAATTACTTTCATTTAACGCGCAATCGTACATTCTTCTCGATGATATTGATACATTTGTCAATCACACTCAGGAGACCTCGTAGCCTAGTGGATATCGCGCAGGCCTTGTAAATCTGTAGCGCGGGTTCGATTCCCGGACGAGACAGATACAAATGGGCAATGTTTCTTTTACCCTGAATGCCCCTGTTATCTAGCAGTAATAGGTACCTGTGAGTTAGACAGCTGTCACGGGATGCTTCCTGGGGTGTGTGTGTGGTGTGAAAAAAAACAGTAGTTAGTAAACAATTTATTGACAGTTGAGAGGCGGGCCGAAAGAGCAAAGCTCAACCCCGCAAACACACTAGGTGAATACTGCACACATATGTGAAATGTGAATTTAATCCTTAAGTACTGTTTTTAGTACTGGGGGTTGTTAGTTAATTATGTTATCTTATTTAGTTAATTATCTTAGTTAAAATCTTAGTTAATTATGGGTTCAATGAGTCGCATAAGTTACTAAGCTATGTATACTAAGGCTACTGCCAGAAGTGGAATGGTTGCTAAGTGAATACCAGGGAGGAGTGGTATCCAGTAAACCGATCATATAACAAGTCAAATATTGAAGTAGGCAAGGCCAATAATTAGGGTTAGTCCGGACAATTTCTTCAGAAGGTCAGATGTAACACAAACAAGGAGCAACAAGCCACAATGTAGGACTAACAAGAGGAGATGCTTTTTCACAGTGTTATTAACCCATGGAACCGCCTACCCGCCGAAGCCGTAAATGCCAAAACACTTCACTTTTAAAGTACAGCTGGAAAAGATCACCAGGCAAATAGGGGACCTTCGACAAGCCGTCGGCTTCTTAGGTAGTTAACTTGAAGTGGACTTTAATGTTTTTTCGGCAGCTTTATTCCTTAGTTTCCGAGCTGTTTTCTTTACCGTGTATGTTGTAATAAACTATTCTTATATATACAGTTGTTTCTCCCTGTGAAGATTATTAAACAATGGTGATTATAAGGGCGCGGAAGTTCAGCCTGGCCAGGGCGCAATCGTCGTCCCTTCACCTCTAGTGTGTGGTCTGGTCAACATGCATAAATTGTTGTTTTAATAATATTACGCTTAACCACTTGGGCTGGACGGTAGAGCGACGGTCTCGTTTCCTACAGGTCCGCGTTCAATCCCCGACCGCCCAAGAGGTTGGGAACCATTCCTTTCCCCCGTTCCATCCCAAATCCGTATCCTGATCCCTTCCCAGTGCTATATAGTCGGTATGGCTTGGCGCTTTCACTTGATAGTTCCCCACCTCCCTGAATAATATTACGAGAGCAGTATTCACGGGTTATTCATGCCCGTGCCACCTCTTGGGTGGCTTAATCTTCATCAATCGAGAGCAGTACGTCCTAACCAGACGTTATATGATGATATCCTCAACAGTTGATAAATAAAAGTAATTGCAGAACTCATTTATCTAATGCTTATCATAAATGTTAAAACCTTATCATAAGCTACGGGATTTGTAGATCAGTGTTTAAAGGGAATTCGGAGGTAATAATGATACAACTGATGCCATCTGTCGGCAAAAGAGAACACTATTAACTGGCTGGTCAATAGTAGCCATAAGGTACAGCTTACGCCATCTGTTGACATCAAATTACACTTATAACAAATTACCCCACAAAATACCACTAACGACATCTGTTTTTTTTCCAACGCACTATAAATAGCCAAACAGCAACCCATAAGGCAGGTTGTTGTGCTCGGGTAGGAGGTTCCAAGCTCCGCCCACAAAAGGTATGGGGTGCATAATAAATGGCATATCATTGGTAGATATTCTTTGTTGACATTCACACAACAGCCAATCACAGGAAGGGATCAGCTAAAGGCTCCATCCACTTAATAAATCATCTTTATTTAGCACAACATCCTTGCTTATGACATCCTGCTTCAACTTTAATCTACCTAAAAAGTGAAATGTTAAGCATTTAAAAGCATTAATAAAGCGATAATTAAATACTGCAAGATGTAACGAGTGTTACAGAAACATGGGCTGGCTACCTTGCTTGTGACGTCATCAGTGGGGTTGCCTTGACACAAATAATGATACGCTGCTCTGCCCTTTTATTCCAGTAAATTATTCAGTTAGATGGAGATTTCTGTCAGGTGCAAAACAGAAACTGTTGTTCTTTTTCACACCAACCTTGTTGTTGCTCACAAGGACCTATTTCTTAGTTTAAATTGTATTCATAAAAGAGTGTTGGTATTCCCCGCACCAGCCAATCACAGGAAGGTATTTCCGGAAGCTCCGCCTCCTTATGGACTCAGCACATCGCTCTAGCTCATGGCTCGCTGTTTCATCTCTTGTATATACAAACTATGACTTTTTCCATTACTGTTATAATTAATAATATGAGATATAAAAGTTTTTACACAAAATGGCTAAATTCTGCCATTAAATGGACTTTGTCTGGTATACATTCAAATATACACCAATTTATTTCCATTACCATTCATCCATTATTAATTTCAAATGTAATGTACACTGTCTAGTTTTTTCCTCTCGTCATTACTTGGTGCAATATTTGAAAGTTGTCTATCTATGTATCGATCTATCTATTATCTAGTATTTATATTTACAAGTTTCTCTGCTTGGAAGAAAACTGCATTGAATTTGGACTAATTTATTAAGTAAGATTATTTAGTATTAATTAATATTTACAATTAATATTAATTACAATTATTTATAGTTTAATTACTTTCATTTAACGCGCAATCGTACATTCTTCTCGATGATATATTGATACATTTGTCAATCACACTCAGGAGACCTCGTAGCCTAGTGGATATCGCGCAGGCCTTGTAAATCTGTAGCGCGGGTTCGATTCCCGGACGAGACAGATACAAATGGGCAATGTTTCTTTTACCCTGAATGCCCCTGTTATCTAGCAGTAAATAGGTACCTGTGAGTTAGACAGCTGTCACGGGATGCTTCCTGGGGTGTGTGTGTGGTGTGAAAAAAAACAGTAGTTAGTAAACAATTTATTGACAGTTGAGAGGCGGGCCGAAAGAGCAAAGCTCAACCCCGCAAACACAACTAGGTGAATACTGCACACATATGTGAAATGTGAATTTAATCCTTAAGTACTGTTTTTAGTACTGGGGGTTGTTAGTTAATTATGTTATCTTATTTAGTTAATTATCTTAGTTAAAAATCTTAGTTAATTATGGGTTCAATGAGTCGCATAAGTTAACTAAGCTATGTATACTAAGGCTACTGCCAGAAGTGGAATGGTTGCTAAGTGAATACCAGGGAGGAGTGGTATCCAGTAAACCGATCATATAACAAGTCAAATATTGAAGTAGGCAAGGCCAATAATTAGGGTTAGTCCGGACAATTTCTTCAGAAGGTCAGATGTAACACAAACAAGGAGCAACAAGCCACAATGTAGGACTAACAAGAGGAGATGCTTTTTCACAGTGTTATTAACCCATGGAACCGCCTACCCGCCGAAGCCGTAAATGCCAAAACACTTCACTTTTAAAGTACAGCTGGAAAAGATCACCAAGGCAAATAGGGGGACCTTCGACAAGCCGTCGGCTTCTTAGGTAGTTAACTTGAAGTGGACTTTAATGTTTTTTCGGCAGCTTTATTTCCTTAGTTTCCGAGCTGTTTTCTTTACCGTGTATGTTGTAATAAACTATTCTTATATATACAGTTGTTTCTCCCTGTGAAGATTATTAAACAATGGTGATTATAAGGGCGCGGAAGTTCAGCCTGGCCAGGGCGCAATCGTCGTCCCTTCACCTTCTAGTGTGTGGTCTGGTCAACATGCATAAATTGTTGTTTTAATAATATTACGCTTAACCACTTGGGCTGGACGGTAGAGCGACGGTCTCGTTTCCTACAGGTCCGCGTTCAATCCCCGACCGCCCAAGAGGTTGGGAACCATTCCTTTCCCCCGTTCCATCCCAAATCCGTATCCTGATCCCTTCCCAGTGCTATATAGTCGGTATGGCTTGGCGCTTTCACTTGATAGTTCCCCACCTCCCTGAATAATATTACGAGAGCAGTATTCACGGGTTATTCATGCCCGTGCCACCTCTTGGGTGGCTTAATCTTCATCAATCGAGAGCAGTACGTCCTAACCAGACGTTATATGATGATATCCTCAACAGTTGATAAATAAAAGTAATTGCAGAACTCATTTATCTAATGCTTATCATAAATGTTATAAAACCTTATCATAAGCTACGGGATTTGTAGATCAGTGTTTAAAGGGAATTCGGAGGTAATAATGATACAACTGATGCCATCTGTCGGCAAAAGAGAACACTATTAACTGGCTGGTCAATAGTAGCCATAAGGTACAGCTTACGCCATCTGTTGACATCAAATTACACTTATAACAAATTACCCCACAAAATACCACTAACGACATCTGTTTTTTTTCCAACGCACTATAAATAGCCAAACAGCAACCCATAAGGCAGGTTGTTGTGCTCGGGTAGGAGGTTCCAAGCTCCGCCCACAAAAGGTATGGGGTGCATAATAAATGGCATATCATTGGTAGATATTCTTTGTTGACATTCACACAACAGCCAATCACAGGAAGGGATCAGCTAAAGGCTCCATCCACTTAATAAATCATCTTTATTTAGCACAACATCCTTGCTTATGGCATTCTGCTTCAACTTTAATCTACCTAAAAAGTGAAATGTTAAGTATTTAAAAGCATTAATAAAGTGATAATTAAATACTGCAAGATGTAACGAGTGTTACAGAAACATGGGCTGGCTACCTAGCTTGTGACGTCATCAGTGGGGTTGCCTTGACACAAATAATGATACGCTGCTCTGCCCTTTTATTCCAGTAAATTATTCAGTTAGATGGAGATTTCTGTCAGGTGCAAAACAGAAACTGTTGTTCTTTTTCACACCAACCTTGTTGTTGCTCACAAGGACCTATTTCTTAGTTTAAATTGTATTCATAAAAGAGTGTTGGTATTCCCCACCAGCCAATCACAGGAAGGTATTTCCGGAAGCTCCGCCTCCTTATGGACTCAGCACATCGCTCTAGCTCATGGCTCGCTGTTTCATCTCTTCTATATACAAACTATGACTTTTTCCATTACTGTTATAATTAATAATATGAGATATAAAAGTTTTTACACAAAATGGCTAAATTCTGCCATTAAATGGACTTTGTCTGGTATACATTCAAATATACACCAATTTATTTCCATTACCATTCATCCATTATTAATTTCAAATGTAATGTACACTGTCTAGTTTTTTCCTCTCGTCATTACTTGGTGCAATATTTGAAAGTTGTCTATCTATGTATCGATCTATCTATTATCTAGTATTTATATTTACAAGTTTCTCTGCTTGGAAGAAAACTCTGCATTGAATTTGGACTAATTTATTAAGTAAGATTATTTAGTATTAATTAATATTTACAATTAATATTAATTACAATTATTTATAGTTTAATTACTTTCATTTAACGCGCAATCGTACATTCTTCTCGATGATATATTGATACATTTGTCAATCACACTCAGGAGACCTCGTAGCCTAGTGGATATCGCGCAGGCCTTGTAAATCTGTAGCGCGGGTTCGATTCCCGGACGAGACAGATACAAATGGGCAATGTTTCTTTTACCCTGAATGCCCCTGTTATCTAGCAGTAAATAGGTACCTGTGAGTTAGACAGCTGTCACGGGATGCTTCCTGGGGTGTGTGTGTGGTGTGAAAAAAAACAGTAGTTAGTAAACAATTTATTGACAGTTGAGAGGCGGGCCGAAAGAGCAAAGCTCAACCCCGCAAACACAACTAGGTGAATACTGCACACATATGTGAAATGTGAATTTAATCCTTAAGTACTGTTTTTAGTACTGGGGGTTGTTAGTTAATTATGTTATCTTATTTAGTTAATTATCTTAGTTAAAAATCTTAGTTAATTATGGGTTCAATGAGTCGCATAAGTTAACTAAGCTATGTATACTAAGGCTACTGCCAGAAGTGGAATGGTTGCTAAGTGAATACCAGGGAGGAGTGGTATCCAGTAAACCGATCATATAACAAGTCAAATATTGAAGTAGGCAAGGCCAATAATTAGGGTTAGTCCGGACAATTTCTTCAGAAGGTCAGATGTAACACAAACAAGGAGCAACAAGCCACAATGTAGGACTAACAAGAGGAGATGCTTTTTCACAGTGTTATTAACCCATGGAACCGCCTACCCGCCGAAGCCGTAAATGCCAAAACACTTCACTTTTAAAGTACAGCTGGAAAAGATCACCAAGGCAAATAGGGGGACCTTCGACAAGCCGTCGGCTTCTTAGGTAGTTAACTTGAAGTGGACTTTAATGTTTTTTCGGCAGCTTTATTTCCTTAGTTTCCGAGCTGTTTTCTTTACCGTGTATGTTGTAATAAACTATTCTTATATATACAGTTGTTTCTCCCTGTGAAGATTATTAAACAATGGTGATTATAAGGGCGCGGAAGTTCAGCCTGGCCAGGGCGCAATCGTCGTCCCTTCACCTTCTAGTGTGTGGTCTGGTCAACATGCATAAATTGTTGTTTTAATAATATTACGCTTAACCACTTGGGCTGGACGGTAGAGCGACGGTCTCGTTTCCTACAGGTCCGCGTTCAATCCCCGACCGCCCAAGAGGTTGGGAACCATTCCTTTCCCCCGTTCCATCCCAAATCCGTATCCTGATCCCTTCCCAGTGCTATATAGTCGGTATGGCTTGGCGCTTTCACTTGATAGTTCCCCACCTCCCTGAATAATATTACGAGAGCAGTATTCACGGGTTATTCATGCCCGTGCCACCTCTTGGGTGGCTTAATCTTCATCAATCGAGAGCAGTACGTCCTAACCAGACGTTATATGATGATATCCTGAACAGTTGATAAATAAAAGTAATTGCAGAACTCATTTATCTAATGCTTATCATAAATGTTATAAAACCTTATCATAAGCTACGGGATTTGTAGATCAGTGTTTAAAGGGAATTCGGAGGTAATAATGATACAACTGATGCCATCTGTCGGCAAAAGAGAACACTATTAACTGGCTGGTCAATAGTAGCCATAAGGTACAGCTTACGCCATCTGTTGACATCAAATTACACTTATAACAAATTACCCCACAAAATACCACTAACGACATCTGTTTTTTTTCCAACGCACTATAAATAGCCAAACAGCAACCCATAAGGCAGGTTGTTGTGCTCGGGTAGGAGGTTCCAAGCTCCGCCCACAAAAGGTATGGGGTGCATAATAAATGGCATATCATTGGTAGATATTCTTTGTTGACATTCACACAACAGCCAATCACAGGAAGGGATCAGCTAAAGGCTCCATCCACTTAATAAATCATCTTTATTTAGCACAACATCCTTGCTTATGGCATTCTGCTTCAACTTTAATCTACCTAAAAAGTGAAATGTTAAGTATTTAAAAGCATTAATAAAGTGATAATTAAATACTGCAGGATGTAACGAGTGTTACAGAAACATGGGCTGGCTACCTAGCTTGTGACGTCATCAGTGGGGTTGCCTTGACACAAATAATGATACGCTGCTCTGCCCTTTTATTCCAGTAAATTATTCAGTTAGATGGAGATTTCTGTCAGGTGCAAAACAGAAACTGTTGTTCTTTTTCACACCAACCTTGTTGTTGCTCACAAGGACCTATTTCTTAGTTTAAATTGTATTCATAAAAGAGTGTTGGTATTCCCCACAACAGCCAATCACAGGAAGGTATTTCCGGAAGCTCCGCCTCCTTATGGACTCAGCACATCGCTCTAGCTCATGGCTCGCTGTTTCATCTCTTCTATATACAAACTATGACTTTTTCCATTACTGTTATAATTAATAATATGAGATATAAAAGTTTTTACACAAAATGGCTAAATTCTGTCATTAAATGGACTTTGTCTGGTATACATTCAAATATACACCAATTTATTTCCATTACCATTCATCCATTATTAATTTCAAATGTAATGTACACTGTCTAGTTTTTTCCTCTCGTCATTACTTGGTGCAATATTTGAAAGTTGTCTATCTATGTATCGATCTATCTATTATCTAGTATTTATATTTACAAGTTTCTCTGCTTGGAAGAAAACTCTGCATTGAATTTGGACTAATTTATTAAGTAAGATTATTTAGTATTAATTAATATTTACAATTAATATTAATTACAATTATTTATAGTTTAATTACTTTCATTTAACGCGCAATCGTACATTCTTCTCGATGATATATTGATACATTTGTCAATCACACTCAGGAGACCTCGTAGCCTAGTGGATATCGCGCAGGCCTTGTAAATCTGTAGCGCGGGTTCGATTCCCGGACGAGACAGATACAAATGGGCAATGTTTCTTTTACCCTGAATGCCCCTGTTATCTAGCAGTAAATAGGTACCTGTGAGTTAGACAGCTGTCACGGGATGCTTCCTGGGGTGTGTGTGTGGTGTGAAAAAAAACAGTAGTTAGTAAACAATTTATTGACAGTTGAGAGGCGGGCCGAAAGAGCAAAGCTCAACCCCGCAAACACAACTAGGTGAATACTGCACACATATGTGAAATGTGAATTTAATCCTTAAGTACTGTTTTTAGTACTGGGGGTTGTTAGTTAATTATGTTATCTTATTTAGTTAATTATCTTAGTTAATTATGGGTTCAATGAGTCGCATAAGTTAACTAAGCTATGTATACTAAGGCTACTGCCAGAAGTGGAATGGTTGCTAAGTGAATACCAGGGAGGAGTGGTATCCAGTAAACCGATCATATAACAAGTCAAATATTGAAGTAGGCAAGGCCAATAATTAGGGTTAGTCCGGACAATTTCTTCAGAAGGTCAGATGTAACACAAACAAGGAACAACAAGCCACAATGTAGGACTAACATAAAACATACTTGAACTTGAACTTGAACTCTACTTCAAGTCCCTCAAGTGGCGCACAAATTCAGTGAGTCAAATACACAAATAACATTACAAGAATCCCATTTAACATTGCAGGTTAATATAGTAAGTACAGCATATTACAAGAATCCCATTTAACACTGCAGGTTAATATAGCAAGTACAGTATATAATCGTCACACTCTTGGGGCAAACTTCTTGTAGCTCCTAAGTATACTGTCTATCATACCATTATCACACATCCAAACAATTTGATGTGGTACACTATTTAATTCCTTATTTCTATAGTTTTCAATAAGTTGACACTCTAATACATAATGTTCTAAGGTGTGGGCGTGCGGCATACCACATAATTTACACTCCTTATCTTCTTCACTGACATCAACACCGTATTGCCAGATATATTTGTATCCTAATCTTAATCTCATGTAAATTGAATCCTTCCAAGTAGACTTTCCTTTACCATAGGTGAAGGACGAATTTGTATTTATTATTGAATAATTGAACTTGAACTTGTACTGTGTTTGTTAACAAAGCGAACTCTTATCAGAGAAGGGAAGGGAAGAGAACTATCAGGGGGAAAGCGCCAAGACATTAAGACTATATAGCACGTGGATGGGATCAGGTTAAGGGGGGAGGTTTCTATTATTAGAAAAACAAGGTGCAAACCATACCCCTTACAATTGAAATCTATTTATTTATATACAAGAAGGTACATTGGGTTGTGAGAGTATGTAACACATATTAAGAGGTACATTGGGTTGTGAGAGTATGTAAGAGAGTATGTAATAGAGAGTATGTATGTAAGAGAGTATAGTATATTATATATACTATATATTATTATATAGAAATATTAAGTGGTACATTGTAGCAAAGTTTGAGTTGACGGAGTGGGTAGCACAAGGTACAGTGTGGGTTTGAAACACATTTAGGAACAAGGCACCGCCGAAGGAGGCTATTATTTGTTATGCACCCCATACTCAACCAGTAAGTAGTGGAGCAAAACATAGATTATATGGTCATAAAGTCTTAATCAGACCTCAGTGGCTATTTTTACATTATCATTTACAACTAACTGAAGTAAAATAACAACCATAAACAGACTGTTTTCTAATTCTAGTTCAGGCACTTCCTGGGATAAAACGCGAACATTCTTTGAGGAACTGTGAGGTGCTTATCTGTTTTTCCTCGTAACGGTCCAAAGCTTCTACAATGTTCCTGTTTCTCATTATTGCCCTTGCGGCGACTGGACTTCAGCTTTTGATCAGAAACCAGTTTGGTACTGCAAGGTTACCAGGGACGCCTCACGGTACAGTAAAGAGATTAAAATATATAAAGCCAAGTTGTCCCTCACTGCCCTTTGATTCAGACGCTGGTGCCATCCTTCTACGTCATTGTTGCCTCACCAGTCGTCTGAAAGCACACCAGTTCCCCAATTCCCACACACTGTTGCACAGCCTCGTATTTTTTATGTAATGAGTTGTGTCGTTAAGGGTGAACTGCTAGCCGACTTCTCTAATTCAGCAAACGCCTTACAATTATGTAGTACACACGTACCACATAAGTACGTGTGTGTACACACGTACACACACACACCACACCTTGTCAAGCACAAGACGAAGCTTGAAAAAGTTTAGTGGTATGCCAATAGGCTAGTCCCAGGGACTAGAGGTATATGAGTTACGAGGACAGGCTACGAGAAATGCACCTCACGACACTGGAAGACAGAAGAGTAAGGGGAGACATGATCACTACCTACAAAATTCTCAGAGCAATTGATAAGGTACATAAAGATAAACTGTTTAACACGGGTGGTAGGCGAACAAGGGGGACACAGGTGGAAACTTAGTACCCAAATGGGCCAGAAGACGGAAGAAGAGAGGACAAATGATTCGAGAAGGTGACCTTGGGTGTTTGTCAGAACATCATCCCAGAGGGTATGTCGACAGTTGAAATCACCCAGCAGGAGCACTGGCTCTGGCAAGATGTCCAGGAAGTGCTTAACATCAGGAAGGGAAAGCGGGACATTTGGGGGCAGATAAATAGAACACAGACCGTATACCATTTCTCACAAAAACACGGGCAGAAAACAATGGATAGACGAGGAGACAAACACAAAGTGGTGAAAACAATCAGAAGTAGAGTTATGGGCCCCAGCCAGAGCTGGGGGAGAAAGAAAGGAATAACCACGAAAGTGACCAGGATGAGCATCAAGCATCGGTTCCAGGAGACAA
>WNGS01092210.1:31732206-31762793 GCA_020271785.1 Procambarus virginalis
AGTGGAATGGTTGCTAAGTGAATACCAGGGAGGTGGTATCCAGTAAACCGATCATATAACAAGTCAAATATTGAAGTAGGCAAGGCAATAATTAGGTTAGTCCGGACAATTTCTTCAGAAGGTCAGATGTAACACAAACAAGGAGCAACAAGCCACAATGTAGGACTAACAAGAGGAGATGCTTTTTCACAGTGTTATTAACCCATGGAACCGCCTACCCGCCGAAGCCGTAAATGCCAAAACACTTCACTTTTAAAGTACAGCTGGAAAAGATCACCAAGGCAAATAGGGGGACCTTCGACAAGCCGTCGGCTTCTTAGGTAGTTAACTTGAAGTGGACTTTAATGTTTTTTCGGCAGCTTTATTTCCTTAGTTTCCAAGCTGTTTTCTTTACCGTGTATGTTGTAATAAACTATTCTTATATATACAGTTGTTCTCCCTGTGAAGATTATTAAACAATGGTGATTATAAGGGCGCGGAAGTTCAGCCTGGCCAGGGCGCAATCGTCGTCCCTTCACCTTCTAGTGTGTGGTCTGGTCAACATGCATAAATTGTTGTTTTAATAATATTACGCTTAACCACTTGGGCTGGACGGTAGAGCGACGGTCTCGTTTCCTACAGGTCCGCGTTCAATCCCCGACCGCCCAAGAGGTTGGGAACCATTTCTTTCCCCCGTTCCATCCCAAATCCGTATCCTGATCCCTTCCCAGTGCTATATAGTCGGTATGGCTTGGCGCTTTCACTTGATAGTTCCCCACCTCCCTGAATAATATTACGAGAGCAGTATTCACGGGTTATTCATGCCGTGCCACCTCTTGGGTGGCTTAATCTTCATCAATCGAGAGCAGTACGTCCTAACCAGACGTTATATGATGATATCCTGAACAGTTGATAAATAAAAGTAATTGCAGAACTCATTTATCTAATGCTTATCATAAATGTTATAAAACCTTATCATAAGCTACGGGATTTGTAGATCAGTGTTTAAAGGGAATTCGGAGGTAATAATGATACAACTGATGCCATCTGTCGGCAAAAGAGAACACTATTAACTGGCTGGTCAATAGTAGCCATAAGGTACAGCTTACGCCATCTGTTGACATCAAATTACACTTATAACAAATTACCCCACAAAATACCACTAACGACATCTGTTTTTTTTCCAACGCACTATAAATAGCCAAACAGCAACCCATAAGGCAGGTTGTTGGGCTCGGGTAGGAGGTTCCAAGCTCCGCCCACAAAAGGTATGGGGTGCATAATAAATGGCATATCATTGGTAGATATTCTTTGTTGACATTCACACAACAGCCAATCACAGGAAGGGATCAGCTAAAGGCTCCATCCACTTAATAAATCATCTTTATTTAGCACAACATCCTTGCTTATGGCATTCTGCTTCAACTTTAATCTACCTAAAAAGTGAAATGTTAATCATTTAAAAGCATTAATAAAGCGATAATTAAATACTGCAAGATGTAACGAGTGTTACAGAAACATGGGCTGGCTACCTAGCTTGTGACGTCATCAGTGGGGTTGCCTTGACACAAATAATGATACGCTGCTCTGCCCTTTTATTCCAGTAAATTATTCAGTTAGATGGAGATTTCTGTCAGGTGCAAAACAGAAACTGTTGTTCTTTTTCACACCAACCTTGTTGTTGCTCACAAGGACCTATTTCTTAGTTTAAATTGTATTCATAAAAGAGTGTTGGTATTCCCCACAACAGCCAATCACAGGAAGGTATTTCCGGAAGCTCCGCCTCCTTATGGACTCAGCACATCGCTCTAGCTCATGGCTCGCTGTTTCATCTCTTCTATATACAAACTATGACTTTTTCCATTACTGTTATAATTAATAATATGAGATATAAAAGTTTTACACAAAATGGCTAAATTCTGTCATTAAATGGACTTTGTCTGGTATACATTCAAATATACACCAATTTATTTCCATTACCATTCATCCATTATTAATTTCAAATGTAATGTACACTGTCTAGTTTTTTCCTCTCGTCATTACTTGGTGCAATATTTGAAAGTTGTCTATCTATGTATCGATCTATCTATTATCTAGTATTTATATTTACAAGTTTCTCTGCTTGGAAGAAAACTCTGCATTGAATTTGGACTAATTTATTAAGTAAGATTATTTAGTATTAATTAATATTTACAATTAATATTAATTACAATTATTTATAGTTTAATTACTTTCATTTAACGCGCAATCGTACATTCTTCTCGATGATATATTGATACATTTGTCAATCACACTCAGGAGACCTCGTAGCCTAGTGGATATCGCGCAGGCCTTGTAAATCTGTAGCGCGGGTTCGATTCCCGGACGAGACAGATACAAATGGGCAATGTTTCTTTTACCCTGAATGCCCTGTTATCTAGCAGTAAATAGGTACCTGTGAGTTAGACAGCTGTCACGGGATGCTTCCTGGGGTGTGTGTGTGGTGTGAAAAAAACAGTAGTTAGTAAACAATTTATTGACAGTTGAGAGGCGGGCCGAAAGAGCAAAGCTCAACCCCGCAAACACAACTAGGTGAATACTGCACACATATGTGAAATGTGAATTTAATCCTTAAGTACTGTTTTTAGTACTGGGGGTTGTTAGTTAATTATGTTATCTTATTTAGTTAATTATCTTAGTTAAAAATCTTAGTTAATTATGGGTTCAATGAGTCGCATAAGTTAACTAAGCTATGTATACTAAGGCTACTGCCAGAAGTGGAATGGTTGCTAAGTGAATACCAGGGAGGAATGGTATCCAGTAAACCGATCATATAACAAGTCAAATATTGAAGTAGTCAAGGCCAATAATTAGGGTTAGTCCGGACAATTTCTTCAGAAGGTCAGATGTAACACAAACAAGGAGCAACAAGCCACAATGTAGGACTAACATAAAACATACTTGAACTTGAACTTGAACTATACTTCAAGTCCCTCAAGTGGCGCACAAATTCAGTGAGTCAAATACACAAATAACATTACAAGAATCCCATTTAACATTGCAGGTTAATATAGTAAGTAGAGCATATTACAAGAATCCCATTTAACACTGCAGGTTAATATAGCAAGTACAGTATATAATCGTCACACTCTGGGGCAAACTTCTTGTAGCTCCTAAGTATACTGTCTATCATACCATTATCACACATCCAAACAATTGATGTGGTACACTATTTAATTCCTTATTTCTATAGTTTTCAATAAGTTGACACTCTAATACAATGTTCTAAGGTGTGGGCGTGCGGCATACCACATAATTTACACTCCTTATCTTCTTCACTGACATCAACACCGTATTGCCAGATATATTTGTATCCTAATCTTAATCTCATGTAAATTGAATCCTTCCAAGTAGACTTTCCTTTACCATAGGTGAAGGACGAATTTGTATTTATTATTGAATAATTGAACTTGAACTTGTACTGTGTTTGTTAACAAAGCGAACTCTTATCAGAGAAGGGAAGGGAAGAGAACTATCAGGGGGAAAGCGCCAAGACATTAAGACTATATAGCACGTGGATGGGATCAGGTTAAGGGGGGAGGTTTCTATTATTAGAAAAACAAGGTGCAAACCATACCCCTTACAATTGAAATCTATTTATTTATATACAAGAAGGTACATTGGGTTGTGAGAGTATGTAACACATATTAAGAGGTACATTGGGTTGTGAGAGTATGTAACACATATTAAGAGGTACATTGGGTTGTGAGAGTAGTAACACATATTAAGAGGTACATTGGGTTGAGAGTATGTAACACATATAAGAGGTACATTGGGTTGTGAGAGTATGTAACACATATTAAGAGGTACATTGGGTTTGTGAGGTATGTAACACATATTAAGAGGTACATTGGGTTGTGAGAGTATGTAACAATATTAAGAGGTACATTGGGTGTGAGAGTATGTAACACATATTAAGTGGTACATTGTAGCAAAGTTTGAGTTGACGGAGTGGGTAGCACAAGGTACAGTGTGGGTTTGAAACACATTTAGGAACAAGGCACCGCCGAAGGAGGCTATTATTTGTTATGCACCCATACTCAACCAGTAAGTAGTGGAGCAAAACATAGATTATATGGTCATAAAGTCTTAATCAGACCTCAGTGGCTATTTTTACATTATCATTTACAACTAACTGAAGTAAAATAACAACCAGTAAACAGACTGTTTTCTAATTCTAGTTCAGGCACTTCCTGGGATAAAACGCGAACATTCTTTGAGGAACTGTGAGGTGCTTATCTGTTTTTCCTCGTAACGGTCCCAAAGCTTCTACAAATGTTCCTGTTTCTCATTATTGCCCTTGCGGCGACTGGACTTCAGCTTTTGATCAGAAACCAGTTGGTACTGCAAGGTTACCAGGGACGCCTCACGGTACAGTAAAGGGATTAAAATATATAAAGCCAAGTTGTCCCTCACTGCCCTTTGATTCAGACGCTGGTGCCATCCTTCTACGTCATTGTTGGTCCTCACCAGTCGTCTGAAAGCACACCAGTTCCCCAATTCCCACACACTGTTGCGCAGCCTCGTATTTTTTATGTAATGAGTTGTGTCGTTAAGGGTGAACTGCTAGCCGACTTCTCTAATTCAGCAAACGCCTTACAATTATGTAGTACACACGTACCACATAAGTACGTGTGTGTTACACACGTACACACACACACACACCTTGTCAAGCACAAGACGAAGCTTGAAAAAGTTTAGTGGTATGCCAATAGGCTAGTCCCAGGACTAAGAGGTATGAGTTACGAGGACAGGCTACGAGAAATGCACCTCACGACACTGGAAGACAGAAGAGTAAGGGGAGACATGATCACTACCTACAAAATTCTCAGAGCAATTGATAAGGTACATAAAGATAAACTGTTTAACACGGGTGGTAGGCGAACAAGGGGACACAGGTGGAAACTTAGTACCCAAATGGGCCAGAAGACGGAAGAAGAGAGGACAAATGATTCGAGAAGGTGACCTTGGGTGTTTGTCAGAACATCATCCCAGAGGGTATGTCGACAGTTGAAATCACCCAGCAGGAGCACTGGCTCTGGCAAGATGTCCAGGAAGTGCTTAACATCAGGAAGGGAAAGCGGGACATTTGGGGGCAGATAAATAGAACAGACCGTATACCATTTACTCACAAAAACACGGGCAGAAAACAATGGATAGACGATGGAAACAGTAGGGGGACGAAGGGAATATCAATACAAATCAAGAGAGCAGTAGAGTTATGGGCCCCAGCCAGAGCTGGGGGGAGAAAGAAAGGAATAACCACGAAAGTGACCAGGATGAGCATCAAGCATCGGTTCCAGGAGACAAACACAAAGTGGTGAAAACTGTAATCAGAAGTTGGCATAAAATCCACGAATATTCCAATGAAGAATAGACATTATCAAAAAGAGAAAGGACAGCAACAGAGAACAATGAAGAAACAAAGGTAAAGAACACAATACTGTATATTAAGCTCAGGATCAGGGTCAGTAAAATCCAGGGTTAGGGGGCATGGGTAAACTGAATAAGGATTGAGTGAAGGGAGCGGGAGGACATACCAGAGGCGGACGGGTAGGGTGTGGAGGAGGGGGAGACAACCTATAGGGGAGGTCAAGGACAGCAGGAGGGGGGGGGGCAGAAACCGGGGAGTGCACCTCGACAAGGGCAGCAACCGAGAGGGAATCGAGCTAAAGAAACCTCCATAGCTGGGACGGGGCCGACCACTGAAATGGAAGGGGACTGAGCGAGTGTCAGAGGTGGGGGGGGGGGGGGGGCGTTGAGGATGAAAGCGATGCCTTCTACTTGCCGGAGAGGACGAAGGAGAGGAGCCAGGCTTACATTTCTGACTCAAAGGGACAGATGTTCCAGCAACCACGTACTGGGCAATAGACTCAATTGTCTCAACAGATGATGAACGGGAATGAACAACATGAAGATTGCTGGGAGGGTTATGGACATCAGCCTGGACAGACAGGTGGAGTGGAGGGTCAAGAACTGGGGGGAGGGATGGGAAGAAGGATTGGGGAAAGAAGACACAGGAGACATGGCAGACTGGGTAGGAAGGAGGGGAAAACTTTAGATGGAGAACCAGGAGGGGGGCCCCTTCGGGACAGAACGTAAAGGAACTGGGGAGGAGGTGGTGGGCGTGTCCGGGTCTAAGATCTGGAANTTATTGATTCCTTCATAAATAATTTTTGACCCCATAAGCACAGTGCTGATGGCTCGATTTAGATATCAACAGCAAGCACTGGAAACATCTAAACATATGCACAAACTACAATGTAGAGAACTACTAGTCCAGCGTGTGTAAATATTTCATTCAAAATGATCTGCTACCAGAAATTTTTAGCCAAATATCCCCAGTTTGCTAACTGTAGGTAGTAACTAGTGATTGTAACCTATCCACCGCTGCCCACTGGATGGGGGCGGTGTGCAGGACAAACATATCAAGTGTGACACTAGCTCTCCCATATGTCAGTTGGCTTAATTTAGAAACTGTACTTGTGATCGGTCTCGAGCCCATTGTTGATGTGTAAGTACATACACATTGAATTGTAACTAGCTCATGAAGATTGTAACTTGCTTAGCTAAATGAATTGTGGGGTTCAGTCCCTGAGCCCATTATGTGCCTCTGTACCCTTTCCACTACCGCCTACAAGATGAGTATGGGGTGCATAATAAATGAACTAAACTAACTGTTAGTTAAAGTCAGCTTTTCGAACATTTGAAAACCCAAAATGCAAAATTGATACTAGAAATTGTTGCAACTTCATTATAAACGCATAATTGATATAATGGAAGATTTTAGATTCTCATCTGTATGGATATCTTCTCACATAGATATTGCTCAGCATGATCATACGGACAAGGGAGCTAAATCTGCATATGTAAACCTGAAATTGAGCTAGAGTATTCCAATCTCTGTTATCAAAACACACGACAGAGGGTCATACGTGTGCGATAAACACTATCAATACATTCGATATAACAAACACAATCACTGAGAGGGTGTCGGCGAATACACTCAGACATGTGTTATGCAAGCTCCTTGGAATCTCTGCCAGCAGATTTAAGATTATGGTTGAGATCGGCTGAAAGAGCAGAGCTAAACCCCCGCAAGCACAAACTAAGTGAATACAACTCGGTGAATACAGGCAGGATCCAGGAGCTCGATCCTTCATCCACCTGACGCACGATGATTCAAACAGAGTTACTTAGTCAAATACGTATAGTGAATTCTAATACTTATTTTTTCTCCTTACCTTATTATTGTAGCGAATACCTGAAGCTGGCCTATCAGAGATTGTTATAATACTTGGAATGCGTTAGTTATGAGTTTGGAGCTCTCAAACTTAAATATAATTATATAAAAAATTATAATATACACGTAGGAAATATTTGTTAATGCATGATACAAAATAAACTACGCGCAGGCGGGAAATGTTGCCAAGTCCCATGCCGGATACAGACTCCAGGGGAGACTGACGCAGCTGAACGTTCTCTATAAAAGTCAAGAGCAAGTGTGAGCAGGCCCAGTGGTGGCTTGGCTGCCTTCCAACATACAGTTGTTCTGTCGCACCACAACAGCTGGCTCTCCAGCTCTCCAGTGTCAAGGACACCATGTCGAATCCCAGAAAGTTCCTATTGGTGGCCACTGGTCAGCAGCTGTGACCAGATTGAAAATTGATCGCCTCACAAGAGCTCTCACAGCTCTTCCCCTCAACCCCAAACACAGTCTCTTCTCCATTCTACTCTTAAAATAATCATTTTTCTGGAGACGTATACATTCAAAACGGTGAAATAAACACAATCTCTGACAGGGTTATAATAAACGAACTAATCAAAATGTTAACAGTAGGCCGGAAATACCATATAACAGTTACAAACATTTGAGTTTAGACATTTCATTAATTCAGTATAATTGTTAAATTTTATGATGTTAGCTCTAATATATATATATATATATATATATATATATATATATATATATATATACTATATATATATATATATATATATATTAGTGGCTTTATTACAGTAACTCATACTTTACTTAAATATTACAGAGACAGTGGTTGGGTGTCCCTCATGCTACTTGTCGTACGCCCGTCAGCGCTCCCGCCCCAGATTGCTGTAGCCGCTCAGAACTGCTATAAGGTACCAACTTACATTTTCACTTGGAACACTGATAATTCTCACTCATACATAATAATATTCGTTTTTTGCTTCATCAATCTTGTGAAAAATATACATGCAAGTGGCAAACTTGATGTTTAAATGTTTTGTTAAACAGGTGAGAGAGGCAACTTTAGCGAGAGATATCTCCTCCATGATCCAGACTGTGGGTGTGAGTGGGTCATCCTGGGTCCCCCTGAGCGAGGACAATATTTAATGAACCAGATGACCTTATCAGCCAGAAGGTCGCCCACGCCCAACAGGCAGGCATTAAGGTAACATTTCCCACACATATACTTCCCCAGCTAAACTTTATACCCAGAATTTGAGCAACAGTGATAGTTTTGTAATGTGATGCGCCTTTGTTGCATGTTGAACCTGGGAGGGAGATGTGATGTTGCAGTTTATGTTTTTGTGTTGCAGGTGGTGGCGTGTGTGTGCGAGACGAAGGAGATCGTGAGAGCCAGCGGACGGAGGAGGTGCTGTACGGACAGTTAAAGTCCCTGGCGGCTAGTATCAGTGATTGGTCCCGCGTAGTGATCGCCTTCGAGGCTCTGTGGGCCAGTGGCACTGGCATCTTGGCCACACCTGCACAGGTCCAGGAGGCACTCTCCATGCTGCGGCACTGGCTACGTCACAAACGTCTCCCACCACGTGGCCACACAACTCGTATCATCTACGCTGGCTCAGTTTCCACCGACAACTGTCAGGAACTGGCCAATTGAAGGACCTGGACGGATTCCTGGTGGGAAGCGCCGCCCTCAAGCCCGACATTGTTGACATCATTAATTCCTCGAGAGTATCGAGCTCGTCGCTGTGGGCGAGGCAACAGCAGCTCCAGGAGACTAACATACTCATCTCTCATCTCAGGCACAAACAATTAATCATAAATGGTCGCTTATAGCGCGACAACCCAAGAGATATATTTAAATGTCCCTGCAGATGTTCGTTATCTATGCAACTATTGTTCTTTTCTAGAGTTACTTTTTATATGAAGACAATTTTATTTCGTATGTGCAGCTTATAAAAAACACAACACAAAGTTTTAATGTGTTTATCTTATCAACATTGTTGTGATTCATGCACACAAATTAGAAGAGAAGTTGCGGAAGCAAACAGCAGTCACCGTTTTAAATGTAAATGCCACCAAGCCCAATAGGCTCTGGAACCTAGAAACTAGTCGATTAAGGGTTGAGAGGCGGGACCTATTGGAGCCGTGGTTCATCCTCCCCGCAAGTATACCCAAGTCACAATGGGTGCAATACAAGGCTAATGAAAAGAGCGTAAATCACATGTTAAAGGCATATACATATCTTTAACAAGCTATAACATGTAACTAATTTCGAGGTAGCGTACAGTACTCTGATCAATAATACAAACCCAAATGCCATGAATATAAGCTTACTTTTTGTGACATAAAACACAGCCCTTTGACGGTAGAGCGACGGTCTCGTTTCCTACAGGTCCGCGTTCAATCCCCGACCGCCCATATTAACACATCACTTGACCCATTCAACTACTGCTTATAATATCTTAAATGTAAAACGAGTGACAGTTGATACTCATACAGAAACCCCAAATAATAATTATTTATTACAAAGAAACAGTCAAAAGAATTAAGACAACCAAAGGTTCAATCTTTAGTCGGGTCAATGGCATAATGAATAATTTTTTTATTGTTCATTATGTTTCGTTGGTCAAGTGGTTCATTATGTTCCGTGTTTATGTTATAAAACCTTATCATAAGCTACGGGATTTGTAGATCAGTGTTTAAAGGGAATTCGGAGGTAATAATGATACAGCTAATGCCATCTGTCGGCAAAAGAGAACACTATTAACTGGCTGGTCAATAGTAGCCATAAGGTACAGCTTACGCCATCTGTTGACATCAAATTACACTTATAACAAATTACCCCACAAAATACCACTAACGACATCTGTTTTTTTTCCAACGCACTATAAATAGCCAAACAGCAACCCATAAGGCAGGTTGTTGTGCTCGGGTAGGAGGTTCCAGGCTCCGCCCACAAAAGGTATGGGGTGCATAATAAATGGCATATCATTGGTAGATATTCTTTGTTGACATTCACACAACAGCCAATCACAGGAAGGGATCAGCTAAAGGCTCCATCCACTTAATAAATCATCTTTATTCAGCACAACATCCTTGCTTATGGCATTCTGCTTCAACTTTAATCTACCTAAAAAGTGAAATGTTAAGTATTTAAAAGCATTAATAAAGTGATAATTAAATACTGCAGGATGTAACGAGTGTTACAGAAACATGGGCTGGCTACCTAGCTTGTGACGTCATCAGTGGGGTTGCCTTGACACAAATAATGATACGCTGCTCTGCCCTTTTATTCCAGTAAATTATTCAGTTAGATGGAGATTTCTGTCAGGTGCAAAACAGAAACTGTTGTTCTTTTTCACACCAACCTTGTTGTTGCTCACAAGGACCTATTTCTTAGTTTAAATTGTATTCATAAAAGAGTGTTGGTATTCCCCACAACAGCCAATCACAGGAAGGTATTTCCGGAAGCTCCGCCTCCTTATGGACTCAGCACATCGCTCTAGCTCATGGCTCGCTGTTTCATCTCTTCTATATACAAACTATGACTTTTTCCATTACTGTTATAATTAATAATATGAGATATAAAAGTTTTTACACAAAATGGCTAAATTCTGTCATTAAATGGACTTTGTCTGGTATACATTCAAATATACACCAATTTATTTCCATTACCATTCATCCATTATTAATTTCAAATGTAATGTACACTGTCTAGTTTTTTCCTCTCGTCATTACTTGGTGCAATATTTGATAGTTGTCTATCTATGTATCGATCTATCTATTATCTAGTATTTATATTTACAAGTTTCTCTGCTTGGAAGAAAACTCTGCATTGAATTTGGACTAATTTATTAAGTAAGATTATTTAGTATTAATTAATATTTACAATTAATATTAATTACAATTATTTATAGTTTAATTACTTTCATTTAACGCGCAATCGTACATTCTTCTCGATGATATATTGATACATTTGTCAATCACACTCAGGAGACCTCGTAGCCTAGTGGATATCGCGCAGGCCTTGTAAATCTGTAGCGCGGGTTCGATTCCCGGACGAGACAGATACAAATGGGCAATGTTTCTTTTACCCTGAATGCCCCTGTTATCTAGCAGTAAATAGGTACCTGTGAGTTAGACAGCTGTCACGGGATGCTTCCTGGGGTGTGTGTGTGGTGTGAAAAAAAACAGTAGTTAGTAAACAATTTATTGACAGTTGAGAGGCGGGCCGAAAGAGCAAAGCTCAACCCCGCAAACACAACTAGGTGAATACTGCACACATATGTGAAATGTGAATTTAATCCTTAAGTACTGTTTTTAGTACTGGGGGTTGTTAGTTAATTATGTTATCTTATTTAGTTAATTATCTTAGTTAAAAATCTTAGTTAATTATGGGTTCAATGAGTCGCATAAGTTAACTAAGCTATGTATACTAAGGCTACTGCCAGAAGTGGAATGGTTGCTAAGTGAATACCAGGGAGGAATGGTATCCAGTAAACCGATCATATAACAAGTCAAATATTGAAGTAGGCAAGGCCAATAATTAGGGTTAGTCCGGACAATTTCTTCAGAA
The DNA here is from genome assembly GCA_020271785.1 of Procambarus virginalis. Classification (NCBI taxonomy): domain Eukaryota; kingdom Metazoa; phylum Arthropoda; class Malacostraca; order Decapoda; family Cambaridae; genus Procambarus; species Procambarus virginalis. The sequence goes on from WNGS01092210.1 coordinate 31,744,029, forward strand.
GGTCAGATGTAACACAAACAAGGAGCAACAAGCCACAATGTAGGACTAACAAGAGGAGATGCTTTTTCACAGTGTTATTAACCCATGGAACCGCCTACCCGCCGAAGCCGTAAATGCCAAAACACTTCACTTTTAAAGTACAGCTGGAAAAGATCACCAAGGCAAATAGGGGGACCTTCGACAAGCCGTCGGCTTCTTAGGTAGTTAACTTGAAGTGGACTTTAATGTTTTTTCGGCAGCTTTATTTCCTTAGTTTCCGAGCTGTTTTCTTTACCGTGTATGTTGTAATAAACTATTCTTATATATACAGTTGTTTCTCCCTGTGAAGATTATTAAACAATGGTGATTATAAGGGCGCGGAAGTTCAGCCTGGCCAGGGCGCAATCGTCGTCCCTTCACCTTCTAGTGTGTGGTCTGGTCAACATGCATAAATTGTTGTTTTAATAATATTACGCTTAACCACTTGGGCTGGACGGTAGAGCGACGGTCTCGTTTCCTACAGGTCCGCGTTCAATCCCCGACCGCCCAAGAGGTTGGGAACCATTCCTTTCCCCCGTTCCATCCCAAATCCGTATCCTGATCCCTTCCCAGTGCTATATAGTCGGTATGGCTTGGCGCTTTCACTTGATAGTTCCCCACCTCCCTGAATAATATTACGAGAGCAGTATTCACGGGTTATTCATGCCCGTGCCACCTCTTGGGTGGCTTAATCTTCATCAATCGAGAGCAGTACGTCCTAACCAGACGTTATATGATGATATCCTCAACAGTTGATAAATAAAAGTAATTGCAGAACTCATTTATCTAATGCTTATCATAAATGTTATAAAACCTTATCATAAGCTACGGGATTTGTAGATCAGTGTTTAAAGGGAATTCGGAGGTAATAATGATACAACTGATGCCATCTGTCGGCAAAAGAGAACACTATTAACTGGCTGGTCAATAGTAGCCATAAGGTACAGCTTACGCCATCTGTTGACATCAAATTACACTTATAACAAATTACCCCACAAAATACCACTAACGACATCTGTTTTTTTTCCAACGCACTATAAATAGCCAAACAGCAACCCATAAGGCAGGTTGTTGTGCTCGGGTAGGAGGTTCCAAGCTCCGCCCACAAAAGGTATGGGGTGCATAATAAATGGCATATCATTGGTAGATATTCTTTGTTGACATTCACACAACAGCCAATCACAGGAAGGGATCAGCTAAAGGCTCCATCCACTTAATAAATCATCTTTATTTAGCACAACATCCTTGCTTATGGCATTCTGCTTCAACTTTAATCTACCTAAAAAGTGAAATGTTAAGTATTTAAAAGCATTAATAAAGTGATAATTAAATACTGCAAGATGTAACGAGTGTTACAGAAACATGGGCTGGCTACCTAGCTTGTGACGTCATCAGTGGGGTTGCCTTGACACAAATAATGATACGCTGCTCTGCCCTTTTATTCCAGTAAATTATTCAGTTAGATGGAGATTTCTGTCAGGTGCAAAACAGAAACTGTTGTTCTTTTTCACACCAACCTTGTTGTTGCTCACAAGGACCTATTTCTTAGTTTAAATTGTATTCATAAAAGAGTGTTGGTATTCCCCACAACAGCCAATCACAGGAAGGTATTTCCGGAAGCTCCGCCTCCTTATGGACTCAGCACATCGCTCTAGCTCATGGCTCGCTGTTTCATCTCTTCTATATACAAACTATGACTTTTTCCATTACTGTTATAATTAATAATATGAGATATAAAAGTTTTTACACAAAATGGCTAAATTCTGCCATTAAATGGACTTTGTCTGGTATACATTCAAATATACACCAATTTATTTCCATTACCATTCATCCATTATTAATTTCAAATGTAATGTACACTGTCTAGTTTTTTCCTCTCGTCATTACTTGGTGCAATATTTGATAGTTGTCTATCTATGTATCGATCTATCTATTATCTAGTATTTATATTTACAAGTTTCTCTGCTTGGAAGAAAACTCTGCATTGAATTTGGACTAATTTATTAAGTAAGATTATTTAGTATTAATTAATATTTACAATTAATATTAATTACAATTATTTATAGTTTAATTACTTTCATTTAACGCGCAATCGTACATTCTTCTCGATGATATATTGATACATTTGTCAATCACACTCAGGAGACCTCGTAGCCTAGTGGATATCGCGCAGGCCTTGTAAATCTGTAGCGCGGGTTCGATTCCCGGACGAGACAGATACAAATGGGCAATGTTTCTTTTACCCTGAATGCCCCTGTTATCTAGCAGTAAATAGGTACCTGTGAGTTAGACAGCTGTCACGGGATGCTTCCTGGGGTGTGTGTGTGGTGTGAAAAAAAACAGTAGTTAGTAAACAATTTATTGACAGTTGAGAGGCGGGCCGAAAGAGCAAAGCTCAACCCCGCAAACACAACTAGGTGAATACTGCACACATATGTGAAATGTGAATTTAATCCTTAAGTACTGTTTTTAGTACTGGGGGTTGTTAGTTAATTATGTTATCTTATTTAGTTAATTATCTTAGTTAAAAATCTTAGTTAATTATGGGTTCAATGAGTCGCATAAGTTAACTAAGCTATGTATACTAAGGCTACTGCCAGAAGTGGAATGGTTGCTAAGTGAATACCAGGGAGGAGTGGTATCCAGTAAACCGATCATATAACAAGTCAAATATTGAAGTAGGCAAGGCCAATAATTAGGGTTAGTCCGGACAATTTCTTCAGAAGGTCAGATGTAACACAAACAAGGAGCAACAAGCCACAATGTAGGACTAACAAGAGGAGATGCTTTTTCACAGTGTTATTAACCCATGGAACCGCCTACCCGCCGAAGCCGTAAATGCCAAAACACTTCACTTTTAAAGTACAGCTGGAAAAGATCACCAAGGCAAATAGGGGGACCTTCGACAAGCCGTCGGCTTCTTAGGTAGTTAACTTGAAGTGGACTTTAATGTTTTTTCGGCAGCTTTATTTCCTTAGTTTCCGAGCTGTTTTCTTTACCGTGTATGTTGTAATAAACTATTCTTATATATACAGTTGTTTCTCCCTGTGAAGATTATTAAACAATGGTGATTATAAGGGCGCGGAAGTTCAGCCTGGCCAGGGCGCAATCGTCGTCCCTTCACCTTCTAGTGTGTGGTCTGGTCAACATGCATAAATTGTTGTTTTAATAATATTACGCTTAACCACTTGGGCTGGACGGTAGAGCGACGGTCTCGTTTCCTACAGGTCCGCGTTCAATCCCCGACCGCCCAAGAGGTTGGGAACCATTCCTTTCCCCCGTTCCATCCCAAATCCGTATCCTGATCCCTTCCCAGTGCTATATAGTCGGTATGGCTTGGCGCTTTCACTTGATAGTTCCCCACCTCCCTGAATAATATTACGAGAGCAGTATTCACGGGTTATTCATGCCCGTGCCACCTCTTGGGTGGCTTAATCTTCATCAATCGAGAGCAGTACGTCCTAACCAGACGTTATATGATGATATCCTCAACAGTTGATAAATAAAAGTAATTGCAGAACTCATTTATCTAATGCTTATCATAAATGTTATAAAACCTTATCATAAGCTACGGGATTTGTAGATCAGTGTTTAAAGGGAATTCGGAGGTAATAATGATACAACTGATGCCATCTGTCGGCAAAAGAGAACACTATTAACTGGCTGGTCAATAGTAGCCATAAGGTACAGCTTACGCCATCTGTTGACATCAAATTACACTTATAACAAATTACCCCACAAAATACCACTAACGACATCTGTTTTTTTTCCAACGCACTATAAATAGCCAAACAGCAACCCATAAGGCAGGTTGTTGTGCTCGGGTAGGAGGTTCCAAGCTCCGCCCACAAAAGGTATGGGGTGCATAATAAATGGCATATCATTGGTAGATATTCTTTGTTGACATTCACACAACAGCCAATCACAGGAAGGGATCAGCTAAAGGCTCCATCCACTTAATAAATCATCTTTATTTAGCACAACATCCTTGCTTATGGCATTCTGCTTCAACTTTAATCTACCTAAAAAGTGAAATGTTAAGTATTTAAAAGCATTAATAAAGTGATAATTAAATACTGCAAGATGTAACGAGTGTTACAGAAACATGGGCTGGCTACCTAGCTTGTGACGTCATCAGTGGGGTTGCCTTGACACAAATAATGATACGCTGCTCTGCCCTTTTATTCCAGTAAATTATTCAGTTAGATGGAGATTTCTGTCAGGTGCAAAACAGAAACTGTTGTTCTTTTTCACACCAACCTTGTTGTTGCTCACAAGGACCTATTTCTTAGTTTAAATTGTATTCATAAAAGAGTGTTGGTATTCCCCACAACAGCCAATCACAGGAAGGTATTTCCGGAAGCTCCGCCTCCTTATGGACTCAGCACATCGCTCTAGCTCATGGCTCGCTGTTTCATCTCTTCTATATACAAACTATGACTTTTTCCATTACTGTTATAATTAATAATATGAGATATAAAAGTTTTTACACAAAATGGCTAAATTCTGTCATTAAATGGACTTTGTCTGGTATACATTCAAATATACACCAATTTATTTCCATTACCATTCATCCATTATTAATTTCAAATGTAATGTACACTGTCTAGTTTTTTCCTCTCGTCATTACTTGGTGCAATATTTGAAAGTTGTCTATCTATGTATCGATCTATCTATTATCTAGTATTTATATTTACAAGTTTCTCTGCTTGGAAGAAAACTCTGCATTGAATTTGGACTAATTTATTAAGTAAGATTATTTAGTATTAATTAATATTTACAATTAATATTAATTACAATTATTTATAGTTTAATTACTTTCATTTAACGCGCAATCGTACATTCTTCTCGATGATATATTGATACATTTGTCAATCACACTCAGGAGACCTCGTAGCCTAGTGGATATCGCGCAGGCCTTGTAAATCTGTAGCGCGGGTTCGATTCCCGGACGAGACAGATACAAATGGGCAATGTTTCTTTTACCCTGAATGCCCCTGTTATCTAGCAGTAAATAGGTACCTGTGAGTTAGACAGCTGTCACGGGATGCTTCCTGGGGTGTGTGTGTGGTGTGAAAAAAAACAGTAGTTAGTAAACAATTTATTGACAGTTGAGAGGCGGGCCGAAAGAGCAAAGCTCAACCCCGCAAACACAACTAGGTGAATACTGCACACATATGTGAAATGTGAATTTAATCCTTAAGTACTGTTTTTAGTACTGGGGGTTGTTAGTTAATTATGTTATCTTATTTAGTTAATTATCTTAGTTAAAAATCTTAGTTAATTATGGGTTCAATGAGTCGCATAAGTTAACTAAGCTATGTATACTAAGGCTACTGCCAGAAGTGGAATGGTTGCTAAGTGAATACCAGGGAGGAATGGTATCCAGTAAACCGATCATATAACAAGTCAAATATTGAAGTAGTCAAGGCCAATAATTAGGGTTAGTCCGGACAATTTCTTCAGAAGGTCAGATGTAACACAAACAAGGAGCAACAAGCCACAATGTAGGACTAACAAGAGGAGATGCTTTTTCACAGTGTTATTAACCCATGGAACCGCCTACCCGCCGAAGCCGTAAATGCCAAAACACTTCACTTTTAAAGTACAGCTGGAAAAGATCACCAAGGCAAATAGGGGGACCTTCGACAAGCCGTCGGCTTCTTAGGTAGTTAACTTGAAGTGGACTTTAATGTTTTTTCGGCAGCTTTATTTCCTTAGTTTCCGAGCTGTTTTCTTTACCGTGTATGTTGTAATAAACTATTCTTATATATACAGTTGTTTCTCCCTGTGAAGATTATTAAACAATGGTGATTATAAGGGCGCGGAAGTTCAGCCTGGCCAGGGCGCAATCGTCGTCCCTTCACCTTCTAGTGTGTGGTCTGGTCAACATGCATAAATTGTTGTTTTAATAATATTACGCTTAACCACTTGGGCTGGACGGTAGAGCGACGGTCTCGTTTCCTACAGGTCCGCGTTCAATCCCCGACCGCCCAAGAGGTTGGGAACCATTCCTTTCCCCCGTTCCATCCCAAATCCGTATCCTGATCCCTTCCCAGTGCTATATAGTCGGTATGGCTTGGCGCTTTCACTTGATAGTTCCCCACCTCCCTGAATAATATTACGAGAGCAGTATTCACGGGTTATTCATGCCCGTGCCACCTCTTGGGTGGCTTAATCTTCATCAATCGAGAGCAGTACGTCCTAACCAGACGTTATATGATGATATCCTCAACAGTTGATAAATAAAAGTAATTGCAGAACTCATTTATCTAATGCTTATCATAAATGTTATAAAACCTTATCATAAGCTACGGGATTTGTAGATCAGTGTTTAAAGGGAATTCGGAGGTAATAATGATACAACTGATGCCATCTGTCGGCAAAAGAGAACACTATTAACTGGCTGGTCAATAGTAGCCATAAGGTACAGCTTACGCCATCTGTTGACATCAAATTACACTTATAACAAATTACCCCACAAAATACCACTAACGACATCTGTTTTTTTTCCAACGCACTATAAATAGCCAAACAGCAACCCATAAGGCAGGTTGTTGGGCTCGGGTAGGAGGTTCCAAGCTCCGCCCACAAAAGGTATGGGGTGCATAATAAATGGCATATCATTGGTAGATATTCTTTGTTGACATTCACACAACAGCCAATCACAGGAAGGGATCAGCTAAAGGCTCCATCCACTTAATAAATCATCTTTATTTAGCACAACATCCTTGCTTATGGCATTCTGCTTCAACTTTAATCTACCTAAAAAGTGAAATGTTAAGTATTTAAAAGCATTAATAAAGTAATAATTAAATACTGCAAGATGTAACGAGTGTTACAGAAACATGGGCTGGCTACCTAGCTTGTGACGTCATCAGTGGGGTTGCCTTGACACAAATAATGATACGCTGCTCTGCCCTTTTATTCCAGTAAATTATTCAGTTAGATGGAGATTTCTGTCAGGTGCAAAACAGAAACTGTTGTTCTTTTTCACACCAACCTTGTTGTTGCTCACAAGGACCTATTTCTTAGTTTAAATTGTATTCATAAAAGAGTGTTGGTATTCCCCACAACAGCCAATCACAGGAAGGTATTTCCGGAAGCTCCGCCTCCTTATGGACTCAGCACATCGCTCTAGCTCATGGCTCGCTGTTTCATCTCTTCTATATACAAACTATGACTTTTTCCATTACTGTTATAATTAATAATATGAGATATAAAAGTTTTTACACAAAATGGCTAAATTCTGTCATTAAATGGACTTTGTCTGGTATACATTCAAATATACACCAATTTATTTCCATTACCATTCATCCATTATTAATTTCAAATGTAATGTATACTGTCTAGTTTTTTCCTCTCGTCATTACTCGGTGCAATATTTGATAGTTGTCTATCTATGTATCGATCTATCTATTATCTTGTATTTATATTTACAAGTTTCTCTGCTTGGAAGAAAACTCTGCATTGAATTTGGACTAATTTATTAAGTAAGATTATTTAGTATTAATTAATATTTACAATTAATATTAATTACAATTATTTATAGTTTAATTACTTTCATTTAACGCGCAATCGTACATTCTTCTCGATGATATATTGATACATTTGTCAATCACACTCAGGAGACCTCGTAGCCTAGTGGATATCGCGCAGGCCTTGTAAATCTGTAGCGCGGGTTCGATTCCCGGACGAGACAGATACAAATGGGCAATGTTTCTTTTACCCTGAATGCCCCTGTTATCTAGCAGTAAATAGGTACCTGTGAGTTAGACAGCTGTCACGGGATGCTTCCTGGGGTGTGTGTGTGGTGTGAAAAAAAACAGTAGTTAGTAAACAATTTATTGACAGTTGAGAGGCGGGCCGAAAGAGCAAAGCTCAACCCCGCAAACACAACTAGGTGAATACTGCACACATATGTGAAATGTGAATTTAATCCTTAAGTACTGTTTTAGTACTGGGGGTTGTTAGTTAATTATGTTATCTTATTTAGTAATCTTAGTTAAAAACTTAGTTAATTATGGGTTCATGTCGGAAGAGTTACAAGCTATGTAAGGCCTTGGCATGCTGTGGAAAGGGAGTGGGAGTCCCTGTGCTACGAATGATATACTTGAGTACTGTAAGATCTCTTATTGATTATGCTGCACCTGTCATTTTCTTGTTTTGGTAAGGTAGGATGGGCAAGTTGGAGAAAGTACAAAATGAAGCCTAGAATTGTCTTTGAGTATGGCCTAGCCCAAGAAAGCTATGATGAGATAATGAGGATGGAGCTTAATCTGCAGAGTATTGGGGATAGAATTCAGAGATAAATGTAGCCTCTGCCATTAGATTAATGAGAGGTGGGGGAGCTAATGAATTAATCCTCTCGTTCAAAAGGTGGGAAGTAGTGAACAGTGTATGATGAAGAAGAGAGTATATATGAATAACTTATGTTCTAATGTTATAAGTATGATGTTATTACAGAGTGTATTGCTGTGCCCAAGAAAATTCACACCACCATGGAGGATTGTAATGTAGATGTAGTAATTACTCCCTTGCAAAAGAAAAAAGTATGTATGAAATAGGAGAGCTGAGGGCGACATATGATTGTATAATTAAAAAACTGCCTACAGAAAACACTCTACATGTATATTGTGATGGGTCAGTAGCTAGGGATGGGAAGGCAGGATGTGGAGTCTGATCAGGGAGTACACTGACATCGGCACTGTAGATACTGTTATTGGACGCCGCTTAACTGACAATGTCTCTTCAACGCAGGCTGAACTCCAAGGTGTATTAGCAGATTACAGGAAGTAGTTAAATGTGGTAAAAATGCTTGCTTCTTTATTGACAGCAGAGGAGCGTTAGAGTCTTTAAATAGCAGACGCCCAGTAATCAGAATATTGTGATAGAGTGTAGAGAGAATGTTAAGAAATTAGAAAAAACTGGGTATAAAGTAAGATTCATGTGGATCCCTTCACATGTGGGAATCCTGTTGAATGAGGTAGTTGATGACATAGCGAAAAGAGCCACTGAAAACCTCTTGTTGATGTTATATGTCAGTTAACCTTGAAACAAATAAAAAACAAGAATCAGATGATCCAAGAGGGTGAAGAAATGATAAAGAGAATGGCAATGGTGGACAGTAGTAACACACTTAAGCATTATTCAATAATAAATACAAATTCGTCCTTCACCTATGGTAAAGGAAAGTCTACTTGGAAGGATTCATTTACATGAGATTAAGATTAGGATACAAATATATCTGGCAATACGGTGTTGATGTCAGTGAAGAGATAAGGAGTGTAAATTATGTAGTATGCCGCACGCCCACACCTTAGAACATTATGTATTAGAGTGTCAACTTATTGAAAACTATAGAAATAAGGAATTAAATAGTGTACCACATCAAATTGTTTGGATGTGTGATAATGGTATGATAGACAGTATACTTAGGAGCTACAGAAGTTTGCCCCAAGAGTGTGACAATTATATACTGTACTTGCTATATTAACCTGCAATGTTAATGGGATTCTTGTAATATGCTGTACTTACTATATTAACCTGCAATGTTAAATGGGATTCTTGTAATGTTATTTGTGTATTTGACTCACTGAATTTGTGCGCCCCTTGAGGGACTTGAAGTAGGGGGGTAGAAATAGCCTAAGCTACTCTATCCCTTTGAGATGTATTTCTTGCTTATCTCAATAAACATACTTGAACTTGAACTTGGGCGCATCCGATCCCACGATCGTCGTCGCCCCTAATCAACACAACGTGGACACAACTCTTCACGCCCTCGATATAGTTGACATCTTCATTTCATATTAATTTCGTGCTTATCAGTTAAAAATCTGTATGATCAAGAGAGTCAATAACGAATTTAGTGAAGACATAATTCACAAGTTGAAGTAACTTACAAGTAACGAGTAACAATTCTCAAATATATCGAGTCTCTGATAGGCACTTCGGAATTAGGCTTAGATATCAGTCAAGGGAGTAAAAGTGTTTCACTATCCCATTTTTATTTTTGACAAGGTTATCCTTTTAAAGTGCGTTTTGCCCAATCTGGTACAGGATAAGCGATTATCTTATTCATGTCAACAGATTCACTTATGGGTATATAGATAGATAGATATAAACTAATAAATCTGATCTTGAGGACGGGCTACACAATTTGGATAACCTGCGAACTATGTGTCTGTGACTCTGTTGTTATAGATTCAGCTACTCGGAACAAATTCCAAGTAGCACGGGCTATGGTGAGCCTATAACTTACCTGGCACAGGAGCGGGGCAAGTGTGACTGACTGTGTCTCTAACCCCACTCTCAGCTCACCTTGACACACTAGCCCTTATTTGAACACCTGTACCAATTTACCAGAACACCTGTGCACATGCAGGGGATGGAACTTGTGTATTATATATAATAAAGTTCAAACTTGTAATAATATAACGTGATTGGGCCACAAATTCTATTTAACTAGATAGTATAATGAATTTCGCTAAGTAATATAGGGGTAATTATAATGCTTCATCGCTTGTCTCTCCATAAAAAAGGTAATGGTGGTGGGTGAATCATCCATTCGTTTATATAGTCATGATTACCATACCAATGTTTACTTACATGCTTATTTTATCTCGAAATCGCGCAACTCTGCACTCGAACAAAATTGTACTACCAAATATTAATTATTATTATTATCAAAACAACTCTTCAAATCACACAGAATCAAAAGAATATAAGAATATAAGACATTGCTGAAGGTCTATTGACCCCGTCCAAAACAGTAGGTTATATATTTGCATCCTAAGATCCAAACAAAAAGCAACAGAATTATAGTCCTCCCCTCTAAGTGGAGGACTATGTTGTTGATGATGAATACAGAAGCTAAACCTAACCTAATCAATAATCTCAACTAAATGCTAACAAGCTCGCCTGGGATTCACAAAATTTCCCCGTTGTAATCGCAGTCTCAAATAACAATCGCAGACTACTGCAAAAGAAAAAACATGGATAACTAGGCTACTTGAGAAACTATCATTTCATTCCCTTTATGACACAACTAAGATTTACATAGAAGCTGGCCCATCCCTTTAGATTGTGCTATATAGCTATTATTAGCTTAGCATTTTCTCCTGATAATTACATTTACTTTTCTTACAAGCTACGTGTTCAACACACAACTTTAAAACTAGATGCATATGCATGCAAGAACATACTAATATTAATTACATTTAGCTTACATCCACCAAGGCGTAAGAGACGATTCTTTCAACCTCAAAACAAGGAAGCGATTGTGCTCTTGAAGGCAAGCTCATAGTGCATTTGGAGTAGTCGTTAACGGCTCAACATGAGTTTCTTCCAGCAGTAGTGAGGAGACTTGTTTTATTTTTGAAAGTCACTTTTAAAATCATCCGATTACTGGAATTTCCAAACTTTGACGGGATTTATATATATATAAAAACTTATGCCTTTTCAATTTATCGATCTTAAAAGTAAAATTAAAATTATATTTTGCATTCAGGTGCCTTATAACTTTAACTAAATTCATTTCTTTTATTTATTTATTCGGTCCATACCGCCAGTCCTGAGAATAGCAGAGTTGGCAAAGGTTCTATTTTGAAGTGGGGGTGGAGGGAGTCGAGATTCATCTCCACTGAGCTTGGGTAGGCAAAGAGTAAAGGTGATAGACAGACTAGTTAAGACGCAGATTGGGAGGGGTCAAATAACCACCACTAGTACTGAACGTGTCCCGCACAATAACCAGAAGACACGATAAGAGCAAGGGTACGACAGGCTCGTAATTAACCTAATGGGATAATCAGTAGGAGCCACGAAGAGGACCCGAACCCATGCACTGGGCACCCCCAAGCAAACGCTCTAGATTATTGTGTGAACAGCCCGTCCTTCTAATGTCTACCAACGTCAAGAAAACGGTCAATTTAATGTGTCCTCTCCTAACCTATCAGAGGACCCAAAACAGAAAACGGGACAGGTTACAATTTTTGGCCTTATGTAACGCATACGAGCGAAATGCGACGTTCTCTGTTGGACAGATTGGCGTGAAACCCTGATTAAGCTTCAATGAAAGCCTCGGGAACTCTAGAGGATTCAGTTGAATCGTAGGTTGCAATGCCTTTGATCATGTCGTGGTGTAGTGGTCTAGAGCGTTTACCTGGGAGCACCCAGCACACAGGTCCGAACCCCCATCATGACTCCTGCTGATTTTCTCATTGATATATCATGTTAATGTGATTTCTTTGAATGTAAACCTAATGGATAAAATAATACTTGGAGAAAATCAGCTTACAATGGGGGAGTATGCTGTACACACTGAATTAATATATACAAAATAACTTTAAAAATATATACGTTTGCATTAGATTATTGTTAACACGAGCATATTTTACCTTTCATCTTGCTGTCTCTCCCCTCCCCACCCCTCCCCAATGTACTAACTAGAGGTCGACCAATGGCTGACCACTCCCTCCTACTGACGCCTTGGCACTTTGTCTAGATATCAGTAAGTGATAGAAGGGTCACATTTACTCTATTTTGATACTAATAATTAAGTTAATTAAAATGAGATGGTTTATGATGGTAAAAGTACAAAGACTAATGTACTTAAGAATAATTCCCAACAATAGTTGGTGAATTTATAATAGTATGTGGCAATGATATCCCGTTTTCTATAGATGGAAAATTCCACTACAAGTTACATTTTCCATGGGTTAACTTGTGGATACAATAGCAGCAACATTATTTGCAATTGTATGTAATATTATTAAATGGTGTCGGGTTTTCCGACAACTAAAACTGAACTGCATAATCTAAATGGGGCCTAACAAGAGCTAGATATAGCTGAAGAACAACACCAGGTTTCTTGATACTAACGCTTCGATTAATAAATCCCAGTGTCCTATTTGCCTTACTACGAACATTCATGCATTGATCCTTTTGTTTTAAATTTTTACTAATCCTAACTCCAAGATCCTTTTCGCAATCTCAACACCATCTAGCTCGTAACTTGTAACTCTATGATCATTACATAGCCTCATAACTTTACATTTATCAGCATTAAACTGCATCCGATGATCTTTTGACCATTTGAAAACCCTATTTAAATCGACTTGAATTGACAGCGAGTCTTCTTCATATTTAAATTATGAGTAATTACTTACCATTCCCAAATCATTTATAATATTATAAACAACAGAGAAACCAGGACAGAGCCTTGAGGCACTCCACTTACAATATTTTCCCAGTCTGACCTATCCACTTTTATACTAAACGCCTGTAGGCTTGTCCCAGAACTAAGAGGCATGAGTTACGAGGAAAGGAAACGTGAGAGGCACCTCACAACACTGGAAGACAGAAGAATAAGGGGAGAGATACTCACTACCTACAAATTTCTCAGGGGAATTTTTACAGGTTACTTAAGTTTACTGTTAATAATTTAAATGAATGCTATTTGCTATCATATTTCGTTTTCGTGATGAATTGGAGCATATCATTCCCTGATTTACATGATGGTCTTGACGATGACAGGAAAGTAGAAGCTTGTCAGAGGTCCCCCGATTTGCCTTGACAATCTTTTCCAGTTAGATTTTTTAAATTTAACAGTCCTTGCATTTATGGCTTCCGAGGTTTTTCATTGGTTGATATCCCTGTGGGTGAAAAAAAAACATTTCCTGTTCTCAGTCCAATGAAGAGAATATTGTGGCTTTTCAAGCTTGAAAACGTTGCTCCTTGTTTGTACGCACCTAGTTGTGCTTGCGGTGGTTTAGCTGTGGCTCTTTGGTCCCGCCTCTCAACTGGTGAACAGCTTCCTGATATGTCATATCAACATTTGAAACTGTGTATGGAGTCTGCCTCCATCACATCACTGCCTAATGCATTTCATCTGTTAACTACTCTCACACTGAAAAAATCTAACGTCCCTGTGGCTCATTTGAGTACGCGGTTTACACCTGTGTACTGTTGTTCGGGTACCAACCGTGTTAGACAGTTAATCTTTAAGTAACCTGTCAAAATTCCTCTGAGAATTATGCAGGTAGTGATTATCTCTCCCCTTACTCCTCTGTCTTCCAGTGTTGTGAGGTGCATCTCACGCATCTTTTCCTCGTAACTCATGCCTCTTAGTTCTGGGACAAGCCTACTGGCATTTAGTATAAATGGGGTTAAGTCAGACTTGGAAAATGTTGTAAGTGGAGTGCCTCAAGGCTCTGTCCTGGGAGCTCTGTTGTTTAAAATATTATAAATGGTAATTACTTACCATTCCCAAAAACAATGGGTATAATTTGGATAAGTTTAGATTTTGGAAAGACCTCGGTAAATACTGGTTCGGCAAATACTGTTGATTTGTGGAACCAATTTCTGCGTAACGTGGTGGAGGATGGGTCCTTCGATTGTTTCAAGCGTTGGTTGGACATGGATATGAGTGGGATTTGGTGGTTGTAAAAGGGAGTTGCCTCGTATGGGCCAACAGGCCCTCTGCAGTTACTTCTATTCATATGTTCCTTTACCTGGTTAACTATTCCCTCTCTTGTCTCTGAAACTTCTCCTTACACTAATGTGAAGAACTGGATTTTGTTATTCAGTTCCTCGCACACTTATTTGTCGTTTGTAGTTAGCCCTACAAGTCTTACCCTATTCTCAGTTTCATTACCTGTTAACATAAGAACAAAGGCAACTGCAGAAGGCCTCTTCGAGGCAGCTCCTATATATAACCGTACGAGGCAGCTCCTATATATTACCACCCAATCTCACTCATATACATGTCCAACCCAAACTTGAAACAATTGAGGGACCCACCTCCACTGCGTTTCGTGGTAATTGGTTCCACAAATCAACAACCCTGTTACCGATCAAGTATTGCCCCAAGTCTTTCTTAAATCAAAACTTATCCAATTTATACCGATTGTTTCGCGTTCTGTCTTGTGTTGATACTTTTAATTAATACTCCATTAATATCCCCTTTGTTATGTCCATTCATCCACTTGTAACCCTTTATCACGTCACCCCTAACTCTTCGCCTTTCAGTGAATGCAGTTTAAGCTCTGTTAATCTTTCTTCATATGAAAGATTTCTAATTTGGGGAATTAACTTTGTCATTCTACGCTGGACACGTTCAAATGAATTCATATCGATTGTATAGTACGGCGACCAAAATTGAACTGCATAATCTAAATGGGGCTTAACCAGAGCAAGATATAGCTGAAGAACCACACCAGGTGTCTTGTTACTAAAGCTTCGATTAATAAATACCAGTGTCCTATTTATCTTATTACGAACATTTATGCATTGATTCTTCGGTTTTAAATTCTTACTAATCATAACTCAAAGATCCCTTTCGCAATCCGACTTCGCAATCTCAACACCATCCAGCTCGTATCCTCTAACTCTATCATCATTACCTAGCTTCAAAACTTTACATTTATCAGCAGTTAACTGCATCTGCCAATCTTTTGACTATTTCAAAACCCAATTTAGATCAACTTGTAATAATAGTGAGTCGTCTTCCGTGTTTATTTCCCTACCGATTTCTGTATCAACTGCAAATTTGCAAATGTTGCTACTCAAACTTGAATCTAAATCATTTGTATATATTATAAACAACAGAGGTCCCAGGACAGAGCCTTGAGGCACTCCATTATCAACATTATCTCACTCTGACTTAACCCCATTTATACTAACTCTGTTTTCTTTGGAATAGCCATGCCCTAATCTAACTTAATAATGCACCCCCAATACCATGAACCTCTATTTTTTTAATCAGTCTTTCATGTGGCACTGTATCAAAAGCTCTGCTAAAGTAAAGGTAGACAAGGTCACAATCTTTACCACTATCAACTGCCTCAACTATGCTGGAATAAAAAGATTTAAAATTTGTTACATTTGAACGGCCATTTGTAAAACCATGTTGCGACTTATTTATTACTTTACGTTTTTCAAGATGAAGACGAATTCTATATGCAGTTATCAATTCAAGTAACTTTCCCACAATAGACGTTAGGCTAAATGGTCGATAGTTTGATGCAAGTGATCTATCTCCTTTCTTAAAAATTGGTACCACATTAGCTACCTTAATGACTTTGGCACTCTGCCTAACTCTAGTGATTTATTAAATGTGGTAGACAGTGGCTCGGAAAGCTCCTCTGTGCATTCTTTAAGCACCCTGGCAAACACTTCATCCGGCCATGTGGATTTGTTTGCTTTTAATTTTACTATTTGTTTAATTACATCCTCCTTGGTAACTGCTAGTTTAGATGTAGCCTAAGTTAAGATTTAGGAAAGACTTGGGTAAATACTGGTTCAGTAACAGGGTTGTTGATTTGTGGAACCAATTACCGCTTAACGTAGAGGAGGTTGGGTCCCTCGATT
Organism: Procambarus virginalis; assembly: GCA_020271785.1. Classification (NCBI taxonomy): domain Eukaryota; kingdom Metazoa; phylum Arthropoda; class Malacostraca; order Decapoda; family Cambaridae; genus Procambarus; species Procambarus virginalis. Next base: position 31,760,415 of record WNGS01092210.1, read on the forward strand.
GTTTCAAGCATGGGTTGGACATGTTTATGAATGGGATTGGGTGGTTATAGATAGGAGCTGCCTCGTATGGGCCAATAGGCCTTCTGCAGTTACCTTGTTCTCATGTTCTTGTACTAAACTAGTCAACCTGTCCTCTTCTCCACTCACAGAGACATGTTCGGCTGAAGGCAAATTTTTAAGTTCCTCTTTGGTAAATACATCAGTGATGATGATGGGACACTGATGATACGAAACTGATTCTGGTTCACTGATGATGGGACACTGATCCTGGGTCATTGATGCTGGGACACTGATGATGGGACACTGATCCTGGGTCACTGATGCTGGGACACTGATGTTGGGACACTGAAGTTGGGTCACTGATGCAGGGACACTGATGCTGGGACACTGATGATGGGGACGCTGATGCTGGGTCACAGATGCTGTGACACTGATGCTGGGTCACTTATGCTGCGACACTGATGCTAGGTCAATGATGCTGGGTCACTGATGCTGGGTCACTGATGCTGGGACACTGATGCTGGGACACTCATGTTGGGATTCTGATGCTGGGTCACTGATGCTGCTACACAGATGCTTGGACACTGATGCTGGGTCACTGATGCTTGGACACTGATGCTGGGTTACTGATGATGGGACACTGATGATACGAAACTGATGATGGTTAACTGATGCTGGGTCACTGATGATGGGACACTGATGCTGGGTCACTGATGCTGGGTCACTGATGCTGGGTCAATGATACTGGGACACTGATGCTGGGTCACTGATGATTGGACACTGATGTTGGGTCACTGATGACGGGACACTGATACTGGGTCACTGATGCTGGGACACTGATGCTGGGTCACTGATGATGGGACACTGATGTTGGGACACTGATGCTGGGTCACTGATGCAGGGACACTGATGCTGGGGGCACTGATGCTGGGACACTGATGATGGGGACACTGATGCTGGGTCACAGATGCTGTGACACTGATGCTGGGTCACTGATGCTGGGACACTGATGCTGGGTCAATGATGCTGGGTCACTGATGCTGGGTCACTGATGCTGGGACACTGATACTGGGATCACTTATGATGGGTTACTGATGCTGTGGCCACAGATGCTGGGACACTGATGCTTGGTCACTGACGCTGGGACACTGATGATGGGACACTGATGCTGCGTCACTGATGCTGGGTCACTGATGCTGGGTCACTGATGATGGGACACTGGTGCTGGGACACTGATGCTGGGTCACTGATTCTGGGACACTGATGCTGGGACACTGATGTTGGGTCACTGATGCTGGGACACTGATGATGGGACACTGATGATGGGACACTGGTGCTGGGACACTGATGCTGGGTCACTGATGCAGGGACACTGATGCTGGGATACTGATGTTGCGTCACTGATGCTGGGGACACTGATGCTGGGACACAGATGCTGGATCACTGATGCTGGGACACTGGTGCTGGGTCTCTGATGCTGGGACACTGATGCTGGGTCACTGATGCTGGGACACTGATGCTGGGTCACTGATGCTCGGACACTGATGCTGGGTCACTGATGCTGGGTCATTGATGATGGGACACTGATGCTGGGTCACTGATGCTGGGACACTGATGTTGGGAAAATGATGCTTGGACATTGATGCTGGGACACTGATGATAGGGACACTGATGCTGGGTCACAGATGCTGTGACACTGATGCTGGGTCACTGATGCTGTGTCACTGATGCTGGGTCAATGATGCTGGGTCACTGATGCTGGAACACTGATGCTGCTACGCTGATGCTTAGACACTGATGCTGGGTCCCTGATGCTGGGACACGTATGCTGGATCACTGATGCCGCAACACTGATGCTGGGACACTAATGCTGGGTCAATGATGCTGGGTCACTGATGCTGGGTCAATGATGCTGGGTCACTGATGTTGGGTCACTGATGCTGGGACTCTGATGCTGGGTCACTGATGCTGTGTCACTGATGCTGTGTCACTGATGCTGGGTCAATGATGCTGGGTCACTGATGCTGGAACAATGATGCTGCTACACTGATGCTTAGACACTGATGCTGGGTCCCTGATGCTGGGACACGTATGTTGGATCACTGATGCCGCTACACTGATGCTGGGACACTAATGCTGGGACAATGATGCTGGGACACTAATGCTGGGTCACTGATGCTGGGAAACTGATGATGGGTCACTGGTGTTCGGTCACTGATTCTGTGTAACTGATACTGCATCCTGATGCTGCTGGTCACCTGATGCTGAGACACTGATACTTGGACACTGATGCTGGGATACTGATGCTGGGACACTGATGCTAAGACATTGGTGCTGGTACACTGTTGCTGGGGCACTGATGCTGGGACACTGATGCTA
>WNGS01092210.1:31788748-31815143 GCA_020271785.1 Procambarus virginalis
TGGGCTGGTTAGGTTCGTCATATCTCCGTAATTTTAACTCCAGTAATTTTTTTTTACTTCATACATAATTAATGGGTAGGTTTATCATTTGATAAGAAAAAAAAATTGAAAAATATTATTATCAGGAAAACTTAGCTTATTAGACAAATCGGGCCTTGCACAGTAGGGTAGGCTGAGAAGTGCGTCTGGCTACTAGGTACGACATATATAGTATATATAATATATATATATATATATATATATATATATAATATATATAGTATTATATATATATATATATATATATATATAATATATATATATATATATATATATATATATATATATGTTAGTGTATATTATATAATATGAATACTACTATATCATATATGCATATATATAGTAATTATATATTATTATTACACACACATTTGCAATCATTGTACTGATCAGTTTTTATACAACACATTGTACTCACAGGTTGAACATTCCTAAATGAAATACTGTACAGTTCATAGAATCTTTATTTTAGCATTCATATCTTAGTTTCAATGCTAATTATTTTTTATTACAGCATTCTTTAATAAATTGACACCCCAAAGTTTCGTTTGCAGAAAGCTCTACACCTAACAGAACTTTAGTCAAGATACAAATAATAATTTCGGTAAAATACTTATCAGCACGAGCAAAAACCTAATAATCAGAGTTTTCTTTTTCTTAGGATAATGCTACCACAGTATCCCGAATACAGAGTGCTTTAATTGGCTGCAATATATGAGATGGACGGTGGGAATTTAAGGAGAAGTTAGTCTTGACACACTTTTCACACAGATCAACACTTGTAGAGGCTGGACATTCAACACAGTGCCAGCGTATCCCCATAATCGGTTCCATGCCACACACGTCACACTGTGAGAGAAATGTTAAATGATCAGTCACGGACAGGAATAGGAACCTAAATAGACAAAAGGAATATAAACAAGAAAACAAAAAGACAGGACGAGTATAAGGTTGTAACCACAAAACATCATATATAATACTCCTTGGTAAGTAATTCACAATGTGGCTGTGAATACCACTTGTCGGTTTGTTCATTCCTTACAGATTTCATGCAGGGCTTTAATGAACACCACAGCTTCTATCTTTTGTTTACTTGTTCATTTCCGTTACGTTTCTGATGTTTATCATTGGTTTGTTTGTCGAGATAATCCTTATACTTTTCTAGGTGGCCAAGTGCTTAAGAGTTGCATGAAAGTATTTGATAGAAAAAAAGGGGATCTCGACTACTGTTCAGTATGTTCATAATTTGTAAAAAATATTTATAAAGGCATATTCTAAAGAGCAAATGTTTTTAAATGTCATTTCAGAGGCACTTAGTTGTTCCCTAATGAAAATCCCACTGATGTTGCCAATCTTGCAATGACATTGCAATCTTTGTACAGTATCTCCTTTGTAGTTGGACTATTTTCATTATACATCATTTCTGGTGGCTTGCATGGGATCAATTATTAAGTTACTATAGATGAACCTGGGAACTCTAATCTCTGTATGGTGGGCTTGTCTTAGCTTCATGCATATGTTTAGGTATCTTCGCATACCTCTCTAGCATTTATCAGACCAACTTGGGTATTAATTTCTTGCTATGTTAATAGTATATTCAGTTAAATTCTCCTTTTTAAAATAAACCCTATCCTATCTCATTTGCCTAATGATATTTTCCCAGGCTTTTAGGCTATACAAGTCATTTCAAGATTCTTAAAATCTCTCTCTCTATTATTTATGTCTCATTGAATATGGCTGCATATTCTGTATTTACTATCTTCTGATTGGGTGTTATAGTATGTCAACCTACCAGACCACCCAAATCCGGAACTATTTACTCTACCACAATGAGAGTAAGGACAAGACCAGAACATGACGATGCCAACACAAAAGACACTGTTCAACATAACAGGCCAATTACACCTGATTAATCTTTGTATGTGCTTCATCCCACATTTATCCCCCATTTATCCCCTATATTCCCCCTTGTTTTACCTTTATTGTACTTGTCTTATCACCTGACCCCGTACGGGATAAATCAACGAGTTTTGTAATTTCTTGAACCATGGAGGTTCGAAACGTTGTGCAAATTGTATAAATAAGTGTAAATTGTATAAATAAGTGTAATACATTCTATAGTAATATACTTTTTTCTTCACCTTTGAAATAACGAAAATAAGTTTTGGAGAACTCCTCTTTCAGCTAAGCCCTGATGCTAGGAAAATAGTTAGAGGGATAGAAGCCCTAAATCAGAAGATAGTAAATGCAGAATATGCGGTCATATTCAATGAGACATGTTTAAAAGAAAACCTGCTGCCATTATACACCAAATTATATATATATATATATATATATATATATATATATATATATATATATATATATATAAAAAGCAAATGGAATGTACCGTTTGATGATTATTCAGGGCGGCATAAAAGAAAATGTCAGTGTCTCCCTACCTCCATTTGCTTACTGACTGATATTGGGAGTTTTAAAAGAGCTATGCTATGTGCAAGATGAAATGGTCGCGTTGGTTGTCTGAAGTGCCCTTCTGTCCCCACGGTATACTATATTGTCTTGGATAATGACTCAATGTGACCATCTCAGAAAAAGGTTTCATTATTCTCAACACTTATGTTTTTGCTTGGGACAGACTTACTGTGAATCCTGGATGAGAGACAATGCCAGTTTCCATTTCACGGAGTTTCAGCAATTTAACTTGTTTTAACCTCAACATCTCTTGGTACTCCTCGGTATTACGAAGTTCTTCTGCAATATCTTCCTCATCCTAAAAACATGAATTAGTTAATAACATGTACCTTAAAACATGAATTAGTTAATAACATGTACCTTAAAAAAATATGGCTAACAAGATAGTGAAAGATGCTGGGTAAATATTCTCACTTTAGTAGTGGGAGTTGTGTAAACGTCTTTCAATCAGTTGCTTTTCCTTGTCAGCAGGGTCTGTGCCCTTAAATTTACTTTTTTATATAATGTTCGCTATTTATTTACAAATTCTCCTTTCTGACATGAACCTGCAGTTGCTTTCTTGAGCTGGTGGCCTGTGAGTCCAAGGCAATCAGCCTTCAAGGTAACCTGGAACCTACAAGATGCAGAACAAGAAACAGTTGAGTAACAGTAATGTACTCTCTTCACTGCCATGTGAAAAGAGTACATCACTGTCATAACCTTCCTGTCTAACAATTTGTGTAAGAAAGTATGAAACTACCCACAGAGATCAGGCATCCTGGGTCCACGCCTGCCAGAAGACAGCCAAACATTCCAACCATGAGAGGGATACTGGAACAAGGAAACTCAAAGACAACCATCCTTGGGTGGCTGCCTACTCTGCCACATCACAAACCACAGTGGAGGGGAAGGGAAGGGGGGTGGGGGGTTGCATGTACTCAGACCACTAATGCACTAGGACCACAACCTCATATTAAAGTTGGAGAAAGTTGAAGCAATTGGAATGATGCACCTGCCCCAGATAAAACCTTAGCAGTCTCTTTCTTCCTCTGGGAAAAGGAGGGGCAAATGTCAGGCAACTTTGTACTATCAATGAAATGACAAAAAATGAAACTGGACAAAAACCACTATCACTACCTTTTCCCCAGAAAAAGGGGGTGACAGATCAGGACCAATAACTTCTCAAAGATCTCTTGAGGTTATCTTGAGATGATTTCGGGGCTTTAGTGTCCCTGCGGCCCAGTCCTCGACCAGGCCTCAGCAGAGAGCCTTTAATGGCTTGAATTGAGGTTACGGGCATTCCTCTATATGTGGGCTAGGTTAGGCCAACAGGCAAACAAGAGGAAAAAACTGGACTGGAGCAGCCAAATGGGGGGGGGGGGCCCAATAGGAGTGCCAGCAATGGGCTCCAGCTTCTTCAGTAAATGGAGCAGCAACTTTATCAGACAAGATAAACTAACTGGTTCAAATTGAGATACAAATCATCCACTACAAATGCATCATAATCGTGGGAAACCAGATGCATAAGTGGTAGCTTGTGTTTCATCCAGAGTGGAACAGGCCCAACCTGGTAACATTGAATATTTTGCATAATAATAAAGCATCACTCCCTGTTCATTGTATGCTCTGCTGAGATAATTAAATCCAGAAAAGCTAGGAGAGATAATGTCCAGAGATCACTGCCAATGTAGGAGGTATCGAGCCAATCCCTTTTTGTTGATACATATCTGAATGGAATCAAATCACTGAGCCTCTTGGCAGATTCTGGCACTTCAGCACAAAGTATATCACCACCAACTCCCACACATAGATATGTGCAAAACCTGAAGTTAAAGGCTACTGCCCCATGACCCTTGTGATGGAAATGAGCGTATAAGCAGGACGAGAGATGTCCACGAAGAATTTAAAAATGGAGAGGTTAACCATCCACTAAAAGAAAGTACAATGCTAATGGTAATCTCAAAAGAATTCAACTTTTGAAGGCCAAATGGGGGGCCCTGTAATTCCACTACTAGTGATGAGCAAGAAAGCAGAAAAACTTGTAACTTTTGCAGCTGACCCAGGGGTAAATGATGCAGGGTAAAATGAGCCTGCTATGCAGTCACTCAAAACATGGACAAAATAGATGTTTCTCCAGAACCAGCTGGAAATGAGAAATCAGTCAGTCTGTTGTGGCTTCCAGCAGGAAGACATAGTATTTCACACTATACCTAATCATGCAAGGTTCTAAAAAGGCTTGAATCGAGACTTTGGGCAACTGACAAAGGTGCTGAATCTACCAAGCATCACCAAATGAACCCGTCATTGAGGAAGGGCCAGACCCTGGACACTCAAACTGAAGCTTACTAAGCACCTCTTGGGTCAGCCTGGACAATGGTCTTGGACAACCAGAAGTGAAGAGTGGTTGAATACACCCTAAAATGGAAGGGTGTATTCATGATGCCATTCCCTGAACTCCAGATGAATTGGAACATGCCAACAAGCATCCTGGAGGCCCAAGAAATAACCTAGGAGACAAAACCCACCAGATCAAAGACACAGCAGTCACTTACAAAGTCAGGCATGGGAGCAATGCACTGACAGAGGACAGGTCAAGGATCATTCTCTTCTTTGTCACTGTACATTTTTGAATGGAGGTAGAACTGTACCCAAAACGAATGACCCTCACCCATGACGAATAACTCTCAATAATACACAGTAATGGGAAGGCCCACAGAATCCCAAGGAGGATGGGGGGGGAGACAAAGTGTAGCAGACTCGAACACAACTATCCAAGCCAAAACTGCCTGGCTCAATCATGAAAAAATACCTGAAGACATCCCCCATCATATCACCACTTTGATCCACCACACAAAAGGGTACACAAAAGGACAAATTTGAGTCAAAGTATTACTTAGAAAAATTTTTGGGGGGAATATGAATGCACTTTCTTACAGTCATTCAGAGCTAGACTGAGAAGTATCTTAATGCCTCCCACCTTTCCATACTTTTGGGTGTTATGAATGCATTGATACCATTATTAGACAAGATACCATTACAGCACGGATATAGTATTACACAATTTCAGGATGGGAAGACTGTTCCTGATAGAGGAGGACAATTGCCTAAGGAAGCATGAGTGGCCTGGTCAGAAAAGAGCATTTCAGGTACATTAAAGCCTTATTTATTAACGTAATTATTATCATCACTTTCACTATTCTCTAAAATATCTCTTTGATATCCCCAAAGTCAAACTAAATCTGTGTAAACCCTCCATGCAAATAAAAGAACCCAGTCTTTGGAACTCACTCCCTGATGAATTAGAAAAAACCTTCCAACCTATGCCCTATTCAAAAGTAAAACCAAAAAGTACCTAATCTCATCATAGTTTCCTTACCATGTGCTTCACCCTCTCACTGTATCTTGTACTACCGACTTCCCCAATATTAGTACAGCTATACTGTACTTAAGACATATATCTTTACCAGTGTAATCACCTGTCAATTTATATTGTAGTTATTTGTAGATATAAAACCTTGTTACAATTCACCTTTTCATCTTACCTGAATGTGATACATTAAGGACCTGCCCAAAATGCAATGCATGTTAGTGGCTTTTGCAACAATTTAAAAATAGCAATCTTATGCAATCTCACCAATCCATTGTACCTTGTGAATAAATTATTATTATTTACATGAGGTGGGGTGATATCTGCCAAGTATCAGTGTATAAACACTTTGACTTTTGTTGAAATGAAAAATCAGTGTATTGTACTGGAAAGTTGGATGCAACAGAATGAACCTATCCCCACTGTACAATACAGTGTACTGTATCTCTTCTGTATCTAAAAGTCTTCCAGTGGAGATCGCTGTAAAAAATATAACGGTTCTCCAGTTTAGATAGCGGTAATATATATAATAGTATGTTTCATGAGTAGTCTACATACAAAAATGTGCGGACATTTTTAGCAATAAATTCTGAACACAAGAGTACACTTAAAATATTTACAAATTTTTTTAAGTTATTACTGTACAATTTTAATGTACAATCTTGGATTTTAATGCATAAAAAAATATATTACTTTATATACCATACCTCCTCAACATTTAAAAGGTCCCCTTTACTTGAAAACTCATCATCAAAGACACCAGTAGCTGTGTGACTAGTTTTGTTGCTGCCAAAATCAGGTCCCTGCTCTTCATCTTCATACATGTTGAATGCTCTCATAAAACTGGAACCTCTTCCCGATTGTAGTGCATAAAGGAATGTGCCACGCCTTCGTCCAGCCTAAAAATAAACTACAATGAAATCCTACTAATCTGGATTAGATACAATCAGACTTCTGTTGCATATGGAATTCCTTTTGAATCAGACAATATTAGCTTTTAAATTAAATATTAAAAATATATTACATATTAATATTTAATAATAAAAAATGGCAACATCTTGATAGCGCCTCTCCTCTCAGCTCAGCTCAGTGCCTTTCACCAACACAGCTTGGACAATGTAAAATGTCAGGCTCCCTGTCACTAACTGAACCCACCAAGAGCCATCCCTTCTAAACAGGACACAAATTAAAGAACAAATGTTCTGTCAAGATTCTCTGTGAAGTCACTATCAGGAGAAAAACATTTTAAAGTTAAAACCAAGAATGAGCAATGAATATGATGATATAAATAGTACTAGTATGGCTTACCGGTTTTCTTAACACAGCTGTTCTTGGATTTTTGCCTGGAACTGGTAGGCCTCCACGCTTCAGTGCAATGAAGTACTTCTGTACTCTACTCTGAACTTGAAGTGGTGTTCGTGTTCCTGTTAGGTAAAAACAATATTACATATAGATAATACTCTAAATGAGATGACAATACAGGACTAATGGTATATATTTGTCGTTCCACTTAAAATTCTTATAAAAATACATTCATGAGTCAAAATTTCACTTAATAAAAGCTGAACTTTTTCACATTAGGAATGTGTGTACATATCATGAAGGATATACCCTGTTGAGGTCAGAAAGCCCTTCATAGCTTGTTAAGACCCTTTAGCCAAAGTAATGTCCACAGTTATGCATCCAGTTACTACCCAAGACCCAACAGTATCTAACCTGACTGAAAAAGCAATGTGCACAACATCCATAGCACTGCATTATGTATGTAAACTGATTATGTATGCATATCACATGTACATACAGAATTTGTCAAATTCTGTACTGCAACCCTTATTCAGCCTATTAAAATAGTACAAGGTTTTTGAGTTGAATTCACATTCCATGATGAATAATAGTGCTCAAAGGATGGTATACTATTCTGAAAACAATTGAATGAGTGTAATGATATGTCCCTTTCTGGGCAACACCTCATAGCTTCCTTGGATTTTGTCACATACATGGAGAGGACATTGTAAGTATGCCAGGTTAATCGTGACAATATCAGCATACTGGGAACAACTAATTCTCCAGCTGACTGTTCGCATATGACCTCGTAGAGACAAGAAATCAACCAACTAAAGAAGAAAATTCCCCATAAATTATTGAAAATGCATCAAAACACTAAAATGCCCTCCAAGTAATATTTAGCAATACCAATCCTAACAAAATTCTGAACAAGCTAGTTCCCTACTTATCCAACTACCTACAGGCACCACGAGGTAGTGGCCACTTCCCCCCCCCCTTCCAATAAAAAGCACAAAGGCCCAAACAAAGTAAAGACTTTAGCCATTCATAGGTGGAGGTAGGACCAGTCGGCCATTGGAATACAATAAGACCAAGAGCCATTCAGCAAAGTCACACCAAAGTGAGTGTGGAATTGAAGGGCCAGCTAAGCAAAAGGCCCGTGGACCATGGGGTCTTGCTGGTCCCAACAGATAACCAAGCAGGAAGCACTGAGATATCAGATGCCAAAAACAGCCAAGAGGCAAATGTAATCTGTTAAGTGTACAAGTGGCAAGCCTTAAAAACCACACATAAGCACCCTGCACTACTGGCATGTCAACAAGTACTGAAAATTCAATGTAAATTTTTTTTATGTTTGACTAACATTGAAACAAGGAAATTTAAAAGTATTAGCCTGTACCTACCAAGTTCCTTAGAAATCTTAAGCCATCGATGAGAAGCAATGACTTCGTCAGGATATTTAATTAGAAGTTCCTCAAGTCTGCAAAACAACACTGAAATTAACATAAAAAATAACTCTCTAAATAATAAACAAATATAAATTGTGTTCTATGAATACAAAAGGCATTCATAAACCTAAACATAAAATTATACTACTGTATATCAAAATACTGTACAGTAAGTTACAGCCCCGCTCTTGTGCCAGGTAAGTCCACTACGGGCTCACCATAGCCCATGCTACTTGGAATTTTTCGTTCCCAGTAGCTGAATCTTAAACAACAACAACTAACTGTACAGTACTGTATTGTTAAATAATTGTTAAACAGTGCACACATGAAGGGTTAATCTCTGATAATTTAATATGGTTTCTCTTTGGGTAGGATTATTTATAGGTGAATTCATGGAAGTCGCATACTATGCAAAAAGTAGTAGTGGAATTAAATAGCACGAGTGGAACAATTGTCTACTTCCCTTTTGATGTGCAGATTAAGGGGTGACTTTTTTCCCTATTTATAGATAAAAATTTAGAATTGAGTAAAACATTTAATAACTATTCTCAAATAGTTCATTGAATATTTTCCAGTTGAAGGACAAGAGAGGATGCAGCATATATTGGACTTGAGGACTTGAGGCGTGCAGAGACAAGACAGGATGCACCGAAAATTATCTACAGATGGCACAATAGACTTAAATATTTGAAAAGGGATTGGAACATAATGGACACTTGTCATGGAGATAGTACTTATATTACTTATAAATGAGTAGGAGGAATAATGCTGTTGTAGCAAAACTGTTTCAATTCATCCTCCAAAATATATGGCACTGATAGCTATTAGGGATGGAATGTACAAAATATAAACTGATGTAGCCCCCAGAAAAAAATTAATTTCTTACTATATAAATAGTCATAAAATCATAATCTTCTCTATCTTATGCCTAATATAGTACAAATATGTACTATACTAGGCTTAGGCAAGGTTAGGCTTGGCTATTGGCTTCTTTCTTAGGCCCCCTACAAAATTAATACATAGTGCAAAATATGGAGGAAAAAATTTGCATGCAAGTCCCTATTTTGTACTTGCATGCATAGTAACTATAGGTACATCACTTTAGAGTGACAGGTAGCAATGTTTAAGATGTCACTGAATTAGCGATATTGGAAATGAGAGTATTATTTATGAATACTGTACTACAGTATGCTATTAAAGCATGTTAATAATAGCAGAAAACAGATACCTTAGAAATCTTTTCTGCATATTATATAATCTAATTTATGTAATACTAATTACACCAACACCACTTCGAATATTCACTAACCCGATTTTTTATTCACGAGTTAATTAAGTACAGTAATGGATTCTACTTGCCAGTTTAGGTGTTTAAATTCTAGTGGCCAAGAGTCAAATGTTAACAGATGTTAAGATTTCATAATTTTAACAAAATGTGAAGCACACACAGACATGTATTTAGGGAATAGTTTCCTCTATAAGCCATGATGACACATCCACATGTATTGGTGGACTTTGGGGCTGTTCCCTTGTGTATATCCAATGAACAGCCTCACTTTCAACATGTTATATGGCACGATGAGTTCACTTCCTCTCCCACATTTGGTAGAAATTATAATATTGATTTAATATGCAGTGGGCCTCTTCTGTCTACAAACTGTGCCAAAGCTTCAACAGTCAGACTATGCAACCCATAACACCAAAACTCTCCTGATAAGCCTAAGGAGAACTCTCTGAATTAAATTGGGGCAAACTCAAATCATTAATGCCACATCTGTTGCCAGCCACCTAATTCAACTTAGAAAAGCGAGATGTATGCCAGCACAAAATAAGGGACACTCAAAAACCTGTGAACATTACTAGTCTACTGACCACAGCTTTCCCTGCAGACATGAATTTTAAGGTCTCCAAGATCCAAACCAAGTGACAGGTAAGGTAATTATCAGGAGAACGCACTAAGCCAGTTCAGCATAACTATATAACACTTGGAAAAGGATTGGAGGACAGACTAAGAGATCCCAGCCATTTGGAACCTTAGGAATCAAATACTGACCCAGCAGTAAACATGGCTGCTGTTGTACTCCCCATTCCAAGAGCATGGATGAAAAAACAGGTCAACTTATCTTAATACTGGTTCCAGTTTGCTGGCATAAAAGAAACACAGCCAGGAAGTACTATACATTATCTAGGGTGGGTTGGGCGAGTAGTGGTAGGGCCGACTGTGGTGCTGCTACTGGTGGGGCACCAAAGGCAAATACAGATGATGATTTGTTAAGCAGAACCTTCAATTGGCAATTTATTGACCAATCCACACACTAGAAAATGAAGGGACGACGACGACGTTTCGGTCCGTCCTGGACCATTCTCAAGTCTATTGTGACTTGAGAATGGTTCTCAAGTCGCCATTCTCACAATCGACTTGAGAATGGTCCAGGATGGACCGAAATGTTGTCATCCCTTCATTTTCTAGTGTGTGGATTGGTCAACATACTTCAGCCACATTATTGTGGCACATCGCCTGCATTGGCAGTTACATAGGTGATATTATGGATGCTTTGAAAGGCTGTATTTTATGAACAGACTTTTTGTCTCATTTTTGGCTGAACTGATACTATCTACAATGATTCCATATCATGTCCCATCCCATCCCTTTTCAAACATCCCTGATGGGATATTTTGAAAAGATCCCCAAGATACTGATGCAGTATATCAACTTGCTTGCCTGTGCATATCTTTGACCAAGTACAGCATCATCTATATATTTTAGGAGCGGCAAAATGAATAAGCTCAAAAATATAATTATACTTACTTGCGTTGCTCTTCATCAGTCCAGGACTGATTAAAAGTTTGTGGTTTGCTGCCGTCATACACCCGCCCACGTACCATAATCTTCCCATCTTCAGTTACTAATTCCTTGCTGTCCTGTAAGAAAAATTACAGTCATTAATAACCGATCAACTTTTGATAACTGCTTTTGTTTAGATGAAATAAAACAGGAACTGTACATGATAAAATTTATTTGAGGGTTAGGTGGAGATGTATCAGAACCTATGACGGTATGTATAAAAGTATTTTACCTTTAATGTTGTTAATTGGGAAAGGAAATAAATGATATCTAGAGACAAAGTTTAGAACATGATATGAAGATTTAAAAATAAAAGTGCTGAGTGTAATGAAATCTCAATCTCTGGGCTGCACCTAGGTACCTCCCCTCAACTTACGTCACCACCACGTAGAGGACATTTAACATACCAGGCTTCCAGTAACAATCTTGGCACTCCAAAATTCAATTACTTTCTTTATTATGCACCCCATACCCATCCCGTGGGCGGTGGTGTAAAGGATTACAGACACACATAATCGGTTCAGGAACTGAACCCTCTAGTTTGTTTAGCTAAGCAAATAATCTTTTGATGCTAGTTACAAAATTATTAATGTTATATAAATATGTACACATACTCATGCATACATGTACATATACATATGTATACATATATACATACAGGTGACGAGTCACAATAACATGGCTAAAGTATGTTGACCAGACCACACACTAGAAGGTGAAGGGACGACAATGTTTCGGTCCGTCCTGGACTATTCTCAAGTCTATTGTGAATGGTCCAGGATGGACCGAAACGTCGTCGTCCCTTCACCTTCTAGTGTGTGGTCTGGTCAACATACACATACATATTTAATCACCCACACAAATACACACATCAATAATCTTTTGTGTCACAAGTGATTCAATAAGAGGCTCACAACAGTCACTATACAAAGCACTTTACATCTATGGTGAGTCACACAGTTACTAGTCTTGCTGCACACCTGCCGAACTGGGCGGCAGCTTTAGTCATGTGCATGCATTACTTACAGTAAGCAAATTTTGGATACTTCGCTAAGATTTCGGGCAGCACATCATTATGAATGAAGTACTTACACATTTCTTGGACACTATTGATGGTGTTATCTCTAAATTCCGTGATTTTTTCACATTCCAGAGCCAGGTAAATTTACCACCTGTTTGGTCCTCTCCAAATGGCAGGAAGCTCATAGGGATCAGAAATTAACTGACAAAACACCAAAGTAAATTTAAAATACTAAACTTCCTTTCACGTACAGTATTATTTTGAACGTCAAATCACCAAACTCCATAACCTACTTAACCCTTAAATTGCGCATCGCATCATATGATGCTTTGGAGTACTATGCAAGATTTAAACAGCCCGCAGATACACGGGGTTCACCACACCTTCATCAGGGCTCTTGTAAACAAACGCCATTTAAAAAAAAAATCGTGGACCAAATTACCGGGTGTTAGGGGCCTCAGTATTGAGTGAGCTACCAAGCCTGACGCACGCAGCATGAGCTCACAGCACTGCTGTTCAGCTTGTGACCACAGCATCGCCTAAAAATGCCATAATATACTTGTTCATGCTATTATGTAGCGGTGATATTATTACAGAAGAACCCCTGACTGTTATAAAACTGACCAGGGTTCTGATAATAGCAGGATTGTGGCGATATTTAGCGCTGTGCTCCATGGAGGGAGGAGTAATGCTGTGGGAGGGAGGGTAGTGGCGTTGTCTTCTGACTGTGTGTGGCCACGTTTTATTGACTGCACTCACCATACCAGCTTAGTGGTTTGCTATGGTGAACACAAATGTAAATACTTATACATAACATGTGTATAGAGGAGATAAACAGCAAGAAAAGGTAGGTTGGGAGCCGCCATTTTGGTGAGGGCGGTGGCGTCATCTGCACGACTTATCATGTTGTTTACTGGTGACCACTATGGTCTTTGGGCACCATACCAGTTTACTTGTACAAGTATGGTGAATAAAACAGGTAGATACTTATATATAATGTGTGTATATAGCGTAATAACACCACAAACATTATTGTTGGAGGAGAAATATTGGTGCGTCTGGCCTTGAGGGCGGCCGCCACCATGATTGTGTGAGTAGCTACGTCTTTGTGCCTTTACTCACCATACAAGCTTAGATGTACAGTTATGGTGAACAAAACATGTAAATACTTATATATAACGTCTATATAAAAGCAAAAACAGTATGGTGGGAGGAGAATGGTGGCAAGTCAGGTGAGGTGAGGGAGGGAGTGGCAGCCAGTGGCGGGCTGCCACTGCCACTGCCACTCAGCATGCCAACTTAGTGGTTCATTATGGTGAACACGAATGTAGATACTTATATATAGCATCTGTATATAGTGAATAAAAGCAAAAACAGTATTGTGGGAGGAGAATGTGGGCGAGTCAGGTGACTTGAGGGAGGGAGGAAGTAGAAGCCAGTGGCGGGCTGACACTGGCACTGCCACTCAGCATGCCAACTTAGTGGTTCGTTATGGTGAACACGAATGTAGATACTTATATATAATGTCTGTATATAGTGAATAAAAGCAAAAACAGTATGGTGGGAGGAGAATGTGGGCGAGTGAGGTGTTGAGGGAGGGAGGGAGTGAGTGGCTGGCTGGTGTGTGGCGGTCACTCCTCGTTACTTTTTAACTCATAATACCAACTTAGTGGTTCGTTATGGTGAACAAAACATGCAGATACTTATATATAACCTGTGTATATAGTGTAATAACCGACAAAGTATTTGTTCACCGTTTGATGAACATAATTGAATCAACAATATGCACACCATATTTTTGAGTACAACGATGATTCACCATTTTATTATATAAATATATCACACTACACACTATTGAATAATATTACAGCAAAAACTACAAAAAATCAATCAGAGACATTGAAATAATTAGGTAATTATCTTTGTGGCAACTCCGGCCTGACAGCTGGCGAGCAACAGACCACCTGGGACGCATGCTGAGTCAGCGCCTGTTTTTTGCCAGACTTCCCTGCCCTATAGCGGGCAATATATATATGCCACTTACAATTTTTTTATTATTTTTCCCATGATCAGTGAACACAAATTAACAGGTTCAGAAGAATTTTTTTTTTTTTTTTGGTATGCGCCTGTGAGTGACACATGCTAAATAGCCAGGCACCATATAAGGGTTAATACCCTAATAATCCAACAACCCAAATGCCAAAAGTCTTGAGCCCATATATTAGCCCAAAACATATTAAAAAACATGTTGCACAAAACTGCAAACATCCACACACTATGCACCCGAGAGTAGAGTGCAGGTTAAACTTAATGACACTGCAAACAGCCCAAGACAAACAGGCAATGGAACAAGGAACAAAGGACACTTGAGGAACTGATATGAATGTTGATGCACCAGGCAAATGATTGTGAAGCTGCACTAGGTAGTCTGGGAGCTCCTGGTGCTACCCTTGGTACTTGGCAGTTACTACTAGCAGGTGAATGACCTAACTACTGGGTGCCTCATTTTCAGAGTTATTTTGATTTGCCTTGTTGTCTGCTTTCTTCCACTCTACCTATCTGGTGGTTTGTTTCTTGGTTTGAGTGATCAAGAATCTGCTGTTCTCTGTGCCTCTGTGAAGGGGGACAGGCTCTGACCTCTGGCTCCCAGTTGGCTTTTAATGCCTTGCAAGGGCCTGGTGTTTCTTTATATATGTAGAACTGACCAGGCAGCTAGAAATAACTAGCTACAATAGAACCTTTCCAGAAATAACATTTAACTGCAACAGAAGTAGCCATGACAGCAGGACCAGTGCTACTGACTGCAAACCTCGAGCACTTGACAGACAACCAAGTGATAAACAGTGCCACCAAAGACAGAGTAAAGCTGAGAAACAATTGGCCACAAGGACCAATGGACTAGAAGCCCTGGTTCCTTATGTTGCTGGGGAACAAGAAGAAAAAGGCAGTTAGCACAACATAAATTTGCAAGATGTGGACCAATGGACAAGACCAATGGTCTTAGCACCACCGCCTGACAAAAGGCAAGATAAACATGCAGCTTCACAACCCATACTTCAATTAGAAGCTTCAGAGAAAAAGACAGACTTTGGAATTTCATGCCTTCTAATGAATTCAAAACTGTAAAGTTTAAGTTAAAGTGAAATTCAGACATCTGAATGCAAACCAAATTAATTTAGTTTGTAAAGAGATCTTTAAATGTTACCTGAGTTGGCTGCTGTGCAGCGAGGCTCTCTTGAAGAACTCGTTTCCGTGTCTTTGGTCTCATTCCCTGCATGATTGACTTGACATTATATTTCTCCCAGTCAATATGAGGAATCTGATCAACAGAAAAATTATTAAGCAAAAATGCAATGTACAGTGTAATGAAATGTCCTTATCTAGGCAGCACTTTGAGAGCTCTGCTCAGATTACATCACCATATTAAATAGGAGAATAAATATTCTAGGCTCCTAATGACTAATCCATTAAGGACAGATACCCCTGCACATCATTTTGCCATCTTTATGAGGGTGAGAAGCTTGTGAGAATCAGACATTGGCCCACTACAGAGGTAAACCAGCCACAAAAAACTGCGAGACATGGAAAAACATGCCCTCCTCCACGCAATATTTGGCAACACTGAATTGCCAAATCCAACTTAAAAAGAATGAGATAACCACAAATCTGCTACCCCAACCATCACAAGATAGTGGCCTGATCCGTTCAAGGCCCAGGAACAACAACCACTTCACTCTTGAGCCCAAGCAATCCCTGCCAAACTTAAAAAAAAAAAAAAAGAGGGGATAAAGGTATTGGAACAAGAAGCTATTGAAGTGCTGCCCATAGAGGGGCATTTCATTACACTAAATGCTTTCTTTATTTCTGAGCTAGCCCCCTTGATAGCTACCATGAGATTCCTTCCTACAGCAACTTGGAGAAATTGAACACTACATCTGAAACAAAATAATGTAATACATAAACAAAATGTGGATTTGAAACATCCACATACAGGTATTTATGACAGTAATAGCTACAACAACAGCCTGTCCTCTTAAGGTTTCCCAACATCAAAAAATCTGTCATACTAAAGTGCCATTATCCTAACCTACCAGTGGATCCAAAACAGAAAATGGGAGTATGTAAATTTTGCGAGCCACTACCATTTTCTAGTACGGTGATTTTTGGCTTTAGGTCGAGTATACGTCAAAATGTGACGTTCTATTAGGAGGACAAGTTGACCATTTTCTAGAATGACGATTTTCGGCTTTAGGTAAAGTATACGTCAAAATGCGATGTTTTACTAGGAGAACGGGTTGACCAGGACCTGTGAAAAGGAGAAGATGGATATCAAACTCAAGTCAGGCAGCCTAATGTTACACAGTAACACCAAAACGAAGTAAATCTGGAAATAAATAAGCTTCTAGCACCTTGTCAAAACAGGATAAAAAATGATGTCGAAGCAGCAAACTTGCTTAGATCTTGAGTTTAAAAATAGTCCCCCAGAATAATTTAATTTGACTACCTAGAAAACAATCTGGGAGAACCAGGCCTTTGTATACAACAGCCTAGCATGAGGATTAAGGAACAGGGAATCGGAAGAGCTGTTCTGATTCTTGTAGGTCTCAAATAATGATAAACAGGTGCCACAGGTGTTCATGAGATCTGAAGTGAGTCAGAGCTGATGAACTGGGGAGAGGAAGAGCTAAACAATGAGGCCACACATTTACCAAAGACTGAACTTATGAATCTTCCAAGAAAAAGAATGGAAGATCGAAAGGAAAAGAGGTGCACTCTGGTGCTCGAAACACGCCTGAAACTAGCAAGCTGGGAAAGAACCAGATCCATGGCTTGCAGACACATGGACTGAATTGAAGCACATGCAAGCCAGTCATGAAGATGGGCCAAGACATGAACCCACAAAAGATGTAGGTGGGTTATAACTACTCTTGCTAACCTGGTAAAGATCCAAGGAGCCAGATTCAAGCAAAAAGATAAAGCCTTTAAGTTGTAAGCTAGATGCCCCACAATGAACTTTAATCAGTCCTTGAACCTTAGATGAACAGGAACATGCCAGTATGCATCCTTCAGGTCCAAGGACACCATAAAGGAATCTTTCAGCAACACCAGATGGATCTGAGCGAATAAGGTCATGTGAAAGTTCGGACAAGGAATAAAACTGTTCAATCCGGAGCAGCTGAAAATGTACCATAGATTCACCAAGTCCTGCATGGGGATCAGGAACAACCAAGACACCCATCAAAGGGAGGTAGTCAACTCAACCACTGGTAACCAACCATCATGGTAACCTTGCACAGTTAAGAGGAGGATTCCTGACCCAAAACCCCTGAATCTAAAAGGGGAAAGTGGACCACCACAATCACCAGACTCTGGGAAACAATCCCCCAGAAATCCCACAAATCATGGGACCAGGAACTGGCATCTTCCTAAACCCACTGTAACTCCTGTTACTCATTATGGATGGGGTACTGCGGTGAAGACTGTCGTTGAGAGATGTCACACAGAACACACGGGCCAAAACAACAGAGTTAGACATGTAGGATAATGGCAATGCAGGCTACTTTTAACTAAAACCATCCTACTTGTAAAACTACCAAACACACCTTGTAAAAAATTGTATTTAAACTACAGATACAGAGTTTTTCAATAATGAATGTGAATAAGTGAAGTTGCTCTGCATTCATTATAAAAAGGTCTCAGATTCTGAAAGGTTATACTTTAAGCTTACTATACTGAATAAGCAAAATGAATGAATTTTCATATTATCGTTTGTTACATTAATTTATTTAGCATAGTAAGTACTTGATTGCTCTTTATAAGTATTTACATACCTGAGTGATATCCTGTGGCCCAGGAAGATTCAAACAAACACCATTTTGGAGTGCCGTTACAAATGTTAAAGGATCTTTTAAGGCTTCCTCTCTAGCCTCTTGCAGTTGCTCCATATCCTTAAACAGTAAATAATTAGAATACTACTGGTAACTAATGTATATTTACAGAGCAACAAAATACTCAATTCCTAAGGCTATCAAAACTGGCACCGTCTTTTTTATCGAAGAAGCCATACAACATACAGTACATGTAAATGCATGGAGGCTGGAGAGGTAATCACCAGAGCCTACTAAATTATTGTTTTCAGTACACAGTGCTTCTTATCAAGGACAAACTAAAAATAAATTATTACAACAATCATGCCATAATAAGCTTCTTGAAGTAAAGATGTTTACAATAAATCTAATTAGCAAATAATGTGTAACACTGATTCAAGATGTAAACAAAAAATACAAATTTGTATCCTCCTAAAATACACACATTAAATGGGGTCTCTCAACACTGGTCAATTTAAAATTGTCTGGCAAGGTTTTTATAAAACAGCTAAACCTATACTGTACTACTGTTTATGTCTCATAATTTTCCTTATTTTCCACTTGATGAGATTGGGAGGCATCAACTCTGAGAAAGAGAGCATTGAGTGTAATGTTATTAGATCACTGGCATGGCCAGGGGCCAGATTCACGAAGCAGTTACGCAAGCACTTACGAACCTGTACATCTTTTCTCAATCTTTGGGGGCTTTGTTTACAATTATTAAACAGTTAATGAGCTCCTAAGCACCAGGAGGCTGTTTATAACTAACAGTTGATTGGGAAGTTTTCATGTTTGTAAACCGTTTAATAAATGTAACCAAAGCCGTCAAAGATTGAGGAAAGATGCACACGTTCATAAGTACTTGCGTAACTGCTTCGTGAATCTGGCCCCAGGGTACTGCGAGTAGGCCTGGCTCTTGGGTGACATTTTGACCCACTCAAGAGGAAATATCCTTCAAATATTTAGAGAAGGAAGGTCCAGTCAACCTTACATTTCATTGAAATAGGACAGAGGCAGAAAAGACCATACATAAGCACATTCAGTACTCTGCAACTATAGATGACATTGAGGGCTAAATCCCAAGAATCTAGAAGCACTGCTTCCATCAGAATCCAATCACATCTAAAATGAACCAAGACTTTGCTAAGATTTTCTTGGCCTCTAGAAATAGAAGAGACATTAACCTGAAGGAAATGGTTCACAACACTGTACTCACACTTCTGTCACAAAAGACAGTGCGGTGAAGGGCACAGGTACTCTGTGCCCTTCACCAGCTGAAGGGCACAGAGCACCTGGGCTTAACTACTACTATTTAGATCACTGGCATGACTGGGCAGGCTTATCTAAATTTGCAAATCACAAAAGAGAAGTCCCCCCTTCTGAAGAGCACTCTTGCAGAGCACAGAAGAGAAACTTCCCTCTTACGAGCACTCCACTACAAGGAAAAGGCCTTGAGGCAAAGGGATACAGGGCAGCAGGATAGTGAAACCATCATGAGTATCACAACTATTCCCTAAGGAAGCAAGATCACCTCAGAGAGAATGTGGGAAAAATAAATAAGGACCAACCACCCCATCCAAAAGACATTGAGCTCACCAGACCAAACTTTAGAATCCTGTATATTTTTTCTTTAAATAGTGTGAACTTGCTTAACTGAACTACAGTATATGGTGGAGAGATTGGTTAGTTGTGTAATATATTTCATCCAATCCATCAGACACCGGGCTTACATCCACTGTAATGTTCATCTAGGTTTGTCACTTCATAATCCACTTTTCCCCAATACTAAATTAAACAGTACTGTACAGTATGTTACAAAATTAATTTATCATGCATTCTTCGTTTTGACCATGGCATATGATAGAATAAACATTGGTGAACAATTCCATTTAAAAATTATAACTACAGTATATGACAATTATTTACCAGTGCACACATTATGTAATGTGAACAAATTTGAACTAAAATTTGTTCACATTGTGAACAGAATTTGAACAAAAATTCAGCCAATCTTGATAAATTAATTTTTTTTTAATTATAATGCATTCAAATGTCTTAACTTACACTGTTGCTTACAACATTCTTTGCCTAACTGCAAATGTGGAATATATCACACCAAAATGTGTTTAGTTACCTTAACAGCCTTTGCACGTTGTGCTTGTAGTCTGACCATTGCCTTGATCAACTGTTGGTAGTCACTGTTGTCCTTCAGGGCTAAAGGGTCAGATTCAAAGTAATATTCTCCAACCTCTTCATCTGCACCATGCAGTGGAGGCAGCTCCATACTAGATGAAACTTCTGACATAATCAAATTGATATCACCTGCAGAAAGATTTCAAATAATGTTATCACACAAAGCCTTAAATCTGCAAGCCTTGAAAGTTATTATGTTAAATGAATAACTTATGGTAATAGAAACAAACTAGCCTTATTGTGAGCCCTTGCTTTGTGTGAGAATTATATTCCTGGAAAACTTGTGCAGATCAAACTTAGGCTCACTTTACATAAAATAAATATAACTACTGTATATACAAGAGCTCATAACCATTATTCTCCACATTTTTTTCTGAGAGAAACCAGATCCCCACCTCCCACAAGGGACCAGCTGTTAGATTATTTTGGACACCCAGTGACCCTAGATGATATAAATATCAGATAATATTTGATCACTAAGTAGCTAAACGAAAATCACAAGCTTAACAGCAATATCATGATGGCTCCCCTTTAAATCAATCCAAGCTGGGCAAAAATGCAGTAATGTTTTCCAGTAATGTCTGATGTAACAAATGCCAGATGTCCACCACATCCCAAAAACACCAGGAACCCTTCAAGATGGGGTACACTAAAATTGTACATATTTTAAACAAAGATTGATAATAAATTATTAAAATCATATGTGAATAGATTAGGCTGAAATGGATTTGACTAGTTTTTGTTGGGTAAGATTAAATTGAGTTAGGTAGGATTAAAAATTCAATGTTAAACCACCTCCGGCACATTGGCCCCCTGGTACCTCTTGGCCAAACCAGCACTATACACTTGACATCCACCCTAAGAACTAACCAGGAAATGTTAAAAAAATATTATCAACTCTCCTGTGAACCCAGGCATCGTATCATTAAGTACTTTTGACCATGAATGCTGAACAGTACTGTACTAAGGAGATCCAATGGCAATATGTTTTGGTCAGCAACAGGTAGAGCACTAGCTAAATGTCCACTCTGGATCGAAGGTGAACTAGAAATCATGCAGTGCTCCTGCTGTTCTTGGCAAGCTACCTCCTCCTGTTAGATGTTCTTTATGGAACATGCAGTTTGCATGAAGGTTTACTCTTCCCAATAACTGCACCAGTGGTAATGTGAGATACATCACAGTGGCATGTCAGTGTTAATTATTTGACAAGATGAATGTTGGTGTTGTTGCCAGTTGATACAAGTTAATTACAAGAATGTAAAAACTCTTTGTATATACTGGTAAAAAAAAAAAGTAAGCATGATGGGATTGAAGGGATCAGTTGATCATTGCTGTTCTTTATAGATAATTCTCTGAATATGTTAGATATTAAGTCACTGCACATCCTCTCATGTGTATTTTATATACTGTATATAAAATGCTGAACTGTAATGTAAATCCTGACCTTAAAAGCTTCCTAGATGGTTGTAACAGATCCCATGAGCACCACACCAGAAACAAATACCTATTTGATATTCCAAGAGTACGACTTAGTCAAACTAGAAATGCTTTACGAATCAAGGGACCTCGAATGTGGAATGACCTTCCCAATTATGTTAAAGACTGTACCTCTCCCAACCAGTTTAAGATAAAAACTAAGTACCACCTAATTAACTCAATGTAACCTACCTCACCCCTAAATGTCAACCCATGTCTACGATTTTAAACAATGCTGTTTTCCTTCCATGTTTCCCCCCCTTTTTTTAATTTTTTTCTTATTTTTTCTCAACACAATTTATACTTTAATCTCAATTAGTATCAAGTTTTAGTCTTAGTATTTTTCCTGCCCGAAACGCTTTACGTAATAGTGGCTTTAGGCATTGTATGTACTAGCTCTATCTATAAATCCATCAACTTTTGTATTTCACCTTGTATGTATGTACTTTACCTGAATAAATATTTGTATTCTGTATAGATGGGCAAAGTTTCTTTCACCCTGATACCTAGATATCTGATACCTAGACACTGTTACCTAGCAGTAAATAGGTACCTGGGAGTTAGACAGCTGTTACGGGCTGCTTCCTGTGGGGGTGTGTATGTGGGGGAGGGGGGAAATTAAGTTAGTAATAGTTGATTGATTGACAGTTGAGAGGTGGGCCGAAAGAGCAGAGCAACCCCGCAAGCACAACTAGGTGAATACAAGATACCCACCACAACCCGAGGGCACAAAAGGAGTCCATTAATACTCATCAACTCACGGCACCTAACTCATCTTATTATATATATTATACATTATTATGAGGGAGCCGGTCGGCCGAGCGGACAGCACGCTGGACTTGTGATCCTGTGGTCCTAGGTTCGATCCCAGGCGCCGGCGAGAAACAATGGGCAGAGTTTCTTTCACCCTATGCCCCTGTTACCTAGCAGTAAAATAGGTACCTGGGTGTTAGTCAGCTGTCACGGGCTGCTTCCTGGGGGTGGAGGCCTGGTCGAGGACCGGGCCGCGGGGACACTAAAGCCCCGAAATCATCTCAAGATAACCTCAAGATCTCAAGATATATATGTTGTACCTAGTTGCCAGAATGTAGTTCTCGGCCTACTATGCAATGCCCGATTTGCCTAATAGGCCAAGTTTTCCTGAATTTATATATTTTTTTCTTATGCAATAATAAAGCTATCCATTTCATTATGTATGAGTCAAGTTCTTTTCATTCGAGTTAAAACCAACAGATATATGACCGAACCTAACCAACCTTACCTAACCTAACCTAACCTAACCTAACCTAACCTAACCTAACCAACCTTACCTAACCTAACCGATCTTAACCTAACCTAAATTAATTTAAGTCAATTTATGCTCTTAACTTAATATAGTAACAATATTTAAAATAAACTAATTGGAAACAATATTTTGAAAATAAAGAAAATCACTCGGTCTATTAGGCAAATGAGGCCTTGCATAGTAGGCCGAGAAGTGCGTTCTGGCTACTAGGTACAACTTATATATATATATATATATTTTATATGTATGGCCACGTCTGTGGTAGAAAATAATGAAAACCAACCGTATAAGGCCCAGCCAGCGTGGCCACCCACCTTGCCTGTGACCCCCAGACTAGTGGGGAGGCGAGGGAATTATCAGGGGAAAGCGCCAAGCCATTCCGAGACTAGTTGGGAGAGGGGCCATGAAGAGGGCTGCCAGGCTGTAGGATTATCTCTTACATTAACCACCTGCCCGACACGCTGCGCGTACTAGTGGCTTTACAAGATTGTATATTACCATGCTATGTATCCTCACAAACTCAATGTAGCTTATTGTGTATAAATAAGTAAATAAATTATACAGTCCAAAGTGTGATAACTGCCTTCGATTGGAGAACCCGCTTGTTACCGATCCCAGACGGGGACTGGTCAAGTCGTCGACTGCAGTTTCGGATATAAACTTGATTGATTGATTGATTGATAAAGATTAAGCCACCCAAGAGGTGGCACGGGCTTTTTTTTCAGTACAGGTAATTCTTTTCAGAAATAACAACTTCGTTCACTGAGAATTTTATGCATTCATACTCTTTCGTTCGTACATGCGCTGGTTTGTGTTCGCTGCTGTTCTCGTCTGAATAAATACATGGCACTTGATCATATAATTCTCTAATTACAGCAGATTTAGTATTTATGTTAGAATCTAGCTCAGTGTCATAGTAAAATTTTACTCATAAATATAATCTTACCCTGTTATTTTTTTTAAATCTGAGCTACCTATGTGCTTTAATATACCTACAATTTTTCTCTCATCTTTTATTTTTTTTTTCTTGCAATGTAACTGTTATCATTTATATAAATTTTGCAAGTATTTGCCTACTTAAAATTTTCTTAGAATAAGGACCTGCCTGAAGTTCAAGTTCAAGTTCAAGTATGTTTATTGAGATAAGCAAGAAATACATCTCAAAGGGATAGAGTAGCTTAGGCTATTTCTACCCCCCCCCTCAACTTCAAGTCCCTCAAGGGGCGCACAAATTCAGTGAGTACAAATAGACAAATAACATTACAAGACTCCCATTTAACATTGCAGGTTAATATAGTAAGTACAGCATATTACAAGAATCCCATTTAACATTGCAGGTTAATATAGCAAGTACGGTATATAATCGTCACACTCTTGGGGCAAACTTCTTGTAGCTTCTAAGTATACTGTCTATCATACCATTATCACACATCCAAACAATTTGATGTGGTACACTATTTAATTCCTTATTTCTATAGTTTTCAATAAGTTGACACTCTAATACATAATGTTCTAAGGTGTGGGGCGTGCGGCATACCACATAATTTACACTCCTTATCTTCTTCACTGACATCAACACCGTATTGCCAGATATATTTGTATCCTAATCTTAATCTCATGTAAATTGAATCCTTCCAAGTAGACTTTCCTTTACCATAGGTGAAGGACGAATTTGTATTTATTATTGAATAATGCTTAAGTGTGTTACTACTGTCCACCATTGCCATTCTCTTTATCATTTCTTCACCCTCTTGGATCATCTTGATTCTTGTTTTTATTTGTTTCAAGGTTAACTGACATACAACATCAACAAGAGGTTTTTCAGTGGCTCTTTTCGCTATGTCATCAACTACCTCATTCAACAGGATTCCCACATAAGAACATAAGAACATAAGAACAAAGGTAACTGCAGAAGGCCCATTGGCCCATACGAGGCAGCTCCTATTTATAACCACCCAATCCCACTCATATACATGTCCAACCCATGCTTGAAACAATCGAGGGACCCCACCTCCACAATGTTACGCGGCAATTGGTTCCACAAATCAACAACCCTGTTACTGAACCAGTATTTACCCAAGTCTTTCCTAAATCTAAACTTATCCAATTTATACCCATTGTTTCGCGTTCTGTCCTGTGTTGATACTTTCAATACCCTATTAATATCCCCTTTGTTGTGTCCATTCATCCACTTGTAAACCTCTATCATGTCACCCCTAACTCTTCGCCTTTCCAGTGAATGCAAATTAAGCTTTGTTAATCTTTCTTCATATGAAAGATTTCTAATTTGGGGAATTAACTTAGTCATCCTACGCTGGACACGTTCAAGTGAATTTATATCCATTCTATAATATGGCGACCAAAACTGAACTGCATAATCTAAATGGGGCCTAACCAGAGCAAGATATAGCTTGAGAACCACACCAGGTGTCTTGTTACTTACGCTGCGATTAATAAATCCGAGTGTCCGATTTGCCTTATTACGAACATTTATGCATTGATCCTTTTGTTTTAAATTCTTACTAATTATAACTCCCAGATCCCTTTCGCAATCCGACTTCGCCATCTCAACACCATCTAGCTCGTATCTTGTAACTCTATCATCATTACCTAGCCTCAGAACTTTACATTTGTCAGCATTAAACTGCATCTGCCAGTCCTTTGACCATTTCAAAACCCTATCTAGATCAACTTGAAGTGATAGTGAGTCCTCCTCCGAATTAATTTCCCTACCGATTTTCGTATCATCGGCAAATTTGCAAATGTTGCTACTCAAACCTGAATCTAAATCATTTATATATATTAAACAACAGAGGTCCCAAGACAGAGCCTTGAGGCACTCCACTTACAACATTTTCCCACTCTGACTTGACTCCATTTATACTAACTCTCTGTTTCCTTTGGTATAGCCATGCCCTAATCCAGCTTAATATAGCACCCCCAATACCATGAGCCTCTATCTTTTTAATCAGTCTTTCATGTGGCACTGTATCGAAAGCTTTGCTAAAGTCAAGGTACACAACATCACAATCCTTACCACTATCAACTGCCTCAACTATGCTAGAATAAAAAGATAACAAATTTGTTAAACATGAACGGCCATTTATAAAACCGATGTT
>WNGS01092210.1:31830895-31849910 GCA_020271785.1 Procambarus virginalis
TCCAGGACCCACCCCAGTCCGCCAGAACCCTCCCCAGTGCGCCAGGATCCTCCCCACTGAGCCAGGACTCTCTCCAGTGAGCCAGGACCCTCCGCAATGAGTCAGGACCTTCCCAAGTACGCCAGGACCCTCCCTAGTGAGCCAGGACCCTCCCAAGTGAGCCAGGGCCCTCTCCAGTGCGCCAGGACCCTCCCCAATGAACCAGGACCCTCCCCAGTAAGCCAGGACCCTCCCCAGTGAGCCAGGACCTCTCCCAAGTGAGTCAGGACCCTCTCCAGTGAGTCAGGACCCTCCCCAGTGAGCCAGGCCCTCCCCAGAGAGTCAGGACCCTCCCCAGTGAGCCAGGACCCTCCCCAGTGGGCCAGGACACTCCAAAGTGAGCCAGGACCCTACCTCAGTGAGTGAGGATCCTCCCCAGTACGCCAGGACCCTCCTCCAGTGAGCCAGGATCCTCACCAAAGCGCCAAAATCCTCCCCAGTGCCCCAAGACATTCCCCAGTGAGTTAGGACCCTCTCCAGTGAGCCAGGACCCTCCCCCAGTGAGCCAGGACCTTCCCCTAGAGAGCCAGGATCTTTCAGCAGTGAGCCAAGACACTCCCCAATGTCTCCAGGACCCACCCCAGTCCAGCAGAACCCTCCCCAATGCGCCAGGATCCTCCAAAGTGAGCCAGGACCCTCCACAGTGAGCCAGGACCCTGCCCAGTGAGCCAGGACCCTCCCTAGTGAGCCAGGACCCCCCCTAGTGCGCAAGGACCCTTCCCAGTGAGCCAGGATCCTCCCAAGTTAGCCAGGATCCTCTCCCCCTACCCCAGTAGGCCAGGACCCTACCCAGTGAGCCACGACCCTCCCTAGTGAGCCAAGACCCTCCTTAGTGCGCCAGGATCCTACCCCATTGAGCCAGGATTCTCCCTGGTGAGCCAGGATAATCTCCCCAGTGAACCAGGACCCTCCCCAGTGAGCCAGGTCCCTCCCCAGTGTGCCAGCACCTTCCCCTAGTGAGCCAAGGTCCTTCGCAATGAGCAACGACCCTTCCCAGTGAGCCAGGACCCTTCCTAGTAAGCCAGGACCCTCCAAAGTGAGCCAGGATACTCTCAAGTGAGCCAAGACCCTCCCTAGTGAGTCAGGACCCACCCCAGTGAGCCAAGACCCTCCCCAGTGAGCCAGGACCCTCCCCAGTTAGCCAGGATACTCCCAAGTGAGCCAGGACCCTACCCCAGTGAGTCAGGATACTCCCCAGTGCGCCAGAAACCTCCCCCAGTGATCCAGGATCCTCCCCAGTACGCCAGGATCCTCCCCAGTGCCCCAAGACACTCCCCAGTGAGCCAGGACCCTCTCCTGTGCGCCAGGATCCTCCCCCAGTGAGCCAGGATTCTCCCTGGTGAGCCAGGATGATCCCCCCAGTGAGCCAGGACAATCCCCAGTGAGCCAGGACCCTCCCCAGTGTGCCAGGACCCTCCAAAGTGAGCCAGGATCCTCCTCTAGTGAGCCAGGACCCTCCCCAGTGAGCCAGGACCCTTCCTAGTGAGCCAGGACAACCCCCCTAGTGAGCCGCAATCCTCCCCCAGTGAGTTAGGACCCTCCCCAGTGAGCCGGGACCCTCCCAAGTGAGTCAGGACCCTCCCTAGTGAGCCAGGACCCTCTCCAGTGAGCCAGGACCCTCCCCAGTGAGCTAGGATACTCCCAAGTGAGCCAGGATCGTCACCAGAGCGCCAGGATCCTCCCCAGTGCCCCAAGACATTCCCCAGTGAGCCAGGTCCCTCTCCAGTGAGCTAGGACCCTCTCCAGTGCGCCAGGACCCTCTCCAGTGAGCCAGGGTCCTCCCCAGTAAGCCAGGGCCCCTCCCTACTGCGCCAGGACCTTCCCCTAGAGAGCCAGGATCCTCCAGCATTGAGCCAAGACACTTCCCAGTGTCTCCAGGACCCACCCCAGTCCGCCAGAACCCTCCACAATGCGCCAGGATCCTCCACAGTGAGCCAGGACCCTATACAGTGAGCCTGGACCCTCCCAAGTGAGCCAGGACCCTCCCACGTGCGCAAGGAACCTTCCAAGTGAGCCAGGACCCTCCCAAGTGAGCCAGGATCCTCTCACCCCTCCCCCAGTGGGCCAGGTCCCTACCCAGTGAGCCACGACCCTCCCCAGTGAGCCAAGACCCTCCCTGGTGAGCCAGGATAATCCCCCCAGTGAGCCAGGACCCTTCCTAGTGAGCCAGAACCCTCCCCAGTGTGCCAGGATCCTCCACAGTGAGCCAGGACCCTGCCCAGTGAGCCAGGACCGTCCCAAGTGAGCCAGGATCCTCCCCCAGTGAGCCAGGATTCTACCTCGTGAGACAGGATAATCCCCCCAGTGAGCCAGTACCCTCCCCAGTGAGCCAGGACCCTCCCCAGTGAGCCAGGACCCCTCCCAAGTGAGTCAGGACCCTCCCCAGTGAGCCAGGACCCACCCCAGTGGGCCAGGACACTCCAAAGTGAGCCAGGACTCTACCCCAGTAAGTGAGGATCCTCCCCAGTGCGCCAGAACCCTCCCCCAGTGAGCCAGGATCCTCGCCAGAGCGCCAGGCTCCTCTCCAGTGCCCCAAGACATTCCCCAGTGAGTTAGGACCCTCTCCAGTGAGCCAGGACCCTCTCCAGTGCGCCAGGATCCTCCCCCAGTGAGCCAGGATCCTCCCCAGTGCGCCAGGACCCTCCCCAGTGCCCGAGGATCCTCCCCATTGCGCCAGGACCCCCCCCCCCAGTGAGCCAAGAACCTTGCCAGTGCGCCACGACCCTCCCCAGTCCTACGGGACCCTCCTCAATGAGCCAGGATTCTCCTCATTGCGCTAGGACCCCCCCCCAGTGAGCCAAGATCCTTGCCAGTGCGCCACGACCCTCCCCAGTCCTACGGGACCCCCTCCTCAATGAGCCAGGATCCTCACCAGAGCGCCAGTGAGCCTGGATCCTCCCAAGTGAGCCAGGACCCTCCCACGTGCGCAAGGAACCTTCCAAGTGAGCCAGGACCCTCCCAAGTGAGCCAGGATCCTCTCACCCCTCCCCCAGTGGGCCAGGTCCCTACCCAGTGAGCCACGACCCTCCCCAGTGAGCCAAGACCCTCCCTGGTGAGCCAGGATAATCCCCCCAGTGAGCCAGAACCCTCCCCAGTGAGCCAGAACCCTCCCCAGTGAGCCAGAACCCTCCCCAGTGTGCCAGGACCCTCCAAAGTGAGCCGGATCCTCCCCTAGTGAGCCAGGGTCCTTCCCAATGAGCAACGACCCTCCCCAGTGAGCCAGGACCCTTCCTAGTGAGCCAGGACCCTCCCCAGTGAGCCAGAATCCTCCCCCAGTGAGCCAGGACCCTCCTCAGTGAGCCGGGACCCTCACAAGTGAGTCAGGACCCTCCCTAGTGAGTCTGGACCCGCCCCAGTGAGCCAGGACCCTCCCAGTGAGCCAGGACCCTCTCCAGTGAGCCAGGATACTCCCAAGTGAGCCAGGACCCTACCCCAGTGAGTCAGGATACTCCCCAGTGCGCCAGGAACCTCCCCCAGTGAGCCAGGATCCTCCCCAGTGCGCCAGGAACCTCCCCCAGTGAGCCAGGATCCTCCCCAGTGCGCCAGGATCCTCCCCCAGTGAGCAAGGATCGTCCCTATTGCCCCAGGACCCACCCCAATGCCCCACGACACTCCCCAGTGAGCCAGGACCCTCTTCAGTGAGCCACGACCCTCTCCAGTGCGACAGGACCCTCCCCCAGTGAGCTAGGACCCTCCCCAGTGCGCCAGGACCCTCATCCAGTGAGCCAAGATCCTCGCCAGTGCGCCACAACCCTCCCCGGTCCACCAGGACCCTCCTCAGTGAGCCAGAATCCTCCCCAGTGCGCCAGGACACTCCCCAGTGTATCCAGGACCCACCCCAGTCCGCTAGAACCCTCCCCAGTGCGCCAGGATCCTCCACAGTGAGCCAGGACCCTCCGCAATGAGTCATGACCCTCCCAAGTAAGCCAGGACCCTCCCAAGTGAGCCAGGGCCCTCTCCAGTGAGCCAGGACCCTCCCCAATGAACTAGGACCCCTCCCAAGTGAGTCAGGACCCTCCACAGTGAGTCACGACCCTCCCCAGTGAGCCAGGACCCTCCCCAGAGAGCCAGGACCCTCCCCAGTGAGCCAGGACCCTCCCCAGTGGGCCAGGACACTCCAAAGTGAGCCAGGACCCTACCCCAGTGAGTGAGGATCCTCCCCAGTGAGCCAGGCCCCTCTCCAGTGAGCCAGGACCCTCTCCAGTGCGCCAGGATCCTCCCCCAGTGAGCCAGGATCCTCCCCAGTGCCCGAGGACCCTCCCCATTGCGCCAAGACCCCCCCCCCCAGTGAGCCAAGATCCTCGCCAGTGCGCCACGACCCTCCCCAGTCCTACGGGACCCTCCTCAATGAGCCAGGATCCTCCCCAGTGCGCCAGGACACTCCCCAGTGTCTCCAGGACCCACTCCAGTCCGCCAGATCCCTCCCCAGTGCGCCAAGACCCTCCCCCAGTGAGCCAGGATCCTCACCAGAGCGCCAGGATCCTCCCCAGAGCCCCAGACATTCCCCAGTGAGCCAGGACCCTCTCCAGTGCGCCAGGACCCTCTCCTTGAGCCAGGACCCTCCCCAGTAAGCCAGGGCCCCTCCATACTGCGCCAGGACCTTCCCCTAGAGAGCAGGATCCTCCAGCAGTGAGCCAAGACACTCCCCAAGGTCTCCAGGACCCACCCCAGTCCTCCAGAACCCTCCCCAGTGTGCCAGATCCTCCACAGTGAGCCAGGACCCTGCCCAGTGAGCCAGGACCGTCCCCAAGTGAGCCAGGACCCTCCCGAGTGCGCAAGGACCCTTCCCAGTGGGTCAGGACCCTACCCAGTGAGCCAGGACCTCCCCTGGGCCAGGACCCTCCCCAGTGGGCCAGGACCCTCCCCAGTGAGTTAAAACCCTCCTTAGTGCGCCAGGATCCTCTCCNTCTCTCTCTCTCTCTCTCTCTCTCTCTCTCTCTCTCTCTCTCTCTCTCTCTCTCTCTCTCTCTCTCTCTCTCTCTCTCTCTCTCTCTCTCTCTCTCTCTCTCTCTCCCCCCCTCGCCCGCCCCTGCCCTTCTGACAAATCATATCACGACACAATAGGAACAGGTCAAGCATGACAGCCAGAGACAACAGGGGAACAGGGAAAAGTCCAGGTGACGAAATGAAGGAAATGTTCTCCCAGTTTCTGGAGGACATCAAGAGTGAGATGCAGGAAATGATGCAGGAAATGAAGAATGAAATAAGCAACCTAAAAAGAGAGCTGACAGCAGCAAAGGAGGAGATTAGAGCCCTCAAAGAGAACAGTATCGATGCTGAGACTCAGATAACCACCCAGGGAGAAGGTGGTAATAGTATTTGGAAGAGAATGCAACAATAAAAGCAACATTTGCAGAAATGCTAAAAAAAACAATAACTCTGAAGTAATGTCTGCAGTGATGGAGGTAGCCATGAAAGCAGCCACCTCACAGGAAGCGACACGCTCCACTAGCCAGCTGCTGGAAAGGAAAAGATCAATGGTAGCTGTAGGTATTAAAGAGCAGGAAGGCTCTAATAGGAATGAGTGGAATGATAAGGACAAAACGGCAGTGAATGAAATACTGAAGGCACTAGACATGGAAGGGCTGAGCATAGCGTGAGAAGGTTTTCAGGTTAGGCTGGTACAAAAAAGACCGATGCCGTGTGTTAAAGATAGTGTTTGCAAACGAGAACACAAAGGCGACGATTCTAACAAAGATAAGCCACCTGCAACATGTGGGAGAATTAAAAAAAGATAAATGCTAGTGCTTTGTTGTTAAAGATTCGCTACCTTAATTACCCTACCTGTTAATTATTTCAAGTAGCACGGTCTATGGTGAGCCCGTAGTGCCTTTGCTTTGTTGGCATTTCAC
This sequence comes from Procambarus virginalis, assembly GCA_020271785.1. Taxonomy (NCBI): domain Eukaryota; kingdom Metazoa; phylum Arthropoda; class Malacostraca; order Decapoda; family Cambaridae; genus Procambarus; species Procambarus virginalis. The sequence continues at coordinate 31,836,787 of WNGS01092210.1, forward strand.
CAAACATCACGTTTAAGATGTTATAGTATCTGTTAATTATGTAGTAACTATGTAATTACTATACAGTAATTACTATTTACTATACATTACTATGTAATTACTATACAGTAATTATATGTAATTACTATACAGTAATTATATGTAATTACTAACAGTAATTATGTTATTAATAAGAGTCGGAGATTTTGGCATAGTAAACTATACATTACCTATTTCATTTATTAAACACGTGTGCCCCCTGTGAGAATCGAACTCACGACCCCTGGTTTACAAGACCAGTGCTCTGCCCCTGAGCTAAGGAGGCAGATGTTTAGTATTTCATATTCACAATATTTTACGGCGATTCCCCTTCTAGACACGGCTTGTTATATCATGGCGGTGTCGGGCAGGACACACTCAAAAGCACTTCCTTAAATGTACTTGTAGGGTCGAGTGTTATTCAAATCAGTGGCTTCAGACCCTCGTGTTTATTTTTTTTTATATATTTAAGCTTGAAATTATTTATTGTTTTACATTTTATTGTCTCTTCCTATAGTCCATTCTATACGCTAGCTACTGTTATATACCAAAGTTCTTGCTAATATTTCCGAGACTCATTTGGGACTCGATTTTTCTTTCTTTGTTCCTTTGAAGTTCAAACCAGCATTTCACTGTGTATGTTCTCCTTATCAGCTTTATAAATTTCCATGAAAATCTTGTATGTTATTATCATATCTCCTCAATTCATTCGTCTTCAAGTGTGGTGAGATTCAGTTCCCGTAGGCTTAAAATTCCGAGTGGTTTAATCCTCTTAGTTTTGGGTCTTCATACATTTGTATATCTCAGAATTTAATTTTATGTTTTATATATAGGTGCGGGGTCCACGCCAGGGCGGTTTAACCCAAAATGTACTCGCATACATCGAGTAAAATGTACCGAAATCTTTCCTAGGTTCCAGGACCGGAATAACATGTTCCAGGGCCCCTAGAAGTCCGCGAGACACTATCCACTATGTCCCCTGCATCTTTTTACGGGCTCACCATAGCCCGTGCTACCTGGACGTTTCGTTCTGAGTAGCTAAATCTAAAACAACAACAATATCCGCTGCACATTAATTGGGTCCTTTTTACATTCATCTAAACTTATAAAAGTATTCTGAAAACAACACTTCACAAAAGTTCATGCAAGGTTCTTCACTACCATGAAAGAAAAGTGTTATAGACAAATTAATAACAAGCCATAAGTGATGAAATTATCTCAGGGAAGAAAGTTTTCGTTTCCATAAAAAAAAGTTGCATTAGTGCAGACTTTACATAATATTTACGAGACAATGACAGCAACTAAATTGTGCCCATCGAAGACAAAGTCCTGGATTGTTTGGCGCGCGATATACTCTCGTAAATAATTGGTGTTATCTTTAGTAATCTTTATGACCAGAGATGACAAGCGCTCTTGGCCCGGTCTTCCGCTCTTGAACACTGATAATTCTAATGATTGTAAACTATGCATCACGTATTTCAGTCATTAAACACGTATGCCCCCTGTGAGAATCGAACTCACGACCCCTGGTTTACAAGACCAGTGCTCTGCCCCTGAGCTAAGGAGGCAGTTATGGTTAGAGAGCATATTCGCACCATCTTATGGTATTTTCCTGTTGGACAATGTATTGGTATAGGAAGGGGGGTAAAAATAGCCTAAGCTACTCTATCCCTTTGAGCTGTATTTTTTGCTTATCTCAATAAACATACTTGAACTTGGTATAGGAGCCGTAGGCAGCACTCTTCTAAAAGTTCCTTAAATGACCTTCTATTGGTGAGCTTTATTTATAATAATAGAAGCAGTGTGTATATATAGCATTGTATAGTATAGCAGTGTGTCGGGGGTAATTGAAATATATATAATATATGTTGTTGAATATGACCGAAAGGGTAAGATTAATGATTCTAACACAAATCTTCTCAATATTTCTTACGTTTTTCTTCACTGTCGGGGGTAATTGAAATATTAACTCTCCAAAGTTCATTTTATCATTTTTATATTTATGGTCTGACGCCTAAAAGCGTTTCGCAAGGGCTTCTTACATTTTCAAAGACAGGTTTACACATATCATGTATCATGCTTATATTCATTTTGGCTGAGGTGATATGACACAAATGTTTTTGGGTGAGCTGACAGAACACAAATCAATGGGTATAAATTGGATATGAAAACATAAGAATGAAAGTAACTACAGAAGGCCTATTGACCCATATTTTTTCTTCCTGCTTCTATGTTGGTTCGGGGTCTTGAAGTGGGTAGAATTCTACCCACTACAATTTATCCAATTTAAAATATCCAATTTATACCCATTGATTCGTGTTCTGTCACCTCACCCAAAAATATTTGTCATATCACCTCAGCCAAAATGAATGTAAGCATGATATATGGTATGTGTAAGACTGTAATGTCCCCATTGGTCAAACTATTATGTATAAGCGATAAGACCTACCAATAATGTATGATGACTTACTGTAAATATGTAGCTCTTGTAATAGCACTTACTCTGTAACTAGCTGACATTGTAACTATAAGGTGTGAAGGATAGATGAAATTGTTTATGTAATAATCTAAGATGAGGTCTGATAAAGACCTTTTGTGCCCTCTGTAATGCTTTTGCGCTACCGCTCACAGGATGAGTATGGGGTGCACAATAAACTAGCCGCGAGGCGGCAACAATCAAAATCAATCATGGGGTATTTAATGGGGTCTTATATAATGGGGTATTAATTGGGTAGTAAATTAAAGAGTGCGACATGTTATATATATATAATATAACCGCCTCCTTAGCTCATATGTAAAGATATATATATAACCGCCTCCTTAGCTCAGGGGCAGAGCACTGGTCTTGTAAACCAGGGGTCGTGAGTTCGATTCTCACAGGGGGCATACGTGTTTAGGGTCCCCGGTGATAGTCAGGATCGTTATCGCCGCACAATCGAAAATCTAAGGAGGGACAGATTTTTTTAAGTCCTTAAACATATATATTCCCCGGAATACGACCCCGCCAAATCGTTTAACAATCAGGAACCAATTGTTCTGTTGGGTAAACAGAGGCTACAGTTAAGGATTGACGCCCAGTAAATCCTCCCCGGCCAGGATACGAACCCACATTTTGTCTAGTTTGTGCCAACCATGTGCCCAACACAGCCTATCCTCCTGTGTTGGTAGTACTTATAGTAACGATGAGGGCCATAGTACATATACCGACGTACAACGAAATTAGAAAGTAGAAATCGGAACTATTGAATTGGACAAACCGGAAGCCTATATTGTGGGGTTCAGTCCCTGAGCCCATTATGTGCCTCTGTAACCCTTTCCACTACCGCCCACAAGATGGGTATGGGGGTGCATAATAAATGAACTAAACTAACTAAACTACTTATGTTGTATAGAGAAACTAAACTAACGCTAACCTTCTTAGGCCTAATACACGATATCCGAGGCCTTAGATAGTACATATCATACACATCACTTTGTGTTGTCAATATTAGTTCTCCCATGACGTGCGTGAAGCTTTAATGTAACTTGCTTCACAATAACAAGAGAGTCTGCAACTGCATTGAGGGACACATTGCCATTGTAAAAAGTATATGGTTGCAAGCTCTGTAGTAAAGATCACCTGTAGTACTGAATTAGCTTTAGTTTTTCTCTCATGTTTACCAGTAAGTAATAATGACCTAAAATACGGTACTGATTTCGTGATCACAGTAGCAACGCCAATAATAGCAACATCAATAAAAATGGCAACTTTTCCATAAAGATCTTGAGATAAGTAAATTATTGCACGGAATCCGCTTCAGAACATGGATGCTCTGTTTACACGTAAACGTAAACAACGTGACACGTGTAAACAGAACACGTGTTTACAGCGTGAGAGCTGCAGACACCACGGTGGAGGAGGAGCGTGTGTGTGCGCCATTAAACACTTGTGTGCCCCCTGTGAGGTTTGAACTCACGACCCCTGGTTTACGAGACCAGTGCTCTACCACTGAGCTAAGGAGACAGATATCTACATAGGGTGTAGCTAAAGCAAAACATCGTATTTATAAGGGCTACTTTTCAAAGCATTATCCTTCAGTGCAAACGGCTTGTTCACCACGTACAGAGCACGCACTACGGTAATAATTTACCTACCAGACGCATTTATCAATTTTAACATACTGTGTTTTAAACAATGATTTGTTCTCATATATAAATTAATATTTTTATACATAACAATTATATGTATAGTTAGGCCTAAGTTAGGTGAGGTGTTTAGGTTCTGTTGGCGATTATTTGTATTTGAAGTACGTTGGTGAAGCATTTACAACAACCCGTCCTCAGATCAAGTCCATTCCATCCAGCGGTCTACCCCAAAGACACGTTCATAAATTTCAAATAACATGCAGTTCATTCAAAATAGGAATTTTCTCAATTATAAATTATTTTATATTCCCATATTGTGCACATTTAAGCATTGGTTAGGTTAGGTTAAGTGTTTAGGTTCTGTTAGCGATTATTTTTGTTTGTAGTACGTGGGTGAAGCATTTACACCGTTGTGGTTCAAACAAAATTCGTTAGTGGAGCCTTGTTCCGGAAGCGTTCGGATGTCATCAGTTGTTAGTCGCGTGTAAACCGTTTTTCATTCATAAACAGGGTGTTTGGCGGCTGGATTAACGAGCTTGGATCTTTGTATTCAAGGGCGGGCTAGGGGAGGACGGCCTCTGCTTTAAACAGCCTAGTGTGAGGACGGGTTTTGTCATCAATTGAGTCGTGTGCAAACCGTTTTTCATTCATAAACAGCTGGGGGTTTGACGGGTGCGTGGAATGGACTCTGGCCTCTGTTTATGAGGAAGTGCTGGGAGCAGAGGGTGTAGGGGGTGGGGCACGGTGTGCAGTAGAGGTTGACGGCCAGCTGACGTATCGTTCCCTCGTGTCGCATCATCACATTGTGAGTTTTCTCTTGCAGATGCTTCTGCCGTTGTTGTTGCTGCTGGTACTGTTCGAGTTTCTTCAAACTCGCTCAGTATATTGTGCTTCCCACTCCCCCAGTATGTGTGTGCCTAAGACATGTAACTTCACCATTGTAATCATTGCTATCAACTTATATCTTAGTTATGTTGAACGCAAATATTGCTACAATGTGTCTATTAATAGTCCTCAAATTATGCTACATTGTACCTGTTGATAATCCTCATATTTTACTAAAATGTACATATTAATATTCTTCTAATTTTGCTATGAATTACCTACTTAAAATTATCTTTTAGATTAAGGACCTGCCCGAAACGCTATGCGTGTTAGTGGCTTTGAAATAATATAAAAACATAAATACTATGTACCATCATAAACCCAATGTGCCTTCTTGTATATAAATAAATAAAGAGTACAGCTGCTGCCGCTGTACCTCCGCTGATCGATAATCCCGTCACGGCGGTCTTCCCTGGGAGGGGCGGGACGGAGTCGAAGGCTTTTTTTCCCTTACTATGGGCGTCAACATAGACTTCTGTGTTCCGCAAAATCATTGGCAAAGTATCCCAAAATTATCTTCTCTATGAGACGCGCATGCTGTGTATTGTATAGCTGGTAGTCTAGATCTTAATGATTCATTTTTTATTTAAGATAAAGTTTCTGCTAGCCATATAGATGCCTTGGTACCCCTCCAATGAAACTATTGGTGACGACGCCGGGTTGATACCTGGTTGCCTGGCTCTACTATCAGGATGTGAAACATGGTGGAGGGTATTATACACTAGTTTCGTTCTCTCCTGGATGTACACACTTGGGTGTTTGTAGCGTCGAGCTCGTCTGCTTAAATACATGTGAAGAACCCGACAAACTCTAGCCAGCTCCCTGACAAATGAGAGCAAATTTAACTTAGCTTCCAAACACACATATTGTAAGCGAGGCGAACAACTCTCCCGCTGACAACCCACACACTGTATTCAGTATTTCTAGTGATGTTCATCTCTTTGTCTTTTACTCCGGAAACACAGACCTCAGCTGCTAGCCTCGCCTGAGCAATATCTCTTAATATTACAGTTATTAGGGTAATTGTTTTGTGTAAATGTGTAGACACCCAGTGGGACCCATGTACCCAACACCGTTTGATTGATTGATAAAGATTAAATCATGCAAGAGGTGGCACGGGTATGAATAACACGTAAGTGGTAGATTTTGTGGAGTGAATGTGTGATCCTTGGTCGTGAAACCCAACACCCATCCAGTGGGCCCCATCTCTCATCTCTGTTAAAAATTTAAAAATGTTTCATTGAGGACCGACAGAGGCGGATGAAGAACCTCAATATTTGTCTGTACATAAAGGGGTCCCTACACTTCCGTTGACAGTCACAACTCCGCTCCTGTGCCAGGTAAGTCCACCACGGGCTCGCCATAGCCTCTGCTACTTGGAACTTTTGTTCCGAGTAGCTGAATCTAAAACAACTTCCGTTGAGTTGTTGGGAACATGATGTCGCTTGGGGGACACACCTTCAACACACACCTGCTACTCAGAGGTTAAAATTACCGCGAGTATGTGTCAGGTGTGGGGTTCGAACCCACGCACTCTTTCGAGTACCAGAACTTAAGTCTGGCGCCTTAGACCACTCGGCCAACCTGACGGTATGAGGGCGCCGGCCGGGTTGTATTGTTCTGTTTTTCTTAATGTAAAGTGTATTGGGGTAATTGTAACACTATATAGAATGACAGTTCTGCGCCGTATTGGAGGCGGACTCAACCAGCAGTGTGATTAAACCCATGTTGTGGATTCTAAAAATGTGCAACCATGATGGGGGAGGTGTCGAGCCCCCAAAGAGAAACGGTATTAACATTGAGGTACGTTAATGGACGTTGACTATTTATATATCACAAGAAAGACGGAAATACAATCTATGTTTAGAAGCTTTATGATGAAAATATCTTTAGAAATACACATAAAAGCTGAGCTTATTAAAATACCGAATGTCCATAAAGCGAACATTTACAGAGCATGGTTCTTAGCTGATTATATACTTACCTGAATGAAGATCCATAAAATACACGATGAGAATGATTGTAATAAAGTATTATAATTAATAAAGTGTATATAAAATAGTGATTGGACACATAAAGTGAGTTGGCGACTTGCCACCCAGCCGCCTCCTTAGCTCAGGGGCAGAGCACTGGTCTTGTAAACCAGGGGTCGAGAGTTCAAATCTCTCAGGGGGCAGAATTATTTTTAAACATTTTTCGTGTCTTTATTAACTGTTAATTGTATGTTTATGTGCATTACAAAGGTATATATGTAGTGAAAGATTCATTTTACGTACCAGATGTTTGTTTATTCCACACAATAAGAGTTTTACCCCATCTTATTTGAGCAAAGGTTAACTGATCTCTATATAATGTATATTATATTTGAACGGAAGTTTAGTTCAATTCATTTATTTTGCACCCCCCATGTTCATCCTGTGAGGGGTATATATAACGGAAAATGTTATAGAGCTACATATATGACTTCTGAACTTCAAAATTCATTTGGCTAAGCAAGTTACAGCATTGATTATCTGAATTACATATTATTTGGTTCATTTATTATACACAGTTGTAGAGGCACATAACGGGCTCATAAATTAAACTCCAGTTGAACTATAGTTACATAATTTAACATAAATCGAGTATGTTTAGTTTGTCAGACTAACAACTTTCTTAAGAAAGCCTAACAGAATGAGAATTTATAATTGAGTCTTGTTGTTGAATCCCATTATGTACAGTATATATATAAGGCTGAGGAACTGAACCCTAAAATTCGTCTTGCTAAGCAAGTTACAATTGGATGAGCCAGGTACACAGATTAATGTAAATGTCAGCAGTCATTTATAGTATAATTAGTTCAAGAACTAGATCACAATAGTCTATAATTACTACACTAAACTTACACACCTGCACGGGGGATTCGCAAGTGAGATATGCGGTGACCTGAAAGCACCAGTATAAAAAGCTATGATTTGTTCATATCTAAAACCTATGTTTATGGGCAGCACAAATCGTGGACCAGACTGTGCGACACAGTGGTTGCCAGGATCAGGTTGGGTTACCGTTACCTGTGGCAGGTGGCTACAGGTGACGGGTCTCCCAATCCTGAGCACTCCAGGTGCAAACTCTGTGAGCAGGAACTGCGGCACAATCTCCCACACTATATCACCGAATGCCTAGTTATTAAACCATCCAGACCAGTTGGCATGAGGTACCTGGAGCTTTGCAATTACTTTATTCACACACTCGTGTTTTTGATGATCTCATAATGCACCCAGAGTTTGCTAGTGCAAACTAACTAGCTATTTTTTTTGACACGCTGTACTAGCCTGCATATATTCTAGGGTAGCTGCACAAATGTTGATGTACCTAAATGTGTTAATAAAAAAAAGTAGCTTATATCAATTATACAGATTAATGTGTTTATTCTAATGTCTAATACACATTTCACCAACTAAATTTTACGATTTCCTTCAATAACTGCTGCAGCATGCAATAGTTTAAATATTTTTATTCACATCCTTATAAATTTAAAATATAATAATAATTTATAATGAATAATTGCAAATTAAAAATAATAATTACAAATTAAAAATAATAATAATTACAAATTAAAAATAATAATAATTAATTTATCAGATTACAATAATAATAATTTTAATAACCCCTTTAGAACCAATGATTTTTTTTATAGTAAAGTTCACCGTAATGTCCTTCCATCCGTTGCTGGTTATATTAATAAAGTATCGTTTTGCACATGCACACACAAACGTATAAAAGTGCAACAACTTGAAAACAGTTAAAAAGTTCTTAGTAACAAAGCTCTATAACGATTAGATAAGTTAGAGTAAGTACTACACAGCTGCCTCCTTAGCTCAGTGGTAGAGCACTGGTCTCGTAAACCAGGGGTCGTGAGTTCAAACCTCACAGGGGGCACACAAGTGTTTAATGGCGCACACACACGCTCCTCCTCCACCGTGGCTCACCCGGCCTGTGTGTTTGTGCTCATTACAGCTCACACAAACAACAATGTGTTTACCCAGCGAGTGTTTTGAGACATGACGCGCTGTTTTTAACACATGTTTTTACAAACACGCACACCAGCAAGTCCTTAAATGTTAGCTTAAAATGTAAGCATATTTATATCTATTTACATAATAAAAAGTCATCATGATAACATAATACGTAATAACTTTATTTTTGGACTGTAATGAAAATGCTTTAAGACCAACAATATAGGTTAATCAATGCAAGAAAAAACTGTTCAGAGAACAGTAAATGTTATACAGTTCTGAGAACAATCGCAGTGACATCCTGCAACAACAGCAGCGGTGTAGTAATTTAATTCCTTGTCATATAATGGAATACCTGGTTCGATTCCCGGCCGAGGCAGAGACGGTTGGGCAAGGTTTTCTTCACCTAGCAGTAACTGTAGGTACCCGGGAGTTAGGAACGTCTGTGTATTATATTATAACAAACCTATAATATTATAATAGGTTTTATATTATAACATTATAACAAACAGGAGAGATAAGACGCAGCTTCATTTAAGGTCATCGACCGTTTTACAGCGAGTTATGTAGGTGTTTCTGAAGCTTTGTTTCACGACAAATTAACAAATATATTACTGACAATTAGAGGCATAACGTGTATATTGGCAAAGAATAATTAAATCCGTAATACAATTTTAAATATTAGACGTAGTCTAAATATAACATGAAATTCTAGACTTTTTCCCATTGCTCTTTTGTGTAGTCTTTTTAACAATATATATATATATATATATATATATATATATATATATATATATATATATATATATATATATATATATATATATAATATATAATATACAGGTATTTGTGTTTAAAGAGGTGGACGTGCGTGTTCCCGTAAATATATGGATACATATCCGAGCGTGTGTGTACTCGCCTAGTTGTGCTTGCGGGGTTGAGCTCTGGCTCTTTGGTCCCACCTCTCAACTGTCAGTCAACTGGTGTACAGATTCCTGAACCTACTTTTGGGCAGGCTCAGGGTGCTGATTTCTCATATGGGTACTCCGTTTCCACCTGTGTCCCCTTGTTCGCGTACCACCAGTGTTAAATAGTTTGTTTACCCTGTCAATTCCTCTGAGAATTTTGTAGGTAGTGATCATGTCTCCCTAACTTCTGTTTTCCAGTGTCATTAGGTTTAGTTCCAGTAATTTTTCCTCATAGCTCATTTCTCTCAGCTCGGAGAAGCCTGGTGGCACACCTCTAAATCTTTTCTAACGTTTTGTGTTTGACTCCATGCTGGAGCCGCATTTTCCAGTATTGGTCTGACATGAAGTATACAAGATTCTGAATGATTCCTTAAACAAGTTTCTGAAGGCAGTTCTTATGTTCGCCAGCCTTGCATACGCCGCTGATGATATCCTTTTGACGTGGGCTTCAAGGAGCAGGTCTGGTGTGTGTGTGTGCGCGCGCTTATTAGTAGCTGTAACGTACGATTATGTTACGTTGTTGGGTTGATTAGATACACAGTGTTTAGTGAGTTTCATATTTATTTAGTAGTCCTGGATACAGCAGTGTCGTAGACGTTGAGACGAAGCCTGGAGCAGAGCAGAGAGCTGAGTGAGGCCGGAGTCGTGGAGCTCTATGTGGGAGAGCGTGGCGGCTCGATTGAGAATTGTGTCTGAACTCGGGGAGCGAGAGCGTGGCGGCTCGATGCGGTCGTAGTCTGCTGTCTGCTCTGTGTCGAAGCTGTAGCATCTTGGGTCGACTAGAACTGCCCAAGCCGAGTACTACATTTTTGACTGGAGACTGTACTATCCTGCTGTTGATTGATTGATGAAGATTAAGCCACCCAAAAGGTGGCACGGGCATGAATAGCCCGTAAGTGGTGGCCCTTTTGAGCCATTACCAGTATCAAGAGCTGATACTGGAGATCTGTGGAGGTGCGACTGCACCCTGCGTGACGGGAGATGTCTCCCGTGCCCTGCTGTTGTCACATGGCTGGGTTATATGGTGATTACACCTCAGCTCCCTCCAACAAGGTGAGGAGAGTATTACCTGTAATTTGGGGAAAGGATTGTAGCTTCTGTAATTAGTTATACTATTAAGATAATGGAGCGAGTATAAGATTAACTCGCTACAGTACTAACATTGATAACGGGAAAGTGAGGTTTAGCACTTTATGCCCCACCTGCTAACGTTGTTCAGCCTGTTGCGTTATATTTTAACTATTCTGACGTTCGAATCTGGCCTTAAAGTTGAGAATGAAGGTTCAACCTCCCCCCCCCTAAACTGGCTCCTCCCTCCTACCCCCACACGCAGTCCTTACCCCCCCCCCCCCCACCTCACGACCCAGTTCCCAGCCCCCGACCCTGAAAGATTAACAGCGCCAGCACGCCGTGAGGGCCAGCTCGGTGTCTCAGTGTTGTATGCAAATTATGCTCATCTCATATTGCCTCACTGCCCCACTCGGCGTGCCCGGAGGTGCCCATATACCCTCACCCGGTCCGACGTGTTTGTATAAGCCTCATGCTCGCCCTTGGTGCATGTTTGAGTTGGTTGAGACCTGGGTAAATACTTGTTCGGTTACAGGGGTGTTGATTTGTGGAACCAATTACCGCGTAACGGAATAGAAGTAGGAGCTCTTGATTACCTGGTTGATGGGGTTCTGGGAGTTCTTCTACTCCCAAGCCCGGCCCGAGGCCAGACTTGACTTGTGAGAGTTTGGTCCACCAGGCTGTTGCTTGGAGCGGCCTGCAGGCCCACATACCCACCACAGCCCGGTTGGTCCGGCACTCCTTGGATGAATAAATCTAGTTTCCTCTTGAAGATGTCCACGGTTGTGATTGTTTTAAGCGTAGGTTAGACATATATATATATATATATGGATGAGTTTGGGTGAATATAAATAAGAGCTGCCTCGTATCGGCCAATAGGTCTTCTGCAGTCACATTGATTTTTATGTTGACCAAACCATACACTAGAAATTGAAGAGACGACGACGTTCTTATGTTAGTATGTTTCTATACGCACAGCACCGGAATGGATTCGTACATGCCCCCATGCCCAGTGGTCAGCGCATTCGGGTCACAACCAAATGGACTTGGGAGACTCATCAACTGCCTACCTACCCCATGTTGCTGCTCATCTGACACGGTGAAGACTCTCACCGTTGCTCGTGCTGAAGCAACTGATGATTCATGCAGCAGTAGCCTCCTGGCGTTAGACACTAGTGACATGTAGATTTTCTCGACATTGCTGGTAGTATCGTCCTTGTTTCATCCCTTTTCTTGGTATGACACTTGACGTCGCCGCAAAGCATCCGACAATAGACCATCTTATCTATTTCCTTACAAGAAACCTTTCACAACCTCGTCGTGAGGGCAGGCGTGACGAAATATTGGTTCCCAGTCAAGGCTTTGGGCGTCACTTCCTTTGTGGCTCTTCCAGAGGCATCCAGAGCTCTGAGAGCCCGAGGGTGATTGGCTAGTGGTCACGGGTGATGGCCAATCACAATGGCCTTCCTTCACACGCTGAGGTGTCCGTTTTCTGTCATGGTGGTATTTCATGGGAAAGGATTTTTCACTGAAAAGATTCTGATAAAAAACAGACTTGAAACACTTGCGGTGACCTTGTACCTCCTGAACGAGGTGCAAGGTCTGCCTGACGAGGAATAACGTTGAAACAACTTAACAAGGTACTTTGAAGATGTTCATCGTTGCATTGATCAACTTTCTGACAGGTCAAAACTCTCACCCTAATATTAAATCCAAAATGCGAACAGCAATCATGCATCAGAATTTAAATACAAAAAATATTATTGCACAGTTAAGCCTTAGAATAATTACCAATTACAAACAATTCAAGTTCAAGTATGTTTATTGAGATAAAGAAATACATCTCAAAGGGATAGAGTACCTTAGGCTATTTCTACAAACTATTGCATTAAATCTGGAAAAAAATCATAGTTTTGATTTGCAATACTTTATAAGTGTAATCCACACGATCGTAGAAGCAAACTCACAAAGCGTAAATAATAATATAATAATTACATATTTTCCTCCAACAGCTGATACAGGAAAAGTTTGGCACCTCTCAGAAGGCTTATCCAGGACCCTCCCC
>WNGS01092210.1:31888227-31901483 GCA_020271785.1 Procambarus virginalis
ACCAACCTCTTACCAAACCGGTTTCTTTTACTACGCGTATCTAGGATATTACATGAATAACGAATTAATAACGGCATGAGTTATCTATTTGGTAGTGGAGGAGTTTTTATGCAATTTCCCACATAGCCTCCTTAGCTCAGGGGCAGAGCACTGGTCTTGTAAACCAGGGGTCGTGAGTTCGATTCTCACAGGGGGCAGGTTGACTCATGAGTTGCTTTATTATTCACCCTAATAAATCCTAAAATTGAACAGCTGATCCACCGAAGTCGTAAATGCTGGCACAAATTGGGGATGCCTTTACTTTTTAGGATAATTTTGAGTCCATTTAAGGCTGGATAAACATTACTTAGCCTGGTGCGTTAAACTTGCTTCTTGCTATGTGTTGCTCTTTTAGTACTTGATATTTAGCAAATTCATATAAGACGTGAACTAGAATTCGTAACACTTGTCAAAACTTTTTCAAAGGTCGTCTGTCGCAGAGATGAAAAGATCTCTTTATCATGTATTGTGATGTGCTGAATTCAAATATAATAATTACTATTGCCGATTAGCTATTGTTTTGTGTGTGAGGTTGGAGTGAGGCTAGCGTAGGATTTCTAGGCTACCCTAAAAGTAAATTGATAATGTATAATAATATATTTATTATAAATATAAAAGAATTGTTGTGGGAATCTCTGGCACGACTATCCCACCCACACAGAAAACAGCAGTACCCAGTACTTTGTATATCCATCCTACAGACCCATCACAAGAGCAACAATCTTTAATATATAATGTAACTAGCTCACCACAAATGTAAAATGTTTACCATATTGAGATCCAATTCTTGGTACCATCTAAATCTGTCTTATCTGTCTAAAGTTGGAGTCGAGACGCATGGTGCTAGCCTCGCCCAAGTGTGCAGGGTGAATGGTCTAGGGTATGGGATGGACATAGGCTTGTCGAGGTCAGTTCTATTGGTATTGTCGAGAGAGGTTCGGGCCCAGTAGCTACCTTCTCCCACCATCTATCAATGTAATCGGTAAAGTGTGGCTGGCAAAAAGTCCCTAGTTTTCTTCACCCGACGCAGTTGAATATGATTCAGTAATTACATTTTCTGAGACGGAGACAGAGGGGAGAAGAGGTGGGGATGTTGAGAGGAGAGGGAAGGGGGTGCAAGGAAGGAGAGAGACCCGGACACGGCCGGGTAACACCCCCACCCCCCACTTCTTAGTAATGCTATACAAGATTAATATACTGTACACATTAAACTATATAACTAGCTTATGAAGACTGTGTAATTTGCTTAAGTAAATGAATTGTGGGGTTCAGTTCCTGAGTCCATTGTATATGCCTCTTTAACCTTTACCACTACCGTTCATAGTACTGGTATCGGGTGAGAAAATAAATGAACCTAACTAAAATCACTGGTGATATAACTCAAGTTATTGAAAACGTAAGTGATAACCACATATACAATTCTTAGGGTAGTTGACAGGACAAACAAGGAGAGATTTAGAATCCGTGGTGTAAGAACTAGGTGATACCGATTCCTTGGCGGGACAGAAGTGGTTGGGCACGTTTTCTTTCTCCTAATTGACCTGTTCACCTAGCCATAAATATGTACCCGGGAGTTAGGCCACTGTTGTGGGATGGCATCCTGGAAAAGGCCAGTAAGTACACACAAACAAGCAGGTGACTAGATCTAGTGGAGTACTTTCACGCCAAAGCTATACAGAAACGACGCGTTGAGCCAGCACACTAAGCTGCCGGGTGCTGACAACAGCCTCCTTAGCTCAGGGGCAGAGCACTGGTCTTGTAAACCAGGGGTCGTGAGTTCGATTCTCACAGGGGGCAGGTTGACTCTCTGAGTCCATCTGTTTATATGATGTTCTCTTGAAGCCTTGGGCTTTATTTATGTGATGCAGTACTCAGACTGCGAAGTTAAGTTTCTGGCACGTAATCCAGTGTATGGTAATACGTAATACTTTAATGGCTGTATAATATATACACATTGTATAATTGCATGCATGCACATAGGAATGTCTATAATAATTATGTATAGAATAATTAATGTTAATTATTATATAAAGGTATATACACATGTCTATAATAATTATGTATAGAATAATTAATATGTTAATTATTATTTAAAGGTATATACTTGTGTGGGTTTTCGTAGTTGATATTTGATATCTGTTAGATTAAGGACCTGCCCGAAACGCTATGCGTGTTAGTGGCTTTGCAAGAATGTAAAAACACCAATGCTATGAACTCTCGCAAACCCAATGCACCTTCTTATATAGATATATAAATAAATAAAGGTCAAATAAAATAAGAATGAGAAACGGAGAGGAGGGAACAGCATAGAGGTCTGTTGTGTTGGTCATTGCGTCTTAAAATCCAGATCATGTTTACGAACTTCAGGCCACACCAAGCAACACCAAGCAACAATACGTCTAACAGCACACTTATAAAAAGTGTCCATAAGACAACCAACATCATCTCAAGATAACACCATAACAGCATTTCTCGAATTAACTCCAATAACATAACACTATCAATCATTTGTCAGGAGCCCAGTTTCTCGGTCTCAGCCCTGCGAACACAGCCTAAGCTGGCAAATAAGGAAGTCTGAATATTTGTGTTTGTTTATTCTTATCTTCAAGGCATGTATATTTAAAGGTGATATTATATATTGAATAATCAGTATCAGCCATGTTGCTGCGCACTGTTATATGCAGTATAACGAAAGTATATATCGATGATGTAGGCTTGTATTTTTTTTATTTATATACAAGAAGATACATTGGGTTTATGACAAGAGTACATAGCATTGATAATTTTACATTATGTAAAACACTAAAGTATTTTTTTCTTTTTAATTTGGTATTTTATAACAATCCTAATACGCAAAAAAAATTGCACGCAAGTGCTCAACAAATATCTGGTCATGTGGTAAATGAATATATTGTGTTTATGATATGTTGAAAAATAACTTATGGACAACTTTTTAGTTTATTGATCATGTATACATGTAAATGTGCGCCATTGCATAATTTAATGTTTATAGGGTAGAAATTTGAGTATTTTTCCATCTTATCAGTTGACTGCTGATGATGACCGTGGACTGTTGTCTGACTGCTGGAAGTGACATGCCCCACAATGGAAGTTAACAGATGACAAGTGGAAATGACGAACTCCACGATAGCTGACTGGTGGTATAAACTGTGTGACCTCATCACGACAGTTGACAGGTTGGTCATATATTACGCACCCCATAACCCATCCTGTGGGCGGTGGTGGGTTACAGAAGCACATAATGGGTTCAGGGTTCAAACTATTTATTCCCCCTTTTGATAGCTGCCTATAGCCGTTCAGACTTAACCTGTCATGATAGTTATGTTAGGGATTAGGCTTTGCATCGAGTACAGATAGGATATTCAGTCGAATGTGTATATTGCAATATGGTGCCGTTTTTGGTAGGTTGGATAGATAGTTATCCATCCAACAGAATTATCTACATTTATTTGTCTGTGGAGTTTGATGTTTAGTGATGAGGTATCGTCAGTGTAAGACCACCAAGGTGAACAAAAACAAAATGATTAAACGTGTCATCAAATTTGGACAAAATAGTGTTTAAGAAGACGATAAACTACTCACACATGTGCGTATATTTATTGTTTGAATACCATCGTATAGCTGATATAACGGCCCCAGTATACTGTAGGTTAAAAACTAGCGGCTTAGGCTTTGTGGATCATTCAAGGCTATCATAAATTTGTAGATCGAATAGTAATTTAGTTAAATATGAACTTCGACTAGATTATTTTTTTTTAAATTGGGCATTTAACTCTCCGAAACGGATAGATTATTATTATTTTTTAATATTGGTCAGCTGCGAGGTTGGTGATAGCGGGAATGACAGTAGCCCTGGCTCCCGGCCCACAGAACAAGCCTCACCCACTGTCAAAAAGTACAGGAGCCGTGTACTACTGTAGCGGCCACGGCAAGTGTAGATACAGGAGCCGTGTGTTACTGTAGCGGTCACGGCAAGTGTAGATACAAGAGCCGTGTGTTACAGTAGCGGCCACGGCAAGTGTAGATACAGGAGCCGTGTGTTACAGTAGCGGCCACGGCAAGTGTAGATACAAGAGCCGTGTGTTACAGTAGCGGCCACGGCAAGTGTAGATACAAGAGCCGTGTGCTACTGTAGCGGCCACGGCAAGTGTAGATACAGGAGCCGTGTGCTACTGTAGCGGCCACGGCAAGTGTAGATACAGGAGCCGTGTGCTACTGTAGCGGCCACGGCAAGTGTGATTGTATGGCGCCCAGACTTAATCACTAAAGTGTGCGGACTAGATCTGTATTATCACTCAAGCCGAAGATGCGCCAACGTAGAAAGGTATGAAATTGCGATTACAATGCTTTCGTAATGGATGGTGTTGGGTACGACTTTGTGCGCGGCGCCCATTTTTAATAGCCAGTGATGTACTCAACTATTTGTGCTTGCGGGGTTGAGCTCTGGCTCTTTGGTCCCATCTACCCTTCTACCTGTAGACGGGAGGTTAGGATAGGTTAGTTTAGTTTGTCAAAGCAACACAAGCAAAAAATAGTTTTCCGGTTTGTGCAACTCAATAGTTTAGATTTCTACGTTTGAATTTCGTTGGACGTCGGTATATATACTATGGTCCTCATCGTTACTATAAGTACTACCGTAACAGGAGGCTGGGCTGGTATATATGCACATATATTACTTATACATGTAGTGGGTGTCCTCCCATTTTGGAGATTTGGAAATGGCCACCATTAAGAGACTATTGGACCAGGAGGTTAGCTCTGTAATCCCCCTTGTATTATGGGGGGGGGGGGGGTTGGGACCTATGCGTTTTGGTCAGGTTCGGGACCAGAATTCATCGAGCAGCCACTTACGAAACCTATACATCCTTCATTAATGATGACGGCCTTGCATTTATGAAACAGTCTTAAGAGTTCCGAAGCACCACGAGCTTGATTATAACAATAATATTAACATTTAGTTGTGAAGCTTCGAAGCTCGTAAACTATACAATAAATATAAACAAGCCTAGCAGTACCTAGCAGTAAAATAGGTACCTGGGTGTTAGTCAGCTGTCACGGGCTGCTTCCTGGGGGTGGAGGCCTGGTCGAGGACCGAGCCGCGGGGACACTAAAAAGCCCCGAAATCATCTCAAGATAACCTCAAGATAAGAAGCCTACAATATTGTGGAAAGATGTACAGGTTTCATAAATGGATGAGTAAATGCTAGATGAATCCTGGTAGCTCAAGTGTGATGAATTGTACTCTCGCGCCAGTTACGTTGTTCTTAATTTTGAAAAATTGGTTCGTTAGCGAACATTATAATTATATTGGGATTGTGGTCGAATTCAGAGATGCGTGTCATCTAATACGTTAAATTGGCATACCGCTGAAAATTGGTTCACAATTATTCGAAATTGCTGAAATTATTGTGTAATAATTTCTGCATGATTATAGGCTATTTAGGATTCGCAACATCTAAGCAAGATTTATGATCGGCATTTATGTTGAGGGTGAAGGTTGATCATTCATTTTGTCTCTGGAAAGTGTCGTGTTGTCTTTGTTTAATTAGTCTTTGTTTTATAGTTTGTGAGTTTGTGTTTTGCTCACCCTAGCCTTCTAAAATGAAAGTGTAGATACAGGTGATTTATTTATAATTTACATTTATTTTATAGTAACTAATGTGGTGGAAAGTGACAGTATGTCGTGATGGACCACCGGAAAGTAAACTTGTATTACTGAATTTGGAAAAAAAACGGAAACCGTAGATTAGGAACAACAATACTTGGCCTAAGCTAATCTAATCTCTGCTAACAATCCTAGGCCCAATATACGCTATCTTAGGCCTAATATAGTACATATATGCGCTATACTTGGCTTAGGAATATTTACGTTTGGTGTTTAGCTTTATTTTTCGTGACAAAATAACAGTTTCGTGACAAAATAATAGTACAAAAAGTGGTTTTCTGGAGGTCCAATACTACATGGTACTTTCGACCCAATAGTTACAAAAAAGTACTATCAAATCAGGGTGATAGATTGGTCTTATGAGCATGGCAACGCCCCGTAGTCCTAAGGTTCCTGGTTCGATCCCCGGCGGAGGCGGGAACAAATGGGCAGGGTTTCTTTCTCCCTGATGGGCCTGTTCACCTAATAGTAAATAGGTACCTGGGAGTTAGACAGCTGATACGGGCTGCTTCATGGGGGACATGTAACAAAAAAAGAGGCCTGGTCGAGGACCGGGGGACGATAAGCCCCGAAATCATATCAAGATAACCTCATGATAGCGTTTGGCGAAAGTTATATCTCCTTAAAACCTCGCATTGAAGAGGCAATGTCCAGAACACGTTTGCAACATGTACAACCACGCAACATTGATCCTTGATTGCCTACATGCCATTCAAAACCTAAATCTAGGTGATAATGTCCCGGTGGTACAGTCAGGTTCGTTCTCTACTAACAATATTTAATTCCGGGTTCAAATCTCGGGCGGGACATAAATAATTGGGCGCGCTTCCTTTCACCTAATGCACCTATTCACCTACCAGTAAATAGGTACCCAGGAGTTAGTCTGTTAAGGGGCCACATTCTGGGAAGGGTCAGTAGTTCAACTTTGGAGGGCACGTCGATATGAACTTAGTATGTATATACATTGCCTGCTTGACCCCTGAAACATTGAATTATTACTGTGAGTTAGTACATAATTATAATTACATGTTATGCCAATATAATGACTTTCTCTTGGGTAAATAAAATGCTGTAATTTTGAGCAAATTAACACGATTATATGTACAAACGTGAATAAATTAAAATTGAATTAGCCATGAAAATTCCCATATAAATTCTCTGCTATCTATAACTTTAACCAGGTGACCGCGGACATAAACCGTCGACTTAGTGTGACGATAGTAGATGAGGATAGTAGATAAATTGAAGATGAGGTTGGTGGTGCAGAGATAATTAAGCAACCTGTCGTGTAACTCAATACACGACTACAATACAATACAATTAATAACTCAATACAATACAATACAATCAATACAACTAATACAATACAATCTCAACTCAATACAATACAATCAATACAACTAATACAATACAATCTCAACTCAATACAATACAATCAATACAACTAATACAATACAATCTCAACTCAATACAATACAATCAATACAACTAATACAATACAATCTCAACTCAATACAATACAATCATATTTGTATATCTTGTTCGTAGCCTCAGCAACCGCACGTATCTGCTATATTAGATATATTATATAATATATGAAAACGAAATAAAGCTATTTTCTCGACGCATCGTACAACTCGTCCTCCTGTTTAGATGGAGCTTTTGTAACTATGTACACCATAGTACAAATATTGACGTATTAAACAATTAGATAGTAGAAGTGTGTGTACTATTCACTTTATAGTCCGAAAAAATTAAACTAAAAAAACAAACTTAAATATTCCTATAGTAGTCTAGCACACACATGTTCTTTATTAGGCCTCAGATCGCGTATGTTAGACCTAGGAAGGTTAGGTTAGGTTAGTTTCGTCTGTCTTTGCAACATTAAGTAGAAAATCATTTTCCGGTTTGTCCAAATTCAATAATACCGATTTCTACTTTCTAATTGTGATGTACGTCGGTATATGTACTATGGTCCTCATCCTTCCTATAAGTACTCTCAAAACAGGAGGATGAGCTGTGTCGTGTCATAATTTTTTTTTTCGTATACGGGTATATAATGTATAGTTATAATCACTGCTACGCTATTAATTTAAAGTTTTTCTTGTGCTGGTGAAAAATATATTTGAAATTTTGTTACCTTAAGTTTGCAACTATTGCATAAATTACCGGCTTTGAATTTGTATTGATGTAAACGCACATTTATGAATTTAGAACATTGAATTACTCAGTGTATCAGGAATCCTTCCTGAAAAAAACACACAGTTTTTTTATGTCCCTGTGGTGCTCTACCTGCCCCCTGTGAGAATCGAACTCACGACCCCTGGTTTACAAGACCAGTGCTCTGCCCCTGAGCTAAGGAGGCTCCTATCGCTCTGCAAACAACTTGATTTGATACTAATAAAATAAGGGTAGGTTGAGGTTTCTCTCTGTTTATTACAAGCCTCTTGGCTTGTAATGCTCGATCATACTTCTCAGTTCCGGGACTAGTCTGGTGGCATGCCTCTGAATCTTTTCTAAGATGTCTTGTGTTTTACTAGGTATGGACTCTAGGCTTGAGCTGCATACTCCTGGATTGGTCTGACGTACGTGGTATACAAGGTCCTGAACGATTCCTTACACAAGTTTTTGAAGGCAGTTCTTATGTTGGCCAATCTAGCATATGCCGCTCATGATATCCTTTCGATATGGGCCTCTGGGGACAGGTTCGGTGTGATATCAACCCCCAGATCTTTCTCTCTATTTGACTCTTGCAGGATTTCACCTCCCAGATGGTACCTTGTGTTCAGCCTCCTGCTCCCTTCGCCTAATTTCATTACTTTACACTTTCCTGAGTTGAACTTAGTAGCCATTTTCTAGACCATTCCTCCAGTTTGTCCAGGTCGTCCTGTAGTCTCTGTCTATCTTCATCTGTCTTGATTCTTCTCATAATTTATGCATCGTCAGCAAATATTGAGAGGAATGAGTCTATACTGTGGAAAATCGTTTACATATATTAGAAACAGGATGGGTCCAAGTACAGAGCCCTGTGGGACTCCGCTGGTGACATCTCGCCACTCTGATGTCTCCCCCCTCACCGTTACTCGGTGTTTCCTGTTGCTTAGGTACTCCCTTATCCACTGGAGCACCTTCCCTTTTACTCCTGCCTGTTGCTACAACTTTTGTAACAGCCTTTTATAGGTAAGGAGGCGGATGGGAACTCGTGTGTGTATTCACCTAGTTGTGCTTGTAGGGGTTGAGCTTTGCTCATCGGCCCGCCTCTCAACTGGCAATCAGTCAACTGTTACTAACTACTGTACTAGCTAACTTTTTTTCCTTTTTTCCCCACACACATTCCCCCCAGGAAGAAGCCCGTAACAGCTGTCTAACTCCCAGGTACTTATTTACTGTTAGGTAACAGGGGCATCAGGGTGAAAGAAACTCTGCCCATCTGTTTTCGCCGGCGCCGGGAATCGAACCCCGGACCATTATACAGGTCTACATATCCAGCGTGCTGTCCACTCAGCCACCAGCGCCCGAACTGTGTGTGTGTGTGTGTGTGTGTGGTGTGTGTGTGTGTGTACTCACCTAGTTGTACTCACCTAGTTGTGCTTGCGGGGGTTGAGCTCTGGCTCTTTGGTCCCGCCTCTCAACCGTCAAGGATGTGTGTGTGTGTGTGTGTGTGTGTGTGTGTGGTGTGTGTGTGTGTGTGTGTGTGTGTGTGTGTGTGTGTGTGTGTGTGTACTCACCTAATTGTGCTTGCGAGGATTAAGCTTCGGCTCTTTGGTCCCGCCTCTTAACTGTCACTGAACTCATGCACAGGCTCCTGAGCCTATTGAGCTCTATCCTTTGTAAGTGTGTAAGTATCTTATCTATTCCTAACAGTGAGCGAAAAAGTAATTATTGATGACGTAACACCTGCCTGTAGGATAGTACAGTACCGCTGTACGGAGAGATATACATACAAAACATCAGTCCCCATCCGCCTCCTTAGCTCAGTGGTAGAGCACTGGTCTCGTAAACCAGGGGTCGTGAGTTCAAACCTCACAGGGGGCACACAAGTGTTTAGGTTTAGATACATAATGTCGGTGGTTGGAGGCATTCCCGACAGATGTTAATACTGCGATGCACTCAGAACAGGTGTTATACGGCAATAAATACGTGAGAAGTGATATACTGCGATGCATGCCGTCGCAGGTGTGATATAACCGTGCTCTCCGTGTCTCTCCTCGGAGTTTGTAGGTTGCTAAGGGTATTGATTTTGTTTATAGGTACTTGGCTAAGGACTGGTGGGTGTGTCGGGACATTAGGGCGCGTCTTGAGTCATTGTCTTGACATTCTGTGATGGGTTTGACTTAACCCGCATCTATTTTAATATTTGCAGTGAAGGGTATGCTGGCAGATTTTTAAACTATACGAACAGCTATCAAACTAGTGAGGTGTAAGATTAAATATGCCTTCTGGAGGTTACGGTTATCAACTGCCCCGCGGCCCAGTCTTCGACCAGGCCTCCCGGTTGGTCGTCTGGTCAACTAAGCTGTTGGACGCGGCTGCTCACAGCCTGACGTGTGAACCAAAGCCTGGTTGATCAGGGATTCTTTCGAGGTGTTGGTCGAGTTCTCTCTTGAACACTGAGAGGCCGGCCAGTTTTGTCCCTTATGTGTAGCGGGAGTGTTAAAAGTCTTGGGCCCATGATGTTGATAGTTCTCCCTCCTCCCTCAGTGTACCTATTGCACCTCTGCTTTTCACTGGGACTATTTTGCACATCCTGCCCTGCTTACTGGTTTCATGTGATGTAATCTCCGTGTTCAGATTTGGAACCAGTCCCTCTAATATTTTCCACGTGTAGATTATTATAGTATCTCGCTTGCGCTCTAGAGAAAACAAATTTAGAATTTAATCGATTTCCCTTCACTGGCAATATATGGCATACGTACCACTGACAGTTGTAGACTTGAGGCAAGGTTAAGAGAGTATTGAAAAAGCCGTTTTACAAATTACAAACTATTGGGGCGAAGTCATCAATGCAGCATGTATTGGGACTCGAAATTAGTACATATGAACATGTTTGAACACCACAAATGTCACCCACTGGTGTTTACAAGATGTGAATCGCACCATTAATTACGTGCTTAGTTTCCGGAAACTGCCGGCAGGTGGACCGTGTTGCTCACTTTGTTGACCAATCATCGTAGCTCATTATCTGGTGACGTCAACCCCCGGAGAGTCTGCAATTGTCTCGTCACACCTCGGACGCGACAATACCCAAAGGCTGGATTAGGGCTTAAGGAACCCGACGCCTAATCAGATTGACGCAAGCTGATATTTGAACAAGTGGAACACGCCACGCTGGCCTCGTGCAAGGTTCTAGGTATCTACCTCGCTGTCAGATACAGGTAAGCGCCTCTTGCCTCGTACAAGAATGTAACAACTCTTGTATATATCTCAAAAAAAAAAAAAATTCAGAGGGTCGTCACTTGGTATGTATGGGATGGTAATTCATGGACCTTTTCATCATACACTATCAGCCTCCTTAGCTCAGGGGCAGAGCACTGGTCTTGTAAACCAGGGGTCGTGAGTTCGATTCTCACAGGGGGCATAAAGTATGGGGTGCACATGTGTCCCATATGCTGTTTTGTTATCGCTAAGATCAGATAAGTAAACAATAAATCCTATAAAACTATTATACGAATTCTTTACATTTTGTACTGAAGGTATAAGGAAAGTATAAACCTTTAAACCAATTTAGTTTACTTATAGTATAAATCGTGTTTCTCTTTGCCTGTAAGTAATTTAAATATTGCACAAAAACACTCGACCTTTGTATGTACAAACTTTACAGGAGAATAGGGGTGAAGCTGTGTTTAATTGTAGCCTACACATCTTCAGATAATTAAAATTTTACATTGAAATATATAATTTTTATTGGAAAAAAGATGGTTCTCAGCGGGACTCTGATGTCATGTTGCATGGTATGTGAGAGAGAATAACGAGGGGTGATGATATTAAGTTTGATTATGATTGGTTGAGAGCTGAAGTACCCAACAAATCCTTTTTCCACAGCGGCGTCGTGTGGCTTCTAGAGGTGTCCCGCGCTCGTCAATTGTTATAGCCAATCAAAACGGTTCCTTCCATACAAACTGCTGCCACCTTCGGGCAAGGAAGGATGTGAAGTGAAAGAGGCTTTTGGGGCCGATATTTGCACTGAGACGGCAAGTACAGAAGATAATGTGTTTGTCAGGGAAAAGTGATTGATTAAGATTAAACCACCTAAGAATTTGGGCCCAGATACACGAAACAGTTACGCAAGTACTTACGAACGTGTACATCTTTCCTCAATCTTTGACGGCTTTGGTTACATTTATTAAACAGTTTACAAGCATGAAAACTTGCCAAACAACTGTTGTTATTGTTATAAACAGCCTCCAGATGTTTCGGAGCTCATTAACTGTTTAATAATTGTAAACAAAGCCGCGAAAGATTGAGAAAAGATGTACAGGTTCGTAAGTGCTTGCGTAACTGCTTCGTGAATCTGGCCCCTGGTACACAGGTGTGGATAGCCTCCAATAAAGGAAAAAGCACTACTTGCCAATATGATTATATAGCACTTGGAAGGGATGGAATTTTTTTTATTGGGTTATTTTCTACCACAGATGTGGCTGTCTAATGCTAACCAGCATATATGAATTTTTTCTGTCCACCATGGACAGAATGAGTTGTGTGTTATGAGTTATTGAGCACTCGGCCACAGAAGGCGATTGTAGTGCTTTAACAATGCTAACCAGCATACATACATTTACGTCTATCCTATATAATACATGCACATACATATATCCATATTAGTGTATATATATATATACACACACACATACATACAGTTGAACTACTGATCTCCAGTATTCAACCCGACTGCAGATGCCTAATTCAGCCCTATTTACTGCTAGATGAACAAGGCATTAGGTGAAAAAAAAAGACTTGCCCAACCATAACTGTCCCGCCTGGGAATCGAACCCAGGATCTCCGATTGAGAGAGTTGAAAATGTAGACGCGCATGCACGGGCGGCAAGACACCGGTATAGCACGAACAGACGCATTAAGAATCTGAGCTGTGGAGATGGATAGCCGGAGAGGTATTTTGAGGACAATATGTGTCGTGCAAAGATTATAGGCTTCGTGAGTGTATTAGGCTGGCTGTTATCATTTGGAAAGAAGGGATGTTATTGTAACTAGGAGTTAGGATGTTATAGGATGTTATTGTTCAAGCTGTTAATGAAGGTCAAGAATACGCGTTTGATTTGCTTGTCTGCTTTTAAACTAATACTTATGCTATAAAGAGTTGTGTGCCCCCTGTGAGAATCGAACTCACGACCCCTGGTTTACAAGACCAGTGCTCTGCCCCTGAGCTAAGGAGGCAGATTTTAGAACAGGTGTGGCTCATGGTCATCTGTTGCTATATACATGTAAAAAAAAAATTAAATGACGTGGGGGCGACGGATAAAAAATTTACCTTGATATTATGAATACATTCTGATTGTATTTGAAGCTTTGAATG
>WNGS01092210.1:31947245-31978768 GCA_020271785.1 Procambarus virginalis
TTCTTGTGAGTATATGTGGAACATGTTCCCCCCCCCCACCGTATCCTAAGTGGTGACGTCCCGATGTGTGGAGCCTCGGGAACCTCGTTGACAAGGGCCAACTTACCACTGTGATGTACCTCAAGTTGGTCCTTGTTGACAACTGCTGGAGGACGAGGATTTGCCTGTCACGTGACCATTGTGTTGATGCTCATGTGTTTGTAAGCTCAGAAGAAAAATAAAGTCTGACATTGTGATGAATTTTTGTCTTTTATTTAACCATCAGTAATGAAACTCATCAATAATACCATCACAATACGTTGACGAATAAGACGAAAGGTGAACAAAAATGGGATCTAGTGAACACGCCAGAAATGAAAACGGAACACTGTATACATACAGCAAGAGAAGTGTACTTCAGTTCTCGGTGAATATATACTGTTAGGTGTTCTTCGGTGTATATACATCGAATTTAATTAATCTCAGGTCATACACTATACACTAGCCCAGGGATACAATGCAATAGACCAACACCAACAGCACCTCGTGAACCAGCGCACATCACCATACTCTGACTGACACATCAAATATTGCTACATGTGAATGATAGAAAACGTACCTTCAGATAGTTAACACTTCTCTAGATAAAATGATAGTCAGAATTGGTAAATAATATTTACTGGGAAATATTTTTTAATATTTCATACGTAACTTTTGACACAAACTATGTGACCCTTCCCATAGTTTAGGATAGCTGTATAAATGCTCATATACGCATGAAAGTTAATAAAAAATAAATGCAATTCCATTGGAGTCCATTATCAAACGAGAATGAGACTTTAGTCTCCGTGTTCATGGCTGGAAAACATCGTCAACATGTTCCAGTGATGTTCCATACTTATCACCGCTCATTCCCTGCGCATCCACTTCTAGCTACGGAGGATTCGCCCGCTGACCACCAGGGGGTCAAGACGTTCACCTGACCTGCCAGTTGTTGCCTGGTGTTGAGTGGAGGCGAGTGTGGATTGTGGTGCGGTGCGCCCGCTGGCCGGAGTACCCGGCTGGCGGTATACCCGGCTGGCGGTATGGCTGTTGGTGGTGTCTCCCGCGTCAGGCGGGTTGACAAGGCGTGCCTCGACTTTTCTGGGGTTGGCCGATAGTGGAAATTGCGGTCATCGATGAGCTCAAAGTGGACGTTCAGGATTTGTTAGGGCTGGAAAAGCTCTCTCCTACTCGGGTGGCGGTGTCCTTCCGCTCGAGTCTGTTGTACCGGGAGTTTGTGGCGCGCTGGGACGGCCACACGGTTCCAATCTCTACCTCGGCTGTGTCTGTAGACGTTTCGGATCCCTGGGAGGCCGTGTAATATGTGAGCGTTCATGGTGTGCCGGTGGCTTTCCCCGCAGACGAGCTGAGGGCGGTGTTTGCAAGATATGGTGTGGTAGTGTTTCACCGCTTCAACACTTTGAGTGCGGGCCGGCTGCGCGGGCTACGTACGGGCACTCGTACACTTGTTATGCGGGTTACTTCGCCTGCGCCTGCCGTGTCGATGGTTGCCCCCTGTGTGCTGGAGTGTGCTATCCCTCCGGCTGGGCCTGCTCCTTCTCCGTCTTCAGTCTCCGGCCGTGGTGGTGGACTTGTGCCCCGTGCTATGGAGCGCGACGGGTTTTTGTGGAGGGCCCCTTGCTGAGGGCCATAGTTCCGACGATCAGCAGCCTCATGTTAAGCGCCGTCGTTCAGCTCGGGCTGCGTCGCCTCGACGGTTGTGGACGGAGGGCCGTGATGCAATGGAGGATGAGGGCGTGGACGTCGCCGTGGTGTCTTCTGTGGTGTCTTCCGTGTTGGAAGTTGTGCCCCCTGCCGGTGGCTCCCCTTCGTGGGCGGTTGCCCCTGGTGATCGTGTTATCTAAGGATGGGCGTCGGGGAGCTTCAGCCCTTGTTTTGGTTGGCGGGGGGCCCTGAGGCTCCGGTGGAGGGCTCTTCCGTGGGGCTTGGTGCGGTGCCTGGTGTCGATCGCTGTGCGCGCCCTGGGGTCCAGGCTGCTGTGCGGCCGGTGGGTCGCGACGGGTTGGGGGTGTCCTGAGGTTGTCCCAATGGCGCCCTCTGTTGTATGTGCGTCCTTGAATGTTCGGGGTTTGAATGCTCATGGGGTCCAGTTGGGCCTGTTGGATGCTCTGCGGGAGCAACGTGTGGATGTGGCTCTTTATCAAGAGCATAATGTTCATGATGTGTCCGTGTTGCAGTGTTTGAGTGTGCATTGTGTGGTTGCTGTGGCTCTGTTGTGGTTGCTCCTGTGGTGGTGGTAGTGTGTGTGTGTGTGTGTAGGTATGCTTCTTTCCTGGCTCCTGCGTGGGTCATTGCTTTTGCCCCGTGTGGCTTGTTTACACTGTTTTGTTTCCCCTATTTTGTTCTTTCTGGTGAGTGTTTGTTGTGCGTGTGTGTCTGTATATTGCTGTTAGCCCCTGTTTGTTTCTTGGGGTCTGTATGTTACTGTGTTTGCGCCTTGGGCGTCTGTTTTTTTATGTTAATTATGTATTTCGTGTCCCATGTGCTTTTGCCTTGTGATATTTTTGTGGCTGTGTGCGTCGTGTGTGTTGGTTTATTCTGCATGCGTTCTTGTTGTCTTTCCATGTAATTACTGTATGTTCATTTTTCATGTTTGTTTTATAGTTTGCCTCGGTACCTGGCGTTTCTGGGTTCTGGTGATGTTCTGTGTTATTCTGTACCTGTATTTGTCTTTCTGTTTATGTATTGTGTGTTCTGCTATACCTTGTATAATTTTGTATAAAAATAAAAAAAATAAAAAAATAGCTACGGACCTCTTCACTGATCATCATCGCTACTTGCTTCTTCCACGGTGCAGGTAAGCAGCCATCCTCTAAACACTGGCTAAATGCTGATTCGTCAAGCCTTGTTTACGAATTTAAAATACTTTATACTAAAAACTCACGACTGATTACGGTCGATTTTTTCTCAAATAATGCTTCGCTCATATCTTGTGTTCGAATCTCGCTTTTTTAGCTAAATTCACAAATTCGAAACGCAACTCAGTAAATGCTTTACCCACGTACTGCAACTAATTCCCAACAGGACCAAAACACCTAAACTTACAAAGGAAACAAATATGTGATAATTTTCATTTATATTTGAAAAAAAAATTGAATGCATAGTACGTTAAAACTGATTGGTTGATCGCCGGATAGACGAGTATTGTCTGAGGACCGGTTACCTTGAGGACAATAGTAAGTAGCCAGCTGGCCGAACACATCCTGCGATGGATCAAGGTAAGAAACGTGTTCACTAATGCGTCAAACTTTGTTTACTTAATCTTGTCTACGTGACAAGGAGTTATGAATAGTTTCACAAGACACTACAAAACCTCTTTCAGCAGGAGAGCAGTTCTTTGAGCAGTTCGAAGCTTCACAGGGTGTCACCATGAGACGTCTGTGAAGCTTCGAACCACATTATTTACAGTCAACACAAGTCAACTAATATTTCAATCAAAACTAAACCTTTATAAGTAACACATTTTATATTAAATTTTCGTTTTAAATTGAAATAAAGTTACGTTTCCTCAGTTTTATGCATAAATAATGTTACAGAGTTGAAAGAGGTTTGGACGACGCCTGGGAGTGAGGAGCGGCTGGTGCTATAACCCAGCGAGCACCCTCAACACACAAGAGGTTGCACTACAACCTCAACATCACCTGGAAAACAACCCTGAATTGTAACAAATAACAAAGAACTTCAAGTTGGAGGACCGTTGTAAAGCGCTCTTGAACTAGAGTGTAATAAATATTTGTTGTACAAATATATACATATATATATATTACGCATAATATAACTAAAAGCTAAGAACAAAAACATTACGTCGTTATAATACAACCAAAGAAATTGTTTTAGTTTAATATTTAAAGATACATGGAAATGAATTTTGGAACATTTACTATACAAAATATATGTATATCACAAAGATGTAGAACATCATTAACGAGTACGTAACTACCTGACATTGTGTTGCCATTGTCATTCATAAAATGAATTCGCATTAAAGCCTATCAATAGCACGAGGGTTATCAAAGACTTGACACGATATTAAGTATACTTTAGTCCTGAAAATAGTCCAAGATTACAGTAAACATTTAATGTACATATATTGAGAAGTGTGACACACACACATCTCTCCGTCGACACATTATAATTGTCCTTTTCTATGGTCACAGGGAGCTGTGGGGAGGGTCAGGCGGGGGGCGGCAGAGACGGGCACCAGTACCCGTCGCACCTGCGAGGGGGACACACGTGTTTTTTTGGTCCAGGAGTGGCCTCTTGTCTGGTGCATTTAGCTTTCTTCAAGACTGCCGTTGAGTGATTTGCTTCGTCCCAAACTCCCGCTATGTGCATTCCATTTCATTTACACCGTTGACAGTGTTCACCGAGGGACTATGAACCTTGCCTGTAAGTACCGTTTTCATCGTACTAGTATTTTTTATTACTTGATTTCAAGCACCTTTCTTGGCATTTAAGAAACGTGAGTCAAGCACCCGGTAAAAGGTTACCCTTACGATCTCTTGATAAAGTAAGCAGGTTTACATTCTGTTAATAGGGACGGACTAAAAGGTTACCTCATTATGGGGATATTAAATAAATGGTGAAATTGAACCATAGGCTTTTAAAATACAATTAATTATACGAAATTTAAAATTGTCTTAATGAAAAATGCATAATTTTTAGTGAACTAAGCAGGTACTTCGTCATTGTTTAGGTTCTGTGTAGAAAATTCCTCGATTTCCTTATTTTTAATTTAGCTTTTTAGCCTCGTGATTGAGTGTGGGTTAATTCTGAAACAAGACGCTTGCTTGCCGTACTGCTCCCTTCTCTCTCTCCGACAAGCACCAAATTAGTTTTCTTTGCTTTCCCGGAAGCGTTGAGCCTAACCTTAATCTAAGCAGAAGTGTAGAGAAAGTTTCTCTACACGTCTCTACACAAAAGAACGCTTCTGGCTAGGCTAGCCTAGCCAGAAGCATCCGAGCATAACCTAGCCTTGCTTATCGAGACCGATGTTCATAGAATGAAAATCAAGTTCGAACACAGTGAAAATCTCTGTCCTCTGTGGCACTAATACTTTTTCTCTCGTATCATGGTAAAAAGTATGAAAATTATCTTGGTAGAAGACATTAAAAAATTACAACCAATATTAATAGTCTTTTGTGCAACAAAATAAGTGTTCAGCTGTGGTTAATTCTGGATAGTTGTGTATGGTATAAATTATGAGCTCAAACGCAAAGCAGGATGCAAGACGAAATCAAATAGTTAAACTAAAAGAACGTGTAAAGGATTTGGGAACAACGATGTTGAATGACGTAGCGTTTAGTGAACATAAAGCAAATATAACACCGGCCACAATTATATTATGAGAACCTTAAAATCCAGAGGTGCCACCACAATGTTCATACTATTTACTTAAATTGTGCTACTAGCTTCCTCTTTCAAAGCAGGAAACAATTCCGAAATAGAAGGATTTCAGAGGATTATGTACGGCACGCATAGACACAATAAAGCACCTAAATTATTGAGACCATCTTAAGGCTCTAAAATGTATCTGTCTAGAAATTAGATGAGAGTTATCACATATATAAGTGAAAGATATTACATTACAAGAGTTGTTACATTCTTGTACAGCCACTAGTACGCGTAGCGTTTCGGGCAGGTCCCTGGAATACGATCCCCGCCGCGAAGAATCGTTGTTACAACCAAGTACACATTTTACTGTTGAGTTAAACAGAGGCTACAGTTAAGGAATTGCGCCCAGTAAATCCTCTCCGGCTAGGATACGAACCCATGACATAGCGCTCGCGGAACGCCAGGCGAGTGTCTTACCACTACACCACGGAGACTGGTAATTTTTTATTATTATTTTCTACCACAGACGTGGCCACACATTTACAATGCTTATCAGCTTTTATACATTTTCTTCTGTCTTCCATGGACAGAGTTAGAAAGATATTGGAAGGCCCAGATCTCAAATATGCACAACAAAATAAGATACTGGAAGGAAAAATATAGTAGGATATGCAAAATGAAGTGAAGATTAGAGGTGCCGCAGGCACATAGAACATTGCACAGCATATGTCAACGGTTCTTTACCCCTCTCACAAAATATAGGAAATAGTGTCGGAACAAAAGTAGACATGTTCAAGACACAACTGGTCAAGTTCCTACAGGAAGTGTGTGACCAACCGGGTTGTAAAGGATATGTGAGCCTGCGGGCCGCTCAAAGAATACTTTTTTGTTTTAATTATCCCAAGACAAGCCTGGCCTCAGGCTGGGCTTATGTAGTAGAACTCCTAGAATCAACAGTATATAAACTGCAGATAAATCACGATGTTTAGGCTGGGTTCTCCTACCAGGAGAGAGAACACAACTAACACAATTTGCTATAGTTAACACCCTCGTTTGAGGTAGATATTTAGATGCGAGGATTTACGAAATCAAGAAAAGTACGAGTGTCTTGTGGATAACATGGCAACAACGTTATATCAGGTATCTAGTAGGCCATTTTCTGGCAGGGTCAGCCACAATTGATAAAAAAGAAGTCATGTAATTGTTTCATGAGTTTACAACTACAAACTAGCTATAGTAACACTTCTGAAAACTAGGGCGAAATCATCTCCATTTGTGATAGCACCAATCTCTCACGAAGTCGGTGTCATATCTACAGCCTTCCGAAATAGTGCAGTTCTTATGGCCATGTTGGTAGAGTGATGGGCGTGTATTCTGTAACCTCATGGACCAGGATTCACGAAGCAGATACGCAAGTACTTCCGAACGTGTACATCTTTCCTCTATCTTTGACGACTTTGATTACATTTATTAAACAGTTTACAAGCATGAAAACTTTCCAATTAACTGTTATTGTCATAAACAGCCTCCTGGTGCTTCGGAGCTCATTAACTGTTTCATAATTGTAAACAAACCCGCCAAAGATTGAGAAACGATGTACAGGTTCGTAAGTGTTGAGTAACTGTTTCGTGAATCTGGCCCTGGTCAAGATTCCTAATTGTCGATATTTTGTTTTATCTGACAAATTGTTTAAGAGTTCCAGTTTAGTTTAGTTCATTTATTATGCACCCCATACCCATCTTGTGGGCGGTAGTGGAAAGGGTTACAGAGGCACATAATGGGCTCAGTGACTGAACCCCACAATTCATTTAGCTAAGCAAATTACAATCTTGATGAGCTAGTTACAAAATTCAATATAAGTCGTCACATCAACAATGGGTTCGAGATCGACCTCAAGTAAGAGCTCCAAATCTAAGAAATTATGCTACAGATATCAGCTGGACAGTGTTGAAACGGACATAAATATGAATGCCGTAAAGACTGATTTATGATTATTAGGAACCATTAAAAAATCAATAATGTACGTAATAAGGCATAAAATAATATTTTAGCGGTAACCTTAACCCGGCGCTTAATCAGATCCTCCGCCCGCCTGTGTTCCAAATAATTTTTTTCTAGATGAATTTTAAACTGAAGTAATTGTGTCTTGGCATTAACTGGGATTCATATAAGTGTTTGTAATAAGACCTGGAATGTTTCTCGTTAGTTTTCTCATGGTCTACTAAATGTCCATTGTAATCTTATCTTGATTTTTTATAAATTATTTTATTAATGTCTTATAATATATAATAAATAAATTATTATAATATGTAATATTAATATATACTAATATATCATATTAATATATATTATGAATTGACATTAATAATGTTAATAAAAAGCAACATTGTTGCTTTATTAACAAAATATTCAAGTTATCCATTCAAAGAAATATTTGCGTTTTCTCTTTTCACAATTAACAATAGAAAATGTTATTTGAGGCCAAACAAAAATATTTTGTTTCGCATACCAAATATAATTAATAATAATTATCCCAATAATATAGTAATTAAACCATCAGATCTTTTTATGGTAATTGGGTAAAATTAAAAAAAATAGAGCACGTACAAGGTTCAGTACCATGCGTCTTTACGGCTAATAAAACCACACATGCACTTTATTTATTTAATAAAATAGAGGCATTTCAGAGATCTGTACCATAAGTCTTGCGAGAATGTCAAACATTATAAATTAGTATTCCTCCGCAATACAAAAATAATAATTATATTAAAATATGCGTTAATCTATCAGTAAACAGTAATTTTATATATAAGCACAAGCTGACTGATCCAGACTACTCGCTCATAAGTATTGTTGATTTTTTTTTTATCAGGAATTGAAAATGTAGCCGCAGAGTTTCCTATATAACTTGCCAGTTGAAAATATCCTTCAGAGTTTGCTCTGTGCCAATTTTCCCATATAATGTTAATTTAATAGTTATGTTT
Organism: Procambarus virginalis; assembly: GCA_020271785.1. Taxonomy (NCBI): domain Eukaryota; kingdom Metazoa; phylum Arthropoda; class Malacostraca; order Decapoda; family Cambaridae; genus Procambarus; species Procambarus virginalis. Next base: position 31,955,606 of record WNGS01092210.1, read on the forward strand.
ACATAACTACTCCGGATTTGAACATTTAGAATTTACTATACAGTTGTAATCTGGTGCGTGAAGAATCTTGAGAGATCACAGCATCAGTGATAGAAGAACAGTGATGTGTACACCTTCAAGTGTACCGCGATTTTCGACTTATGTACAGTAAGAGTTTAGCCCAGGACAGCGTTCAGGACTAATGTATACTTGCTGGGTCAGTAAGGTATTGTGGCGGCCTGTAATAACCCTCCAGAGGTTGATATATATAGGCCTTTATCTCGATACCAAACCACGTACCTTATTAAGGCAGTGTCTGGGATGCTCCCGGACGCAGGTTCGAATCCTCGTCACGACCCTTGTGGATTTGTTCATACGTACCTTATAAACAACAGCTGTACACAGAGGTGTATCCCACTTGTTGGTGTATATGCACTGAGAGTTTGCTGCAGTCTACAACCATAAACAAGGTTCAGGTCCAAGCTATACCTGCTAGTGGGTCAGTAAGCTATTGTGGTAGCTTTAATAAACCTACAGAGCCCAGATCATAAGCCCAACACCGAACTTCCTGGGTGGTCAAGCCTAAAGTCCTATACCCATAAATATAATACATCCCATTGGCACAGCATTGCAAAGCCCAACACCTTTGGAACACCTGCTTCTTCGGGTAACATACACCTCTTGAAGCTGTTTAATGAAACATGTTACTGTTAAAGTTTCTTTGGCAACATAGCAGCCAAACATGCAACAGTGTTTGAACACAGTATCAAACTGGCACCGTAACTTAAGAATATGTGGAATGTATTCCATAATAAGAATAAGGGTCTATTTTGTGATATTACATAGTTTTCTGACTACCTGACTTGCATGGACTAGTATTAACATTGCTAGTTTAAAGCCAATATCAGTGTATTTAGACGGCTATTTAGTTCATTTTGTGTTCTGCATAAAACGAGAACTTACAATTAAAGTACACTTCACCACATATCTTTGAACAAAATGTGAATTTATCCAAATGACTATCTTCACCCTGCCTTCCAAAAATGCAGAGCTTGTGGATTCCCTAATATCCTTGGTTTATGAGTTCCTGAGTAGCAGCCCAAGCTGGAGACTTGGGAGGTTTTCGGGTAAAATAGTAACCGTGCCAGAAACTGTAAATAGTTTCACTGCATCGTGAGACACTGGTGGTGACACAGGTGCTTCGTGTGAGTGTGTAAGGTGCGTTAATATGGCGGACTCTACACGTTCTTCGTGTTCCTGAAAACATTGCTGCCTCGTTAGTTTGTACTGTAGCTACTGCTGTATCTTGGATCGTCTTGAATTCCAGAAGCATTATCGCTGACCTTGCTCTGTTGTCCGCTGTAACCGCTGCCACCGCCGTTGCTCTGTTGTCCGCTGTAGCCGCTGCCACCGCCGTTGCTCTGTTGTCCGCTGTAGCCGCTGCCACCGCCGTTGCTCTGTTGTCTGTCATAACCGCTGCCACCGCCGTTGCTCTGTTGTCTGTCATAACCGCTGCCACCGCCGTTGCTCTGTTGTCCGCTGTAACCGCTGCCACCGCCGTTGCTCTGTTCTCGGCCATAACCGCTCCCGTCACCGTTGTTCTGTTGCCGGCCATATCCGTTGCCACCGTTGGCGTCACCTTTTGGGTATTGGGCCTCTCCTTCATACCTGGAAGAAACATTCCATAGACAAATAAAAAGATTAATACTTTTGTTAATTTTCAGAATGGGTATAATCCTAACCATACTGGAAGTTGGCAAACACAGAACATAAGAGCTTACAGAGTAACGTTTATTGTACTAGGCCTACTGGCCATGTGAGGAAGGTACACGCTAGAAGATTAAACGATTCTTCGCGGCAGGGGATCGTATTCCAGGGACCTGCCCGAAACGCTACGCGTACTAGTGGCTGTACAAGAATGTAACAACTCTTGTATATATCTCAAAAAAAAAAAAAAAAAAACTGGCCCATGTGCGGGCCAGGCCAGTAGGCCTACTGGCCCATGTAAGGGAGGTACAGTTGTTTTCAGTCGTGTATACTTCTGTACTATTTTTAACCCTAGGAAATTATTGACTTCAGTGACAATTTTTACCAACCTCCTCCCCCCCCCTCGTCTTCGTATCTGGTGTCGATCTAACGATTTCACATACCAGTATCCCTTTTACATAAAATTTATAATTTTTTAATGTATTTCGATTTCCATGTTGATAATTCGGAAACTTTGTATATTTTCCCCGTTGTTAATACTTCTGATTTTTCAGTAATATGTTCTGGCGGTCTCTGGTTTTCCAAGGCGCTGTAACGACAGCGTTCTTAACCTGTCGTCGTAAGTAAGATTCTCAATGATAGGTTTATACCAAAAGTTAATTTCTATTTTAATGAGAATATACATTCTTTCTGTAGTATGGATACCTAACCTGTACCGCGTTTTAGAAGGGCGGTGACACTAGCACAAAGATGGTCTACAAAAGCTTCTCGAATTCATAAAACGCAATATTTCCGTATCTTTTGTAAATGTTAGCTTATAAATTACCATCCACGCTTCCGTGGAAATTCCAGGTTATTCATGCCCGTGCCACCTCTTGGGTGGCTTAATCTTCATCAATCGATCAATCCGTTGAAATAAACATTCCATCCACCTGGACTGTGTGGGTCTCGGAACCGCGGACCAACACACCCAAACAGTCTTGGCTTCGCTTGTTTATGCAAAAATCGCGTTTTCTGATGTTAGTGATTCAGTATTCACCCTTTATAATTATCTTAAACTGAACAATGTTGAAAGCCTTGCGTAGGGTAAGATGGATCGTAGTATTATTTGTACGGTTCGTCATGTAGAGGTTTGGACGCTCAGCGCACGAAAGGAATACAGATGTTCTCACACTCACCTGACGTTAGCCACATAGCCGTTGTGATGGTCGGCGGTGTAAGTGACAATCTGGAGGCGTCCGTCTGGCAGCTGGACTCTATACTCGCCTGTGACCACGTCACCGTCCGAGGACTCCTTCTGCGAGAAGTCTACTCCAGAGTACCTGTCGTTGACAGCGTAGTCGAACCCGTAGGGCATCCCCTGAAACACTCCATTTGTCAGCTTGATTCATTATATCAGAGGCGAGATGAAACCGACGATATACATCTAACAAACGAGAGAGATAAGAGCAGAAAAACGATATATTTACGCTGTAATATCGTCGAAGCGTTACTCTACCATTGTGCTTTTGGGATGAGCGCCCTGGGCCACACTGAATTAAACTAATGCTGGTTTATGGGGTGAAATGGTTTCTATAAATGGTTGGCACCATACTAATAAAAATAATGACTTAAGTCAATTTAACATTGTGGTAATGGATGTCATCGATAGGTCATTAGAATGTCGGTTAAATCTCCTCCACTTATTCCTTGATGGCTACACTTTTTGTTCAATTTACTTAAAGCATATAGTTACTGATTAATAAATATAAATTAGTAGTTTTACTGTGTCAGTTAATACCTTCATGTGTTCTCCATCACCGTAGACCCCTCCGTTGTTCTGTTGGCCTCCATAACCGGTATTTTGATTCTGGTGTGGAGGCGTATACTCCTGCGATGGTTTCTGTTGGGTTTGTTTGGGAGATGAATATGATTGAAAAGGTTTCTGTGGTGTTCCATAGCTCTGTGGAGGCTTCTGCAGCTGTTGCCGAGGTGGTCCATAGCTCTGTGAGGGTTTCTGTGGTGGACCGGAAGATTGTGAGGGCGCCTGTAGGTTTTGTTGCGGGGTTCTGTAACCCTGGGAAGATGCTTGTGGTTGCGGGCCCACATAACCTTGAGAAGGCACCTGAAGCTCTCGTTGTTTAGCTCCGAAAGACTGTGACGGCTGCTGGGGTGCTCCGTAAGACTGTGACGATTGCTGGGGTGCTCCGTAAGACTGTGACGATTGCTGGGGTGCTCCGTAAGACTGTGACGGCTGCTGAAGTGCTCCGAAAGACTGTGACGATTGCTCGGGTGCTCCGTAAGACTGTGACGGCTGCTGAAGTGCTCCGAAAGACTGTGACGATTGCTGGGGTGCTCCGTAAGACTGTGACGGCTGCTGAAGTGCTCCGAAAGACTGTGACGATTGCTCGGGTGCTCCGTAAGACTGTGACGGCTGCTTTGGTGCTCCGTAAGACTGTGACGGCTGCTGGGGTGCTCCGTAAGACTGTGACGATTGCTGGGGTGCTCCGAAAGACTGTGACGGCTGCTGGGGTGTTCCGTAAGACTGTGACGGCTGCTGGGGTGCTCCGTAAGACTGTGACGGCTGCTTTGGTGCTCCGTAAGACTGTGACGATTGCTGGGGTGCTCCGTAAGACTGTGACGGCTGCTGGGGTGCTCCATAAGACTGTGACGGCTGCTTTGGTGCTCCGTAAGACTGTGACGGCTGCTGGGGTGTTCCGTAAGACTGTGACGGCTGCTGCGGTGCTCCGAAAGACTGTGACGGCTGCTGGGGTGTTCCGTAAGACTGTGACGGCTGCTGGGGTGTTCCGTAAGACTGTGACGGCTGCTGGGGTGCTCCGTAAGACTGTGACGGCTGCTGGGGTGCTCCGTAAGACTGTGACGGCTGTTGGGGTGCTCCGTAAGACTGTGACGGCTGCTGGGGTGCTCCGTAAGACTTTCGAGGCTCCAGCCGTGTTCCGAAAGTTTGCGAGAGATGTTGTGGCGTTCCTAAGGTCTGAAGGGGCGCTTCATAATTCTGATTGATAAGAAAGATAAATATTACTAACTATACATATATATTACTACTTTAAATATACTTTAGTACTAACTTGGCGGTTTGAGGAGCACGTTTTGAATAACCCACAAATGCAAAATAGTACAACTGTTTTGCATAGCCCCAATCCCACGAAAACCAGCAAGCTACCTATTGCCTATTGAAGTTGATGCAAGGAAAATTCTGTTATTACTGTGTTTTACTCTATATTAATATGTCGCGCGTTGCCAACCGGTAAAGTCGGTTAAAAAAAATGTGGCCAGCGTATTGGGCGAGAGGACGGGTTCAAATTCAAATAAGTTTATTGAGGTATAAACACACACACAAAGGGATGAGGTAGCTCAAGCTAGTCTCACTCCGTATGAGGACGGGTTGGAAAGGTGAAGTTGGGGGTCATTCCGAGCATATTAATTAACAGTATAGGAGACTCTCGACGGCTCCTTGGTGAAAATTTTGGCGAGCCACCAAGAGGATATTGGTGAGCCACCAAGAGGATATTGGCGACCCACTAAGAAGCTGTTGGATGTAAACAGCTTCACCCTAGTAAAGGTCATAAAGTGCAGGAAAATCAACACTGAACTATACTCACTAGCTTAATAGTCACAAGCAACTATACAGATAACAGCTATACAGATAACATTTTATCTGCATCTGATTATGAATCTTTTTGGCGAAAACTCAAAATGATTAGCGTAATGGTGAATATTGCGTTATGGTGCCGTAAGGGTACGTATCAGTTGACAAGTTACTCACCTGATTACCGCCGGACGACTGGGGGGCTCCATATGTCTGGGAAGGAGTCTGTGTCTGTGTCTTTTGGGGTGTACCATAGGTCTGACTTACTGTCTGGGTCTGTGTGCCTGTCTGGGGTGGCCCATATGTCTGACTAATCGATTGTGGGGTCTGAGTGTGCGAAGGGGCGCCGTAGGTCTGGCTAGCCGGAGATGGGGTCTGAGGCAAATCATAAGACTGACTGGGAGGGCTCAGGCATCGTCTCCAGCACGGAAGGTGCTCGAGCTGTATGAGCTGGATGGCCCCTCCGCCGAGCCTGACCCACGGGTACCCTGCCGGTGAGACCCAGAGGAGGAACCCTGCTGGGGAAGTCCGTAGTTCTGTGAAGGCGTCTGTGAACTGTGTCCAGGTCTGTTGCCACTGTTGTGTCTTCCATCATGTTGTCCTCCGCTGGGAAGTTTGTCCCCTTGGACTACCGACGTCACCGTCAGCGCCGTCAGCAGGAGGATGTGTAGGCACTGAAAGTTAGATCAAATGTTATTTTTGTTTACGAAACAGAGTAAGGAGTGAAACTCTTAGGATCCTAGATCTTAGGCATTTTATATTTTATATAATTTATCTTATAGCGTCGCAAACCTAAGGTGAATCAGGTTCATGATTCATCAGGTACTTAAGTGTGCACGTAAGAGAGTTTCTTAGCGCGGTCATGGCGGCGTAGTCTGTTTATTAAACTGAATGTCAGCTTCATTCTATTTTAATAAAAATGCACAAATGATTATTCGTACATCTTAACAAAGGCGGTTATACTCTAGCGCTCTGGTGTATCTCGCACTGTATCCAATAAATTCGTTACAATGTTAAGTTACAGTGCCAAAATTTTGTTCTTGTTATATGAACAGTAAGCAGTTTGGTCAGTATGTTTTGGCATAGATTACTTTAGTTAGCCCTACACGCAATAGAAGAAAACTGTAACTTTGTGTAATACTTGCCTTTATAGAACATATTTTAGTTTTCTTTAAATAATGTAGGATAGACCAAAGTAAATATATAATATTTACCTTTGACTATAATAATGACTAGGCTTGTATCAAGGCTTGACCTCCCTCTAGATGCAACTAACTCCCGGATACCTATTTACTGCTAGGTGAACAGAGGCAGTAGTGACCATCCTGGGAATCGAACTCGGCAGCCCCAAAAATGAAGCCAACTATACTTAAATTAATTTCTAGGATCAAGTATGAATCGAAATATAAGAAAACATTTACCAGGAAATAAATTAATTAATATATAAATATTGGTGTATTATTTTTAGTTAGTTATATATTAACTATGCATTTACTAAAAAGGTTCTCTATGCAAGAACCGTTGTGAAAGCTAAAATAACTTAGTTTCACATGAGCAGATAAAATAAATTTCTTTAATATGTTTTAAACATAAATATCTCGATTAAAAGCTGTGATACATTATCAAATGTTAATCAGTTTTATCAATGAAACTGATTAAACCTAATTTAACGCGAGTATTTCTGCCCGTTCAACAAAGGGCTGTATAGACAGAGAGGAGGACCTGTCCTCAGGCTAGGCTCGTCCAGGCGGCATAGTTGGTCAAACGACTTTGTTATAATAAGAAAGCAACATTGATCCTATGTTGAATAATTGTTACTCTAGCGTGTTTTGCCAGCTGGGATATTATTGCTGGTAAATTTAGTTGAGAACCATTGCTTGTGGTGGAACAGCAGAAATTTTTCGTCGAGTGGAGATAGTATTTAAGATGTTTATTGCTGGCACAAGAAACGCAGCCTTCAGTAATACTTTGTGACTTAAGTGTAGTCTTCAGGGAAAAAACTGTTCCAGCAGACTATAGTAAACCGTTCATGAATGTAACTGATGGGGCAAGTACTGATGTCATAATTAACCGTAAAGCCTAGCATAAGGTTTAGTGATGGGGTGAAGAATGATTAAGAGCGTATCTTCAGTAAAGTTTTGAACACCATACGATAAAATGAATGTAATTGAATTCTCTACAGTGAATACAGGGAAGGATGACTAAGGTTATTTCGGGCAGTAAGAACCTCCGCTTAAATGAAACATTAACCGTCATGGTGATAATTTCTAAGGAACAACGGTTACGAGCACATGTTCCCGCTCTACTCACCACTCTCGCTAGTTTCCCCAGATCTCCAGGTATTAAACATAAACAACTTTTACTCTGGCGATGAAAGGTGGCCCTCCGCGACCAGGGCCACCTGTCTTTCGAGTATTAGTATTTATTAATTTGATCATTCATTAAATATTGACAAGCATTATCACACACTTGCTCTTTCACTCACTCACTCACTCCCTCATTCCCTCACTCTCTCCTTCCTCTCGTTCTCTCCATCACTCCTTTGGCGACTAGTGGAGCACTGAGAGACGCCTGGCTCCACTGCGGTTATTGAGCAAGTGGGGGAAGCCTCGTCCCCCCACACTGGTCTTAAACAGTACTCCAACACTTTATACTCTCATCTATACGGTACATGAATACTTCCTGACGGTACAAAATATTCCTTATAACCGATGACTACAACCTCCATCAACATGTCAGCTGGCCTCGGAAGTACCAGGAAAATGATTGGCGGTGGAAGAACACCTGTTTCCCCTCTGGTCCACCAGTCACTTTCCCTTGTGATCCACCGGTCACTTTCCCCTCTCGTCTCTGCTGCATTTTGCAGTCTTTCATTTTCTTTTGACAACGGAGAGAAACAAGTGTTTGTTATAATCGGTTTTAATATAGAGTATTTGTTATATCGGGTGTTTGTAATGTTTGGTGTTTGGACGAAGATATCAGTTGTCCATCAATTGGTCTTAAGACTGAGTTGAAGGATTAATTGGCAAGATAGAATTGGGATTGCTGGAGCCGCCTCGTATGGGCCAATATGATTTCAACAGTTATCATTATCTTAGGTTCTTAACACAATTCTCAAAATGAATAGTTAAGAATTATTCAAGTTGGTGATAAATGTGCGTGCGTGTGAGTACTCACCTAATTGTGCTTGTGGTGGGGGAGAGGTTAACTTAGGCTCTTTGGTCCCGTATGTGTGTGTGTGTGTGTGATGAGATAAAAAGGCAGCTACGCGTGAGGAGCACATTGTATTATTTTGTATTTAAAGTGACGGGAAGGTGTAGAGGCAGAGGAAGCTCTAGTAAAACCGACACAGGATCAATATTACATCAACGCCGTTTATGGTTTAATGCTCTACGTGTTCTACAAGACGGAGACTGCCTCACTCAGTACCCTGCAATTATCCTCTCCGTTGGGCCAAGAACGCCGCTGTAATAGTTACTAAACAAAGAAATTGGCTTGAGAGTTTTCACTCTATATTTAATTTAGTAGAAGAATATCATTGGCGTGTGTGTTTTGAACGGCGTAGGTCTTACTGGACGACTCCTGAAGACGTTGTGAGAAGTGGTGGTGGTGACCTGACCTTATCCCGGCTGATGCTCCTTGTAGTGGCAGGCAGTGTTATGTCTGAGCTATGTTGTTGTTGTTTTAGATTCAGCTTCTCTGAATAAAACGTTCCAAGTAGCACGGGCTATGGTGAGCCCGGAGTGGACTTACCTGGCACAGGAGCGGGGCTGTGACTTGTGTTTGAGCAGTATTCTGCTTCTTGTATGTAGTTATTAGGAGAGGGTATCTGGCGGTGCCAGGGTCTGTCTCCCACTCCTCTCTCTCGCAATATTTCCCTTTGATTCACCTCTACCTGTCTCCCCCACTTTCTCCTCCCCTCTCTCCTCCCATCTCCCTCATTTATCTCCTTATCCCTCTGTCACATAAAACGTAATAATGAATTCAAATGCAGGCGATGAGTCACAATAACGTGGCTAATGTTGACCAGACCACACACTAGAAGGTGAAGGGACGACGACGTTTCGGTCCGTCCTGGACCATTCTCAAGTCGATTGTCTTGAGAATGATTGATTGTCATAATCGACTTGAGAATGGTCCAGGACGGACCGAAACGTAGTCGTCCCTTCACTTTTTAGTGTGTGGTCTGGTCAACAATGAATTCAAGTTCATCGTTGCTAGAGAAGAAATCCATGAACTTGGCCAGTCACCTTTCGCCGATTGTTTGGTTTATGGCTCATTATTGCGCTCAACCACTCTTAATACAACGACCCCGACCAGTCTGCTCGTCATGTACCCCAGACCATTCACCCTGCAAAGTTGGGTGAGGCTTGCCCCAAGCATCTGGTCTCCAACCTTGGACAAAGGTTCTCTTGTTATAATGTTCTTTTAAGGTAATTTTCATGACAAATCAATTATATTTCTGGTATTTATACCCCGTTATTAAATAAGAAAACACCCAGGGAACACTTATTCTAATCCAGTTGTTTTTATGGGCAGCGAGAGATTGTTTCATTGTAGTAGTTGACAACGAGCACCTTTGGGGGCTTGTTGAAAGATGTTATTGATGAACACTAATTGCAACATTCATTATCAACGATATATATATATATATATTATATACACACACACACACGGGAGTACCATCTCGGGCTGGAAGAAGGGGACCCTTAGCCTCGGAGGAAACCACACATAACGCATTAGAGGGAATGTTTAGGTATATATATATATATATATATATATATATATATATATATATAATATTAGGGGTACCACCTCTGGTGCAATTGCAGGGACCCACATCCTCGAAGAAGAAAACAAAGAGCATTCAGAGAAGATCTTGTGGATTCTCACTGAATACTTAATTCTTTTCTTCTCCTACCACCCCTATTATTTTTTGTATGTTTTGTTTTATTTTATTGCAATGCTACAGTTTACAGAGAACACACACACACACACAAATATATAACAATTAAACAATCAGCGTTCGAAGACCTCGTCCAGCTCCTCGGAGGTTGGGTGCGTACCCAGGATACAGCACGCATTTCCCCTCTGCACTGCGACACTGAGGCGCTGGAATAGGAAACTGGCTGCTCGTGGGTCTCTAGTTTTCCCAATGAGTTCCTCACCAACCTCCTTTAAAAACTTGAGTGCACATTTACCCCAGGCGCCCAGAGTCTCTGAGCCTATCGGCACGAACCTGTAACAACGTTCTAGGTTTCTGTACTTGTGGATTTTCTGGGTCTCCCTGAAGGTGGCTGCCCCACCTCCCTCCGCTGAGCTGTAACGTAAATAGGTATCAGCCAATGTAGATGCACAGGTGTAATCCCATACGACCTGTTTACCTTCCCTCCATGGCTGCAGGGTGACTCCATCTGGGCGTTTTTGGCTGTTGTCAGGTCTGCACAGCTGGGGTTCCCTTTGTGCTGGACACCCAGCTGTAGCCAAACTTCTCTTGATGATGTCATTGACTGCCTCGTGTCTGGCAATCTTTCCCTGTGTCTTACGACAGATGAGACCATGGCTGCCGTATTGGTCTGCCCGTGCCTGGCCGCAAATACACCGGTGCTCGGTGGAGATAGGGGCGGCAAGGCGCAGAGCAACACCAATACTTAGGGCCCGATGATCCAGGCGGGTGCCCAAGGCGGAATTAGGGACTGCCAACAGGAAGTCCCCAGCATGGGGGGCTTGCACAGCTAGGAGACGCGCTCTGTCCTTCTGAGAAGCTACGTCCAGCAATGCTTTGGCGATGTTCTCCACTATGGGGCTATCCCATTTGGCCTGTTTACCGTCGTTTGGACAAGTTGGTCGGGTGTGTGAATTGGCGAGTGTGTCCCACCGACCAGCTCCTTCCACAAATTTGGGATCACGAATCCCAATGGAGTTCCTTAGGTATTCTGGTAGTATTTCCTTCACTAATTCACTTGTAGCACTGGTCGAGGATAAGAATGCCGGCAATGCTAACTGTGTCGCCTTGCGAATACCTATACCCCCGAGTCTAACTGGGAGCGTTGCTTGGTCCCACTGGTCATCTTGCAGGGAGAGGTTTAACACTTTCATAGTTATTGTCTTTAGGAGTGAATCGTATTCCGTTAATTTTGGGCTGTCAAAAGAAGGAGCACACCTGAGGAAATAGGTAAGTCTGGGCAAGGCCAGGCACCTTGTAAGAAGGTACAACGCATCATGAGCATCCAAAGCCCCTATTCGCGCCTCCATCCTCCTCAGGTCTTTAAGCTTTTCTTCGAGGACTACCTCAATGGCGTTCGAGCCCAGAGGTGCCCCTAGCAGCACACTGTCGGTGGGAGCGATCACTTGGGCTCCTGGCAATAAGATTTGTACTGCATTTATGATTGGGTTGGACGAGATGATTTCACACTTTGATGGATTTAGTGTAAGGCCTAACTCCTCTCCCCTAGATTTCACTAGCTGAAGATCTCCTAGTAGGGATTCCTGTGTCCCTGCCAGGGTGCCATCGTCCAGGAACCAGATGTTGAATTCGCTGGACAACCTACTTGTGACCTCCTTAGCTGCCATGCAGAAAAGAAAAGGGGCAAGTGGGTCTCCCTGCTGGACACCTTCTGCGGAAACAACTTCATGTTCCCCAAACAACAGTGTCGATTCCCTACTGTACCCTGCTGAAACGAAAGGAAGTAGACAAGGAAAGCTGGTTCGAACTGCTTCCAGTACCACATCCCTTTTTACCTGGTTGAAGGCATTTTTAAAGTCTAATTTAATTAATGCCTTATTTACTGGGAGGTCCTTGATATAGGCTCGTGCTGCATGAGCTGCTGCTTCACAGCCATGGGGGACACCAAAACCTAGTTGATGGGGTCGAAGCATCGTTGCAGCGTCTATGCTGATTTTTCTGACAGCTGCCCTAGCAACAAGGCGCCGAAGTGTGTTGCCCACGGCAATGGGTCTGACTCCACCATCCTTCTTCTTAAGGGCACAAAGGGATGCTCCGAAGAAGAACGGTTTAATTGTATCTGGGATCAACCCGGAGAGACAGTCGTTGACAAACTTCGTGATCTCTGACAGTAGTGTCTCGGCAACTTCGCCGAGAACTGGGTTTGTCATCTCCTTGAGGTGCTGAGGTCTTACTCCAGTGTATCCCCCTGCTGAGCCTGGTGGAAATGACATGATGGCTTTGTATACCTCTGATGCTTGGAGGAATAGAGGTCCCATGTCTGGGGCATTTGTGTCCCGAGCAGTGGGTTCCCATGGTACTCTGGGAGGGTGCTTCTCTCTCAGTGAGTCGGCAGTTGCTGTATCTCTAGGGGCGATTGTTTCTTCACTGGTAAGTAACCTAATTGCCCCTACTGTGTTGCCCTCTTCAATTTTCTTGGTCACTTGTGTTCCAAGCTTAAAATTATCATTGGAACTCTTGGGTCTTCCACGACGGTTTTTGCGTTGAGGAGGGATGGGGATCAAGTTGTCAGCTCTGGGGAAATTATTTATTGCCCTAGTGACTGATGAGGCTAGTGACTTGCCTCCTCTTGCAGGTACGCCTAAGCAAATATTGCCAAACAGGAGCAAATTATGCCATGCTTTGATGGTGGCTGCAGCATTAAGATTTTCAGACCGTTCATTCACTTTCCTTAGAAGGTCTGTATATTTCCCTGCTGCGAATGGGCGCGCAGCTTTAGGAATGTGGGGAAGAGTTCTGGTGGTGGATGCTTTGATGGCCCCCAGGAGGTCATCTGATGACATGAAGTTTGCTGGGATGTGTGGGGGTGCCGGGGGGGCCTGTGGGCCTTCCCTCTCTACAGGTAACGTCCATGAACCCTCACAGCCGTTGTGCTGACGTAGGGTTCCATCTTTTCTAAGGCTGTGAGCTTCCTCACAAACCCGACACGTTCCTCTGGGTCTGGGTCCCCCTCTGGGTGCGCCTCTGGGTACATTGTTCCCAGGACCGTGTTCTTGGCTGAGGGGTTCCTGGTTAGTTGGGGGAGTCCCCTCCGTCCCCCGGCGGGCTGTGACATAGGCGCGGCGAGGGAGGGTGGACACAGGTGGTGGCGGCAGGGGTAGTTAGCTGTCCCTCGCACTCACCACTCATGTGGGTACTTGTGTCTCCCTCCCTTTTGGGAAGAACCTGAATGCTTGCTGTGACCTGTGCCATATCTGGGTGCATGGAGGGTGACACATCTCTGCAACAGGCACTGTGTGGGCGGTGAATAGGTGGGTGGGAGACGCCCAGCCGCAGGGTGGGTGGGGTGGGATGGCAGGAGGTACAGTGTGCGGTGAGGCCGGCTCGCGGGGAGGGGGTGTGGGTTGACCGGACACCGCTCGCCTTGAGGGGAGAGGGGGGGGGTCTGGGTGACACTTAAACACTGGTACAATTTACTTGTATATCACTGCACAATGGTGAATGAATCATACACTTGTAGACTGACACACTGTGAGCTCCATTAACACTAAACATGATTGCTAATTTCTGTTTTTCTTTTCCAAACATATTTATATAATCACTGGGTGGCACATGGATGACCCCCCCTCGCCGCACCGCACAACAACACCCCTCCCCCCACACCTTCACTGTGGGAGGCCTACCGGGCGCCGGCGTGGCCCTCACTGCCCTTATATTCCACACTGTAAATTCACCTGTTTTGATCCATTTTTGTTGAGATGGTCCACTCTGGGCACTTGCCGTCCACTCCTGCACCTTCCCAGGATATTCACACAGCACCTTGTGAAGGCTAGGCTCGGTGGCTCCAGGATGTCACTAGGTATGGCTCAGTAAACAACAGAGCCTCCCTCCACGCGTCCGCCCGCCCCGACACCACCCTGTATATATATGTTATATATATATATATATATATATATGTTATATATATATAATATACCAGTTATATATATGTTATATATATATATATATATATATATATATATATATATATATATATATATATATATATATATATATATATATTATATATACACTGTTGTAGTGTGGGATGGTTGTGTGTCGTCGCTGATCCTTCTTTCAGGACAACCCAACCCACAACTCGGTAGAGTGCTTATACTTTCCAGGAGATCACACTGGGCGCTTCTGGCTCTCGGAGAGGGGCTCAACGTCACACGTTTACGGGATGCGGCTACAATACTTAGCCTCGTTGTCACGTGCACACACCCACTCGAGGCGCTGTGACTCCCCACTCTCTCCTTATGTGATATGATCTCCTCATCCCCCTTGACTTATTAGTATTATCTTCTATCCTGTCCACAGCAGTGATTCTTGGTTCTTTCTCTCTCTCTCTTTCCTTCTTTTCTGCTTCCTGGGAAGCCTCACTAGGACAAGGGCAAATACCAGTAAATTTGAATACATTTACTGGACCAAGCACATACACACATATAATAATAATAATAATAATTATAATGAATCCTACGCTCTATACTATTTCAGTCAGGTTGCACTCCAACATCATCAGAACTCTATCATCTGCTTATCAAGTGGTATTCTATCTCCTGATTCATCATCTAATATTACCGACCTCCTCAAGTAGGTCAAGTCCTATAATACAATATTGCACTATCAGCAAGAGAATATATATATATCTATAAACATGTACAAGGAAAATCGGCGTATGAGTGCAATAACATATATATATCAGTATAAATGTTCCTTGATACACAACAATGATCAATCGATCACCCTATCTGTCCTAGAACACCTACATCTGTAGGTAATCCAGCCTTCGACTGTAACTCTATAATTCAGTATAAGTACTTCTCGGTACAAGAATGGCAAACAATCACTCACCTTTCACTTCGTCTTGCACGCTAATGACAACCAAACACTTTATCACCTCCCTACAAGTAGTCAATTAGAACTTCCCTTCCACATCTGGAAGTTCACTACCCTGACCTCTTCAGGTTCTTCTGGGTTTAATTACCAGGATCCTCTGCAGCTTCTCCAGGCTGCTACACCATGAAGTTTCCTTGAACAACTATAGTGCTTCACCACCTCTACAGAAGCACGTGACACTCCTCTTCACTGCTTCTCCTCACAGCTCGAGGTCCTCTCCTCCACTACCTTGGGGTTTCATCAACTACTCCATCTGTGCTGGCTTCGAAGTTCTCAGCAACTTCTTCCCCAAAGACAAACCTCCAACCCACTGACACTCCAATAAAAATGTTTCCCCTTGAACACATAAACAAAAATAACCACACAATATGTTTGCCTCCTACATCTATCTGCTCTCTACATACTGTGAGAGTGGACTCCCCCATTTTGGGGTGGTCCATGCTCCGCCTAGCCCGGCGGGCCTCACTCACTCTGGGAGGGTCCTCAGCCGCCTGGAGCTGGACCCCCTCAGTGACCTGCCAGCGCTCAGAGGAGATGGACTTCGCTCCGTGTTCCTCCCTCTCCACTCTCTTATTTTAGGCCTTCTGCCTTATCAAAACATGTCTAACTTATCAATAAACATTGCTACTGTCGCTTGGCACAAGACCAACTACAAGTAATCACTATGAACTGGCTTAAATCGTGCTTACCACAGATTGCCTAGTCGAGGGCGCTCCTCCCTCTGACTGAGTCTGGTCAGGGCACTCACACGGCCAACTATAATGTCTCTGGGCGACTTAATAAACACTCCTCGCCGTCCAGGACTTGAGACCACAACGTTCCCAGCTCGATTCCACAGCTGGAACGCCTGCACACTTCTCTTCTCTTGGAGATATATCACTAGGGGTTCCTTTCTGACGGGAGCTCAAATTTAGCACGGCTTCCCCCTGCTATGTCTGGCACTCAAGTGAGCTCAAAATCCTCCAAAAGCGAGCCTCACACCTCCAGCAAATTATCCACATCTCCTAACCAGTCATTTCTCTATTTCCTTATTTACTGCTCATAATCTCAAATCGTTTATCAAATCCGACCAACTATTTTACATCTGTATCTTCACCTCTATATTTCTTAGATCTTCTAGTCAGGTCAGGCTTGATAGAATAATTCTCAAAGGAGAGACTCGTTTTTCGGCTGCCGGGGATCATAACACTCCCTCCCCCTTGTTTTTGAGAATTATTCTAGTGGCTAGGCTCGAGATAACGCATCAGCCACTACATTGTCTTGCCTTCTTAAGTGCGTTATCACCAGGTCATACTCTTGGAGCAATAAAACCATCTGGTTAACCTCTGGTTTGCATGCTTCATTTTCCTCAGGAAAACTTGGGGACTATGGTCTGTATACACCGTTACTGGGTGTCCTCCCCCACTCACATACACTTCAAAATGTTTCAATCCCATCACCAGTGCCAATGTCTCTTTCTCGACCGTACTGTACGACCTCTGATGCTTAACGAACTTCTTCGAGAAGAAGGACACGGGGTGGTAAATTCCATCATTCTGCTGCGTCAGTACAGCTCCAGCCCCCTACTACGGGCTCACCATAGCCCGTGTTACTTGGAACTTTGTTCCAGGTAGCGAATCTTTAACAACATCCAGCCCCTATATCACTGGCATCTACAAATAACGTAAACGGTGCTCCAAAATTGGGCGACACTCGTACAGGCGCCTCGGTCAGCAGTCTTTTGGTCTTTTCAAACGCTTCTTGTGCTGTTCCATTCCACTCCCACTTCTTGCTCTTTGATAGCAAACTCGTCATAGGAGCGGCTATGGTGGGGAAATTTTCACAGGACTTCCGGTAATATCCAATCATACCGAGGTATCTCAACAATTCTTTCTTACTCCTGGGCACTGGGAAGTTGTCAATGGCCTCCACCTTTCTTCTTACCGGTGCAACCTCGCCTTGCCCGGCTATATATCCAAGGTACTCCAGGCGGGCTCTCCCGAACTCGGTTTTTGCTAAGTTGATTGTCATGTTGGCCTTCTCCAGTCGACCGAACAAATCTAAAAGTCGATCCACGTGATCCTTCCAGGAATCAGCGAACACTACAATATCATCGATGTACACTGCACATCTGGTCGCGCCTTGTAATACCTGATTCATTACTCTTTGGAAACAACTACCACTATTTTTCACTCCGAACGGCACCACTTTATATTGGTACAAGCCGTCTGGTGTCGCAAACGCTGAGATCCTCTTGGTCTCCTCGGACAGGGGAATCTGGTAGTATCCCATCAGCAGGTCTATTTTCGAGACATACCGTGCACTCCCAATCCGATCTATGCAATCATCTATGCGAGGTATCGGGAACGAGTCAGCGACTGTGACTGCATTCACTTTCCAGTAATCGGTGCAGAACTGGTACGTGCCATCACTCTTCTTCACGAGGAGGCATGGCGAACTCCAGTCACTGTCGCTAACCTATGCCAAGTCGTTATCCAGCAGATACTTTACTTCTGCTCTCATCGCCGCTGCTTTCTCCGGGTTAACTCTGTAGGGGTGCTGCTTGATGGGGTCAGCACTCCCTACATTTACTTCGTGCACCGTTCCGCAGTGTCTTCTGGGCACGTCTGTGAATAACGACTTATTCCTCTGGAGGATCTCCGCTAGTTCCTGGAGTTGGTCATTCTCCAAATGACCCAAACGTTCACCTATCTTGGCCAGGCTTTCCGTATTCGATATCTTCGCGCCATCGGCCCTCTCTAACTTACAATTCTCTTCTATTCCTTTTCCGTCTTCCACACAAAGCACAGTCGCCTGCAATGGTGTTTCCATCTGTTCTTCATCGCCTAGAGGCTTATCTCTGTCATAGTACTTCTTTATCATGTTCACGTGGCAAACCTGTGATTTCCTCGGACGATCTGGCATGTGGACAACATAATTCACATCCCCCTAATGCCTTCTGGATGGTATATGATCCACAAAATCTCGACTCGACTCGTATATACTTCTTTTCACCGGTAGGAGGACTAACACCTGATCTCCTTCTTGAAATCTCCTGCCCTTTGCCTTCCTGTTGTGATATCTTACCATCTCTGCCTGGGAAGTTCTCAAATTTTCCTTGGCCAAATCTCTGGCCCTAGAGAGTCGCTCTCTAAACGTTTTCACATATTGTCCCATGTCCACCTTAGGCCTATCCACGGTGAGTTGTTCCTTCAGCCCACCCACTGGGCTCCTCACGGAGTGTCCATACACCAGTTGAAATGGAGTGAATCCGAGTGATTCTATTACCGCATCCCTGATGGCGAACAACACGGATGGTAATGCCTCGTCCCACCTACTCCCTTCCTCAGCGCAGTATATCCTCAACAAGCTCTTTAGCGTCCCATGGAAACGCTTCAATGCTCCCTGTGACTGAGGGTGATATGGTGACGAGCACACTTGCTCTGCCCTCCATCCTTTCACAGTTTCCTTAAGCAACTTCGACTGGAAGACACTCCCCTGGTCCGTCTGGATAACCTTGGGCATTCCTACCCACGCAATGTAGTTCTGTAGTCTATCCAGAACGGCTCTCGACGTCACTCTTCTCAGGGGGATCGCTTCGGGGAAAAGGGTGTCTGTGCACATTATGGTCAGTAAATACTCGTGGCCTCTTCTGGTCCTTGGCAACGGACCTATACAGTCTATCAAGACTCTCTCAAATGGCTTGCTAAATGCTGGTATGGGCTTTAAAGGTGCCTTCGGTATAGCCGGAGCCGGCTTACCTGCAAGTTGGCACGCCAAACATGTCCTACAATTCTTCTTTACCTCCTTCCACACGTTCGGCCAGTACAAGTGCTCCGCCACCTTATTTAAGGTCTTCTTCACCCCTAAGTGCCCTGCCATATCTACGGAGTGGGCTAGTTCTAGCACTGCCGGCCTAAATTTCTTCGGAAATAACACTTGGTGCTTCTCCAACCATATCTTATCTGCGCCGGCCTTGTCCAGTCGCCACTTCCTCATTAGTACGTCATCGTCCAAGTAGTAATACACAGGGGACTCCGGACATGAGTTTCCCTCTTTGGTCTCCCTGATTAGATCTATAAACTCCTCTTTCTGAGCCCTAATCAGGTCTGCTCAGTTCACACTGAACCTTTGAGGTAGGGTCATCTTCACTTCCTGTTTCCTCAAATCCTCATTCTTCTGAGCTGGATCTTCATCGAACAGCCCAGACATGTCCATGTTGACCTCCTCCCTTGGTGGAGTCGACACTGCCATTCAGTGTCGACCTCGGCGGCTACCTCCGACTCTGTCACTACACAGGCCCGGTATAAAACGACTTGATTGTCCTCTGTTTCATCTTCGAGGATGCTGGCTAGATCTACCTTGTCCGGTGTTCCACTTGTACCACGGTCCTTCTGGTACTCCTCTGGCATGGCTTTTATTATCAGCTCTGGCAACCCTTGGACTCACACAAGTCGTTCCCCAGTATCACTTGGACTCCTGGAACAGGTATGTTGGGGCACACTCCCAACATCACCTCTGCCGACAAATAATCTGACTTCAACTGGACAGCACACATGGGCATGTCACTCTTAGACAACAACCCATGAACCTTTATCCTCCTACTACCAGCTAACAGTCGATCATTTCCTATTAGGCCTTTCAGAATCAAGCTCTGATTGGCTCCAGTATCCCTGAGGATACTGACCTCCACCTTGGGCTGACCTTCTATGCCGACCCAATCTTTACTAATGAACGGCCTATACCGCTCGTTCATTAAATCTACCTTCTGTGGTTTGTCTTGTTGTACGTCAACGTACTTCTTCCGGGGATCACATGTGGTCCGGGTCACGACTCTCTTGCCCTGCCGACAATCTCGCATCATGTGACCAGATCTGTTGCACTTGTAGCATCTCATTTGGGAGAAATCTCTCCAATACGCTCCCGAGTGGCTCTGACTCTGCCCACTCATATTGAAGTTCCTGGGACAAGATGCACTACTCGTACTCTGTGGAGCTTCACTGGACACTTGTCTCCTCTGCACTTTTTTTATTTTTCTGCTTACCTCCAGCAGGCAGACTCGGCAATTTTCCTTCCTGGGGATTAAAATTAGCTGGTCTGCTTGTCTGCCCCACAAACTTCTTCCTCCCCAGACTCCACTGGGTCTGCCATTGCTGCGTCTCGCCTCGCTTCTCACTCTGTTCTCCCTCAAGCTCTTGTATGCTTCCGTAATCATATCCGTCCTATCTGCGGCATCTCTCACCTCTTCTACCCCTGCTTCTTGAATCATGAACTTTGTCTCAGGATGCATCATTTCTAAGAACTTTTCCATGACCATCAATTGCTTTAGGTCAGCATATGATCCAACTCCAGCAGCTTCAATCCACTTGTGGAATCTCCTTTCCAAATCCCTTGCCGTCTCAGCAAACGTACATGCTCCAACCTCACCATCTCTCTGAAGCGTTTCCTGTAAGCTTCTGGGGTCAACTGAAATGAGCGCAGTATGCTGCTCTTTACTGTGGCATAATCCCGGCATTCTTCCAGTGACAATTGGGTGTATGCCTCCCTGGCTGCACCGGTCAATCTTAACTGCACCAGTTGGACCCAGTCTTCCTGTGGCCAATTCTTAATGTTGGCCACCTTTTCAAAATGCTCGAAGAAGCTTTCTGCCTCTTCGGGCACAATAGGGGAATGTCCTTTTCCCTAACCCTAACATCTGGTGAGTGTGATACCTGGGTGGTGCTCTCTGGCAACCCATGTTCGATCCTTTGTTCAGCCAAGGTTCTATTTGCTTCTATTTACATTTGCTTTGTTCTCTCTTTTTCCCATTCGACCTGGGCTCTTTCTTTTTCTTTCTGCACCTCAAGTCTGGCCTTCTCTTTTTCTTTCTCCTGTTCTAACTCCAGCTCTCTTATTCTGGTTTTCTCTTTTCTACCTCCAGTTTGGTTTTCTCCTTTTCTTTCTCTGGTTCATTTTTCATCAAAAGTTCTAGCCTAACTACTTCAGTTGGAACTGTCTTTCTTTGTCTTCTCGTTGTTGCTGCATCTGGAGCTCTAACTGGAACCTTCCTGAACTCCTGTTCTTGCTATTCCTGCTACTGCGGCTACTCTTGCTGCTCCTACTCGATCCATGGGATCTCACTCCATCCTGCCCATCATCCTCCTTTCCACCTTCAGCTCCTTTCCGAACTCCTTGTTCTGCCGCTTCACTCTTGGCTCTCAACTGCCTCAGGATCTCATCCTTCATCACAGCTACCTTAGATACTTTCAACCTGATGCCACATTTATTTCCGTTATTTGTTTAAACTGTTCCCTGGTGCAACCTTCCAAGTCCTCAGACTTGCCTGACTCCACAAATGCTTGCATCTTATCCATCTTGTCCTGTGAGTCTTCCCAAGGGAGAGAATATATGCCTACGGTCACACAGTTTATCTTTTTCAACAAGGGGTGTACCAATCCACTCTTGGACAGGGTGTGGGTGTGTCAGTTCACTCTCCCGGACAGGCCCCCAATTTGTTGTAGTGTGGGTTGGTGGTGTTGTCGTCGCTGATCCTTCTTTCTGGACAACCCAACCCACAACTCGGTAGAGTGCTTATACTTTTCCAGGAGATCACACTGGGCGCTTCTAGCTCTTGAAGAGGGGCGCAACATCACACGTTTAGGGGATGCGGCTGCAATACTTAGCCTCAAAGCAGGCGAAGAGTCACAATAACGTGGCTGAAGTATGTTGACCAGACCACACACTAGAAGTTGAAGGGACGACGACTAATACTTCGAAACTGTTCTTCTTCCTTCTATTGATACTCGTCCCTCTCTCTGGCTTCGCTATGTTGATGACATTTTTGCTTTATGGCCTCATGACCTTAATCTTTTCCAGCCTTTCCTCGCCTCTCTTAACAATCTGGCTCCTTCTATTCATTTCAAAGTTGAGTGGGAATCTAATTCCCTCCTTCCTTTTCTTGATGTTCATGTTCACAGCTCTGTGTCTGGGTTCTCTTTCTCTGTCTACCGTAAACCCATGCATAGTGGCATGTACATTCACTTCTTTTCCTACCATCCTCCTTCTGTTAAGAAAAGTGTCCTCGTCTCTCTCTTCCTCCGCGCTCTACGCATCAGCGACCCTCAGTTTCTTGATTCTGAAATTTCCTTTATCTACAAATCATTCTCTCGCCTTGGTTATCCTTTGCATTTCATCAACTCTGCCTACTCTCAAGCTAAACGAAATTTCTTTCATCCTAAACCTGCTTCCAACACTAGTAGCACTGTACTATGCCTTCCCTTCATATCTGAACTCAAAACTTTACCAATACCTTTCGTCCTTTGACATTAAACTCGCCTTTCGACAAACTAACACACTTCGTAGCAATCTAGTTCACACTGCTCCTCTGCTTCTAATGCTGCTGGTGTCTACTCTATTTCCTGTTCATCTTGTCCTCTCCAATACTTGGCGAAACTGGCCGTACACTGAATGACAGACTTAAAGAACACAAGAGAAGTGTTAAGTCTGCAGACACTAACAATGCTCTCTTCTGCCATGTGAGGGATTCTAATCATCCCATTGATTGGTCTTCCTCCAAAATAATCTTTCCTGCCTCTACTCTTCACAGACGCCGTCTTGTAGAATCGGCTCTTATACACAATGTACCCAACATGAACTTGAGTCCTGGCTTTGTTGCTGTGACTCTTCCCTTTCACAGTACATACTCAAATGCTCTAATCTTTCTAACAAACGTGACTTAACATAAGCTTACCCCTTCCATTTATCTTTCTTTCTCTTTCCTTTTCTTCTCTCTTCTCCCTTTTTCTGTTCATTGTCTTCTCCTACGCTCCCTTGCTATCCTCTGCTTATTCCTATTACCTTTCCTTCGGTGGTTATAATGGGAGCTGCCTCGTATGGGCCAATAGGCCTTCTGCAGTTCTCATTATTACTACTATTCTCTACACCTTACTTTCCTCCTCACCTCTCTCTTGCCTATTTATTTCCCGTTCTCTACCTCCTCATCACAAGCGACTTGAGAATGGTCCAGGACGGACCGAAACGTCGTCGTCCCTTCAACTTCTAGTGTGTGGTCTGGTCAACTACCTCA
>WNGS01092210.1:31978868-31994093 GCA_020271785.1 Procambarus virginalis
TTCAGAAAGGACATCACCGGCCAGTGAAGGTGATCTTTCAGAAAAGTACTCTACGAGATATACGTTGGCAAAGAAGCGAAAATGAGATACACAGAGAAATGCCACAGTGCATGTTTGTCAAGACATGTCAAAGGATGATGTGGAAGAAGCCCCAACGCAGAACTGTCCACTTGGTGGAACGGGCGGATGTGACTAGAACAGAATATGCTCCTCATCCGGATTTGGCCGAGACCACCTGGAACTCCCAGAACCACCAGTTGACCACCAGAATTCCACAGAACTCCAATGGTTCTGTGCTGTTCCAGTTCTTGGATGATTAACAATAAAAGGGGGGGGGGGACTTCAAGAAAAAGGTATGGGACTACAGTCACACAAAAGAAACTGACGAGCAAAGTTGCAAATTGAAAGTCTTCTCGAGAAGATTTCCAAATAATAGGGCAGAAGTGGCTGTAGAGGGAGAGAGGTGAACCTCTAAGAACAGCCCAAGTACAGAGAACATTGGAGCCCCACTCCTGTGCCAGGTAAGTCCACTACGAGCTCACCATGGCCCGTGCTACTTGCCCCGCTCCTGTGCCAGGTAAGTTACGGGCTCACCATAGTCCGTGCTACTTGGAACCTGTTCAGAGTAGCTGAATCTATAACAACACAACAACAACAACAGAGAAAATTTTTAGATAACCACATGGCTTATACGAAGCAGGTCTTATTTAATCATCCTTACTCGTGTATAACTTATACTTAAAATAATCTAGCATCCCCCATATCCCTGTACCATGAATTTGCACCTAATTTTAAGACCAATATTTGCTCGGTTCTTTGCTGAATCTAACCACGTAAAATTTTACATTTACTATTTTATGTTGTATTCTGTTCTAACATATTTAGCACGTTATTAACACCTTTGTTATGATCTTTCAACCATTTGGGTACTTCAATCACGTCCAGTTTTACTTTTTGACTTTATCCAGTTTTGACAAATAAGTTTTCTCTATCTCTTCACACCGGAGATTTATAACGTCTGTCATTAACTTTACCTTTTCTCTGTTCATTTTCTGAAATATTTATGAAAATTTTGTAGTTGACCATAACTGAACCGCGTGATATAAATGGCATCTAATAGAACAAGGTATTTGTTAACATTTTCACACTAATTTCCTGACATAAAACCCCTACTTAATGCAACTTCTAGATCTTTTTCAATCATAATATATCTGGGAAATAAGAAGGACTGGTTTCAAATCTGCACATATATAATTTCAAGCGAGACCAGAAAGGCATGACAGAAAGGGTGGTGTGGGGGGGGGGGGGTGAATAGCCGAATGGGAAAGCAAAGGTGCAATAGGTACTCTTAAGAAACAGTTCAACTAACACTAAGAGCCCCGTGACTTCTCAACTCCCTCTAAATATAAGGGACATGACTAGCCGACCTCTCGATGTTCAGGAGGAAACGTGATAAAACACCATCGCAGAGTACTTGATTAACCAGGCTGTGATTCTCACGTCATTGCAGCGGTGTCCAACAGCCTTGGGGGACTAGACCTTCGACTTGTAGGCCAGATCAGAGACCGGGCCGCGAATGCACTGCTCCTAGACGACCGGGGAGCCGGTCGGCCGAGCGGACAGCACGCTGGTCTTGTGATCTTGTGGTCCCGGGTTCGATCCCGGGCGCCGGAGAGAAACAATGGGCAGAGTTTCTTCCACCCTATGCCCCTGTTACCTAGCAGTAAATAGGTACCTGGGTGTTAGTCAGCTGTCACGGGCTGCTTCCTGGGGGTGGAGGCCTGGTCGAGGACCGGGCCGCGGGGACACTGAAGCCCCGAAATCATCTCAAAATAACCTCAAGAAGATAGACAGCAACTCAATTGACCAATCGACTATTCAGTGTATACATCATGGCTCCAGTGTTGGTGATGTTAATTTAAATTGTGTTTTGAGCACATAAGAAACCAACCAACATGGCAAGTATGGCCAAACGAGCAACATATTATATAACAATGCGAAATTATCAGTTAATTAACAAAAATGAAAGTTTGAGCACTGAAGTGGCAGCTGTTAAAACTTTGGAGAAAGTGTGAAGTGGCCAGACGAACAACGCTCAGACAGGGACTGAACAACACACAAACTTGAGCAGAATATGTTGACCAGACCACACACTAGAAGGTGAAGGGATGACGACGTTTCGGTCCGTCCTGGACCATTCTCAAGTCGATTGTGAGAATGGTCCAGGACGGACCGAAACGTCGTCGTCCCTTCACCTTCTAGTGTGTGTGGTCTGGTCAACATACTTTAGCCACGTTATTGTGACTCATCGCCTGCAGCTTGAGAAGAATATTATATAGTTAAGCGTAAACTTGGGTAAACAGATGCAAGAGGTCCCACTGGAGCTCTATATACTACTCTAAAAGTAGAGGGTTTGTGAAGGTTGTCAGAGGGAGGAATTTGAAGAGACTGTACCCAACTTGTCCCGAAAGCCATGGTAGATATCAGATACGTCACACAAGATAACAATGATTACGAGAAGGTGCTATGCCTGTGTGACGCCTGGAAGCGATATGGGGACGGAATAGGTGGTTATCTTGAGATGATTTCGGGGCTTAGCGTCCCCGCGGCCCGGTCCCCGACCAGGCCTCCTTTATTTTTGTTACCTCCAGGAAGCAGCCCGTAGCAGCTGTCTAACTCCCAGGTACCTATGAACAGGTGAACAGGGGTATCAGGGTGAAAGAAACTCTGCCCATTTGTTTCCAATCAACTACATTGGAAAAACCTAAGAGAGAATTGCCCATTTACACCACACACCTATACTCCATTTGACCTACGAAAAGGTAAGGGAAGATTACACAGCCCCTTTTTACGGGCTATTCATTCCCGTACCACCTCCTGGTTGGCTTAATCTTAATCAATCAATCAGTCAATCATCAGCCCCATTGACAGAGTAGAACACTTCACCTCTCTTCACTCGTGCCTGGCAGGAGTTTTGCTCTGCCCATTATTATGCTAAGATGTATTTTAGCGAAACACGACCTTTAGCGACACGTGTCAAGCCCAGAACAAATATAAAAATGAGCGTTTGGAGAGAGAATGTTTCAACTTCTCACCCAAATGGTAAAGAACCTTAAGAAATAAGCTGTTGAGATGTAAACTGGAGCACTATTGTTGGTGTAAACTCGAGAGCTGGGGGGGGGTGTAAATTGCAGCAGTGTGTAGGTATGTAAATTGGAACACTTAGGTGAAATGTAAACTGGAGCATGGTGTAAATTTGAGCACTGGGGGGGGGGGAACTGGAGCACTGTGGGGGCTGTAAAGCTGGAGTGGGGTGATGCTCTTTTATGGTGGGGGATACCTAGGAGGTGGGGGAGGAGCTGTGAGGAATACCGAGGTCTTTTTACCTAGACGAACGACTGACCTTCCCCCCCCCCCCCCCCAGCGTGCAACCCACAACAGTCCCCTTACCTTACCTTGCTAGGTGCCGAGTATCTGGTGCAAGGAAACGTGCCCAAACGTCTCGGTATATGCGAGAATCGAACCTGAGCCGAATGGGTCCCTTAGTCCGCTAACAGTACACTTCCCCCAGCAGGTGACCTGGGATGTGGCTCCTCCCCCCAGCAGATAACTTAGGAGCTGCCTATTCCCCCAGCAGATGACCTAGGAGCTGCCTATTCCCCAGCAGATAACTTAGGAGCTGCCTATTCCCCCAGCAGATAACTTAGGAGCTGCCTATTCCCCCAGCAGATGACTTAGGAGCTGCCTATGTCTGCCCCTCCAACCCCTTATCTATAAACAACTCCAGACGTGCTTAAAAAATAAAATACACCAAATCCCACAAAAGGAAAGATACACATTGGCGGATGAAACGCATCTCTGACCCGTGAACGCATCTCTGACCCGTGAACGCAACTCTCAACTGTGAACGCATCTCTGGCCTAATACCTCCTTATGGAAACCATACCTTGGTTCGCATGACTGTAAACAGACAGGCGGGGGCTGGAGACATGGGGGGTAGGAACGGCCACCACCTGCAGGACGGCTCCAGTGGCACTGAGCTCCAACGCCAGCCCGCGGCTCTTATATACCTTCACGGTGGCCCTCGGTGTGTGGTGGGGGGGGGGGGGGGTTGAAGAAGACATTCAATGGATGCTTCTCATGTGATACAATTTCACACATTATGCTTCATTGCCTCTCTCTTATCTCTCCCATTTCTTCGTCCTCTTCTGCGCAGCCGATTACCATTTTGCGATTATTTTTGGAGTGGGTGTCACTATTGGGCTTTAACTCCACTTAATAGGACTAATAGAATCGACCCGACCCGCCTATGTCCATACCGAACCCCAGACCTCTCACCCTGCAAAGTGGGTGAGGCTAGCCCCCGAGCATCTGGCCTCCAACCTCGGACAAACACTTACACTAATGAAGGCAGCCGTAGTGATGAATAACACGCTAACGAAGATGTTATACACGTTTAGACAGCCAACAGACCTAACAAAATATTATATCTAGTCATTGTTGTTTGTGAAGACTTAGGTGCAGAGCGCACTAGCTCAGCTGTCCTTTGTAAACGAAGCCAAGCTGTATTAAATGGCTGGTGGCATAGAATTTAATTTCTTTATTATGTACCCCATACCCATCCCGTGGGCGCTGGTGTAATGGGTTTATAGAAGCCAAACACTGTGATAAATTCCTATGGAACTTGAAGGCACCCGAGTGGAATTCACAACATATTAGTGTGTGATTGTACTGCTCTACAACAGTCAAACATAATTTTTTAAACGTTCGAAATGTTAATCGAGTTTTATTAAACTTGTAAATTACTGGAATATTTACGATATATAAGTTGTGATTGTGTTCGATCTTTTAACTTNATACGTTGCCATTTGTTGGTTGAATAATTAATCAAATCTAAGTGGAACTTTATGATGTATTGAACTTGGGCATAAAATATTGGCTTCATATTAGAATCTTTTGTAGTACAATTATCATGGACAAGAATACAGTTTCCCTCAGGATGCAAATGTGTGAAGGATTCCAAGAATGCTACATCAGGTCTTCCTGTTGACTGCTACCTAAATCATAAATTATTGTCCTAGTATTTCATGTCCTAGTCTTGCGCTTGTTACTAAATCCGTGGGTAAATCCAATTATTATAGCTTAAATCAGTTTTGAAATTTCTGCTAAGATCTGTTAATTCTAGCATGTGTTCCAATTTCCACTGTGACACGAACCAGGCAGGTGGGCACACAGTTGGGCACACAGTTGGGCACATCTGATGCATGACAAGATTCTGTTCTTGCAAGAAACGTCATGTGAGCATTGAGGTTTTGGAGATTTTCCCCCTTTGCTGCAAGAAACCGGATCTCTTCATGTGTAAAGCTGAATCTAAGTAAAGGTTTTGGTTGCTGTCTGTCTCTCTCCTTCAGCTGTTGTGAAAACGATGTCAATATGGTAATAGGGAATTGTAATCTATTAATTAAAAGGGTGAAGGGGTACATTGGATGACGTTTAATTATATAGGACTCCATCGCAGAGTGAAGTGGGCACCACACCTTATTCCTAGATTGAAGTTAGCCTGAATTACAGTAGCCTTTTGATGTGTTAGGTCTAACGTGGATGAGGCTTCCTCCAGTACTTCGGCCTTGTGATGCGCGAGGACAAACAAGGTGGTGCTCCGTTGAGTACTGTGTTATGAGAATGAAAATGTAGCTCAGGGCTCTCTTTAAGATGTTCGGAAATCTCTATAGAGTGCTCAGGGGCCTATATGGGACGTTCAGAGCGTTACAGGATACTCAGGGCGCTCTATAAGGCGCTCAAGGTTTTCTATTAAATGCTCAGGACTCTATAGGGTGATCAGGGATCTATAGTGTGCTCAGGGCTCGGTGTATGGGTGTCAGCATTAAAGAGAATCTCGTGGTGGAGTGGTAAATAGCCGTGAAAATTTAAAAGCCTATTACAAAGATATTAAGTGATTGATAATCAAAATACAGAACCATTATTTAATAATGAATTTGCAATAATAACACCAAAATTATTGTTTAAAATATAGTGAAATGGTAATTTCTCAAGTTATTTGAATATATTTATTTAACTATAAGTCTTAGAGCTTTCTCTTGATAATAACTTGACAAGACAATTTATTTGACGTTCCTGCCTCAAAACCAATCAGTTGAGTATCTTGCAATGTTCCTAAAACTCATTTTATGATTGTAAGTTATATTTTAGGATGGTCCATAATCAACAAATTAAACTTTAAGGTAGTCACGAGAGGACTGTGGTCGTAAGAATACACACGATGGTCGTAAGAACACATATACGATGGTCGTAGGTGTTGGTAAGGCGCTCTCATCAAGAAGCGGCTATAGGAGAGTCCTTGAGTGGTGGTGATCACTGGTTTAGATGCGCTCTTGATCTGTGCTTTTTAAACTATCCTGTTACTCAGGGTTTATACTCTTGTACTTGCTGCGTTTGTGCATTATTTGTGATTTGTTCATACCTGGGAAACAACCTCCTTTTTTGGCTCAGTTGTACCTGAAGATGGTGAGGACAGCCCGATGCACCTGAGTTGAAACAACCCTGTCGTTTTAAGTTTTCTCACTTACTTGAAGGAATAATTCTTTAGGAAGCCTCAAGTTGTAAGATGTGTGGGCTTGCTGATAGTTATGTGAGAGTCAACTGTGATATATGTGTGCAAGCGGTCTCTGTCGGGCCATGGTAACTGCTGGAAGCTGGGGCTCAAACCTTCAATTCCTGGCCCAAGTTTATCACTTGAAGTCCTTTAGCTAAAATATATATCAGCGCCAGGAGTCGCGTAGCACTTAATGTCCACTGACGAGATTGTAGCTCTTACCTCGATCATGGCGGCATAGTCAGTATTTACTGAACCAGTTTGCGAGCCCTGAAGCCCTACAAAGGCATCCTGGATCCATGATTATTATTGTTGTGGATGACCTCCCAGGGATTCGAAGTACCCACAAGCCGCCATGATCCAGGTAAGATGTACAGGTCTCGTAAGTGGACACATCAGTTCTGTGAATCCTACCCAGATATCGAAGCAATTAAATTAATTTAAATACACAGCGATATTTGCGAGATTTTAAACTTGACCAAGTCGATTATATATAATAGTTTTGAATATGATTAGTTGAGTTTATCAATTTATTTCTGTATATAGCATTTAGATTTTTTTGCGTGATAATCTTAAGCCTAGCTTTGAAAGTTTGAGCTGAGCTGTACAGCCAATATTTGCTTTTAATTTTGTGAACTCTAGGTGAGAGATGATTCCTGTAGTAATTTTAGATATTAGATTGGTGTAATCTAGTTGTTGGCTTCATCAGTGGAGCCATACTGGCGTGAATGTTTGCATTTGTCGTGTGGTGAGCGAAAATGAGCTCTACGCCCTCTACTACTAAGCAGTCATAGATTCTTTATGTGATATTGTTTCTTTTCTGTTTTTATTTATAGACTGAACTGTGCCGTAACACGTTTATCCTCCTAAGAAAACTCATAGCAGTGACAAATGCTTATTTTATGATGGAAAAATTTGCTAGGCTTGAATATAGCTAATTCTCGGTGCCAGCCATACTGGGCTACCTTGGAAATAAACACACAACAGATGTGTATTATTATTGGTATTTGTAGCAATCATTTGTTATGATTTGTTCTCATTCGTCTTATTCTCCCTATCCCGAACATCTGACTTTAGGTGAGCTCTCTCCACAACCTCAGTGTAAATTGTCGAAAGTTGAAAGGTTTAGTCAAAAACTAATAAACATTTCGTTGTTCAGTTCGTGTTTATATTAATTAAGGAAAGTAAAGGAGCAGTGTGTATAGATGAGGTGAGGGAAGCAGCAGCCCGGAGCGCTCCTAACCTTAGCTAGTAATGGTATCAGATCCAACCTATCACCCAAAAGTGATAGTAATTATATCAACTGTTTGTCGAACGTATGAAGCTGAACTGATGCACCCACAAACTCCACGTTTCGTGCTATTTATTTTGTTGATGGCGCAAGAGAAGACAACAACAACAACAGCAAAACTTAAACGTTCCTAGGTCTAATTTAGCATAAATGTGTTCTAAATTAGCCCAAAGATGGCATAAATTAAGCCTAGGATTGCCTATTGAGGCCTAGGATAAGTTAGGCTACGTTCTTCATTTACCGTTCCCAATTATTAGCCCACTATTTGCAATGTTCCAATAATACAAAACGAGAGCTTTCTGGTGGCGCTTCAACTGTTTATTTTTGACCGTTCAAGCAATAGTTCATGTAGGTACTGTGCTGTAATTGTTTGGAGAATGAATCGCGAGAGGAAATAGTAACTGGACACGTACGTAAGTCTGAACCATTGTAAAAAAAATACTCGTACTTGGCACACTTATCTTAACCGTCCTGAGTTATCAGCAACTTCCAACTGCCGGTGAGTTATGACCATGTGAAACTCTTCACAAATTCATCACTTCACATCAGTGGCGTGTCAGTTTTTCCATAATTGATGTTTCAACGCATTATTAATCATTTTCCTAATCTCCTCGCCTATGTAAAGTTATGAAATCTTTGACAATTTTGAAGCTAAAGGGGACAAGCGATGCATTCGAAAAGTTTGGCGCTGATAAAGACATCATGAGAAAAACGGCTGAAAATTCTAGAGTTAAACTGTAATTTCGTTATTTATGTGTTTACTGTCGCTTGCTCTTGTACAACTTGTGAGGAAGTAGACATGTTCGCTTATCTTACCGTTATGTAGTGGGAACAACGGGTACGACCTGTCACTGTTGCCGTTAAAGTCGAAACAACGGGTACGACCTGTCACTGTTGCCGTTAAAGTGGAAATAACGGGTACGACCTGTCACTGTTACCGTTTCGAAGTGGGAACAACGGGTACGACCTGCCACTGTTACCGTTACCTGCAACTGATGTACTGGGAACATCAGTTACGACTTGCGTCTGTTACCGTTACTTAATGAAAACAGCGGCCAGGTATCCTAGCGAGACTACACCATTTTAGGCAAAGATGGATACCATATGTTATAAGCATCTTAAAACTATTAGTTATTGTTTACGGTCTTAAAACCCGTGGGACTCGCGTTGTGAATGCCTCCATTAAGCATGCAAAATAAGTTTAAGAGAAAAGCTATTAAAAGGTTATTATAAAAGGTTAATAATAAATTCGTTTATGGTACTGTCTTTCTCGAATGAAATATGTGAACGTGCGTAATCGCCTTTTCTGTTCCATCGTTGGGTTGTTAAAGACGTGTAAAGCAAGTGCTTGAGACACTACAAGAAACCTCAGATGCAAGGATCAACACAAGTCATAATCTGTCGCTGAATGCCATTTTTTTTTTGTAGCAAAGATTTTCATATCTCAAAAGCAAACACAATTGCTGAAAACAATGTAATTCACGTAGAACTGATTATTGTTATGATTATTTTTTGCAAATATCTTGAAATATAACTGTTGTGATACTGAGGACCAACGCCTTATATTTATATATATATATATATATATATATATATATATATATATATATATAATTCTGTTTCTGATAAGAGGTTTGGACATGTGGAAAAGGAATGTCAACATATGACAGTGACATGCGATAGTTCAACATTAATTAACGAGACCCAGGCATGAACAAGCCTTTCTTAGTACTGAAACACCTCTTCAATTTATTCCAGATTTGTAGGGACAGAATTATGATAATTCTAGGGCTGTTTAGTACTGGTTTCTGCCGTGTATAAGATGGATTTTGCTACCTTCATATTGTAGAATGTTTGGTCGCACATTCAAGAGAACGTGTGAAGGTGATGGGTTGTGTACATTCACTGCTGGTTTTTTTTTCCAGTTTGATGAGAGAAATGGTACATAGTGGGTTTTGCGCTCAAACTTTTCATGTTCTGTCTTAGTGGTGAGTTATTGGATATAGAAACAGTGCAGTCTCAAGTTTGATCATTATCTGGAGAAAGCGCTAAGCCAGTATGACTATATAGCAATT
Organism: Procambarus virginalis; assembly: GCA_020271785.1. Lineage (NCBI taxonomy): Eukaryota > Metazoa > Arthropoda > Malacostraca > Decapoda > Cambaridae > Procambarus > Procambarus virginalis. Next base: position 31,988,848 of record WNGS01092210.1, read on the forward strand.
GGAAAGGCCTATGAGGACAAGGAGCTGGGATACGGGGACAAGTAACTAGGTTGTGAGGACAGAGTGACGAATATGGTGCCCAACCACCTGTACAAGTCCACCAAGGGACTACTTTTGTGCTCTTCATAAAAGTTATTTAATTCATTGAAATTTCCACAGAGTTGCTTCATTTACTTCCCATTTTCTGTCTGGCTTGCTTCTGTTGTTATACACATTGACAATTTTGTCAGTAAATTATTAATTATTTATTTACAACTGTATGTTTCATGTAGATGCTGACTTAATGTGCTCAGCAACTCGACGCCTTTATCTTGTAGTTCGCATAATTTATCATTGTAGTATAAGAGGTATTTGTTGGTGATACAGCATTATGATTTAACTTTGCCCATTTTTTATGAACAGAATTTTTATTGGTATTTTAATATATATATATATATATATATATATATATATATATATATATATATATATATATATATATATATATATATATATATATATATATAATTCTTTCACAGCAAGTTGGAAAAGTTATCTTTGGCTTCAGTGATGTTGAACAAATTACAGTCTGCATCCTTTCTCTCTCAACCGTTGCAAATTATATTTTTGTCAATATTCGAGTGGATAACTGAGGCCCCCATGGCACCAGTGCCACGCCCCGGCACTGGTGCGCCCTAGACAAGAGTGCATTATACTCTCTGTAAATAGACTACCGCTCCCTTCTTGGATGAGTACACGAGCACTGAACGTGCAGAGCTCTTATGGGTCACAGAGCTCTCTAGGGGTACAGAGGTGTCGCCCGGTAAATGGCGTCCTGGGTACAGAGATGTCCCCGTGGCTGTGGGACACCCGCACACATCCCGAGACAGGAAGGGACCCCTGCATGCCCTTGTGTGATGCTCGTGTTTTGTCACAAACTAAGAATGGAATAGTTTAAGAATAACTAACATTATGAACACAGTGTAAATACCTATGTACTATCACCACAGACGAGGAGTGAAGCATACAGATATTGTTATCAATATCATGTTTGATTCTCCATGCTAAATGTGAAGATTTGTTTATAATTCGTCCTGTGTGACAAAAAAAAAAACATCCAATACGTCTCAGAATGTGACATGTCAAAGATACCATATAAGAATCGTGACTCCAGATCAGTGTATGGCATCCGTAAGCTTAAATAAATGCTGCAACGTTTTGTCTCTTTATGCAAGATAAATCTGCCATTGCAGTAATCCACGTTGCAATATTCCACGTTCAGTCTGCATCATAAGTGAACAGAGGTGATTCTCGCGTGGCATTCTTGACGTGTTATACTTCCTAAAACGTTTGTTGATTCTCAGAGTCTGTTGTCTCTCTGCTCTGTCTCTGTCTCTCTCTCTCTCTCTCTTCTCTCCTCTCTCTCTCTCCTCTCTCTCTCTCTCTCTCTCTCCTCTCTCTCTCCTCTCTCTCTCTCTCTCTCTCTCTCTCTCTTCCTCCCTCTACATAATACGCTGTGTATTTGAGGCGCCCCTTTTCTGTAAGCTGTAAGATCTTGTCAAAACGTTATATTTCCATTTTAACAAACCTGGTCATGAAGATGACTGTTTGCGTTCTATGTATGTATATAAATATACTCAGTGTAAACACTTGGAAGAGTTTGATATCAAATTTTGATCTATAAAATCCTTTGATTCTGTATTGTATGATAGATTGTTTGAGGCCGTAGGGTGGATGATTACTTTTGTATGGATCCTTCGTATTGAACAAATGTAATATAAAAATAAAGAATAAATTATTTATGTTTTTAGCAGTGGAAGTTAATGGATGTGAATAAGTGAATAAATGGTAGTCAATTAAGTACATCGCCTCATTACCCATTACCCATTTATTGAAGATAAACGTTTATCCCATTGTATATCTCACCACCAGGAAAATGTCCCACCTAATACGTTCTCTATTTCACACATATACATAAGTGCAAAAACGTACATATATATATATATATATATATATATATATATATATATATATATATATATATATATATATATATATATATATATATATACAATTTCATACAAGAATCCCTAAATATCCAGCTGCTAGCATAATAATTTATTCTTGTGAGTATATGTGGAACATGTTCCCCCCCCCCCCCCCACCGTATCCTAAGTGGTGACGTCCCGATGTGTGGAGCCTCGGGGAACCTCGTTGACAAGGGCCAACTTACCACTGTGATGTACCTCAAGTTGGTCCTTGTTGACAACTGCTGGAGGACGAGGATTTGCCTGTCACGTGACCATTGTGTTGATGCTCATGTGTTTGTAAGCTCAGAAGAAAAATAAAGTCTGACATTGTGATGAATTTTTGTCTTTTATTTAACCATCAGTAATGAAACTCATCAATAATAACCATCACAATACGTTGACGAATAAGACGAAAGGTGAACAAAATTGAGATCTAGTGAACATATCAGAAATGAAAACGGAACACTGTATACATACAGCAAGAGAAGTGTACTTCAGTTCTCGGTGAATATATACTGTTAGGTGTTCCTCGGTGTATATACATCGAATTTAATTAATCTCAGGTCATACACTATACACTAGCCCAGGGATACAATGCAATAGACCAACACCAACAGCACCTCGTGAACCAGCGCACATCACCATACACTGACTGACACATCAAATATTGCTACATGTGAATGATAGAAAACGTACCTTCAGATAGTTAACACTTCTCTAGATAAAATGATAGTCAGAATTGGTAAATAATTTTTACTGGGAAATATTTTTTAATATTTCATACGTAACTTTTGACACAAACTATGTGACCCTTCCCATAGTTTAGGATAGCTGTATAATGCTCATATACGCATGAAAGTTAATAAAAAATAAATGCAATTCCATTGGAGTCCATTATCAAACGAGAATGAGACTTTAGTCTCCGTGTTCATGGCTGGAAAACATCGTCAACATGTTCCAGTGATGTTCCATACTTATCACCGCTCATTCCCTGCGCATCCACTTCTAGCTACGGAGGATTCGCTCGCTGACCACCAGGGGGTCAAGACCTGACAAGTGTTCACCTGACCTGCCAGTTGTTGCCTGGTGTTGAGTGGAGGCGAGTGTGGGTTGTGGTGCGGTGCGCCCGCTGGCCGGAGTACCCGGCTGGCGGTATGGCTGTTGGTGGTGTCTCCCGCGTCAGGCGGGTTGACAAGGCGTGCCTCGACTTTTCTGGGGTTGGCCGATAGTGGAAATTGCGGTCATCGATGAGCTCAAAGTGGACGTTCAGGATTTGTTAGGGCTGGAAAAGCTCTCTCCTACTCGGGTGGCGGTGTCCTTCCGCTCGAGTCTGTTGTACCGGGAGTTTGTGGCGCGCTGGGACGGCCACACGGTTCCAATCTCTACCTCGGCTGTGTCTGTAGACGTTTCGGATCCCTGGGAGGCCGTGTAATATGTGAGCGTTCATGGTGTGCCGGTGGCTTTCCCCGCAGACGAGCTGAGGGCGGTGTTTGCAAGATATGGTGTGGTAGTGTTTCACCGCTTCAACACTTTGAGTGCGGGCCGGCTGCGCGGGCTACGTACGGGCACTCGTACGCTTGTTATGCGGGTTACTTCGCCTGTTCCGTCCAGACTTTTGTATCGTGGGCTCTCGCTCCGGGTCTTTTATCAGGGCCAGACACGGACCTGTTTCCGGTGTGGTGCTGAGGGCCATGTGGCGGCCGGCTGTGACGCTCCTCGTGCTGAGGCTCCCTCGGTTTTTTTGGACGGTGACTTCCCCTGCTTGGATGAGCGTAGAGCTTCCTCGTCGCCTACTCGCTCTGACCTGGTGCCTGGTGTGGTTCCTGCGGCGGTTTCGGCGGGTGCTCCCTCTGGCCCTGCTTGGTCTGGCCCTGATAAGTCTGACACACCGGTGTGCTCTGTGGACCTGGGGGCTCCTGCCTCGGGTATTCTCCATTCGGTGGTTGCGGAGGTGCATCCGCGGCCGGTTGCTTCCGTGCGGTCCTTGGATGCTGCTGGTGGGGTGGTGCCTGCCTCCCCTGCCCCCGGTTGTCTGCTTCTCGGGGCTGCCGTGGGTTGTGGTGAGTGTGCCCTCTGCCTCTTCCCCGCCCTCTGTCTCTGCGTCGACTCCCTCGTCGCCTTCGGTGGGCTCCTCGCCCCCTAGTCCGTCTTCGCCTGCGCCTGCCGTGTCGATGGTTGCCCCCTGTGTGCTGGAGTGTGCTATCCCTCCGGCTGGGCCTGCTCCTTCTCCGTCTTCAGTCTCCGGCCGTGGTGGTGAACTTGTGCCCCGTGCTATGGAGCGCGACGGGTTTTTCTGGAGGGCCCCTTGCTGAGGGCCATAGTTCCGACGATCAGCAGCCTCATGTTAAGCGCCGTCGTTCAGCTCGGGCTGCGTCGCCTCGACGGTTGTGGGCGGAGGGCCGTGATGCAATGGAGGATGAGGGCGTGGACGTCGCCGTGGTGTCTTCTGTGGTGTCTTCCGTGTTGGAAGTTGTGCCCCCTGCCGGTGGCTCCCCTTCGTGGGCGGTTGCCCCTGGTGATCGGGACCTGGTGGTCGTGTTATCTAAGGATGGGCGTCGGGGAGCTTCAGCCCTTGTTTTGGTTGGCGGGGGGCCCTGAGGCTCCGGCGGAGGGCTCTTCCGTGGGGCTCGGTGCGGTGCCTGGTGTCGATCGCTGTACGCGCCCTGGGGTCCAGGCTGCTGTGCGGCCGGTGGGTCGCGACGGGTTGGGGGTGTCCTGAGGTTGTCCCGATGGCGTCCTCTGTTGTATGTGCGTCCTTGAATGTTCGGGGTTTGAATGCTCATGGGGTCCAGTTGGGCCTGTTGGATGCTCTGCGGGAGCAACGTGTGGACGTGGCTCTTTTTCAAGAGCATAATGTTCATGATGTGTCCGTGTTGCAGTGTTTGAGTGTGCATTGTGTGGTTGCTGTGGCTCTGTTGTGGTTGCTCCTGTGGTGGTGGTGTGTGTGTGTGTGTGTGTAGGTATGCTTCTTTCCTGGCTCCTGCGTGGGTCATTGCTTTTGCCCTGTGTGGCTTGTTTACACTGTTTTGTTTCCCCTATTTTGTTCTTTCTGGTGAGTGTTTGTTGTGCGTGTGTGTCTGTATATGCTGTTAGCCCCTGTTTGTTTCTTGGGGTCTGTATGTTACTGTGCTTGCGCCTTGGGCGTCTGTTTTTTTTATGTTATTATGTATTTCGTGTCCCATGTGCTTTTGCCTTGTGATATTTTGTGGTTGTGTGCGTCGTGTGTGTTGGTTTATT
>WNGS01092210.1:32019332-32042810 GCA_020271785.1 Procambarus virginalis
TGGCGGCGCTGCAATATGTGGCGGCGCTGGCAAAATGTGGCGGCGCTGCAAACATGTGACGGCGCTGCAACATGTGACGGAGCTGCAAATGTGGCGGAGCTGCAATATATGGCGGAGCTGCAATATGTGTGCGCGGCGCTGAAACATGTGGCGGAGCTGCAAAATGTGGCGGCGCTGCAATTGTGGCGGCGCTGCAATATGTGGCGGCGCTGCAAAATGTGGCGGAGCTGCAATATGTGACGGCGCTGCAACATGTGACGGAACTGCAATATGTGGCGCGCGCTGCAATATGTGGCGGAACTGCAATATGTGCGGAGTTGCAATATGTGGCGGAACTGCAATATGTGGCGGCGCTGCAATATGTGGCGGCGCTGCAACATGTGACGGAGCTGCAATATGTGACGGCGCTGCAAAATGTGGAGGCGCTGCAACATGTGACGGAGCTGCAATATGTGACGGCGCTGCAACATGTGACGGCGCTGCAACATGTGGCGGCGCTGCAAAATGTGGCGGCGCTGCAACATGTGACGGCGCTGCAACATGTGGCGGCGCTGCAAATGTGGCGGCGCTGCAAAATGTGGCGGCGCTGTAATATATGGCGGAACTGCAATATGTGGCGGCGCTGCAAAATGTGGCGGCGCTGCAACATGTGACGGCGCTGCAACATGTGACGGAGCTGCAATATGTGACGGCGCTGCAACATCTGACAGAGCTGCAATATGTGACGGCGCTGCAACATCTGACAGAGCTGCAATATGTGACGGCGCTGCAACATGTGACGGCGCTGCAACATGTGACGGCGCTGCAATATGTGACGGCGCTGCAACATGTGACGGTGCTGCAACATGTGACGGTGCTGCAACATGTGACAGAGCTGCAATATGTGACGGCGCTGCAACATGTGACGGTGCTGCAATATGTGACGGCGCTGCAACATGTGACGGCGCTGCAACATGTGACGGTGCTGCAATATGTGACGGTGCTGTAACATGTGACGGCGCTGCAACATGTGACGGCGCTGTAACATGTGACGGGGCTGCAACATGTGACGGCGCTGCAACATGTGGCGGTACTGCAACATGTGACGGCGCTGCAACATGTGGCGGTACTGCAACATGTGGCGGTACTGCAACATGTGGCGGTACTGCAACATGTGGCGGTACTGCAACATGTGGCGGTACTGCAACATGTGGCGGTACTGCAACATGTGGCGGTACTGCAACATGTGGCGGTACTGCAACATGTGACGGCGCTGCAACATGTGGCGGTACTGCAACATGTGGCGGTACTGCAACATGTGACGGTGCTGCAACATGTGACGGCGCTGCAACATGTGGCGGTACTGCAACATGTGGCGGTACTGCAACATGTGGCGGTACTGCAACATGTGGCGGTACTGCAACATGTGGCGGTACTGCAACATGTGACGGTGCTGCAACATGTGACGGCGCTGCAACATGTGGCGGTACTGCAACATGTGGCGGTACTGCAACATGTGACGGCGCTGCAACATGTGGCGGTACTGCAACATGTGACGGCGCTGCAACATGTGGCGGTACTGCAACATGTGACGGCGCTGCAACATGTAGCGGTACTGCAACATGTGGCGGCGCTGCAACATGTGACGGCGCTGCAACATGTGACGGCGCTGCAACATGTGACGGCGCTGCAATATGTAACGGCGCTGCAACATGTGACGGCGCTGCAACATGTGGCGGCGCTGCAACATGTGGCAGCGCTGCTACATGTGGCGGCGCTGCAACATGTGACGGCGCTGCAACATGTGGCGGCGCTGCAACATGTGACGGTACTGCAACATGTGACGGCGCTGCAATATGTAACGGCGCTGCAACATGTGACGGCGCTGCTACATGTGGCGGCGCTGCAACATGTGACGGTACTGCAACATGTGACGGCGCTGCAATATGTAACGGCGCTGCAACATGTGACGGCGCTGCAACATGTGGCGGCGCTGCAACATGTGGCGGTACTGCAACATGTGACGGCGCTGCAATATGTGACGGCGCTGCAATATGTGGCGGCGCTGCAACATGTGTCGGCGCTGCAACATGTGACGGCGCTGCAACATGTGACGGCGCTGCAATATGTAACGGCGCTGCAACATGTGACGGCGCTGCAACATGTGGCGGCGCTGCAACATGTGGCGGCGCTGCAACATGTGACGGCGCTGCAATATGTAACGGCGCTGCAACATGTGACGGCGCTGCAACATGTGGCGGCGCTGCAACATGTGGCGGCGCTGCAACATGTGACGGCGCTGCAATATGTAACGGCGCTGCAACATGTGGCGGCGCTGCAACATGTGACGGCGCTGCAACATGTAGCGGCGCTGCAACATGTGACGGTGCTGCAACATGTGACGGTGCTGCAACATGTGACGGCGCTGCAACATGTGTCGGTACTGCAACATGTGACGGCGCTGCAACATGTGTCGGTACTGCAACATGTGACGGCGCTGCAACATGTGACGGCGCTGCAACATGTGGCGGCGCTGCAACATGTGACGGCGCTGCAACATGTGACGGAGCTTCAACATGTGGCGGCGCTGCAACATGTGACGGCGCTGCAATATGTGACGGTACGGCAACATGTGGCGGCGCTGCAACATGTGACGGCGCTGCAACATGTGACGGCGCTGCAACATGTGACGGCGCTGCAACATGTGACGGCGCTGCAACATGTGGCGGTGCTGCAACATGTGACGGCGCTGCAACATGTGACGGCGCTGCAACATGTGACGGTGCTGCAACATGTGACGGTGCTGCAACATGTGTCGGCGCTGCAACATGTGGGGGCGCTGCAACATGTGACGGCGCTGCAACATGTTGCGGTGCTGCAACATGTGGCGGCGCTGCAACATGTGGCGGCGCTGCAACATGTGGCGGTGCTGCAACATGTAGCGGCGCTGCAACATGTGGCGGTGCTGCAACATGTGGCGGTGCTGCAACATGTGACGGAGCTGCAACATGTGATGGCGCTGCAACATGTGACGGCGCTGCAACATGTGACGGTGCTGCAACATGTGTCGGCGCTGCAACATGTGACGGCGCTGCAACATGTGACGGCGCTGCAACATGTGACGGTGCTGCAACATGTGTCGGCGCTGCAACATGTGTCGGCGCTGCAACATGTGGGGGCGCTGCAACATGTGACGGCGCTGCAACATGTGCGGTGCTGCAACATGTGGCGGCGCTGCAACATGTGGCGGTGCTGCAACATGTAGCGGCGCTGCAACATGTGGCGGTGCTGCAACATGTGGCGGTGCTGCAACATGTGGCGGTGCTGCAACATGTGACGGCGCTGCAACATGTGGCGGTGCTGCAACATGTGGCGGTGCTGCAACATGTGGCGGCGCTGCAACATGTGGCGGTGCTGCAACATGTGGCGGCGCTGCAACATGTGACGGTGCTGCAACATGTGACGGTGCTGCAACATGTGTCGGCGCTGCAACATGTGTCGGCGCTGCAGCATGTGGCGGCGCTGCAACATGTGACGGCGCTGCAACATGTGACGGCGCTGCAACATGTGGCGGCGCTGCAACATGTGACGGCGCTGCAACATGTGACGGCGCTGCAACATGTGACGGCGCTGCAACATGTGGCGGAGCTGCAACATACACATATTTGTGCACCCTACAGCAAGACCCGCCCATCTCTGTGCACCTTACACCAAGACCCGCCCATCTCTGTGCACCCTACACCAAGACCCGCCCATCTCTGTGCACCTTACACCAAGACCCGCCCATCTCTGTGCACCCTACACCAAGACCCGCCCATCTCTGTGCACCTTACACCAAGACCCGCCCATCTCTGTGCACCCTACACCAAGACCCGCCCATCTCTGTGCACCCTACACCAAGACCCGCCCATCTCTGTGCACCCTACACCAAGACCCGCCCATCTCTGTGCACCCTACACCAAGACCCGCCCATCTCTGTGCACCCTACACCAAGACCCCCCATCTCTGTGCACCCTACACCAAGACCCGCCCATCTGAGAACTATAGTGCGACCCGATGGCTCCAGTCTTATGAGTTGACACAACAGAGGTGATCCATAAGGACAAGAGAAGAAATTTCTAGCTGTGCTGAGAAAAAATGAGGAATAATGGTGGAGATGGAGACTTGAAGAAGACGAGGGTGTGGTAGGGAGGCAGCGGCCGCCCACCCACTGTACAAGGTCCTGTCGACCTTGTTATCTCCCAGTTACAGCCACCACTCCTGTGCCAGGTAAGTCCTCTACGGGCTCACCATAGCCAGTGCTACTTGGAACTTTTTGTTCCCAGTAGCTGAATCTATAACAACAACAACTTGTTGTTATAGATTTTGTTATCAACAAAATGAAGCTGGGTTTAGAAAGTACGACGACCCTTAGGTTACAGTGAGGACTACAGGGGCTGTATGCAGGTGAGGGAGGTGGTCCCTAGGTCGTCCCCGTTCACTAGAAGGGGCACACGGCCTCCCAACTCAAAAGGTGAAAGTGTTCGGGCCAGAGACAGGAGCAGAAAAAAAGGAACAAGCCACGCCTGCCCCGCACACACACACCCACCTCACCACACCTCCTGAAAGTCAAAATTATAAACGCTGACCACAAGGGATATGCATCCCCACTACCTACACAGTCAGGTGTACAACCCCACCACCTACAGTCAGGTGTACAACCCCCCATCACCTACACACAGTCAGGTGTACAACCCCCCATCACCTACACACAGTCAGGTGTACAACCCCCATCACCTACACACAGTCAGGTGTACAACCCCCCATCACCTACACACAGTCAGGTGTACAACCCCCACCACCTACACAGTCAGGTGTACAACCCCCACCACCTACACAGTCATGTGTGCAACCACACCACCTACACAGGTGTACAACCCCCACCACCTACAGTCAGGTGTACAACCCCCACCACCTACACACAGTCAGGTGTACAACCCCCACCACCTACAGTCAGGTGTACAACCCCCACCACCTACACACAGTCAGGTGTACAACCCCCACCACCTACACAGTCAGGTGTACAACCCCCATCACCTACACACACAGTCAGGTGTACAACCCCCACCACCTACACAGTCAGGTGTACAACCCCCACCACCTACACAGTCAGGTGTACACAACCCCCACTACCTACACAGTCAGGTGTACAACCCCCACCACCTACACAGTCAGGTGTACAACCCCCACCACCTACACAGTCAGGTGTACACCCCCACACCTACACAGTCAGGTGTACAACCCCCACCACCTACACAGTCAGGTGTACAACCCCCACCACCTACACAGTCAGTTGTACAACCTCCACCACTTACAGTCAGGTGTACAACCCCACCACCTACACAGTCAGGTGTACAACCCCCACCACCTACACAGTCAGGTGTACAACCCCCACCACCTACACAGTCAGATGTACAACCCCCACCACCTACACAGTCAGGTGTACAACCCCCACCACCTACACAGTCAGGTGTACAACCCCCACCACCTACACAGTCAGGTGTACAACCCCCACCACCTACACAGTCAGTTGTACAACCCCCACCACCTACACAGTCAGGTGTACAACCCCCACCACCTACGGACCACTACCATTAATGCTAGTCCCCAATATCTCATAAAGTCTCAAGTGAAAATAATTTAAGTGTCAGAATCCGTAAAAAATAGTGTTAAAAAAATGCTTACCTGAACATGTTTTAAAGCTACTGCCCCAACCTAATTCTCTCAGATCAAATGGGTAGGCGGGTTGACGAACCTATGGCACGCGTGCCTACAGTGGTACACTATCAAACTTTGCTGGCATTCGTCTCGCAGTGCCGCCTCTTGATTTATTTATTTATATACAAGAAGGTACATTAGGTTTGTGAGGATGCATAGTATTTACAATCTTGTAAAGCCACTAGTACGCGCAGCGTTTCGGGCAGGTCCTTAATCTAACAGATAATTATATGTAGGTAAATTCTAGCAGATTTAATTCTAGCAGTGATTCTTTAAACCCCTACTGATAATAAATAAATATTCTAGCAGTGATTCCTTAAACCCCCACTGATAATAAATAAATATTCTAGCAGTGATTCCTGAAACCCCCACTGATAATAAATAATATTTAAAGATTAGCATTAATGACAAATGAAGCTGAAAAATGATTGTTTACAAACAAACCGGGAGCAGTATAAGGTGTTCAGAGACGACCCCCGTGTGTTTGGCGCCAACTGCGCGGTGATGACAACCCGCCATGCTGGAGGACATGTTCTGTACTCGTCCCTCACCCAGTGACCGCAACACAACTGGTAACAATATTACTAAATGGTTGGCATTGGCTTCGCTCTGCTTATATTTGTCTTCTGTTGTGTGCGAGTGAACACGGGATACTTAGTTATAATAACTAATAATCTATTAAGACGTGACTGGCCAATCACTACTGCATTATTAAAATTATGTTAAATTTTAAATTTTGCCCCGAGGGGCGAGTTTACTGGGCAGCGCCACTATTTAGCATATTTACCCTTTCCAGAATGTTCAGATTGTCAGTACAACCAGCACAGAAAACTTTCAAATGAAGGAAGCAGCAGCAGCAGAAACTTTCAAGAATCGTGGAAAGATTTCGTATTATCAAGAAGAGTGACAAAGCGTTATGCATCTAATGTTGGGAAACATTAGTGTACACAATGTCCTCCTTAAAGCCCCATTATCAAACTGTTCATAAATGGCTTGGCGATAAAGGTGAGCAAGAAACAAAAAGACCACATTTCAATCTGCAACAAAAAAAAATAGTCAAATGTTTTCACGAAATTTGTTTCGGGAAGCTCCGACGTCGCTGCTCTGCGGTTTGAGATTTCAAGGATAATTGGCCAACATGGAAAATCACTCAATGATGGGGAATATATTTAATAATAATCAGTGCTACAATGCGCTCCTTTCCTTTATATTTTTTTTAGCAGAAAAGGAAAAGAAAATGCTTATTGCATTAAGGATTTGCCGGTGAACAGAAACGTAGTAAAAAGTAGATGATTAAAGTAGGAAACAAGCGTAGCAGAACAGTTAACAGAAGACAATGGTTGATGTAAATTCCTTTGCGTTTGACTTAATGATGTCACTGATGTTACATCATCTGCCAGCCTAGCCATTATTGCTGCTTTATAGGTGAGATGAAATACCTGAAGGACTGTTTAACTTGGAAACCTTACTGGAACATACCGCAGGGCCTCAAATATGGGAATGAATTGTCTAATCGACAGGTTAATCTTTCAAAAATCGGCGTGACAACTGATGGTGCAGCACCCAGCATGACTGGTAAGGAAGCCGGTGCTGTAACTGTCATGTCCAAACCGCACACCAGAAGATGGGCAGACGTCACGACGTTTCGGTCCGTCCCGGACCATCAAGTCGAATGTCGACTTAATAATGGTCCAGGACGGACCGAAACGTCGTCGTCTCCTCATCATCTTCTGGTGAGTGATTTGGTCATTTGGTCATCAACAACACTATTGTGACTCATCGTTTGTAAATGTGTTTGCAAAATATGTTGGACATCCATTGTAGGTTTACTATTGTACGGCACACGAGGTGTCCTTGTGTACAAAAGCTGGCCTCAAGGAACTTGAAGAGGCGATGAAAACTGTAACTGAGAAAAAAGGACAATTTCAGAATTTATTGAGCGATGTGAATTCAGCGTAAACAGACTACTTATGTACAACAATGTTCCTTGGCTCAGTAAAGGTTCTGTCCTTAAACCATCTCTTAAGTATTTACATGAAAATCCTCAGTTTTTTTAGAACGAAAAATTGTTTTGTGAAGAATTATGTGACGTTGTGTGGAACTGTAGATTGATATTATTTTTCACGATTGATATTTTTCACAAATTTCTACTCACATTTAAGACGAAGAGCCTGACCTCAGGTCAGGCTCGTTCAACTGACAGTCGACCCCAATAACGCACTTATCAATTTTAACGCACTGCGTATTGAAAAAAAATTCTTTTCTCAAATATAAGTTAATATTATTACATACTAGAATGTGTTTGCGTAACTTAGGTTATGTTAGGTTCAGTTGTGAGTCGTGTGAAGGTGTGTTTTTTATTTATAAAAAGTCTGACTGATAGATTAACGAGCGTTTGGGTTTTGTTGATGAGGAGTGACTACAGCCCGTCCTCATCAATGTTGATGAGGGGGGACTACAGCCCGTCCTCATCAATGTTGATGAGGGGGGGCTACAGCCCGTCCTCATCAATGACGGCCAAATTCTTGTTAATCCAGCCGCCATCCCCCTCCCCCCCCCCCCCCCCCCCTCCCCCCAGTTTATGAATAAACGTCCGTTTACACACGACTTTCAACTGATAACGTTCGAACATTCTCGAAGAATGCTCCGATGACGACTTCTGTTCGAATCGCAAGTCAGTAAATGCTTCAGTTTACGTGCTTCAAAATCAAATAACTGCCACCAAAACCTAAAACGCCTAACGTAACCTACGACTAGTTAACTATACATAAAACTCGTATATAAAATAATATTATTTTATACATACGAAAAACATTTTTATTACAAAGTTTAAATTGCTGAATGCGTCTCGGGGTCGGCCGCCGCTTTAACCAGCCTAGCCTGAGGACGGGTTGCCCGCGTGGGCGTGGGGGTGAAGTCCATATCTCCTGGGCACAGTAGCCAAGCAGTCCCAGGTGTTCCGTACCCCCCCCCCCCCAGGTGTTGCTCCAGCCTGTGACCTCCGTGAGGAACACGAGCGGCACGCACAAGAAGCATCGGACAGTTTGACGAAAAAAGTTGTGACAATCTCTTCAGTTTTTTTTTATCCATGTTGGCGCTCCAGCAATCGACATCACTTACATTTTTCCAGAGGTCTTGGCTGCTAACATGCAGCCCAGATAAGACGGAAAATTATTTTACGAGTCCAATTGGTTAATATCTGGGAGGTGTTTAGGTCATATAAGACTGAAATGTTCGGTTTAGTTCAAGAGGCGAGTTCTTTGTTATGAGGGATCTTTGAGAACCTTGGAACCTCCAGGAGCCCGTCTAGGAAAGCCAGAGACACATAACCAGTGCAAGAATATCATGCTGACAGGAGAGTCTGACTATCCAGACATGGGGGTCCGCAGTCTGAGTTACATGATAAATGCCCCAAAAGATCAACTAAGTCTGGGAATTGTATGGACACTGGCATCAGGCGGAGCATACACTCTTCTCCATAAGCCATTACCATCTGCTCTACTCCACACTAGCAACAGAAATGATCACAAAATAACGTAGTTATTGTTTCCGTGGGAGCGGCTTCTGGACTGGAGGTTCCATCGCTTATTTACAATCTTATTTAGATCCCCTTTGATACACTCTTTGGTTCATTTATATAGTTCATGTTACTTTTACTCCTCGTCTTTTTAGAGAATGTAATTGACGCACGTTTGATGTCTCTCTGTATAAGGCGGGTTTCTTAGTGCCAGGATTAACTTTGTCATTCTTCACGACTATGTCTCCTAAACTGTTGACTTGTGCGTCACAAGGTAATGCAAACTATTGGTGTTCTGCACGTGTTCTACTTGAACACTTCTCTGTAAGCACTTCTGAACGAAGAACAGAGACGAGGTAACTCTACGGCCCACATCAAGAGAACCGAACAAAAAACTGGCTATACCTTAGTTAAAAAAAGGTGTGTGGTGGCGACGGAAAGTTTGACGCAAAAAGCGAAATAATCCAGTTTTAATGAAGTAAAAAAGTGAGTTACTTTATTTCACACACACACACACGTGTAGAACATGTAGTGAGAGTTAGGAACTTGTTCAAAACGTTGCGTGTAGATACATAGTGACACTAATCTTCAATACCCGATGAGGGCTGATTAAGACCTTTTGTGCCCTCTGTAATCCTTTTTGCGCTACCGCTCACAGGATGAGTATGGGGTGAATAATAAACTACCGCTCACAGGATGAGTATGGGGTGAATAATAAACTACCGCTCACAGGATCAGTATGGGGTGAATAATAAACTACCGCTCACAGGATGAGTATGGGGAGAATAATAAACTACCGCTCACAGGATCAGTATGGGGTGAATAATAAACTACCGCTCACAGGATCAGTATGGGGTGAATAATAAACTACCGCTCACAGGAGCAGTATGGGGAGAATAATAAACTACCGCTCACAGGATCAGTATGGGGTGAATAATAAACTACCGCTCACAGGATCAGTATGGGGTGAATAATAAACTACCGCTCACAGGATCAGTATGGGGTGAATAATAAACTACCGCTCACAGGATCAGTATGGGGTGAATAATAAACTACCGCTCACAGGATCAGTATGGGGTGAATAATAAACTACCGCTCACAGAATTAGTATGGGGTGAATAATAAACTACCGCTCACAGGTCTGAGTAATAGGGAGACAATAAACTACCACTCACAGGATGACCATTGACCATAGTAAACAATCTACACTTCCTACCATAAGGCCTATACATCAGAAAAAGACAACAACATGCCTTAATTTAATACATTATAGGCCTAAAATTTAGTCCCTATAAGAGCTTCATCAGGTCTACATTGACGCGCGTGTGTGGGAAGTAGGATATTAAATTGTTGACCATCTTCTAATAGCTTCTTGTATCTACAATCTTTTTAAAAGTACCAAATCTGAACGGTTCTATGGGCTAACAGCCTATAAATTGTTGCAATATATATATATATATATATATATATATATATATATATATATATATATATATATATATATATATATATATATATATATATATATATAAAGTTAAATACATATTCTCTCTCATTAGTTATGGGTAATTATATTAAAGCTTTGTGGCAATAATTGCTGTCATAGGTGAACCTGAATATAGTTTTTCGTTGATCATATCAGAACCTGAATAAGAATCGCACATTTAAGTGTCCACTTACGAAACCTGTCCATCTTTCGTCATTTATGGTGGTTTAGTTAGCATTTATTAAACAGTTTATGAGATGCAAAGCGCTACGAGGTGTGTTAGTGTGTAACGATTAGGGGACAAAACACTACGCCGGAACGACTATAGAAGGATGTTAGACAGGAGGACGGGGGTGAGGAACGGTGCTTAACCCACCCCCCCCCCCGGACCATCGGGAACCGAACGCCGACCTGTACGGTAGACGGGTGACCGAGGTGAGAGTGCCGGTGCCCCACCACCGCCTGCATGCCACACTGATGAGAGTGTCTTCACGTTGTTTAACTGACACGGGACTACAAGGTCACGCTTATGTCACTCTCTGCCAGGGAGGTCACTGTCCCTCAGTCGTCGACGGAAGGTTACTGCCCCTCAGTCGTCGACGGAAGGTTACTGTCGCTCAGTCGTGGACGGAAGGTTACTGTCGCTCAGTCGTTGACGGAAGGTTACTGTCGCTCAGTCGTCGACGGATGGTTACTGTCGCTCAGTCGTCGACGGAAGGTTACTGTCGCTCAGTCGTTGACGGATGGTTACTGTCGCTCAGTCGTCGACGGAAGGTTACTGTCGCTCAGTCGTCGACGGATGGTTACTGTCGCTCAGTCGTTGACGGATGGTTACTGTCGCTCAGTCGTCGACGGAAGGTTACTGTCGCTCAGTCGTTGACGGATGGTTACTGTCGCTCAGTCGTCGACGGAAGGTTACTGTCGCTCAGTCGTCGACGGATGGTTACTGTCGCTCAGTCGTTGACGGATGGTTACTGTCGCTCAGTCGTCGACGGAAGGTTACTGTCGCTCAGTCGTTGACGGATGGTTACTGTCGCTCAGTCGTCGACGGAAGGTTACTGTCGCTCAGTCGTCGACGGAAGGTTACTGTCGCTCAGTCGTCGACGGATNCCTTCCCTCCCTCCCTCCCTCCCTCCTCTCGACTGCAATACCCCGAAGATGGACCAGGCGCTCATTTTACAGTCATCCAGACTCCCGAGAATAATTTTTGTTTCATTCTAGACCCCTACAGGGGCCAGATTCACGAAGCAGTTACGCAAGAACTTACGAACATGTATATCTTTCCTCAATCTTTGACGGCTTGGTTACATTTATTAAACAGTTACAAGCATGAAAACTTCCCAATCAACTCGTGTTATTGTTATAAACAGCTCCTGGTGCTTCGGAGCTCATTAACTGTTTAATAATTGTAAACAAAGCCGCCAAAGATTGAAAAAAGATGGACAGGTTCGTAAGTGCTTGCGTAACTGCTTCGTGAATCAGGTCCAAGTCGCCTTTAATGCAGTACAATATTGACAACAACGTGAAAATTCCGGTACTTTGGTCAATTTAATTACAGCATAACGCTGACGTTTCCTAGAATAATGAGCGCCGGGCTCGACATAGCAGCTGCTCTGCCTGGGTTCATAGGCTTTTGGGCCTGGATTCATGAAGTATTTACGTGTCCACTTACGAAACCTGTAGATCTTTCCAGGATCATGTATGTATTAAATAGTTTACAAGGACAATTCACAATTATAAGGTTGTTATTGTTATCAACTCCCTCGTAGCGCTTCGGAACTCATAAACTGCTTAATAAATGAGTGGCGCTGCCCAATACTGTCACTATGGCGGTGTGTCCACTCACAGGATGAGTGGCGCTGCCCAATACTGTCACTATGGCGGTGTGTTCACTCACAGCATGAGTGACGCTGCTTAATACTGTCACTATGGCGGTGTGTCCACTCACAGGATGAGTGACGCTGCTCAATACTGTCACTATGGCGGCGTGTCCACTCACAGGATGAGTGGCGCTGCCCAATACTGTCACTATGGCGGTGTTCACTCACAGGATGAGTGGCGCTGCCCAATACTGTCACTATGGTGGTGTGTTCACTCACAAGATGAGTGACGCTGCCCAATACTGTCACTATAGCGGTGTGTTCACTCACGGGATGAGTGGCGCTACCCAATACTGTCACTATGGCGGTGTGTCCACTCACAGGATGAGTGATGCTGCCCAATACTGTCACTATGGCGGTGTGTTCACTCACAGGATGAATGACGCTGCCCAATACTGTCACTATGATGGTGTGTTCACTCACAGGATGAGTGACGCTGCCCAATACTGTCACTATGGCGGTGTGTTCACTCACAGGATGAGTGGCGCTGCCCAATACTGTCACTATGGCGGTGAGTTCACTCACAGGATGAATGACGCTACCGAATACTGTCACTATGGCGGTGTGTCCACTCACAGGATGAGTGACGCTGCCCAATACTGTCACTATGGCGGTGTGTTCACTCAAAGGATGAATGACGCTGCCCAATACTGTCACTATGATGGTGTGTTCACTCACAGGATGAGTGACGCTGCCCAATACTGTCACTATGGCGGTGTGTCCACTCACAGGATGAGTGGCGCTGCCCAATACTGTCACTATGGCGGTGAGTTCACTCACAGGATGAGTGGCGCTGCCCAATACTGTCACTATGGCGGTGTGTCCACTCACAGGATGAGTCGCGCTGGCCAAATACTGTCACTATGGCGGTGTGTTCACTCACAGGATGAGTGGCGCTGCCCAATACTGTCACTATGGCGGTGTGTTCACTCACAGGATGAGTGACGCTGCACGATAAATTCGTCCTCGGCGCAAACTTTTTTTATTAATGTTAACCTTCCGAAATAATATTTTTTTTTCAATTATATGTATATTTTGCACTATCAACTTTTCCTTCGTATTTTGGCCATATATATTATGTCCGTCACTTTGCGGGTCGTAATCAACGCTAACTGCTAATTAAACAGACTATTATACAGATAACGTGATTATATCATCGCCTATATTTTCTCCCTTCAGATTTGAGTGTTAATCTTTTGATAAGAGTAGTACAATATACACTAGACACTAGGCTACCGCTTACAGCTACAATGGAACACAATCGACTTGAGGATGGTCCAGGACGGACTGAAACGTCGTCGTCCCTTCACCTTGTAGTGTGTGGTCTGGTCAACATACTTCAGCCACGTTATTGTGACTCCTTGCCTGCAACGCTAGGCTATTGCTGATGGCCACAACGGGACTGTAGGCTAACGCTCACGGGGACAACGCTCAAATTCTAATTCATGCCTTTATGATGCACCCCATACCCAACCCATGGAAGGTGGAGCACACTTAGACTACCGCTTACAGCGACAACTGCCACCTATTAATACCATTTCTAATAAAACAGACAGACAGGTTTATACATAAAGACCGTTCACTACAGTTTTGAAGTACACACATTACGAAGAAAAATATGGCTTTGTTAGATTATTATTATATTATTATTATTATATTATTATTTTATTATTATTATATTATTATTATTATTATTATTACATATGTGTGAGAAGCTCGAAATATAATGTGTAGAGTTGAGCCAATAAGTAAGGTGTGATGAAAGGGAAATACTGGGTGGTGGAGGGGCCAAGAATGACAGAATATGGTTGTTGTTGTTGTTAAAGATTTGCTACCTGGAACAAAGTTCCAAGTAGCACGGGCTATGGTGAGCCCGTTTTTTTTTTGCACACAGAATATGGGAGTGCCAGTGGCGGCCACGGCTTAACAGAACATGTCGGCGCTCCCGCTAACCACGCCTATCATCAGCCTTTCTCTCTCTCCAATGATACATAACCTGGCTGACAAGCAACGTCTTCTTGACTACGTGCACGCACGCACCTTCCAAGGGAGACAGCAGGAGACTAGGATCCATCAACCACCTGAGTGTTCACTAACGAAACCTCTACATCTCAAGTGAATCATGACGGCTTAGTCTGTACTTATTAAACAGTTTACGAGCTTGGGGACGCCACAACCCGGGGTTATAGTTGTTATAGAGAACCTCGTAGCGCTGCGCAGCTCACAAACGGTTTCGAAATTACAACATATACTGTCACAATTGAGGAATGATGCACAGGTTTCGTAAGTGGTCACGTATGTCTTTGCTATATCCTGGCCCTTGGATCAACAGAATGTATTAAAACATACAATGTTTGAAATGGATACGTACGAGGACAAGGAGCTAGGATATGAGGACAAGGAGCTAGGATATGAGGACAAGGAACTGGAATACGAGAACAGGGAGCTAAGATACGAGGACAAGGAGCTAGGATACGAGGACAGGGAGCTAGGATACGAGGACAAGGAAGTGGGATACGAGGACAGGGAGCTAGGATACGAGAACAGGGAGCTAGGATACGTGGACAGGGAGCTAGGATACGAGGACAAGGAACTGGGATACGAGGACAGGGAGCTAGGATACGAGGACAAGGAACTGGGATACGAGGACAGGGAGCAAGGATACGAGGACAAGGAACTGGGATACGAAGACAAGGGGCTGAGATATGAGAAGGAGCTGGAATACAAGAACAAAGGTGTGAGGATACGGAAAGATATGAGGTCAAGGAACTGGAATAAGAAGGAGGAATGAAGGATCGGTGCCCAACCACTTGGACCATCGGGGAAGCGAACGCCGGCCCTGCAAGAAGCGGGGCCGTCGCCCTACCGACCAGTCCAAGTGGATGGGCACACTCGCAAGCGTACAGGAATCCGCGACATTTGCTCCTTGTCTCCTCCGCACGCTCCACTCTTTGGCATTAAACAACACTATAACCACACTCACTTTCTTGCTCACGCTTAGCACCATGGCTCACCCCCATGGTTCACCCCATGGTTCACCCCAGGGGTCAGCCCAGGGGTCAGCCCAGGGGTCAGCCAAGAGGTCACGATATGCCTCATAGTTCACTGTACGGTTTCCTATAGCCGGGGACAGGAAGGGTGATAGGGTTTATCGGGGTCCTCTTAAAAAGTCCCAGTGCCAAAACTGACCCGCCCCCAGGACGCAGTCCAAACCATTGTCTAACTCCCGGGTACTTAGTTACTGCTAGGTGAACAGAGACATAAGGTGAAATGAAACGGTATCCAAACGCCCCCGAAAATCGAACCCGGGACCTTTCGGTTATGAGCAGACAACACTGGCTACTGTGCCACAGGAATATTTAATTATAAATATGATTGCTAATGACGCAAGTTAATAAATTATATTATCTTTGTGCTGGGAAACCCACTCTTAAATTATAATTAATAATGAAAAAATGCAGTTATTAAGTATTGTTATTCACCATATTAAAGTATATAAGTGCATATACACAGAAAAGTATGATGAATACACTGCTGAATACAGTCTGCCGGTGAATATACACTCCTTATATATGCACTTTTAAGTCGCAAGTGACTGGTCGAGCTGCGGCATTTAAAGACATTTATGGCATTTGTGGCACTGTTTGGCAGTGCATGAGTGCGGTGGTACAACCCTTAAATGGCAGCTGCGACCATCAGTGACGGTAAGTGTTCCACTGTGTGTGTCGAGAACATGTCTGCCTCACAGTCATGGCAAGCGAAGGTCCATTAGTCTTTCCTTGTCACTCATTGTTCTACAAGTGTTCCGGCCGGGCTCCACCCTTGGACACGGAGGCTCGACTGGTAACCTGTGTTTAACTGTTCCACCCATGTTCACTCAACACGAATCGAGGACCTGGTTGTAAATTGAGTGGCGTGTTATGTTCAAGGAAAAACCAGTAGAAAAAGACCATGAGAAGCCTGCTCACAAGAGTCAGAAGACGTTTTCTGTGTCCAAATGTAAAAAAATATATATAATAATTGTGTGATGGCCAACTCGTACCTGAGAATTTCGTGCAGCTTTGGTTTGTGGGTGATAAACCTGTGCCGGGTATCATCAGCGGTTCAACACTCACTCGTGAAGCCTCTTCTAGCTTTCCTCCATCATGACGGCTGTGTTTGCATTTATTAAACAATAGTACGAGCTTCCAAGCTTCACAACCCAAGGTTCTTGTTATAGACAACCTCGTAAACGGTTTAATAAATACAAATAAAGCCTCCCTGAACGACGAAAGATGTACAGGTTTCGTAAGCGGACATTTAATTAAGCGTGATGTATCAAGACCCGTGGATACCACCATGCTGACGCTGTATAGTGAAGGATACAGCTTCCTGAACCACTGACTTCTTTATATTGGGCAACTGTACATAAGCAGCTCACATTATTTAATGTAAGTGTGTGTGTGTGTGCTTCACTTGTTCACCTGTCTTGTGTTTCCCTGTAGGGCTCCAGGAGCAACTACCCCCCCCCCACCCCCCCACAGGACGTGCCGTCATTTCTCAGCATTTATGTAGTTGAACTCTAGCAGCCACCTGTTAACGCCATTTAATTGTTATTGTGCACAGCAACTTTATAGTGGTGATAGTGGTACTGGAGGCTGTAGTCGCTGTAGTGTGCTGGAAGATACTTAAGTCATTACTATAATGATTTCATTGCCTCGTTGAAAACCCGCCGTCAAGATGTTGTTGTTGTTTAAGATTCGCTCCTTGGAACAAAAAGTTCCAAGTAGCACGGGCTATGGTGAGCCCGTATTGGACCCTTTTCTTCGCCGTCAATAGATCACCGCGCCTACATGTACAAACTTCACGCTGGTTTATCCACAGTGTCCAGACCTGTCATGCTCCTTATATACACTTGAAACCAACTGGAAGCTGTACCTTATCTCCCGAGACCTCACCCACAGAGCCTCTAACTCATCAACAAATCCACAAGGGCCGTGACGAGGATTCGAACCTGCGTCCGGGAGCACCCTCTAACTCATCCTTCACCTTCTATAACGTTATTATAAATACTTCCTACTTTCTCAAGTGTAATTAAATGCGTCAGTTGTTTACTGTGCTTTAATTCCCTCTATGTTGAGTGCATGAATGTGCTTGCGTATTTGAGTGCGTCAGTCGTTCACTGTACTTTATCCCCCCCCCCCTCAGTGTTGAGTGCATGCGCATGCTTGCGTGTTTGAGTGCGTCAAAAGATGACCATAAAGGATGCCGGAAGGGACACACAACAGCTCACCAGTGCAGAAAGTTAAGTTTCCCACGTTACCAGAAAAACGTTAGCATGTCGGTCACCTAGTTCCTACCTCCGCTGACCTCACACACACACACACACACACACACACACACACCACACACACACACACACACACACACACACACACACACACACACACACACACACACACGTACACCATCAGTGTGTGTGTGTGTGTGTGTGTGTGTGTGTGTGTGTGCACGTCTTGATGTACACCACAGCTTGCTGAGTCACACACACACCACACGGACGCTAGCTGTGATCGCCTCGAGGGTTACATTGGATTTCCCATGGAAGTGTGTGAATGTGTTACGAAAGAGTGCTAGCTGTCTTATTACGTGTTACCGTACTGTGTTGATGACTATTGTCTTTGTATCAACCTGACTATTAGCACATGTCGAGATGCCAAGTGTCTCCTGGGGTGCCATAATGTCTCCTGGGGTGCCATAATGTCTCCTGGGGTGCCATAATGTCTCCTGTGGTGCCATAATGTCTCCTGGGGCGCCATAATGTCTCCTGGGGTGCCATAATGTCTCCTGGGGTGCCATAATGTCTCCTGGGTGCCATAATGTCTCATGGGGTGCCATAATGTCTCCTGGGGTGCCATAATGTCTCCTAGGTGCCGTATAGTGGTTCCAAGATGTCTCCAGGAACGTGTTCCTCCCCCCCCCCCCCCCGACTAGGAAATACCGCGTTCTGGTTCCTGGAGGCGTCCGTCCTCTTGCTTGCCACTCCGTAAGAAATGCAGTGGTTTAGCCGAACCAGAAGTCTCATGTGAAAAGCATCTAACCTAACCTATTGAGGCCGAGGCATAGAAAACGTCAATATTATGGTGCTGTGATTATTACAAATACGTCGTATTTATAACGATTAGTTGACCGTAAAAATGTGACGTATGTTAAGTGCGAAGACGGATTGGCCAATCAGCCCTTTACACACCTCATACTCCGACCTCTCGCATTAACGTGGGCGTGGGAGAGACCACCCACCCACCAACATGGGCGTGGGAGAGACCACCCACCCACCAACACGGGCGTGGGAGAGACCACCCACCCACCAACATGGGCGTGGGAGAGGCCACCCATCAACACGGGCGTGGGAGAGACCACCCCCCACCAACACGGCGTGGGAGAGGCCACCCACCCACCAACATGGGCGTGGGAGAGACCACCCACCCACCAACATGGGCGTGGGAGAGACCACCCACCCACCAACATGGGCGTGGGAGAGACCACCCACCCACCAACATGGGCGTGGGAGAGGCCACCCATCAACACGGGCGTGGGAGAGACCATCCACCCACCAACACGGGCGTGGGAGAGAGACCACCCACCCACCAACACGGGCGTGGGAGAGACCACCCACCCACCAACACGGCGTGGGAGAGACCACCCACCCACCAACACGGGCGTGGGAGAGACCACCCACCAACACGGGCGTGGGAGAGACCACCCACCCACCAACACGGGCGTGGGAGAGACCACCCACCCACCAACACGGGCGTGGGAGAGACCACCCACCCACCAACATGGGCGTGGGAGAGACCACTCACCCACCAACACGGGCGTGGGAGAGACCCACCACCCACCAACACGGGCGTGGGAGAGACCACTCACCCACCAACACGGGCGTGGAGAGACCACCCACCCCACAACACGGGCGTGAGAGAGACCACCCA
Source organism: Procambarus virginalis (assembly GCA_020271785.1). NCBI lineage: Eukaryota > Metazoa > Arthropoda > Malacostraca > Decapoda > Cambaridae > Procambarus > Procambarus virginalis. The sequence continues at coordinate 32,038,920 of WNGS01092210.1, forward strand.
CCCACCACACGGGCGTGGGAGAGACCACCCACCCACCAACACGGGCGTGGAGAGACCACCCACCCACCAACACGGGCGTGGGAGAGACCCAGCGACGTCTGATCATCTCCCAGGTGGAGTGAGTGACCTGACCCCAAGAACACGCTGGTCATCTCCAGCAAGCTCATCGTATATAACGAGTTATCTTATGAACGTTATCTTATCAGCCAGTTATCTATGAACGTGTAGACCCCGGCCACTCCGGCCAGCAGGTAGGGCTTCATCTCCTGCCGCTAAACTAGCGCTACTTTTAGCAGACTAAATCTGCACTATGCAGCGCATGCGTATAGGCTTTTTCTAGTTAAACAACACGGAGCTGGAATAGTGCGCAGGTGATGGTGATGGTGATGATGATGATGATGATGGTGATGAGAGTGATGGTCGTGTATCAGCGACAGTGATGGTACTAGTGGACTGGACAAGCAGGTAGATAGTGATATATCCTGGGCCAAAATGCACCAGGAGACAAAATCATTTTGAGGCAGAGGTTGAGCCAACGCTGTCCTGTTGCCCGCACCACCACCACCACCACCTTCCGCTCGTCTCGCTGCCTGCGCCTCTTGTCGCATGTGTGGAGCCCCGCTGCCTGCCACCTCTTGTCCCAAGTGTGGAATGCTGCCTCACTGTCCTGGGGAGCCCCCGTGCCTGGCCTCTTGTCCCATTGAGCCGTGCCGCCTCTCCCAGGAGCCTGCCTGGCTTGCAGGTCCCCGCTGCCTGGCCCTCTTGTCCCATGTGTGGAGCCCGCTGCCTGCGACTCCCTTGCCTTGCTCTGCCCAGTGTGGAGCCCCGCTGCCTGCCCTCTTGTCCCAGTGTGGAGCCCCGCTGCCTGCACCTCTTGTCCCAATGTGTGGAGCCCCGCTGCCTGCCCTCTTGCCCAAGTGTGGAGCCCCGCTGCCTGCGCCTCTTGTCCCATGTGTGGAGCCCCGCTGCCTGCCCTCTTGTCCCATGTGTGGAGCCCCGCTGCCTGCACCCTCTTGTCCCAATGTGTGGAGCCCCGCTGCCTGCACCTCTTGTCCCACATGTGTGGAGCCCCGCTGCCTGCGCCTCTTGTCCCAAGTGTGGAGTCCCGCTGCCTGCGCCTCTTGTCCCAAGTGTGGAGCCCCGCTGCCTGCGCCTCTTGTCCCAAGTGTGGAGCCCCGCTGCCTGCGGCCTCTCACTAGTGTTCTGGTCTTGTCAAGTATTCACGTGTTGCTCTTTATAACCTGCCTCAAACTACATCCTATTTTTGTTGTTTGTTTTTTTGTTTTTAACTTTGCGCCTTATCGGGTTTTCCATCCAAGTAAACTAAGTGCTACTCTATCGCTGGATTTTAACTCTAGTTTTTCTCGGTGTGGGGGGGGGGGGTGGGGGGGGGTGAGTAGGGGTTAGATAGTTATTACATGGGCAAAACCTGTTTTTTTTTTTTTTTGTTTTTTTCACAGACAAGTCCGCCGAATGACTCAAAGACAGACAGATCTTCTTTTTCTCTCAAGTTTGTCATTGTGGAATGTCATTGATATATATATATATATATATATATATATATATATATATTATATATATATATATATAATATATAAAATCTCAAGGAGTAGAGGATTTGTAGCGGTGAGGTGAATCATGTAACGTAACGGAGGAAAGCAGTGTACCAAGTCTTGTCATCTGTAGGAATGCCAAACATATGCAATAGTTTTATACTTTCTATAATGATATGTACTATGTGTACTAATAATATATATATATATATATTCTATATATATATATATATATATATATATATATATATATATAATATACGTTTGTACTGCCTGAACCACATGGGTCGGGGTCTGGCAGTGTTTGCTTGGGTGCGCATTTTTGCATGTCTGGCTGTGTTTGGATGTTCGTGTCTTTATCCCTATTTTGTGCTTTGGGGTCGTTGGCCGTGCGTGTTTGGTTTGTGTGCGTGTGTGTGTGTGTGTGTGTGTGTGTGTGTGTGTGTGTGTGTGTGTGTGTGTGTGTGTGTGGTGTGTGTGTGTGTGTGTGGGTTGTGTGTCGTTTTATTCGTATCCTTGTGCGTGCGTGTTTGGTTTGTGGTCTTGGCCATAGTATTGGAGTGTGACTACGGCTGCATACATGATCGAGGAGTGAAGGTATGCCTTATGCGTGAGGTGGCGGCATGCGTGAGGTGGCGGCATGCGTGAGGTGGCGGCATGCGTGAGGTAGTGGCATGCGTGAGGTAGTGGCATGCGTGAGGTGGTGGCATGCGTGAGGTGGCGGCATGCGTGAGGTGGCGGCATGCGTGAGGTGGTGGCATGCGTGAGGTGGCGGCATGCGTGAGGTGGCGGCATGCGTGAGGTGGCGGCATGCGTGAGTGGCGGCATGCGTGAGGGCGGGAAGGGAAAGAGGGAGCGCAGCGCCCCTGCGATCATCCTGTTTTCGTGAATATTATACATCGTGTTTAACAAGAAAGTTTTATTCCGCCGTGAATTTTTCCTGGAGCCCGCTCTACTTCAACTAATTGAGTCTTTGGATAAATCTAAGGCATTTTTTCCTGTCATTTTGAAATGCACTCTTGGTTGATTAATTCTCTGCGGGAGCTTCGCCTCTACTCGCTAGAAAAATGTTAATTATTTAAATCCATATTGGTAGCGGTTCAAGGTGTACTCATGGTGTGTGTGTGTACTCTCTGTCTTATCAGTTTGTGCTTGCTGTATCGAGTTGTAGCTCTTGGACTCCGCCTTTCCATTCGCTGGTCGTTTAATGAATGATCAGACTATCATATATACTTCTCGTTCATTGGTTACCATCCTGTTGTTCCTCTCTTCCTTGTCGCTATGTTCATTACCTTACACTTCTTAGTATTGAATTCCAGTAGACATTAATCGGACTAACTCTGCAGATTGTGTAGGTCTTCGTAAAGTATTTACATTCTACATCTGCCCACTCTTCCAATTTCTTTGAATCATCTACAAACATTGTCATGTAGGAATGTACCGCGGTGGTTAAATCATCGACTTTTGACGGTCGTAGGAATAACCCTTAGAAGGGTGTGTGTGTGTACTCCTACCTATGTTGTACTCACCTAGTTTGTGTTTGCGGGGGTTGAGCTCTGGCTCTTTAGTCCCGCCTCTCAACAGTCAATCAACGGTGTACAGGTTCCTGTCAGTATGTGTGTGTGGTGTGTGTGTGTGGGTGTGTGTGTGGGTTGTGTGTGTGTGTGTGTGTGTGTGTGTGTGTGTACAACCTGAACGAAGCCTGCAGAACTGGTCTTCATCCTCTGGGTTCAGTGCCCTCATCTCTTTGTTTTGAACGGCCACACAATAAGAGTATTCTCTCGATATCCCAACTCGCCCTCCGGTCAGTCCATGGTGTGTGTGTGTGTGTGTGTGTGTGTGTGTGTATGTGTATGTGTCAGACAAAGAGAGTTTGTGTGCATTAAAAGTACACATTGTGGAATTCTCTTATATATATATATATATATATATATATATATATATATATATATATATATATATATATAAGTGCGCTTGAAGGGGATTGCGGTGGTGCAGGTGGGAACATGACACAGGTGTGGGTGTTATGTAGTTTTGCTGCCAGTGTGCATGTAGACCTGATTCAGCTGTGGTGCAGGTGTGGTGTTGATGTGCAGGTTTGGTGTTGCTGCAGTAGCAGGTGTGGCGTGATATAGCCACCAGATAGGTGGTGACAGCTTCAGTGATGTGCCGGTAAACAGCGAATATTTTAACCTTTCGCTGTTGCCTGCTTTTTGCCCGCCCGCCCGGGGGATTTTGTGGTTTTTGCCCGCTTGGGGGAACACGTTACAATTTGTGACTTTTTTTTTAAAGATTGCATAAGTAGGCAGTGTTGTGCTTGTACGTCCGCTCCCTGTTC
>WNGS01092210.1:32068572-32079719 GCA_020271785.1 Procambarus virginalis
AACTTCAGTTATGAATATTCTCCAGAGCTCAAGCAAAGTCTCAAAGTATATACAAAGAGAAGAAGGGCTTACCTCCCGTGAATATATATACCTGTGTTAAGCCATTGTCCAGTTATTGACGTTAATTATACTGGTACTTACACAACAGAGAGAGCAGCGGGCCCAGCGTGGTGGCGTTCTGCTCTCTCTGTTTACACAGCAATCTATGAAACAGCGGCGGCGCGCAAAAGGGCATCTTCGTCTGCTCTAAGTATTTCTCGTATTCTCCACCACTCTCCACCACACTTCTCCACCACTCCCACCAACTCTCCACCACTCCCCACCACACTTCTCACCACTCCCCACCACACTTCTCCACACTCCCCACCACACTTCTCCACCATTCCCCACCACACTTCTCCACCACTCCCGTCTGGTGGAAAAGTGGTTGTTAATCCAGCCATCAAACCCCAGCTGTTTATGGATGCAAAACCTTTACACACGACTCACAGCTGATGGCGTTTTGAACATTTCTCGAACAGTGCTTCGCTGATGATCTCTACTCCAACCACAACGCTTTAAATGCTTCACCCACGTACTACTACACGTACTACTACACTACTACTACACCTACTACTACACGTACTACTACCGTACACTACTACTACACACGTACTACTACACGTACTACTACACGTACTACTACACTACTACTACACGTACTACTACACGTACTACTACACGTACTACTACACGTACTACTACACCTACTACTACACCTACTACTACACGTACTACTACACGTACTACTACAACCTACTACTACAACACTACTACTACAACCTACTACTACACGTACTACTACACGTACTACTACACGTACTACTACACCTACTACTACACCTACTACTACACGTACTACTACACGTACTACTACACGTACTACTACACGTACTACTACACCTACTACTACACGTATTACTACACGTACTACTACACGTACTACTACACGTACTACTACACGTACTACTACACGTACTACTACACCTACTACTACACGTACTACTACACCTACTACTACACGTACTACTACACGTACTACTACACGTACTACTACACCTACTACTACACGTACTACTACACCTACTACTACACGTACTACTACACGTACTACTACACGTACTACTACACGTACTACTACACGTACTACTACACGTACTACTACACGTAATACTACACGTAATACTACACGTACTACTACACGTACTACTACACGTAATACTACACGTACTACTACACGTACTACTACACGTAATACTACACGTACTACTACACGTACTACTACACGTAATACTACACGTACTACTACACGTACTACTACACGTACTACTACACGTACTACTACACGTACTACTACACGTACTACTACACGTACTACTACACGTACTACTACACGTACTACTACACGTACTACACAATCGCCAACAGAACCTGAACACCTAAGCTAACCTAACCTAACCTAACATATCCATAACTATACATAAAACTTTAATGTATAATAATATTTCGTTATATGTAATAACAAAAGTATTTTGAATACACAAAATGATAAAATTGATAAATGCGTTTCTGGGGGAGAGGAACGGCCGCCGCTTTATCGAGCCTGGCCTGAGGACACGATAAAATACCAATAATGTCCAATAGAACCTAACCACCTAATCTAACGTCAGTTAGACCTAACTATTCAACACATTATAGTATGTAATAACATTACCTTGTAGTTGAGAAAACAATTAGTACACAGGACGTTAAGAGTGAGGAAGGCGCTGTTGGCGTGGGCCGCCACCTGGACGAGCCTGGCCTGAGGACACACCCCGTCCACCACCCTGGCACCACAAAGTTGTCTATACACACACACTAAGCGACCCGCTTGTGACAAGTTAATGACCTGTTCAAAGTTATTGAGATAGAGAGTGTACAGGCGATGAGTCACAATAACGTGGCTAAAGTATGTTGACCAGACCACACTAGAAGGTGAAGGACGACGACGTTTCGGTTCGTCCTGGACCATTCTCAAGTCGATTGAGAATGGTCCAGGACGGACCGAAACGTCGTCGTCTCTTCACCTTCTAGTGTGTGGTGTGGTCAACATAGAGAGTGTACCCTGCGGTGCCCGGGTGACGTTGTCTCTCCCCCCTCATACCCTCCTTTTCTCTTCTTTACTCACCCTCTCCCTACATACCCCCCCCCTCTCCCACGCCTATTCTGCTTCTCCCACTCTCACATTCCGCTCTCCCTTCCTCCCCTCCCATTTTCTCCCTTCTCCCCTTCAGGGCTTTGGAATCGGTACATAAATCCTCCGAAATCCTCCGACACGACACCGACTTAGGCTCAGACTCAGAATGCAACTCCTCAATTTTGAATGTGTACATGCAGGCTCACTCACACACACACACACACACACACACCACACACACACACACACACACACACAACACACACACACACACACACACACACACCACACATCTTGGTTTTTAGCCTTCCAGCGGCTACAATTAGAACACAACAGGTTTTTACGAGCGCACGGTGGTCGGTGAACCGTGACACGGGTGGCTGCTGGTGTCTTGCTGCCGTGTCCTTCCCTGCCACTCTGCCACGGAGTCGAGCCTCACCCCACTCCTACACCTGCAGGCCCGTTTCTCCCGGCGCCGAGAGTACCGAGCCCGACGCGCCGAAGGTTTGACAATCAAGCGGAGGTGAGGAGACACGGGGAAGGAAGGAAGGAACTATCAGGGGGGAAAGCGGCAAGCCATTACGACTATATAGCACTGGGAACGGGTCAGGATAAGGATTTGGGATGGGACGAAGGGAAAGGAATTGTGCCCAATCACCTGGACGGTCGGGGATTGAGCGCCGACCTGCACGAAGCGAGACCGTCGCTCTACCGTCCAGGTGATTGGATTGGAGTAGAGCCTCCGCTGCGTCCCTGGCGGAGGTTCTACTCCAGGGAAGGCAAATCCTGCCTCACAGCTGTATTAGAATGTAATGACCAGGCGCAAAATTAAGAAGGAGAACGGTGGGCAGACTGCATTTTCTTGGACTGTCGGAAAGCCTTGACACAGTACTCTGTAAGAGGCTGGTACGTAAGTTAAAAAACAGGCCGGGGTAACAGGTGCTGCAGTGGATAAGGGAGTACCTAAGCAACAGAAGAGAGCGAGTTACTGTGAGAGGTCGAACTAGGATAGCGAGACGTCCCTAGCCAAGGTCCACAACCTGATGAATCCGACCAGTCCTGTTTCTGACATTCGCAAAAGATCTTCTAGAGGGAATACGTTTCTCTTCGTTTTCGAGTCGTTTCTCTTAGTGTTTGCTGATGATGCCTAAATTATGAGAAGGATTAAGATAGTAAGAGACTACAAGACGACCTGGGCGACCTGAAGGAGTGGCCCACATGGCTATTAGAGTTCAACTCCAGCAAGTGTAAAGTAACGAAAATAGGCGTAGGGAGCAGGAGGCCCGCGAAGGCTTGTTATAGGGTGGAGGAGGCCCGCTGGGGCCGGGTACTCAGCGGCTCACCGGGTATGACCAACACCATAAACAAGCAGTTTCTAATTTTTTCATCGTCTTGTAAATGAGGTCAACAGTCCCAGGTGTGTCTGACACCATGCCAGGTGTGTCTGGTGTTTACTACACAGTCCCAAGTGTGTCTAACACCATGCCAGGTGTGTCTGACACCATGCCAGGTGTGTCTGGTGTTTACTACACAGTCCCAAGTGTGTCTAACACCATGCCAGGTGTGTCTGACACCATGCCAGGTGTGTCTGGTGTTTACTACACAGTCCCAAGTGTGTCTAACACCATGCCAGGTGTGTCTGACACCATGCCAAGTGTGTCTGATGTTTACTACACCATGCCAGGTGTGTCTGACACCATGCCAGGTGTGTCTGACACCATGCCAGGTGTGTCTGACACCATGCAAGGTGTGTCTGACACCATGCCAGGTGTATCTGACACCATGCCAGGTGTGTCTGACACCATGCCAGGTGTGTCTGGTATTTACTACACCATGCCAGGTGTGTCTGACAACATGCCAGGTGTGTCTGACACCATGCCAGGTGTGTCTGACACCATGCCAGGTGTGTCTGACACCATGCCAGGTGTGTCTGATGTTTACTACAACATGCCAGGTGTTTCTGATGTTTACTACATCATGCCAGGTGTGTCTGGTGTTTACTACACCATGCCAGGTGTGTCTGATGTTTACTACACCATGCCAGGTGTGTCTGGTGTTTACTACACCATGCCAGGTGTGTCTGGTGTTTACTACACCATGCCAGGTGTGTCTGGTGTTTACTACAACATGCCAGGTGTGTCTGACATCATGCCAGGTGTGTCTGACATCATGCCAGGTGTATCTGACATCATGCCAGGTGTGTCTGCTGTTTACTACAACATGCCAGGTGTGTCTGACATCATGCCATGTGTGTCTGGTGTTTACTACATCATGCCAGGTGTGTCTGGTGTTTACTACACCATGCCAGGTGTGTCTGATGTTTACTACAACATGCCAGGTGTCTGACATCATGCCAGGTGTGTCTGATGTTTACTACAACATGCCAGGTGTGTCTGGCATCATGCCAGGTGTGTCTGACGTCATGCCAGGTGTGTCTGACATCATGCCAGGTGTGTCTGGTGTTTACTACACCATGCCAGGTGTGTCTGATGTTTACTACAACATGCCAGGTGTGTCTGCTGTTTACTACAACATGCCAGGTGTGTCTGGTGTTTACTACACCATGCCAGGTGGGTCTGATGTTTACTACAACATGCCAGGTGTGTCTGCTGTTTACTACACCATGCCAGGTGTGTCTGATGTTTACTACAACATGCCAGGTGTGTCTGCTGTTTACTACAACATGCCAGGTGTGTCTGATGTTTACTACAACATGCCAGGTGTGTCTGGTGTTTACTACATCATGCCAGGTGTGTCTGCTGTTTACTACATCATGCCAGGTGTGTCTGACATCATGCCAGGTGTGTCTGCTGTTTACTACATGCCAGGTGTGTCTGCTGTTCACTACATCATGCCAGGTGTGTCTGCTGTTCACTACAACATGCCAGGTGTGTCTGCTGTTTACTACATGCCAGGTGTGTCTGCTGTTCACTACATCATGCCAGGTGTGTCTGCTGTTCACTACATCATGCCAGGTGTGTCTGATGTTTACTACACCATGCCAGGTGTGTCTGGTGTTTACTACACCATGCCAGGTGTGTCTGCTGTTTACTACAACATGCCAGGTGTGTCTGCTGTTTACTACAACATGCCAGGTGTGTCTGACATCATGCCAGGTGTGTCTGGTGTTTACTACATGCCAGGTGTGTCTGCTGTTCACTACACCATGCCAGGTGTGTCTGGTGTTTACTACACCATGCCAGGTGTGTCTGATGTTTACTACAACATGCCAGGTGTGTCTGATGTTTACTACATAATGCCAGGTGTGTCTGGTGTTTACTACATAATGCCAGGTGTGTCTGACATCATGCCAGGTGTGTCTGCTATTCACTACATCATGCCAGGTGTGTCTGCTGTTTACTACAACATGCCAGGTGTGTCTGATGTTTACTACAACATGCCAGGTGTGTCTGATGTTTACTACACCATGCCAGGTGTGTCTGGTGTTCACTACACCATGCCAGGTGTGTCTGGTGTTCACTACACCATGCCAGGTGTGTCTGGTGTTCACTACACCATGCCAGGTGTGTCTGGTGTTCACTACAACATGCCAGGTGTGTCTGGTGTTCACTACACCATGCCAGGTGTGTCTGGTGTTCACTACATCATGCCAGGTGTGTCTGGTGTTCACTACAACATGCCAGGTGTGTCTGGTGTTCACTACAACATGGCAGGTGTGTGTGATGATGCTTACTAGAGCGTCATCAAAGGCATACCTACAAATGTAACCACATATTGGGAAATATCAACATGAATAAGTTAGGGAATTGGTCGACTAAACTATAGTGGATGCAGGCGGTAGCCACTATCACCTTCACCACAGGTAGTGACCAGCTTCTGCAAGGTTTCCATTCTTATATATATATATATATATATATATATATATATATGTGTGTGTGTGTGTGTGTGTGTGTGTGTGTGTGTGTGTGTGTGTGTGTGTGTGTGTGTTAACCTTTTTCTGAATTGTTTTCTTTAGTCTTTCTGATTTTGTAGGAGATTCTCGTGATTCTCGGATATGTGCGTCACATGCCCATTCCCCAGGATGCTTCCCACAACAGTCCACTAGCACCCAGAGGCCAGATTCACGAAGCAGTTACGCAAGTACTTACGAACGTGTACATCTTTCCTCAATCTTTGACGCCTTTCGTTACATTTATTAAACAGTTTACAAGCATGAAAACTTGCCAATCAACTGTTGTTATTGTTATAAACAGCCTCCTGGTGCTTCGGAGCTCATTAACTGTTTAATAATTGTAAACAAAGCTGCCAAAGGTTGAGAAAGATGTACAGGTTCGTATGTGCTTGCGTAACTGCTTCGTGAATCTGGTCCCAGGTACCTAGTGTTATGTGAAGATTTCCCAGGACAAACGTGAACAACAGGTGGTAGAGGAGTAACAAGGTGCAGGTAACCGAGCTCCTGATACCAACCGGATCATTAGACAACTTGGGAGCTGACTCTTGACGGGCAGGCAGCGGTGTCCCTCGTGGTAGCGGCTCACTGATACACACACTCACTGATACATTCACTCACTGATACACACACTCACTGATACACTCACTCACTGATACACACACTCAACGTGTACCACTGTGGTGAAAGCTGGGGGTGAGTGTGTATGGGTAATATGGACTGGTGGCTGAGTGTATGTCATGTGGTAAGTGCTTCACGAGGCGCGATATCACCCATAGAGATACTTTACACGCCAAGATTGTGGCTCTGCTTGTGAGTGGAGACCTGCCCCGGCCCCCTACCTCATACCTCTCCAGTACCTCCTTCGCTCTTGTGTCCCTCTTATCGAGTAACACCCATATTAAAGTCTCGATGTCTACCCATGTTCATTTTCCTGGGCATTTTGTAAGTGGTAATCATGTCTCACTTGTTTCTTCTATCTTCCAGTGGCGTGAGATTTAATTCCTTTAGTGTGAATCCTGCCAGAGCCAAGGTCCACTCACCACTACGCTGCTGCTTTACAAAAATGAATCACGTACACAACAAATTAAAAAAATTAAAAAATATCCATTTACTTCCTTATAAGTATTTAAATAAAAAGTCTTGGAAGATCCAGACCTCTCGCAAAAGCAGTTCAGTGAAACGAAGTGAGGTGCACGTAATTTTGCACCGCTTAAGACCAGTAAAAGTGTAAATCAAATCCCACAATAAGTGAAATAGTATGCCAGCAAGATTAAGACAAGACGCGTGACTGGCACAACAACATTCATGAGATGGACCAAAAAGGTGCGAGTGTTTATGTAAATTACGCATTGTGCAGAGCTGTCTGCGTGCATCAGCACGGCAGACAATAACAGCCCGCTGGTTATCAGGTCATCCAGGGTAAGTGACTCCACGCCACACACGCCTCCGCACGCCTCCTCCCTTCACCATTACCATAATTACAAACACCCTCAAATATCTTTCATGGATGTATATGAGTATTCTCCAACAGATGCAATGGGTGGTGATGCGAGAGCCAAGTGGAGAGAGATTAAGTCCCTTCGTCTAAGTCCCTGGTGTAAATTCCTTGGTGTAAATCCCTTGCTCTAACCCTTACATTAATCACTTGAAATTCACTGACAAAAAATAAGGTTCACATGAGAAATAATAAAACATTAAGAGAATATAAATAATTCCTGGACATTTTGTCTGGGGTAGAGAAATGTTTAAAAGTAACATTGCTGAATATGGCAGCGATGACTTTTACCTCCAACACTGAAACATTCCTCACAATACTTACAGCTCCACTCCTCACACGGCCACACGTATTGGTTTTGTCTAGTGTCACCGTGGCTTCCTTGCAAGCACAAAGCTTGGAAATTTGTTGCAACAATCTATTGTGTCAGACGTTGCAAACTTGGCTACCATTGATGTCATGTGTCAAACGTTGCAAGGATGGCTACCATTTGATGTCATGTGTCAAACGTTGCAAGGATGGCTGCCATTGATGTCATGTGTCAAACGTTGCAAGGATGGCTACCATTGATGTCATGTGTCAAACGTTGCAAGGATGGCTACCATTGATGTCATGTGTCAAACGTTGCAAGGATGGCTACCATTGATGTCATGTGTCAAACGTTGCAAGGATGGCTACCATTGATGTCATGTGTCAAACGTTTGACGTCAAACATTTACGTCCATTGTAGAAAGCCTTTACAGACTGTCCGCCTGAAAGGCTTGTAAGGTGTGATGATGCGTAATGAGTGAGGTGTGATAAATGAAGTGTGTGGAGGTGGCTGGGTCACGTCATGAGGGGGGGGGGGTGTATGAGTACCGGTGAGTGAGGGGGGAGGGTGTATGAGTACCGATGAGTGAGAGGGGGAGGGTGTGAGTACCGGTGAGTGCAGGTGAGTGAGGGGGGAGGCGGGAAGTACTACAAAAGATCATGGTGGGGAAGACATACTGTTGTACTCACGCGTGCCGTTGAGGTTACGTGAGAGGATCTTGTTCCCGTGTGAGACGTAACCTAGCAGTGGGTGATGTAACGGCGGCTGCTGCTGCTGCTGCTGCTGTTGCTGCTGCTGCTGCTGCTGAGGGTTTGAGGGTCCAGGGACGGGCATAGCGGGGGTGACAGAGCCCACAGAGACGCCTCCACCTACTGACACAGATGTGGATGAAGGGGGAACTATGCCGCCCGAGGCAGGCCCGACCACAGACGGGATAATCGAGAGAGGAACTCCACTAGCAGAGCCTCCGGAACCCGAACGGTCAGACGAGACGGACACTGGTGGCGCGGGTGTGGGCGTGGAGGGTGGCGCGGGCGTGTTGGGCGCCGAGTGGGTGGCGGTAGACGCGGGCGGGTATTGGGTCTCGCTCAGGCCTGACATGTGTGGGCGTAAGTGGCTGTCAGGGAGCTGTGGGTGGGGCGGGTGGTGGTGCTGCTGCTGCTGCTGGTGGTGGGCGGGCTCTGCTTTGATGGGCACTAGTGTAGTGTTGGGGTAGACGGTACACCTGTTGCTCTCAGATGTGGGCGGCACCACAGGCTCAGCTGTGTGGGCGGCGCGCGAGGTGGGAGGCACGAGCAGCATGGGTGGCCGGTGGGGTCACATGGTGGGCGGGAGTAAATATGGGCGGCAGGGAAGGCACACAGCCAGGTGGGCGGCCCCGACCAGCTGAGGACGAGTCACCCCAGCACCAACACCTGCAACACAAGGAAACACACGTCAACACCACAACAACACATTAATATGGACACAAGGAGGCCATCAACACCATCACTAACCTCAACACTACACGACTAAAGCTCCACAAAGGAGAGTGTTGCGCCTCAAGACAGTTCCAGAAGACAGTAGCAACGCTGCTACTGTACTTGTATACTACTTTAGCCACGTGTCGTCATCTTATCTCCATGCCTGAAACAGTACCATAGTAGCAGCAACAAAGAGCGAGAAAATAAGTAGTGGTAGGTCTAGGATCTGTAATACCATTAGTTATAATAGTTAAGGTAATCACTAGGAGAACTGCTCGGGGTGAAGGAACTGCTCCCAACCACACGCTTCACTGGGGGATCGAACCTGGAAAAAGCGAGGCCTCCGCTAAGGAAAATATAAAACACTTGGTGATTTATAGATGGTGTGGAGGACCTGTGTGACGTCACTATGACGTCACAGTGCTCATGCTGGCACAGGTGTCAGGTCCCAGTGCTCAGTGCTCACATAGTGCACGATATCTCACAGTTTGTTATGACGCACTATTATGCCACAAGCATTAATACCAGCGAATCAGGTAATGAATGATACGAGTTATGGAATGATATATCTGGCGTCGCAACAACGAGGTATCTGGCGCCGCAACATCGAGGTCTCTGGCGCCGCAACGACAAGGTCTCTGGCGCCGCAAAGACGAGGTCTCTGGTGCCGCAACATCGAGGTCTCTGGTGCCGCAACAACGAGGTCTCTGGCGCCGCAAACGAGGTCTCTGGCGCCGCAACAACGAGGTCTCTGGTGCCGCAAAGACGAGGTCTCTGGCGCCGCAACAACGAGGTCTCTGGCGCCGCAAAGACGAGGTCTCTGGCGGCCGCAACAACGAGGTCTCTGGCGCCGCAAAAGACGAGGTCTCTGGCGCCGCAACAACGAGGTCTCTGGCGCCGCAAGACGAGATCTCTGGCGCCGCAAAGACGAGGTCTCTGGCGCCGCAACAACGAGGTCTCTGGCGCCGCAAAGACGAGGTCTCTGGCGCCGCAAAGACGAGGTCTCTGGCGCCGCAACAACGAGGTCTCTGGTGCCGCAACGACGAGGTCTCTGGGCGCAAAGACGAGGTCTCTGGCGCCGCAACAACGAGGTCTCTGGCGCCGCAACGACGAGGTCTCTGGTGCCGCAAAGACGAGGTCTCTGGCGCCGCAACGACGAGGTCTCTGGTGCCGCAAAGACGAGGTCTCTGGCGCCGCAAAGACGAGGTCTCTGGCGCCGCAACATCCAGGTCTCTGGTGCCGCAACATCGAGGTCTCTGGCGCCGCAACATCCAGGTCTCTGGCGCCGCGACATCCAGGTCTCTGGTGCAGCAACATCGAGGTCTCTGGTGCCGCAAAGACGAGGACTCTGGCGCCGCTAGACGAGGTCTCTGGTGCCGCAACGACGAAGTCTCTGGCGTATTAACAGAGGTCACTGGCGTTACTCAAACTCAACATTCACCTAATATTTACGCTACGTCCACCCTCATTTCTAGGTGACTGTTGAAGAGGAAGAGCCCAGCCCCAGCTGACAGAGAACATGCATGCCATCACAGCCACAGAGATCATCCCTACGACATCCTCTGGCCAAAAGTGTGCTTAATATTCTTAGGTCTACTGTCATCTGGCCAACTGAAGGGCTTCAAAGGCACAACAATCGACTACACTCGACTGGTCATCGGAGTGCTCAATTTCCCCCTCCACCGCGTCAAGGAGTGGTGAAAGGTGAGAGATGTATGTGTGTACACACACACACACACACACACACACAC
>WNGS01092210.1:32103194-32130173 GCA_020271785.1 Procambarus virginalis
TATGTAATATATTAGGCCTCAGATATCGTATATTAGGCTTAGGAAGTAGGCCTAATATACGATATCGATATCTGGAAGTAAGCCAGATATCGTATATAGGTTAGGTTAGTTTGTCTTTTGTAACATAAATATAAAATCTATTTCATTTGCCAAATTTAATAGTCCGAGTTCTACTTTCTAACTGAGTGTACGTCGGTATATGTACTATGGTCCTTATCGTAATCGAAATCCTTAGATAGGCAAATTGTAATGAATTTGTCAATAAAGATGTTAAATAATATAATAATAATCGTTTCTATAAGTACTACCTACACAGGAGGCCGCGCTGACGAACACTTGCCGCTATGACAAAATAAAGATTAATGTTACGCTAGTGGACGGAGTCAGCATCCTGAGCGACAACCTTACGCTCCAAGACCTCGGTGGCCGTCATGCTTCCAAGATGCTCGGGCTCGTTTGGTGGAAAATCTATTATAGAAGAAATAAAAGCGTTTCAAATATAAAGGGGAGAAGCACCCCAGCAGTTCACTAGTCATGTTGGTACGTATTATTCTTTGTGGTTCAGGATGCAATTTGAATAAATTTCAGGAATTCCGCCATCACTGTCGCGTATATCAAAAAATAATTTGGTCTGAGTTCATACCAGTGTGGGGAACAGGTCCATAAAAACATTAATAACAACAAACTAAATTAGGAAAAAGAGGTAAAAGAGGTATGTGAGTAAGGCGATACACGTTGTGCTGGGACTGTAAGACAGGAGTAATCATCTACTCAAGACTCCATTACGAAACCTGTACATCTTTCTTCATATATGGCGCCTTGCTTTGCATTATTCCAAGTTTTTTTTTTTTAGATTTGCAAGGCGTTAAGAGGTTGTCTGAAATAATAATAATTTGGGTTACTAGTTCATATAGACTTAGCCGCCATGAGGGAAGACAGCATTACAGGTTATGTAAGTGGAGACTTGAATGCCTGACGACGTCTGCCCCTCATCTTCTAGCAGCTCAACAAATCAAGCAACATACATGGACAAGAGATTAAAACAGAAAATTTAAATCATTTACACGAACAATTTAAAAATATTTCGAAAACTATAAAGAGGTGAGGATAAATTTGTTTTTTTTTTTAACATGTAGGTGATTGGAGAGGGAGAGGAGGTGGATATTTATTCGTGTGGATTTTAACAGCAGACAGCAAGCAAATGGGGCATTACACGGTGGGTATGGACCAGTGGCGGCGGAGACGACCTCGCCCTCCCTCAGGGCACCTCTGTATGGCCACAGTGTCAGCTGGCTGACTCCTCACACTCATTGATTCATGTTACTTCTTGGCTTTAGTTCTGGGGCTCTTAGGCTCTCCTCCTTCACGAGTTGAAGCACCTTTATTCCATATGAGAGATGTGTGTGTGTCTCTGGACGGTGAAGGACTCCACGTCGGTCTGAGAGTTTTAGGGGTACTGGGTACGTGGCTCCAGAGTTGTGGGGGTACTGGGTACGTGGCTCCAGAGTTGTGGGGGTACTGGGTACGTGGCTCCAGAGTTGTGGGGGTACTGGGTACGTGGGTCGACATTTGGAGAGGGTACTGGGTACGAGGTGGCTCGAAAGTTTGTGGGGTGGGGGGGTTCTGGGTATAGGGTTGGGGTGGGGCGAGAGGGCATGCGCTTAAATCTTACTTGGCAGTCCGTAATCTTGGGCACGTCTTATGGGTTCCACTCGCCGATCTGTTTGGCTGATTGGAGGGTAGTTGGGCCCTGCGAATAGGAATGCATGTACCAATCACACTGGAAATTGTTCGGCTATATGGCTGTAAACACTGCCTACATTAACATGGTCTGAGTATATGCAACACTTCCTACTACTGCCGGTTCTTATATACAATTATGTCAACAAAATACTTACGGGCTATTCATGCCCGTGCCACCTCTTGCGTGACTTAATCTTTATCAATCAATCAACAAAATACACAACCGTGTTAGGATGATGTGATTACGTTAGCACTACTGCCCTTCACCTTAACACACTCGTTAATAGAACTAACACTTTGACACGGACATTTTCAATCAATTTAATCAAAACTGATTTGATTAAGTTTTACTTGTTCAGACCAGCGGTACTGTTGCCATACGACTTTTACTTCCTCAAAGGTAAATAATGTTTTGCAAGTTTCTGTAAACAACGCTAGTTATACATGGACACACATTAATGAATAACAGTTATTGGTATGTATTGACTGGTGTTTTTTTATTTAGCATTCCTATGACAGCACCACAGCCTCAGGCGCGCTCCCACATAGGCCTAGTGTGCTCTAACTGGGTAGGCTTAAGAAGGACGCCCCAAATAAGTTTTCTTTGCGATTTCCCACGTTGGGAACATTACACTCACTGCTATTCGGAGCCCATAACTAACGGCCTCCTAGTCGTGCAGACATGCACACGTGCGCACACACACACGCGCACGCGCGCGCACATGCACACTATCCCCACCAGCTGAGCCTCAAGTACCAGCTGAGCCTCAAGTACCAGCTGAGCCTCAAGTACCAGCTGAGCCTCAAGTACCAGCTGAGCCTCAAGTACCAGCTGAGCCTCAAGTACCAGCTGAGCCTCAAGTACCAGCTGAGCCTCAAGTACCAGCTGAGCCTCAAGTACCAGCTGAGCCTCAAGTACCAGCTGAGTCTCAAGTACCAGCTGAGCCTCAAGTACCAGCTGAGCCTCAAGTACCAGCTGAGCCTCAAGTAGCAGCTGAGCCTCAAGTACCAGCCTCCAAGGATTTCCAATACACACTCCTGGAACAATGCAATTTTTGTTACTGAAAATTTTTGCAACAAAATTGAAATCTTCACTGATTTTCTTGCTTTCCTTGGGCTTAGATTTTTTTTGTTAATAAAAAATATATACATACACCCGCACACACACATACATACATAAATACACCTACTGCTCAGGTTCATCTGGCTTTTAAGAGTAAGTACTGTATTATTTTGTCATGATCAAAGCAAAATGTTTTATGATGTAAAACGGAAAATATAAGATTCTTGCCAGAATACGAAAAGCAAAATTCGTCGTGGGGGTACTTTTTACACCATGTCAAGTGGCACTAGTTTCCATGATGCCAACCCCGACCCACCAAATGGGCCACGTTCCCAACCTAAATTATTGTAAACAGAGGGTGAGGTTAACCCCCAAGAGTCTGGCTTTCAACCTCGTATGTACAAAGAAACATTCTATTTTATGCATGCATATATAGTGTCTGTCTGTCTGTCCAAAGACGGAGGCTAGACGCTCGGGGCTAGTTGCACCACATTTTTCAAGGTGCCTCAATGAACGGTATGTGCCGGCTAGAGGCTGGTCAGGGGTTAGCTACACAACCCACTTTCAAGAAATATCGGTTCCTCCTGCGACTTAGATGAAATCTGAAATAGGGGACTTGTTTTCTCTACAAATCAGAGAGAGAGAGAGAGAGAGAGAGAGAGAGAGAGAGAGAGAGAGAGAGAGAGAGAGAGAGAGAGAGAGAGAGAGAGAGAGAGAGAGAGAGAGAAAATATATATATATATATATATATATATATATATATATATATATATATATATATACATATATATACATACATACATATATATACATATATATATATATATATATATATATATATATATATATATATATATATATATATATATATATATATATATATATATATATGTATATATCAAACATTTGCCGTCTCTAACAAAAAACAAATTGCCAGTTTTGGTCTGGTTAAAAAGTAATTAATTACACTAAGCCACCAAAGCTAATGACGACGGGAATTAAACTGAAATTAATCCAGACACATGTTTCTCTATTGGATATATTCAGCGGTCTCACTCACCGGCAGACTCACGCACTCACACGTTAAGTGACGCACTTACTCACACGGTAAGTCACTCACTCACTGACTCACACGGCAAAATCAATCAATCACTGACTCCAGCAAATTACTCACTGACTGGACGGAAAATTACGCATTCACTGACTCATGCGGAGTTACCCAATGTCACAACAAAATTGCTCACACGTAAGTTACTCACTGACTCACACATAAAGCTACACATCACTCAGCCACTCACTTACTCACAGGGTCGTCGGCCATTACAAAAATTTCATCCACAAAAGCTAGCACTTAATGATCAAGTAGACAGCCATTTAGAGCCAAAGATCCCACTGCTACAGACCTTACACTCAAGCGCTGACTCATCGTGAGTAGCACTAGTGAATTACACTCACCATTTTAACTTAGTTGGTAATTTGGTTTTAAGCTAAGTTATAGCACTGTCCACCATTCTGCGAGTACAGTAATCGACCAATCCATTACAAATTGCAATGTATTAATAAATAAATAAATAAAGGTAATATTGGACATTTTCTTTACATCAACCTCGATAGGTTAGGTGGGTTGCTTGGGTTCGTTCATTTCCGGCTTGGTAAAGCAGTTACGTTTTTTTTTACGGAGTGGCAAATGTTGAGGAGAGAGGGGGGGTGGGGGGGGGGGGTTTAATAAAGGCAGCATCGGCTCCCGGTGAAGTCCCAGTGAAGGGCCAGAGGTGCATAAACTCGAGGAATGGTCCGGTTTACTGGTAATTAGCGGTCGGCGGCGCTCACGACCCTTACATAAAACTACCTCCACCAGAAGCTCCAGAAGCCAGAGTGGCTGGGGCACAGAGGAGCCGGGGCACAGAGGAGGCGAGGCACAGAGGAGGCGAGGCACAGAGAAGTGAGGCACAGAGAAGTGAGGCACAGAGGAGGCGAGGCACAGAGGAGGCGAGGCACAGAGAAGTGAGGCACAGAGGAGGCGAGGCACAGAGGAGGAGAGGCACAGAGGAGGCGGGGCACAGAGGAGCGAGGCACAGAGAAGTGAGGCACAGAGGAGGCGGGGCACAGAGGAGGCGAGGCACAGAGAAGCGAGGCACAGAGGAGCGAGGCACAGAGAAATGAGGCACAGAGGAGGCGAGGCACAGAGAAGTGAGGCACAGAGGAGCGAGGCACAGAGGAGCGAGGCACAGAGAAATGAAGCACAGAGGAGGCGAGGCACAGAGAAGTGAGGCACAGAGGAGGCGAGGCACAGAGAAATGAGGCACAGAGGAGGCGAGGCACAGAGAAGTGAGGCACAGAGGAGCGAGGCACAGAGGAGCGAGGCACAGAGAAATGAAGCACAGAGGAGGCGAGGCACAGAGAAGTGAGGCACAGAGGAGGCGAGGCACAGAGAAGTGAGGCACAGAGGAGGCGAGGCACAGAGGAGCGAGGCACAGAGGAGCGAGGCACAGAGGAGGCGAGGCACAGAGGAGGCGAGGCACAGAGGAGGCGAGGCACAGAGGAGGCGAGGCACAGAGAAGTGAGGCACAGAGGAGGCGAGGCACAGAGAAGTGAGGCACAGAGGAGGCGAGGCACAGAGGAGGCGAGGCACAGAGAAGTGAGGCACAGAGGAGGCGAGGCACAGAGGAGGCGAGGCACAGAGGAGCGAGGCACAGAGGAGCGAGGCACAGAGGAGGCGAGGCACAGAGGAGGCGAGGCACAGAGGAGGCGAGGCACAGAGAAATGAGGCACAGAGGAGCGAGGCACAGAGGAGCGAGGCACTAAGGAGGGCTGGGGCACAGAGGCAGATTTATTTTTTCGTTTTTTTTTTCCACAAATAAAGAGTGGGCAGGAGGCAGTAGCCAGCATGCCCAGGCTCGGGGCATGCTGGTCATACCCTGATCACCATGCAGCAGCTGCCTCTACAGCCAATACCTTTCACTGCTGAGAAATACATGCCACCGTCACCTTTAGGGGCGCGTGTATTTCTCGACCCCCCAATTGTATGGTGATGTATAAGTGTTGTGTATATTTTATATACTGCTCTACCTGATGCATCATACACCAGTCTGCAAGATGATCTATTTTCTCTACATTACTTGATCATGTGCTTATTCTGTATTCTGTGATATATACTTCTTTGCTTGATGAATCCTACATTATTATATATGGTGTATTATACATTGATCTGCTTTGTGTATCATCGACCACTCTCGCTAATACATCAACTATTTACTTTCCAGAATATAAGAGAACGGATTACAGTGTTTCAAATTTTGTAATTTAATCCAACATAATAGCAACATGTGAGAGGTACAGCGAGTGTTTCCTGTAACCTAACGCCCACTATACTCAAATATACACCATAATATCAAACTGATTTCATCATGCAAATACGTATTATCAGAGGGAGATACGCCAATGTTTTGCGTCATAATACAGTAACCACCAATGTTATGCGTCACGGTACATTAACCACCAATGTTTTGCGTCATAATACAGTAACCACCAATGTGTTGCGTCACGGTACACTAATCACCAATGTTTTGCGTCACGGTACACCAACCACCAATGTTTTGCGTCACGGTACACCAACCACCAATGTTTTGCGTCACGGTACACTAACCACCAATGTTTTGCGTCACGGTACACTAACCACCAATGTTTTGCGTCACGGTACACTAACCACCAATGTTTTGCGTCACGGTACACTAACCACCAATGTTTTGCGTCACGGTACACTAACCACCAATGTTTTGCGTCACGGTACACTAACCACCAATGTTTTGCGTCACGGTACACTAACCACCAATGTTTTGCGTCACGGTACACTAACCACCAATGTTTTGCGTCACGGTACACTAACCACCTATGTTTTGCGTCACGGTACACCAACCACCAATGTTTTGCGTCACGGTACACTAACGACCAATGTTTTGCGTCACGGTGCACCAACCACCAATGTTTTGCGTCACGGTAACCAACCACCAATGTTTTGCGTCACGGTACACCAACCACCAATGTTTTGCGTCACGGTACGGAATATAAGGAAACGTTTTTAGTACAGAATTAAACAAATTGAAAATAAAAATCAAATCCTCTAATTAGCCACACAAGCAAGAAAAGAATGATACTTAATTCTAAAGACTAAAGAAGCCGGAATGTTTTTGTTCAAGATGGGTGGAGGGGGCGGGAGGGGGGGGGGAGCTCCTCCGCCATCTGTTCTCGAAGTATCCACAACAGTCTTGTGAAACAGGCAAGACAACGGTAGCGAAATTAAACTATTAGCATCTTTGTACTATCTACAGTCAATATAAGTACACGCTTGGTCTCTCTCTTTCTCTCTCTCTCTCTCTCTCTCTCTCTCTCTCTCTCTCTCTCTCTCTTAAGACAAAAAAAAAAAAAATTTCCTAGGCCTATCATAGCACATGTATGTACCGTATTAGGCTTAGGATAGTCAGGTTAGGTTAGGTTAGGTTAGGTTAGGGTTTTTTTATTAGCATCATGAATACAAAACCTTTTCCGGTTTTGTCCCAATTCAGTAGTATAAAATTCAACTTTCTAATTGTCCGTTACGCCAGTATATGTGTGACGGTCCATGTGGTTCTTACGAGGTGCTCTCTCAACAGGAGGATGGGCTGAGGTATATCAGCTAAAGCAGCCCTGAGGCGGGTCCCAAGAGCTTGTAGGGTAGGGGGGCCCCTACCTAGGGTTCTCACATACACACACACACACACACACACACACACACACACACACACACACACACACACACACACACACACACACACACACACACACACATGTTCACCAATACATTGCGTTGTTGAACAAGCGAGCGCTCGAGCGAATTTGGAATATTATATAAAAGACGAAATTATTTAAAACCCGCAGAGGATAAAAATGGCAGTAAAGGATATTAAGCAGAGAACACTGAGACGGCAACACCAGCGGGTTAAGACAAAAACGCATCGCGTTGCGTTTTGTCTGGCCAGCGAGGGCTGCAGTGCGGGGCAAGAACACCCAGTTACCCGGCTTCCAGTGAGTGAGTGCGAGTGTGAATGAGTGTGTGTGTGTGTGTGTGTGTGTGTGTGTGTGTGTGTGTGTGTGTGTGTGTGTGTGTGTGTGGGTGTTGTGTGTGTGTGGTGTGTGAATGAGATCGTGTGTGGTGTGAGTGCATGTTTGAATGATTGAGTGAGTGAGAATGTGTGAGTAGATAGGAGTGAGCTCGTGAACGAGTAGGATAGGAAGTGGCGTGTGAGTGAGACAGAGTGTGTGAGAGAGAGACAAACAGAGGTGAAAGAGAAGAGACACGGTACTGAGGAAAGGGACGAATTATGAGAAACACCGCAAGAAGAAGATAAAAGAAGGAGGGGAACACAGCAAGAGGAAGGGAATGAGGAGGAAGGAAAAAGAAAAGAAGAAGATGATCAAAAACGAGGCAGAGGAATGAAAAGACGATGTCACACCAGCCACTTACTTTATTACAACCAATTCGTATTCAAGTTCATTTAAGAAAGATTGAGAATATGTCTAAGAGTGTGGTCGTGAACCCCTACCCCGGGTCTCCCCCACAGTGCATAATGCCTCGATTAACTGACTGATTAAGATCAAACCAACCAGGAGGTGGCACGGGCATGAATAGCCCGTAAGTGGTGGATTTTATATCTTATTTTTAGTGAATGTATACTGTGTGATGAGACATAATGTCTCCTCAAGAAGTCACCTATATAGACCAGGAGACAGGTGAAGGTTCCAGTGATGTTTTCCATCAAAGTTCAGAACATTTATTGTGAGTGCTCTATATGTGATTATTTATCTACTTGTTATATATATATGAGACTTGGTGGAATTAGAGTTTAACAAGATCCTCATCTGCTGGAAGGTACTATGGTGGAGTAAGTTGCTGGAAGGTACTATGGTGGAGTATGCTGCTGGAAGGTACTATGGTGGAGTAAGTGCTGGAAGGTACTATGGTGGAGTATGCTGCTGGAAGTCTATGGTGGAGTAAGTTGCTGGAAGGTACTATGGTGGAGTATGCTGCTGGAAGGTACTATGGTGGAGTATGCTGCTGGAAGGTACTATGGTGGAGTATGCTGCTGGAAGGTACTATGGTGGAGTATGCTGCTGGAAGGTACTATGGTGGAGTATGATGTGGAAGGTACTATGGGGTGAAGCTGCGGATATATAAGTATCACTGACATACATGGTCGTGTGATAGCAATGTTGAGCGGAGTTGTATAGGTGCGAGGGTGTCGTGTATCCCTGCCAACACAGCCTCCAATACTACAGCACATATAACCACTGTGGCCTCATATCCACAACATATCCACTTTTGCAGCCCCCCGCCCCCCACTTAAACAAAATCAAAGTTTTGTACTACTGGTATTNTTTTGAGTTGGTCATTTTTTTTTCTTAAGTCTCAAAATGGCGAGATGAGGAGACTTAGAATTCGTATTCGTTAACCTCGTCTCAGATAGCTTCGTCCGATTACAAGGTCCACGATAACAGCTTTACGCTCACTTCTGATATCAACACATCTGTGCGAATGTGAGATATTGATAGACTTTGATCAGCCCGGATTCGAACTCGGTCCCTGAAAAGTGCAAAGCCGTTTGTCCTACCAAACATGCTAAGGATATATGACCTGCTCAACCCCCCCCACCCCACCCCCCCCCACCCCACCACCCCATGACCTAGTCAAACTCAACCCCACCCCCCCATAACCTCGTTATAAGCCTCGTACCATGTAAGTGTAAACTCAGACCACGTAAGGGTAAACCCAGTACCATATAACGCAAACCCACAAGGAAACCCTTATATAGTCCCTGAGTTTACTCACGTAAGAGTTAACTCGCACTATATAATGGTAAACCCGTTACCATTTAAGACTACCACTTACGGGCTATTCATGCCCGTGCCACTTTTGGTGGCTTAATCTTGATCAATCCTACGTGAGGGAACCCCCCCCCCACCCCAACACTGTGCACGTTGCACAGTGTTGCAAAGAGTTAAAACAAAGAGAACAGGTAAGACCTGAGAGAACTAACGCCACGTGGAGTGCCAATGAGCAGCTTGAAGGAGGGTCGAAGAATGAGTAAATGCGTGAATGACTATGCGTGCATGGGTGAGTGAGTGCGAGATGAGTTAGTAACGAATGTTGTGAGGATGAGGAACGAGGTCACAGCAGCAAACCTGCTCCAAGAAGCAACTTTTTCTTTCCGGGGCGCATAGAGCAAGCAAGCAAGCAAGCAAGCACTTCTGCATCCATAAACACCCCCTCCTCAGCTTAGTCTCCACCTCCCTAGAAAAACTAGCACCAGCAAAGCTCTTAATAACCAATCCATATTCATGTCAAGACGTGAGTGTATGTGAGTGTGGTGTGTCACGGGCCCAAAAATGTCTTCCCGCCTGGAGAGGTTCTGCGTATAGGAGTCTCTTGATCTATACGCAGTCTCTTGATCTATACGCAGTCTCTTGATCTATACGCAGTCTCTTGATCTATACGCAGTCTCTTGATCTATACGCAGTCTCTTGATCTATACGCAGTCTCTTGATCTATACGCAGTCTCTTGATCTAAACGCAGTCTCTGATCTATACGCAGTCTCTTGATCTATACGCAGTCTCTTGATCTAAATACTCTAAAACACCGACCCGTGACTGCACTGTCAGCATTAACAAGCCAATTAACCTGGGTCATTACCAGCTGGCGGTGTGGGGGGGGGGGGCCGGGGAATAAGGCCGTATGAGGCAGGGCGTGTTTGGCCCGAGCGTCCGTGTCTAGCGGCGGGAGCGTCGCCCTTACGTGTCCTGGCGCCTGGGTCCGTGTCGTCCATCCATCAGCCGTGACAAGCCATAATGGGGATTCAATCATGATCAAATTGTAGATTGTGGACAGATTGACTCGCTTTTTCTCTTTAATTGGTTTCCAATACTTTTTCCTCTTTTTTTTTAAGGGGGAGAGGGTGGGCAAAGAATGGGTATGTGTACTCGCTTGTATGTGCTAGCAGGGGGGGCGAGCTTTAGCTCCTGGTCTCTGACTTTTTGGGTAATCATACCTGCTCTTGAAACAATGTCTGGAGTTAGACTCAACCTCCTCCTTGTTCAGGTCAAGCTGCTGTGTATGTCCTCCCCTGCTGCTGCTGTGTATGTCCTCCCCTGCTGCTGCTGTGTATGTCCTCCCCTGCTGCTGCTGTGTATGTCCTCCCCTGCTGCTGCTGTGTATGTCCTACCCTGCTGCTGCTGTGTATGTCCTCCCCTGCTGCTGCTGTGTATGTCCTCCCCTGCTGCTGCTGTGTATGTCCTCCCCTGCTGCTGCTGTGTATGTCCTCCCCTGCTGCTGCTGTGTATGTCCCCCCTGCTGCTGCTGTGTATGTCCTCCCCTGCTGCTGCTGTGTATGTCCTCCCCTGCTGCTGCTGTGTATGTCCTCCCCTGCTGCTGCTGTGTATGTCCTCCCCTGCTGCTGCTGTGTATGTCCTCCCCTGCTGCTGCTGTGTATGTCCTCCCCTGCTGCTGCTGTGTATGTCTCCCCTGCTGCTGCTGTGTATGTCCTCCCCTGCTGCTGCTGTGTATGTCCTCCCCTGCTGCTGTGTATGTCCTCCCTTCTGCTGCTGTGTATGTCCTCCCCTGCTGCTGCTGTGTATGTCCTCCCCTGCTGCTGTGTATGTCCTCCCCTGCTGCTGCTGTGTATGTCCTCCCTGCTGCTGTACTCACCTAATTGTGCTTGCGGGGGTTGAGATCTGGCTCTTTGGTCCCGCCTCTCAACTATCAATCAACTGGTGTACAGGTTCCTGAGCCTACTGGGCTCTGTCATATCTACACTTGAAACTGTGTATGGAGTCAGCCTCCACCACATCACTGCCTAATGCATTCCATCTGTTAACTACTCTGACACTGAAAAAGTTCCTTCTAACGTCCCTGTGGCTCATTTGGCTACTCAGTTTCCACCTGTGTCCCCTTGTTCGAGTACCCCCGTGTTAAACAGTTATCTTTATCTACCTTGTCAATTCATCTGAGAATTTTGTAGGGTAGTGATCATGTCTCCCCTTACTCTTCTGTGTTCTAGTGTCGTGAGGTGCATGTCTCGTAGCCTTTCCTCGTAACTCATGCCTCTTAGTTCTGGGACTAGTCTAGTGGCATATCTCTGAACTTTTTCAAGCTTCGCCTTGTGCTTGACAAGGTACGGGCTCCATGCTGGGGCTGCATACTCCAGGATTGGTCTTACATATGTGGTGTACAAGGTTCTGAATGATTACTTACACAGGTTCCTAAGGCAGTTCTGATGTTAGCCAGCCTCGCATACGCCGCAATGTTATTCTTTTGATGTCGGCTTCAGGAGATAGGTTTGGCGTGATATCAACTCCTAGATCCTTCTCTCTGCCCGTTTCACGAAGAACTTCATCTCCCATTCTGTATCCTGTGTCTGGCCTCCTGTTTTCACTGCCTAGTTTCATTTCCTTTACACTTACACGGGTTGAACTTTAGTAGCCATTTGTTGGACCATTGATGCAGTCTGTCTAGGTCATCTTGTAGTCTCATACTGTCTTCCTCTGTCTTAATCCTCTAAATCCGTCTAAGTCCTTAATCGTGTGTGGTATTCACCAAGTTGTATTCACCTAGTTGTGCTTGCGGGGGTTGAGCTCTGCTCTTTCGGCCCGCCTCTCAACTGTCAATCAACTGTTTCCTAACTACTACTACTATTTTTTTCCACACACACACACACACACACACACACACACACACACACACACACACACACACACACACACACACACCAGAAAACAGCCCGTGACAGCTGACTAACTCCCAGGTACCTATTTACTGCTAGGTAACAGGGGCATAGGGTGAAAGAAACTCTGCCCATTGTTTCTCGCCGGCGCCCGGGATCACAGGACACGTGTCCACGTGCTGTCCGCTTGCCCACCGGCCCACCAGTGTGTGTGTGTGTGTGGTGTGTGTGTGTGTGTGTGGTTGTGTGTGTACTCACCTAGTTGTACTCACCTAGTTGTGCTTGCGGGGGTTGAGCTCTGGCTCTTTGGTCCCGCCTCTCAACCGTCAATCAACAGGTGTACAGTTTCCTGAGCCTATTGGGCTCTATCATATCTACACTTGAAACTGTGTATGGAGTCAGCCTCCACCACATCGCTTCCTAATGCATTCCATTTGTCAACCACTCTGACACTAAAAAGTTCTTTCTAATATCTCTGTGGCTCATTTGGGCACTCAGTTTCCACCTGTGTCCCCTAGTGCGTGTGCCCCTTGTGTTAAACAGCCTGTCTTTATCAACCCTGTCGATTCCCCTGAGAATCTTGAATGTGGTGATCATGTCCCCCCTAACTCTTCTGTCTTCCAACGAAGTGAGGTTTAATTCCTGCAGTCGCTCCTCGTAGCTCATACCTCTCAGCTCGGGTACTAGTCTGGTGGCAAACCTTTGAACCTTTTCCAGTTTAGTCTTATGCTTGACTAGATAGGGACTCCATGCTGGAGCCGCATACTCCAGGATTGGTCTGACATATGTGGTATATAATGTTCTGAAAGATTCCTTACACAAGTTTCTAAAGGCCGTTCTTATGTTAGCCAACCTGGCATATGCTGCTGATGTTATCCTCTTGATATGAGCTTCAGGGGACAGGTCTGGCGTGATATCAACCCCCAGGTCTTTCTCTCTCTCTGACTCTTGAAGTATTTCATCTCCCAAATGATACCTTGTATCTGGTCTCCTGCTTCCTACCCCTATCTTCATTACATTACATTTGCTTGGGTTAAACTCTAACAGCCATTTGTTCGACCATTCCTGCAGCTTGTCCAGGTCTTCTTGAAGTCTCAAGCTGTCCTCCTCTGTCTTAATCCTTCTCATAATTTTGGCGTCGTCAGCAAACATTGAGAGGAATGAGTCTATACCCTCTGGGAGATCATTTACGTATATCAGAAACAGGATAGGTCCAAGTACAGAGCCCTGTGGGACTCCACTGGTGACTTCACGCCAGTCTGAGGTCTCACCCCTCACTGTAACTCTCTGCTTCCTATTGCTTAGGTACTCCCTTATCCACTGGAGCGCCCTACCTGTTACTCCTGCCTGTTTCTCCAGCTTATGCATCAACCTTTATGGGGTACTGTGTCAAAGGCTTTCCGACAGTCCAAAAAATGCAGTCCGCCCACCCTTCTCTTTCTTGCTTAATTTTTGTCACCTGATCGTAGAATTCTATCAAGCCTGTAAGGCAAGATTTACCCTCCCTGAACCCATGTTGATGGGTTGTCACGAAGTCTCTTCTCTCCAGATGTGTTACTAGGTTTTTTCTCACAATCTTCTCCATCACCTTGCATGGTATACAAGTTAAGGACACTGGCCTGTAGTTCAGTGCCTCTTGTCTGTCACCCTTTTTGTATATTGGTACTACATTAGCAGTCTTCCATATTTCTGGTAGGTCCCCCGTTTCCAGTGACTTACTATACACTATGGAGAGTGGTAAGCAAAGTGCTCCTGCACACTCTTTCAATACCCATGGCGAGATTCCATCCGGCCCAACAGCTTTTCTCACATCCAGCTCCAATAGGTGCTTTTTGACCTCATCTCTTGTAATTTCGAACCTATCCAAGGTCACCTGGTTTGCTGCCAGCTCTCCCAGCGCCGTGATATCTCCCTGTTCTATTGTAAAGACCTCCTGGAACCTTTTGTTGAGTTCTTCACACACCTCTTTGTCATTCTCTGTGTACCTGTCCTCGCCCACCCTAAGTTTCATCACCTGTTCCTTCACTGTTGTCTTCCTCCTGATGTGACTGTGTAGTAGCTTTGGTTCAGTCTTGGCTTTATTAGCTATATCATTTTCATACCTTTTCTCAGCTGCTCTTCTGACACTGACATACTCGTTCCTGGTTCTCTGGTATCTCTCTCTACTTTCTGGTGTTCTGTTATTACGGGAGTTCCTCCATGCCCTTTTGTTCAGCTCCCTTGCTTTCATACATTCAATATTAAACCACGGATTCTTCCATATCTAGTCAAGCATAAGACTAAACTGGAAAAGGTTCAAAGGTTTGCCACCAGACTAGTACCCGAGCTGAGAGGTATGAGCTACGAGGAGAGACTACGGGAATTAAACCTCACTTCGCTGGAAGACAGAAGAGTTAGGGGGGACATGATCACCACATTTAAGATTCTGAAGGAAATTGATAGGGTAGATAAAGACAGGCTATTTAACACAAGGGGCACACGCACTAGGGGACACAGGTGGAAACTGAGTGCCCAAATGAGCCACAGAAATATTAGAAAGAAGTTTTTTAGTGACAGAGTGGTTGACAAATGGAATGCATTAGGAAGTAATGTGGTGGAGGCTGACTCCATACACAGTTTCAAATGTAGATATGATAGAGCCCAATAGGCTCAGGAACCTGTACACCTGTTGATTGACGGTTGAGAGGCGTGACCAAAGAGCCAGAGCTCAACCCCCGCAAGCACAACTAGGTGAGCACAACTAGGTGAGTACACCCCAGGAAGCAGCCCGTGACGGCTGACTAACTCCCAGGTACCTATTTACTGCTAGGTAACAGGGGCATTCAGGGTGAAAGAAACTTTGCCCATTTGTTTCTGCCTCGTGTGGAAATTGAACCCCGCGCCACAGAATTACGAGTCCTGCGCGCTATCCACCAGGCTACCAGGCCCCCTGAGTGTGTGTGTGTGTTTATAATATCACTATTTCGTTATGAAATTACATAATCCATCAAACATTATTAATTGCGTCATATAGCAGGGAAATAACTAGAGGCAATTGTGAAACACAGCTGACCTCTGTCAAGCAGCAGCTGACCCCGTCAAGCAGCAGCTGACCCCCGTCAAGCAGCAGCTGACCCCCGTCAAACAGCAGCTGACCCCCGTCAAGCAGCAGCTGACCTCCGTCAAGCAGCAGCTGACCTCCGTCAAGCAGCAGCTGACCACCGTCAAGCAGCAGCTGACCTCCGTCAAGCAGCAGCTGACCCCCGTCAAGCAGCAGCTGACCCCCGTCAAGCAGCAGCTGACCCCCGTCAAGCAGCAGCTGACCTCCGTCAAGCAGCAGCTGACCTCCGTCAAGCAGCAGCTGACCCCCGTCAAGCAGCAGCTGACCTCCGTCAAGCAGCAGCTGACCCCCGTCAAGCAGCAGCTGACCTCCGTCAAGCAGCAGCTGACCTCCGTCAAGCAGCAGCTGACCTCCGTCAAGCAGCAGCTGACCACCGTCAAGCAGCAGCTGACCTCCGTCAAGCAGCAGCTGACCCCCGTCAAGCAGCAGCTGACCCCCGTCAAGCAGCAGCTGACCCCCGTCAAGCAGCAGCTGACCTCCGTCAAGCAGCAGCTGACCTCCGTCAAGCAGCAGCTGACCCCCGTCAAGCAGCAGCTGACCTCCGTCAAGCAGCAGCTGACCCCCGTCAAGCAGCAGCTGACCTCCGTCAAGCAGCAGCTGACCTCCGTCAAGCAGCAGCTGACCCCCGTCAAGCAGCAGCTGACCCCCGTCAAGCACCAGCTGACCTCCGTCAAGCAGCAGCTGACCCCGTCAAGCAGAAGCTGACCCCCGTCAAGCAGCAGCTGACCTCCGTCAAGCAGCAGCTGACCCCCGTCAAGCAGCAGCTGACCCCCGTCAAGCAGCAGCTGACCCCCGTCAAGCAGCAGCTGACCTCCGTCAAACAGCAGCTGACCTCCGTCAAGCAGTAGCTGACCTCCGTCAAGCAGCAGCTGACCCTCGTCAAGCAGCAGCTGACCTCCGTCAAGCAGCAGCTGACCTCCGTCAAGCAGCAGCTGACCTCCGTCAAGCAGCAGCTGACCTCCGTCAAGCAGCAGCTGACCTCCGTCAAGCAGCAGCTGACCTCCGTCAAGCAGCAGGTGTATGCAGCCCTTAACCCCGGGGTGTTCTGCATCCGTCTCAACCCAGCAGCTGACCTCGTCAAGCAGCAGGTGTATTCAGCCCGTTACCCCGGGGTGTTCTGCATCCGTCTCACACAACACAAGCTGATGAAACAGACTAAAAGACCTTGCCACAACAGTCAGTATGGCCCACGTGTCTTCCTGTCAACTAACACAACTCGTCCTCCTGTTTAGATAGTAGTTTTTGTAACTATGTGCGCTATAGTACAAAGATTGACGTACTAAGCAATTAGACAGTAGAATTTGGTACTATTTACTTTATTATCCGAAAAAATTAAGCTAAAAAACTTAACTTAAATATTCCTAGGCCTAGTAAAGCACACATATGTAATATATTAGGCCTCAGATATCGTTATTAGGCCTAGGAAGTAGGCCTAATATACGATATCGATATCTGGAAGTAAGCCAGATATCGTATATTAGGTTAGGTTAGGTTAGTTTGTCTTTGTAACATAAACATAAAATCTATTTCAATTTGTCCAAATTTAATAGTACCGAGTTCTACTTTCTAACTGCGTTTGTACGTCGGTATATGTACTATGGTCCTTATCGTAATCGAAATCCTTAGATTAGGCAAAATTGTAATGATTTTGTCAATAAAGATGTTAATAATAATAATAATAATCATTTCTATAAGTACTACCAACACAGGAGGCCGCGCTGACGAACACTTGCCGCTATGACAAAATAAAAGATTAATGTTACGCTAGTGGACGGAGTCAGCATCCTGAGCGACAACCTTACGCTCCAAGACCCAGGTGGCCGTCATGCTTCCGATGCTCGGGCTCGTTTGGGTGGAAAATCTTATTATAGAAGAAATTAAAAGCGTTTCAAATATAAAGGGGAGCCCCAGCAGTTCCACTAGTCATGTGGGTACGTATTATTCTTTGTGGTTCAGGATGCAATTTGAATAAATTTCAGGAATTCCGCCATCACTGTCTGTATATAAAAAATAATTTGGTCTGAGTTCATACCAGTGTGGGGAACAGTCCATAAAACATTAATAACAACAAACTAAATTTAGGAAAAAGAGGTAAAAGAGGTATGTGAGTAAGGCGATACACGTTGTGCTGGGGCTGTAAGACAGGAGTAATCATCTATCAAGACTCCACTTACGAAACTGTACATCTTTCTTCATATATGGCGCCTTGCTTTGCATTATTCCAAAGGTTTTTTCTTTAGATTTGCAAGGCGTTAAGAGGTTGTCTGAAATAATAATAATTTGGGTTACTAGTTCATACAGACTTAGCCGCCATGAGGAAGACAGCATTACAGGTTATGTAGTGGAGACTTGAATGCCTGACGACGCCTGCCCCTCATCTTCAGCAGCTCAACAAATCAAGCAACATACAGGACAAGAGATTAAAACAGAAAATTTAAATCATTTACACGAAACAATTTAAAATATTTCGAAAACTATAAAGAGGTGAGGATAAATTTGTTTTTTTTTAACATGTAGGTAATTGGAGAGGGAGAGGAGGTGGATATTTATTCGTGTGGATTTTAACAGCAGACAGCAAGCAAAGGGCATTTGACGGTGGGCATGGACCAGTGGCGGCGGAGACGACCTCGCCCTCCCTCAGGGCACCTCTGTATGGCCACAGTGTCAGCTGGCTGACTCCTCACACTCATTGATTCATGTTACTTCTTGGCTTTAGTTCTGGGGCTCTTAGGCTCTCCTCCTTCACGAGTTGAAGCACCTTTATTCCCATATGAGAGATGTGTGTGTGTCTCTGGACGGTGAAGGACTCCACGTCGGTCTGAGAGTTTTAGGGGTACTGGGTACGTGGCTCCAGAGTTGTGGGGGTAATGGGTACGTGGCTCCAGAGTTGTGGGGGTACGGGGTACGTGGGTCGACATTTGGAGAGGGTACTGGGTACGAGGTGGCTCGAAAGTTTGTGGGGTGGGGGGGTTCTGGGTATAGGGTTGGGGTGGGGCGAGAGGGCATGCGCTTAAANGGGGATGAAGAACACCACCAGGGGGTGAAGAACACCACCAGGGGGTGAAGAACACACCAGGGGAGAAGACACCAGCTACGACCAGAATACCCATATATTCGGGAGATTGAGATGAACACGAACAAAAGAAACAAGTCCAAATATTGTGGCCGACCAAACGATCCTTCCCACCACCACTACTTGTTCACTTCTAATTACTTCCCTTAACTATAGAACCACCACCAAAATGTGACCTGTATCGTTGACAGATTCAGCCAAAGCGCTTTCGTAAAGATTGCTCGCCACTTATAATAATCCTTCTCGTGAAATAAATAAAATAAACCATTTAATAACAATAACTAAGCAAATGAATAATAGTGTTGTTGGAGTTGTAAATGAGACAAAACCCGCTGGCGAGGCGCGTCTCCTAACAGCCCAATTGAGTTAAGTCTTTCACCTTAACTGATGGCGCCCGGCGGTAGTCAACTTGGTGATAATTTATGGCTCTTTTTAAGAAGTACCAGACCTGAGCCCTTCTCAGGTTGGCGGAGGACAGAGTCTGTGTCCTCAGGCCTCTGTACTCAGCCCTCTGCCCTCTGTACTCTGCCGCGGCCCTCAGCGCGCGGCCATCAGCAATCGGAACTCAGCCCTCTGCTCCCAGACCCGCAGCCCTCTTGCTCACCTAACAGTGACTACGGGGGAGCGAGGTGTAGTGATAATGTCCCGTCAACCTTGTTTGAGTATGTGGGCGTGTGAGTTGTATGTGGCCAGCGCTCTCCACGTTGTCAACACCACTGCATACACCACTGGCATACACCACTGGCATACACCACTGGCATACACCACTGGCATACACCACTGGCATACACCACTGTCATACACCACTGGCATACACCACTGTCATACACCACTGGCATTCACCACTGGCATACACCACTGGCATACACCACTGTCATACACCACTGTCATACACCACTGTCATACACCACTGGCATACACCACTGTCATACACCACTGTCATACACCACTGGCATACACCACTGTCATACACCACTGTCATACACCACTGTCATACACCACTGGCATACACCACTGTCATACACCACTGTCATACACCACTGTCATACACCACTGTCATACACCACTGGCATACACCACTGGCATAAACCACTGGCATACACCACTGGCATACACCACTGGCATACACCACTTCTCTTACTCGTGAGGTCCACTTCCTAACCTGGGTACCAGGATTTCATTAGTTTTTCCACCTCTTTTAATTGTGTTTCCAGTTTCCCCTATGTTCTCTTGTCATATTTTGACATATCCATCTTGTCTATTACTTCTAGCACCATATATGTTGTGATCATGTTCCCTCTACTTTTTCTCCTATAAACAATCCTCGTAACTAATCCATTATAATTTATTTACTAGTTACAAGCCTCCACACTTGTCAAACTTTGTTTTGTTCTTCGTGAGGTGCGGACTCCAGGCTGGTGCTGCGTATTCTGGTGTTGGTCTCACCTATGTTGTACGATATAGTCTGTGGTAAATATTGTAACACAAACTTTTAACATTTAAGAAGATTGAAGTAAATGGAGTGTGTTTATACAGTAAACAGACAGACACACAGACAATCTCGGCAAGGAACTTCCACTTGTGCAAGCACAAAATAAAACTTGAAAACTCACAATAAACGCAAAAAAATCGCTCGTTCCTGAGCTGTGGGACCTGAACTATGAGGAAACACTGAGAGAACTGGACTTCGTCACACTGGAGGAGAGCAGGAATAGCAGGGGACATGATAACGACATACAATATTCTAATGGCAATATAAAAGAAAATAAAGTAATAGACAAAGAAGCATTGTTCACAGCAAGGAAGAATAGAACAAGGGGGGGCATAGATAGGAACTCGAGACACAGATGTCACAAAGATGTGAGAAAGAACTTCTCCAGGTTTGAAGTTGTCAATAAGTAGTAAGAGCTACGGTCTCCAGGCTCTTAACCGGGGGTATCCATAACCCATGGGGGGGGGGGTACTGGAACCATATAATAGGGGCATGCCATTCCACCTCTGTACAACAACAACAACAACAACAACAACAACAAGTTGAATGATATGATAACATCCTTATGATGTTCCTTCAGTTGTTGTTGTCTTAGCTATCCACATGTCAAGTAAAGCCCAGCTATGGACATCTTTTTGAAATCTTACGTGGTATCTAAGATGACTGTTGGTGGTGGTGATGGAGGTGCGGGTGGGGGGGGGGGTACACACACACACACACACACACACACACACACACACACACACACACACACACACACACACACACGCACACACACACACACACACACACACACACACACACACAGAACACACACTCACACACAGAACACACACACACACACACACACACACACACACACACACACACACACACACACACACACACACACACACACACACACACACACAAGGAACACACACACAAGGAACACACACACACAGAACACACACACACACACACACACAGCACACAGCACACAAACGTTACCAACTCCTCGGGTCGACGAAGACCTCAATACACAATCTTAAATGAAAAAAATGATAATCAATCTAGAACAGAGTCATTACATTACACTCCAAAATGTAAAAAAAAGGCCGGGGCTCAGTAGCTGACGCCGGAGCGTACAAGCACACCCAGGTGAGGACAGGCAATCAAACAAACAAACAATCAATGGAAACAAACAAAGCACCACGGCCAGCTGACCGAGGACAACAAAACGATAACATCAGAGTATTGCACATTTCTGGAGCGGACGAAACTCGGTGAAACATCACAGTTTCTGGTAATGCCAAGGACGAAGAAATGTGAACACAAAAACCTTAAGAAAATTCCCAGAAAAACCACAATGACTGGAGAAAGAATACAACAAAATAAAACATTCTAAAAACCGATCCCGCCAACGAACGCCACAATGTTCACAGTTCAAATAACATTTCAGAACTCAGAGTGCAGAACGCGTCACACGACAGTGAAGTCTATCCCTGATACGCGTATGATTATACAAAGGCCACATGGAAAGACTCCAGGATTCACCAAACGCTGTCGTGACCACTTGCGAAACCTCTACATCTTTCCTAATTCATGGGGCGAGGGGACATGAGGGAAGAGGGTGATATATATATATATATATATATATATATATATATATATATATATATATATATATATATATATATATATATATATATATATATATATATATATATATACTTATAAGTATGTATAACAGCCTCGCCGGGTTAATCCCTGATGAAATCAAACCATTCTTCTTTGGTGCACCCCTATACAGACGAGAGCACCCCCAAATTAGACATACCTGAGCCACACTTGAAGAGTCTTCTCGAAGCATGTACAAAGGAAGCCCCTTTCATCAGTCCACAAGGAGACACGTATCTACTAATAGACGGAGTAGCAATGGGCTCCCCCTTAGGAGTTTTATTTGCTATTTTTTTATGGGAACCATCGAGGACAGAGTCTTCAGTAGCAGACAAAAACCAACTGTATATTGCCGTAATGTAGATGACATTTTCGTCATAGTAAAAGACTCAGATGAACTAATTGATCTAAAAAGACATCTAGAGAGAGAGAGTCAGTACTCCGATTTACACATGAAAATAGTGAAAATAACAGTCTGCCATTCTTGGATGTACTAATAACAAAAACAGGAACCTCTTTAAGCACCAACGTATATACTAAGCCCACCAACATAGGATTATGCCTGAACGGTAGAAGTGAGTGCCCCCAAAGATACAAAGCCAGTGTTCTCAATGCTTATATTCGTCGAGCGCTTACCCACTGCTCTGAATGGAGCAACGTGAGTAGAGAGTTTGAAAGAGTAACTCAGGTATTGGTGAACAACGTAAATAGCAAAGCGGAAATAAACGCTGCTATAAGAAGACACTTGGACCGATGGTATAATCCTGAACCTAGAACAGAAACCACAATACCTCCAGTAAAATTATATTACAAATCAACCATGCACATATAAAAGAGGAAAGAATAATGAAAGAAATAATCCGTAAAGGAGTAAAAAACATTACTCCTAACCAAAACATAGACCTGATCATATTCTACAAAACCAAGAAGACTTCCGAACTCCTTATCAAAAACAGCCCGAAGCCGACAGAGAACCCTCTACAGCAGTCAAGCGTTGTATACATGTACACTTGCCCCCACGAAGGATGTAACCTTCAATCTAAGTACATAGGTATGACGTCGACCAAGCTGACGAGGCGTTTGACATGCCATCTTCAATCCGGTGCCCCTAGGAATCACATGAGACAAGCCCATGACATCACCCTAACAAGAGAAATGTTGAACAAGAATACCTGCATAATAGACAAAACCCAAGATGCAAGAAGATTACAAATTCTTGAAGCAATTCACATAAGAACAGAACAACCTACCATGAACACCCAAATCACGGAACTATTTACTCTACCCACCATGAGAGTAAGGACAAGACCAGAACATAACGATGCCAACACAGAAGACACTGTTCAACATAACAGGCCAATTACACCTGATTAATCTTTTAATGTAGATAGGAGCTGCTTCGTATGGGCCAATAGGCCTTCCGCAGTTACCTTTATTCTTATGTTCTTATGTGCTTCATCCCCCATTTATCCCTTATGTATCCCCCATGTTTTTACCTTTATTGTCTTATCACCTGACCCAGTGAAGGTATAAATCAACCAATTCTGTAAATTCTTTTCACTTGAGAATGAACCATGGAGGTTCGAAACGTTGTGCAAATTGTATAAATAAGTGTAATACATTCTATAGTAATTCACTTTTTTCTTCACCTTGAAATTACGAAAATGAGTTTTGGAGAACTCTCTTTCAGCTGAGGCCTGATGCTAAGAAAATAGTTAGAGGGATAGAAGCCCTAAATCAGAAGATAGTAAATACAGAATATGCGGTCATATTCAATGAGACATGTTTAAAATGAAACCTGCTGCCAGTATACACCAATACATATATATATAATATATATATATATATATATATATATATATATATATATATATATATATATATATATATATATATATATAATGTGTGTGTGTGTGTGTGTGTGTGTGGTTGTGTGTAAATCACGAAAATTAACACGTTATGAAAAATGTGACAATGTCAGACCACGGAGGAAGAATTAAATCAGGAAGACCCTTCTCAAGATGAAATACGAAAGTACTTAAGGAAATTCCTGTTTCAATTCTTCCTCCGTGGTCTGACACAGTCATATGTGTGTGTATATATATATATATATATATATATATATATATATATATATATATATATATATATATATATACACATATATATATACACATATATATATATACAAACAAATAACAAATAACATTCAATTCAGTTACGTAGAGGAGACAACAAATCAAAACTAAACATGAATCAAAGGCACAAATAATTTTTAACAGCTTACATATAATTCTGAAAAAAGGATGATAAAACAAAGAAAGAAAAAAACAGGAAAAAGGAGAAGCACTAACAGGAAATTAACGAAAGTTTATCCCAAGAAAAATCCTCAAAAAAGTCGATTAGTGAGAAAATAACTCGAGTCGTGTAAAAATGTGAAACCAAGTTAAAAAAGAGGGAAATGGTAGTGGTGTAAATGACAACCACGACACTTCCTGTTAAGAGTGCGTGAAGCAGGCGACAACCACAACACGACAACCACGACACTTCCTGGTAAGAGTGCGTGAAGCAAGCGACAACCACGACACTTCCTGCTAAGAGTGCGTGAAGCAGACGACAACCACGACGCTTCCTGTTAAGAGTGCGTGAAGCAGGCGACAACTACGACACTTCCTGCTAAGAGTGCGTGAAGCAGGCGACAACTACGACACTTCCTGCTAAGAGTGCGTGAAGCAGGCGACAACCACGACACTTCCTGTTAAGAGTGCGTGAAGCAAGCGACAACCACGACACTTCCTGGTAAGAGTGCGTGAAGCAAGCGACAACCACGACACTTCCTGTTAAGAGTGCGTGAAGCAAGCGACAACCACGACACTTCCTGTTAAGAGTGCGTGAAGCAGCCGACAACCACGACACTTCCTGTTAAGAGTGCGTGAAGCAGGCGACAACCACGACACTTCCTGCTAAGAGTGCGTGAAGCAGCCGACAACCACGACACTTCCTGTTAAGAGTGCGTGAAGCAGGCGACAACCACGACACTTCCTGCTAAGAGTGCGTGAAGCAGGCGACAACCACGACACTTCCTGCTAAGAGTGCGTGAAGCAGGCGACAACCACGACACAACAACCACAACACAATAACACAAGTCATGCCTCCACACTTCTTGTGTCAAGAAGACCAAGACCTTCCCGTTTAAGCTTGACCACCGTTGCCAGACAGAATATTTCTGGCTGACCGCGGTTGTCTGGCCAGACACGCCTGGGGAGAACCCAGGCAACAGTAAACTAACAGGTAAACTAACAGGTAAACGGTGGACGTCAGGGTATGGAGGAGGCTTCAGTACTACCAACAATGTATCACCCGTAAGAGCAGTCAGGCAAGAAACATCACCCTCGTTTTTTTTCCTCCACATGAGTTGGCAACATTTTTGTTGTGTGGTCAGAGTCATTTTTGTAATTATTCTTTTTTGTTCCCATCCACAAGTGCCTATCATCTTTAATAAGGCCGACGGTGATACATGGCTTCTGAACTGTGTTTTTTTGTGCACTTTGAGAGCGTCTGGCCGGTGGTGTTCTGGTCCTTCCTCGCCGGTGGTGTTCTGGTCCTTCCCCGCCGGTGGTGTTCAGGTCCTTCCCCGTCGGTGGTGTTCTGGTCCTTCCTCGCCGGTGGTGTTCTGGTCCTTCCCCGTCGGTGGTGTTCAGGTCCTTCCCGCCGGTGGTGTTCAGGTTCTTCCTCGCCGGTGGTGTTCAGGTCCTTCCCCGCCGGGGGTGTTCAGGCCCTTCTCGCCGGTGGTGTTCAGGTCCTCGCCGGTGGTGTTCATTGTGGTCAAGGCCTAAGAGCCTCCACAGGAAGGGGAAGAGGCTCCTCTTGTGCTTGTTCAATGCCTTGAGTGCACCCGGAAATAAGGGCTCAAGGCGGCGGAGGTGGACGGACGACTGGTGAAATTATAGGGAAGAAATTGGTCATATTTGAACACCCTTGCCGCCATATCCTTACCTACACACATTCCGTTGATTGGCAGTTGAGAGGCGGGAGCAAAGAGCCATAGCTCAACCCCCGCATACATATGCACTAGGTGAGTACGCATGTATGCACTCAGACATACTCAGTGAGGCCATCTCCTCTACCTAGAGGCGCACACCACCAGCATGACCAGGCCAATATATGTCAGTCTACGTGGCGGAGTGGTAACGCGCTCGCCTGGCGCTCCACGAGCGCTTTGGCCTGGGTTCGTATCCTGGCCGGGGAGGATTGACCGGGCACCAATCCTTAACTGTAGCCTCTGTTCACCCAGCAGTGAATGGGTACCTGGTTGTTAAACGATTTGGCGGGTCGCATTCCATGGGAAAATTAGGATTAAGGACCTGCCCGTAACGCTACGCGTACTAGTGGCTGTACAAGAATGTAACAACTCTTATATATATATAAATAAAACGTCATTCATATGCTAATTACATCTTAAGAGACAAGTGCGGTATGAAGGAGAAATCTGACGTGAGGAACCCCTGGTGAGGAGCCCCTGGTGAGGAACCCCTGGTGAGGAACCCCTGGTGAGGAACCCCTGGTGAGGAGCAACTTGCAGGTGAGGTACAAGCGTAGCCGGGCGCCAAGTGAGCAAGGGCGCCAGGTGAGCAAGGGCGCCAGGTGAGCAAGGGCGCCAGGTGAGCAAGGGCGCCAGCAGCAAAAATGGCGCCAAGTAGCAGGAGGCGGCGGCGGCGGCCACAGAGGAGGAACGGGACCCATCGCCAGTGTTCCCACCACCGCCATGACGAGGCACCCAATGTTTTCCA
The DNA here is from genome assembly GCA_020271785.1 of Procambarus virginalis. Classification (NCBI taxonomy): domain Eukaryota; kingdom Metazoa; phylum Arthropoda; class Malacostraca; order Decapoda; family Cambaridae; genus Procambarus; species Procambarus virginalis. The sequence goes on from WNGS01092210.1 coordinate 32,129,865, forward strand.
CTTCTTTCTCTTTTTCCAAACCAAGAAAATGCAGATTTTGAATACGCATTGCGTTTAACTTGATGAATGTGTGTTTGTCGGGCCGCGCGTCTAGACGAGCCTAGCCTGAGGACAGGTGTAAACATTTATATTCATCAATAAGAGGGATTAACGGGTTAGATTAACGAGCAATTGGCTAGTGTTCATGAGGCGAGACTGTATGAGGGCCCGGGCCCACACGGTGAACATATCAGTGACCACTTAAGAACACTGAAGGCGTTGACTTAATATAATGAGCGCCTCTTATCAAATTACCTGCAGAGGATTTGC
>WNGS01092210.1:32178834-32189141 GCA_020271785.1 Procambarus virginalis
TCACTGCTTAGTCCACATAGTGTAGTGACGTCAGTGTAATAGGGCTAGAGCAGAGTCTCGTCGGTTTAGTGGCGTAAGCCCAACCACTTGGGTGGACGGTAGAGCAGCGGTCTTGATTCATGCAGGTCGGCGTTCAATCCCCGACCGTCCAAATGGTTGGGCACCATTCCTTCCCCCGTTCTTTCCCAAGTCCTTATCCTTGTCACTTTCAAGTGCTCTATAGTCGTGATGGTTTGGCGTTTTTTCCTGATAATTCCCTTCCTTTAGTGCCGTAAGTGTAATGGCTCCAGAAGGTCATCGGTTTAGTGGCGTCAGTGTTGTGACATCACTCAATTACTTCAGTGTAACAGTGTATTGACGTCAGTGTATTGTTCCCGAGTGCTGTTGCTCATGCAGTGATACGGCGTATTTATGTGAAAGTGCCATTATTGCAATACGCAATTATATACTAATATCAGTTTAGTGATGTCAGTGCATAGTCGTTCGTCGTTCGTGTATATTCCCGTTGTAGTGATGTCAGTCGTTACAGTGTAGTAATTTCAGTGTATAAACGTTCTTCAGTAGTCCCAGTGTAGTGATCTCGTTGTATAAACTTTCTGTCAGTAGTTACAATGTAATGATGTCAGCGTATTATCGTTCTTTCCATAGTCCCAGTGTAGTGATGTAAGTGTATAGTTGTTCGTTTATTAGTCACATTGAAGCCCGTGTATAAACGTTCTTTCAGTAGTCACAATATAGTGACGTCAGTGTATAAACGTTCTTTCAATAGTTACAATGTGGTGATGTCAGGATATAAACGTTCTTACAGGAGTTACCGTATAGTGATGTGCATGTATAAACAAAATGACAGTAAAATACCTTCACTGGTGTAAGAACAGTATTAAATACCAAGGCGAGTACGTGGAGATCCTCTGGGATCCTCTCGAACGTAGGTTTGAATCCTCTTCACGGCCCTTGTGGATTTGTAATATGAGAGTTAGCCGGGCTGCATAGATCTACTTCCCCAAGACACAACTGGCTGAAAGTTTATATTAAGTTACATGATAGTACACTAATGTTCGACGTATTAAGGCTTTATGTGTAGTATCTAAGGAAATTAAAGAATGAGGGAGGGAATTATCAAGGGAAAGCGCCAAGCCCTTACGACTATATAGCACTGGGAAGGGAGTCAGGATAAGGATTTGGGATGGGACGGGGGGGATGGAATGGCGCCTAACCACTTGGATATAAGGATATTTGTACTGAATTATAACTTAAAATCCTTAAAACATTAAAAGTACCCTAAACTAATAAATAAATAAAATAATGCTAAAGCTATAATAATACCTTAAACTAATACAAGACTATTTGTCTGTTAGTTAACAAGAATTTGCGATCAAGCTAGAGTAATTATGCAAAGTAAGTGTAGAGTAGGATGGTTCAAGTTACGCTTTCTACACAACAGTATTGTAATAAATCTTCTTGTTGATTGAAGATTGTAAGACGCTGATTTTGATTGAAGTTGATTGAAGGTTGTAAGACGGGACCTAAGAGCTGAAGCTCAGCTAAATGAGTACTGTACAACATATACAAACAACGCATATCCTCAAATGAACCATAACAACCAAGAAACGTGAAAAAGCAACTGGAATTATCTTCATTCTATAATAAATTATCAAAATACTATTAAAAATGACTGTTATTGATAATAATCTAGTAATAATCATAGTAATAGAAAATACTAACAAATAAAATAATTTCCATGGTAACATTTTTGGCCAGGATTTTTTCAGGACTTTCCATGACAATATGAATCCTATCATGTATTCCCATGGTAATTGAATAGCATGTATCATGATATTCCCTACTATGCAAATATCAAGATCAGATCATTTTGAGGATAAAGTGCTAAGCTAGCATAATTATACTGGCTTAACGCTTTATCCTTATCATTTTCTTATCTTATCCTTTCATATATTCATTAGTGCAGTTTATCTGGGGGTATGGTAACCAATTAATGGGGTATGAGTCTCGATCACTGAACAGTTTACACAAAGAGATGTTAGATTTGAATTGTGAGGGTTATCAGTGCGAATTAATAACATCCTTATGATATGTTCAGGTCTTAGCTATCCTCATGCAAAGTAAATCCCAGCTATTGACATATTTTGAACTCATTCTGGTACCTAATAGAACTAACTGGTGGTGATGATTTCGACTGTGTGGGATTGGGATATGGAGGCTGTGGATAACCTGAATGGGGTCTCTAATCGTGAAAAGGTAAAGAACTTATGCAGTAGGAGCTATTTTATTTGAACATGATTATACATAGCAGGATTACTATGGTCATCAAAATCCTATACAAAAGAGGTTGTCAGGGAAAATTACCCCAAAAAATTTAAGTTACTATAAATATATGAAAATATTAAAAAAATATGTTACAAATTATTAATTTTTTTTTTTAAACGGTGGATTTAGGCATAGCCAAGATTGCTATGGTAATGGCAGACTCTTCAGTTGATTTATCTAAATTTCGAAGTTTGGTTCATGTTTTCAGATACTCAGTTTTCTTGTCAATCGTTTTTATGAGTATCCTATTTATTGTATTTTTATATTTCCAATTTTCCGACCTTTTCGTTATAATCAATAGTAAATTTAATGATGAATATCAGCATTGTCATGGAAAAATAATTTGCATGGGAATCTTTTATATCATATATTTATAATTCTCTATTACAGTTTTTAAAACAATATTATTAACTATATATCTTAATAATATAATTATATATATATATAATATATCTATATAATATATATATATAATATATATATATATATATATATATATATATATATATATATATATACAGACATATACAGACATATACAGTATATGCAATTGACGATCACGAACACTGATCATTTGTATGCGGAAAACACCAATTAATATTTTGATACACAAAGTTCAGCGGGTAAATTATAAGATACATGTAGAATTATAAGGGAATTATAAGATTACATGTAAATAATATTTACATGTAATTAGCTTGTCATATATCACTATTATCATACTGATTGATATTGTATCAAGCTCATAATGATCTTGATATAATATCACAAGCATCTATATCTGTTTTCAGTCAAAACAAAACAAAGCATAGATACAATAGATGAATCTGATGTTTTCTAAGATACTGTTTTGAATAATATACTCTCTAGAAATCAAATCAAATTCAGTTGACAACGTCCGGTTAGTCCTATTTTTTGTCAATAACGTGAGTTCATTTAGTTAGTATTATTAATTACTATTATTATTGTATATAGTTATTTAATTTTTGTGCGCTTGACGTTAGTGCAGAGATAAGGGCTATAATAGACTAGGCGTATAATATATGTTAAGCCTACAGGGATGCTAGGAATTTCGTCAAGAGGTACACAACTAGGCTAACATGAATGACTACGATAAATGGCGATTGTGTGTTATATGTCATAAAATTGATTTCATCATAATGCAGTTTTTCATAAATGAATGTAAAGTTTCACCGGTTAATGCGATAATATCTGAATACTGTATTTACAGTGGTTATTTGTGAATTAAATAGATTAAGTATGCATCATTATGCATCTTGGGAAAACAGGCGGCAACCCAGGGATATTTTGAAGAAGCAGTTGCCTAGTGGGCTCAGGCCTGGCTAAGGTTGGGAATCGTTGGCCTCTGTAGATTCATTTATTTTTCTTTGTTAAATTACGTACAATACAATGTTATATATACATTATTTCACACAAAAATAAACTGCATTGTACATTAATATTGTCCATTGTGTCAATATTGTATGTATATGGTCCACATCGTTACAATAAGTACTCTAAACAGGAGGATAGGCTGCATATAATATGTATATATATATATATATATATATATCTATATATATATATATATATATATATATATCTATATATATATATTATATATATATATATATATATATATTATATTATATATATTATATTAAGGTAGCGCAGCATGAAGAGAAGTTGGCCTGAGGTTCAGTAGTGCTCTCAAGGCGAGGTACTCCGCCCCAACGACCAATGCAACACGATAACTTTCATGTGAAAATGCCATCAGTGATATACGAAAACATTTGGTGGATCTTCTGAACAAAAATGTGATTTTTCCTGCTCGTTCTCTATTAACAGGGTTTCAGGTTTTATGATTTAATTGGTTCTTTTTAATTACTATTTTTTTTTTATAGAATGAATATAATTTTTCTCTCATAGCCACCATTAATTATTTTATTTGTTAGAGTCAACCATGTGTAAGCGTGTGTATATGTACTCACTTACGTGGGCCTACAGCACCAGGCCTCAGCTCTTGGACCCCGCTTTATCAGTTGGGGGTTGTCGAGTGAAATTATTGCTCTTGGTTCCTGACTTATCCAGATTCTCCTCTTAACATTATTGAACTTATGGCAACTATTTCGACAAACATACACAAATGTGTTGTTGAACCTTGGCCCCATAAAAGTTAATTTATTGTATTACTGAATTACAGTACCCCAAAATACATACTACAAAATTAGAAAGGGAACAAAACTGCTTAACCGAACCTGTACAAGCAATCCTAAGCATAATATACGCTGTAGTAGACCTCATGTAGTACACGTATATGCTATATTAGGCCTAGGAATGTTTTATTAGTACGAAACGTGAACAGTGTTATCTGCAACAGTTCTATTTTTGTACTTTCGACCAAATAGTTGCTATAAGTACTGTCATTTTAGGACGAAAGGGTGCTTTCAACAAATCTACTTAGGAACCTGTTTATGGAAGTAGCCATGAGTACCTTGCCTTCTACCACACTTCATTTATTAACAACTCATACGCTAAAGATTTCTTAGTATTCGTATGGAACCAGTGGTAGTGTGCATGTAAGAAAACAGACGAATGCACTGTCAAGTACAGTGGATTTCGGTTGGTCTGTGTGACTTATTAAACGAGATTTTATGTATAGAGTATGTGCTTTTATGTATACTGACGGGAGCATTGATCTGTGTACCAGTGAGTGCGTTGATCTGTGTTATTGCGAGTGAATTGATTTGTCTACTAGTGAGTGAATTGATTTGTCTACTAGTGAGTGCTTGGTCCGTGTATTATTGAGTGCATTAAGCTGTGTACTAGTGAGTGCATTGATCTTTGTTAAGGCTTAAGGCGAGTGAATTGATTTGTCTAGAGAGTGAATGTATTTGTCTACTAGTGAGTGCAATGGTCCGTGTATTATTGAGTGCAATGAGCTGTGTACTAGAACATTGATATGTGTTCTAGTGAGTGAATTGATTTGTCTACTAGCGTGCACTGATTTGTGTATTATTGAGTGCATTAATCTGTGGTGTGTGAGTTTATTGGTCTGTGTACTAGTAAGTTCGTTGGTTTATTGTTAATGCGTTGATAAATGCGTTATTTAGTGTATTGATCTGAATTTTAGTGAGTACATCGATCTGTATATTGACGAGTATATTGGTGTGGACATAAAAGAGTGTATTGACCTCTGCGCTGACTAGTTCTTTCATTAGTTCACTGGTTATCTCATTGATTAGCACACTGGTACTTTCCCGCTCTTCGTGTCCTGTAAGACTACTGGAACTTGAAATCAAATTCAGAATTAAAGAAAAAAAAATGGAGTATATACCTTAGAAGTAAGTCACAATTATTGTTTAAGCTTAGTATCTAACACCGTTGCTGCTGGAGTTTTTTATATATATATATATATATATATATATATATATATATATATATATATATATACTGTATATATAGTGTCTACTGCTGCAGCACTGAGCGCTAGTCTTTGAAATGCAAAATAAATCGTTTCGTCCCACTGCTGGGGAAATTTTTCATGCCTACAGATGCGGAGTTGTCACAAGCACACTCACTACGCTCTCTTGTCAAGTTGGGCGTCTGGTAGTGTAACCTAGAGGATGTGTATTGGCTGTGTATAGTTTCTGGATTATCTGTGTGTGTGTGTTCATCAATCAGTTAATACGTCTCCTCCTGCGTATTTGTCATACTCTTATGAAAGTGTTTCGAATTGTTTAATATTTTATCTTCATTTGTAGATTACTTTTAATATTTAAAAAATTTACTCACATATGTTATATGATATTCGCGATGACTTTGATCAAACAAATTCATTCTCAGTTCGAATTTACAGTGTATTGTTTTATTGGATAGAAATGTTCGATTGAATTATCATTTATGTCGAGTTACTCTATAAATCACATAATTCCGATTGTACCGTATTTATATTATGAGCAAAGTGTGAGTTATTTTTAACCGCATACTGTAATGCCCACAATGAGGTACACTGTACTGACTTTGATGCACCATGCAGACCCGGTAATACACAATGCTGACATCATACTCACCCTTCTGTATGCCATAATTACCTTATAATATACCGCATCTAAGAGCTCTCCCTCCTACAGCTCAGCTCGAGCCTTACCTCAACTTGTTTTCCTCTGAAGCACGATTCACTAATCGCTTAACACAAAAGTACCCAATTGCCACCTGCTACTGGGCTATCACGGCCCAGTGTCTCACAATGAAGGATCGGTTCTCTGTCGGTTCCACCTTACCCAGGGTTCGAACCCGAGTCGTGTGGCTTGCTTTTCTAGGGAATGTAACGTGAATTTTCTTATCGTTTTAATGAGATATTCTTAATATTCAGGAGTAACTTAAAGTTGCAGGTTATCTCTTAGTGCTCTCCTGTATAATTTCCTTACCTTTATGGTTATCATTATAGCTTCTATTATTGGTGTTTTCTATTTACCTTATTTTGAATCTTTAGGCCCATGCATTTAACTGCATGTGGTAATTTTTTGAACATTTTATTTTAAACATCTGTTTAGTTTCTATAAAGCCATCTTTTAGTGCCATTGGCAAATTTTACTAATGCTGCTGTTCACTCTGGTGGTATCTGAAGTATTGGTGAACGATGGAGGTCCCAGGAGAGAGCCTCGGGGACTCCACCTAATACTGCTTCCCATTCTTCTTGATCTTGTTTAAGAGGCGGCTCATCCCATATCTGCTTCTCGTGCAAATCACTAGCCTATCAAAAATATTACAAAAATGTACTTTGTAGTATCCTATCTTTTTCACTATCTATTGCTTAAAATATTTTTGAAAATGACAAAAGTTGTCACAATTTTTGCTTCATTAGTAAAGACAAATAATATAGGAATTATTATTATTGTTATTATTTCAGTTTAAATTATTATTTTACATTTCAGTGTCATTGTTAATTATTATTATTATTTATTTGTATTTTTATGTAATAATATTTGTCTTCAATTTATTATTATTGTTGTTATTATTTTACTTATTATTGTTGATAAATTATTATATTCAGTAATTAAATTAGGCTTTTTGGAGTCAGAAAAATTCTCAGAGGTTTTAAGAAACTTTTAACATTTAGGGTTTTTGCTTATGCAGTATTTATAATATATAATAATCCCAAGCTGAAGTTTAATGGGAAATATAAAATTTATTAAATAATCAGTATTTCAATATTTTGTAAAATTATTATAAATTGAATAATAGGATTACACTGATTAGGGAGCAAAAACTGAGGCGTTCTCTTTAGTAAATATGAAGTAGGATTTGATTACTTTTTCCTATTTTGTAAATAGGAAATCATTTCCTATTTTGCAAACAGAAATGATTTAAAATACATTCTGAAATATAAAGCAATAAAGGCTGCATATCGGGTTTTGTTAACCCGTGGTATTGTAATCCATTGGTATTAGAGTCCAGTGATAATATAATTAAGTGGTATTAAAACAGTGGTACTGTAATCCGGTAGTACGGTATTTAAGTCCATTGCATTATTATCCAGTGGTATCGTAACCTAGTGGTATGTAGTCCATTGGTGCAGGCGATGAGTCACAATATCGTGGCTAAAGTATGTAGACCAGACCACACACTTAGAAGGTGAAGAAGTGTGTGGTCTGGTCAACATAGTTCCATTGGTATTGTAATCCAGTGGTATAATCTTGCGGTTTTATAGTCCAGCGACATTGTATTCCAAGGGCATTAAAAGCCAGTGGTATAATAATCCAGTGGTATTGTAATCCAGTGATATCATAATCCAGCTATATTATAGTCCAGTGGTATTGTAATCCAGTGATATCATAATCCAGCTATATTATAGTCCAGTGGTATTGTAATCCAGTGATATCATAATCCAGCTATATTATAGTCCAGTGGTATTATAATCCAGTGATATCATAATCCAGCTATATTATAGCCCAGTAATATTGTAATCCAATGATATCATAATCTAGCAACATTATAGTCCAGTGATATTGTAATCCGGTGGTATAGTAATCCAGTGGTATCATAATGTAGCTATATTAAATCCAACGGTATCATAATCTAGGTATATTATTGTCCAATGATATGTAATCCAGTGGTATTGTAATACAGTGATAATCACACTTCGTAATATTGTAAAATCCCAAAAATGTTGAGTAATTAAATTACTGCAATCAGTAGACCTACCGTGTACACTGAATATTAATTAGCATCAGCGGCAAAAACAAATAACAAAATCTTAAATTTTACAATTATTAAACAATAATCATAACAAAACTAATGACAATACTGTAACCATCTCAAGGTAGCCAAATGGATTTATGAACATATATTTACGATAATTATTGCATTGTGTTTAACATAATGAGAGCTGTGAGACAATGTATGTGAGAAGACCTAACATTAAGAAGTTTGGAAGATGGTGGTAGATATAGAGACGTGTGCGAAGAAAGCCTAACAAGAAAATGAAAGGGATAATTTTAACAATCAATTACAGAATGTGTGATTTTATATGTGGTTTATTTTTGGGTTTGAGGATAATCAGCCATGGGAGAGTTATTAAGGCCGCCACAAGAGTTTATGACGAATCAGCAATTATTCTATATTCCTGAACATAGTTCAAGATCAAAATAAAATCTTGAATTTTATACAGTCATAAGTACGTTACTACTGTATGTGTATAGCGTGTCAAATTGTTAGGCATAGTTCATAAATACTGTGAATAATCATTTTTAATACTGATTAGAAAATGTTTGGTAAATTCACAGCAAACAATATGCCAAAACTTAAATCGCGTATTGAAAAGTGCTATACAATTAAATGTTTTTGGTTTACTAATAGTTACATTATTCATTATATTTTGCGTTTTATGTTGTGTCCCGCGAAGTCCCAAAGCAACATGTGTCTCGCGAAGTCCCGAAGCAACATGTGTCTCGCGAAGTCCCGAAGCAACATGTGTCTCGCGAAGTCCCAAAGCAACATGTTGCGTCCCGCAAAATCCCTAAGCAATATGTTGTGTCCCGCGAAGTCCCAAAGCAACATGTTGTGTCAAACCAAGCCCCAAAACAACATCATGTGACCCGCGAAGTTCCAAAGCAACATGTCGTGCGCCCGCGAATTCCGCTTGGACAGAAGAGGGAGCAATTATTTGCGAATTTTCAGAAGGGTGGCTCATCAGAGCTTTGTAATTAGCAAAACTCATTGCTCTCATCAAAGGTCATGAATAGGTAAACGATTGAAGTGTAAGTTAAGTTCCAAACTCGAAATTAAAGAGTGCTTTCGAGTGTTTTTGTTTTGCGAGTGGAAGTGTTTTGATCCACTGGCGTATGCGGCCACCAGGAGTGGATTAATTTATTCTCTTTTTGTATATTCTATCATCACGGCAACTTGAATTAATGACCAGTGTGCTGGGCCTGACAGATGATTTTTGTGGCGCTGTGGGAGGAGTGTGGCTTTTTATGTGAGTGTGTCCACCAGCCAATTTAATTTGGCGGGTGAAATATATTTTTTTAACTGGGATTTTGTTTTCATTTTTTCTTTATATTTTTAGTGATCCTCTTGTGCTGGTGACTCATGCTGTGATTGTGATGGCTTTATTGGTGACTATATCATTTTATTGTTATATTTCTTGTGATGGAAATGTTTTTTTTTTTTGTCGTGATCGTGATGGCGGGCTATATCATTTGTGGGTTAATAAAATAATAATAATTTATTTAGGAAAAGTACATGCATAGATGCAGAGTTACAAACATTCTGATTGATTTATAGATAGAGCTAGTACATACATACCTAAGCCACCAGTACGCATAGCGGTTCGGGCTTATTGGTTTACAATAGAGTTGGTTCCTATATTACTGTGGGATGGATATAATATTGTGCTTTGGTGGGGGGGCGGGTCTATATTTTGTGTAATCATATCATAGAATAGCCTATGGTAATTATCTAAGTGATGGTTATGG
>WNGS01092210.1:32195082-32236557 GCA_020271785.1 Procambarus virginalis
ATATTACACATGTATCCAACACATATCATTACTGAGCTTCTCTCCTACACTACTCTCGTCCTGCTGATGGAGAGACACCAGCTGGACGCTGGCATCCTGGCCCCAGCCACCAGATGACAACCCAGGTCGTGATGGGGGTTCGAACCTACGTCTGAGAGGATCCCAGACGCTGCCTTAATCAACAGGCCACGACATGGTAAAAGAATTGCAACCGGGAGTTCCACTGGCTTCACGCGGATTAATTCATTTGATGCATCACGCTATTGTTATTTGTGTGTATAAAAGACTGTCTTAGTAGATTATAACTGTGAAACGTTGTTAGTTTAACAGTCTGTTTTCTTGACGAGCGGCAGTAAGAGGTGAGAGGCCAGTGGGAGTGTTGAGGCCAGTTACCTCAACAGTTAAGGGAGGGTTGTTGTTGTTAAAGATTCGCTACTGGAAGAAGTTCCAAGTAGCACGGGCTATGGTGATCCCGTAATTTATTAAGGAGGGAGTGAGGGAGGCCTGGGGGGGGGGAGTATAATACTATAATAATATTATTATACGTAATCTTTAATATTATTCGAATTATTTATTATTATTATTATATTATTATTATATTATTATTATTATTATTATTATTATTATTACACGTAGAGTAACAGTGCTGGGTGACAGAGCCAGAGGGCACGGGGGGGGGGGTGTGACAATCCTGGTCCATCCTCAGTGGAAGCCTCAGGAAACCTTTGTGAGCTCAGTAGAACCCCAGGTTGCAATCTTTTGACCATGTCTTGACTGCTTGACTAGCGCGTGTGCTGGGATCACCCACCGCATACCTTCGAACCCTCATCACGGCTCTACGGATTTCCTCATTATTATTATACTAATTATTAGTATTATACTAATTATTAGTATTATACTAATTATTAGTATTATACTAAGTATTAGTATTATACTAATTATTAGTATTATACTAATTATTATTTCATCATTAATATTATTATAATCATATAGGTTATTGTTTTGTCTTCCCATAATTTTACATATTAAGTGTCATTTCATATCCTTTATTCTGACTTCGTGAATATCTTCCTCTCACCTCTCTCCTTGTGTTCCCTCTATCATCTTCTTGCGTCCCCTCTATCTCCCTCTTATTCATCTTGGTTTTTGACTTTCTCTATTTCTCTTCAGTTGCTTTCCTTCACTCCATACTTACCTCATCTCCCCTCACCTCTCCCCACCTCCCCCTCACCTCCCCCTCACCTCTCTCTCTCATCTTGCCCTTCATCATCTTACCCCCTCCCTCCCCCGCTCTCCTCTGGGCATCTGAAAGCATCACTTCCGTTTTCTCTCATTCAGTCTGGTCATTACTGGTGAAGGAGCCCCGTCTCCGGCCTGTCCTCCGCTCTGGTTATTTGTTTGTGTGTTTGTGTGTCTATGGTTTTGTTGGTCTGTGGAATATATCTTATCACTCCCCATTATCATCCATCAACCTCACGTCGCATCCTGTTGATAGCTCGTCGCTGGTCATCAGGGTCCTCATGTTTGTCTAAATGGCAACTCCTCTCCTGACGTCTGAGTACTGACTGACATACACTCCACATACATGACCCCACTACTGAGTGGGGTCATGTGTGTGGACCCCACCTCAGTACTCACAGGTCAACACTGTGGTCACCACCTCAGTACTCACAGGTCAACACTGTGGTCACCACCTCAGTACTCACAGGTCAACACTGTGGTCACCACCTCAGTACTCACAGGTCAACACTGTGGTCACCACCTCAGTACTCACAGGTCAACACTGTGGTCACCACCTCAGTACTCACAGGTCAACACTGTGTGTGGTCACCACCTCAGTACTCACAGGTCAACACTGTGTGTGGTCACCACCTCAGTAAAGACATCACTGAGTGCAGAAAGGCATCACTGTGTATTGATTATTCATAATGAAATAATTGATAATTGAAAACTACATTAAATGATTGTTATCGCGGAACTCACAAGCCACTTAATTAATTGGTAATATTCCTAATTAACTGAATTGTATAATTGGTTATATGGTGCAAATACTGATTATGTGTGGAGGGGATATATAGCGATATGGTAATGTTGCTTGTGTCTTTGTTGTCTGTCTCTCGATTTAATTTTACAAGTCAAGTTTACCGGATTGCTTGACAACCTGTTTGTCTGTTTGGTCTGCATTTGTAAGACTGCTGGTCCTCTGTTTGTTGCCTGTTTGTTTCCAAGACCGTTTTTTCCGTCTGTTTGTTATTCCGCCTTTTGTTCTACGGCGCCTTATTTGAATACCTTGTTTCGTCTCCTGTTTGTAATTGTCTTCGTGTCCTTGTGTTCCTCCAGTAGCTGTGTCTCTCATGTTTGTATCACACCCACCATCACCAACTGGTCCCTAATAATATTTCACTATATAAATATTACATTATAATGAGGCAGAATTGGTCCCTAAAGTCTCCAAGGGACCTCATTGGTCCCTTGGAGCCGGTCGGCCGAGCGGACAGCACGCTGGATTTGTGATCCTGTGGTCTTGGGTTCGATCCCAGGCGCCGGCGAGAAACGATGGACAGAGTTTTCTTTCACCCTATGCCCATGTTACCTAGTAGTAAAATAGGTACCTGGGTGTTAGTCAGCTGTCATGGCTGCTTCCTGGGGGTGGAGGCCTGGTCGAGGACCGGCCGCGGGGACACTAAAGCCGAAATCATCTCAAGATAACCTCAAGATAACCTCAAGATAAAGGTGTGTATTTTAGTGATGAGGATAGCCGGCACTCTCCTACTCCCTACAGCACGTGACGTGACGTGAGAGAGAGAATATTAGGCAATCATTTAGTGTTAAATGTGATTGGTTGAAGGCTTGAAGATCAACCAATGATGGAGGTCCTGGGTAACTAAACGCTTAACGATTGTCTAGTGATTATTCCCCGGTCTCCAAGATGGACATAACCAAATCTGGCCTGACAATATCATCCATTTGTCTCAACTTATTTTGATAACTGTGAAAAACTATTGTTTGATTTTACTGCTATCATAATATGTCACTATACACAAACAATTAATTATTTGTAGAGAAAAGATGCCCTAACAAGCGCGCGGTAGTTACACTCTTTAGTAATGTGTGTGTTATTTTTCAGGGGAATTTCTTATTGTTTTTTAATATTATTGGTCATTCGTGGTGGTAATACACGAATATAATATATTATAATTTCTCATCTCGTAGTTAATTGTCATAATTGTCAGAACGGAAAGGAAGCGTCATTAATATTAGCAATCTGATACGAGGGAGAGCGTGAGGCAGAGAGTATGAGATAGGGAGTGAGAGGGAGAAAGAGAGACAGTCGCAAGAGTGAATAATTAGAGAAATGGAAGAACAATGATTCCTCCCTCCCACCTTCCTTCACTCCGTCTTTCCATCTATCTCTTCCTCCTTCACTTACAAGGACCGCCTCTAGACCCAATAGAATACTCTGGAAACGAGTGTTTCAAGAGTCAGAATTGTAGGCGGCGGCGGTGGTGCGGACCGCAGCGTGGAGGCTCCTCCTCCCTCAACCAATTATCCACTCAGCACATCCGGGGGGGCGGGGGGGGGGGGGGCTTGACGGAAGGAGGTAGAGGAGAGAGGAGAAATTAAGATTACGGAGGCAGTATAATATAGATAAAATGGGAGAAAGAAAGAGAGATGGAGAGAGAATTAGAAGTGCAGTTTATAAGTGCATAGCTAACAACTGTTATCCAACTTGAGCTCACTTCGAAGCTATAACCCAGAAACGTATCTATATAAAGTATATAACTATTAGTATTAACATACATATATAGTTTTAACATGTTACAATCGAGTAAGAATGAAGTCCCTTCTGGCCATGTGTTGTATAACTCTGTGTTCTCGCGATCTTCTCCATCATCATACAGGGTGTATAAAGATAGGCAAACTGGCCTGTAGTTCAGCACATCTTTTGCCTGTAACCCTTTTTATATATTGGACAACATTAGCTCTCTTCCAGCTTTCTGGTAGGTCTCCTGTTTACAGTGACTTATTATACTCCCTGGAGAGTGACAAGCAAAGTCATTCTACACACTTTTAGTATCCATGGAGCCGGTCGGCCGGGCGGACAGCACGCTGGATTTGTGATCCTGTGGTCCTGGGTTCGATCCCAGGTGCCGGCGAGAAACAATGGTTCTTTCACCCTATGAGTTAACATGATTATACATAGCAGGATTACTATGGTCATCAAAATCCTATACAAAAGAGGTTGTCAGGGAAAATTACCCACAAAATTTAAGTTACTATAAATATATGAAAATATTAAAAAAATATGTTACAAAATTATTAATTTTTTTTTTAAACCGGTGGATTTAGGCATAGCCAAGATTGCTATGGTAATGGCAGACTCTTCAGTTGATTTATCTAAATTTCGAAGTTTTGGTTCATGTTTTCAGATACTCAGTTTTCTTGTCAATCGTTTTATGAGTATCCTATTTATTGTATTTTATATTTCCAATTTTCCGACCTTTTCGTTATAATCAATAGTAAAATTTAATGATGAATATCAGCATTGTCATGGAAAAATAATTGCATGGGAATCTTATATTCATATATTTATAATTCTCTATTACAGTTTTTAAAACAATATTATTAACTATATATCTTAATATATATAATATATATATATATTATATATATATATATATATTATATATATATATATATATTATATATATATATATATATATATATATACAGACATATACAGACATATACAGTATATGCAATTGACGATCACGAAACACTGATCATTTGTATGCGGAAAACACCAATTAATATTTTGATACACAAAGTTCAGCGGGTAAATTATAAGATACATGTAGAATTATAAGGGAAATTATAAGATTACATGTAAATAATATTTTACATGTAATTAGCTTGTCATATATCACTATTATCATACTGATTGATATTGTATCAAGCTCATAATGATCTTGATATAATATCACAAGCATCTATATCTGTTCTCAGTCAAAACAAAACAAAGCATAGATACAATAGATGAATCTGATGTTTTCTAAGATACTGTTTTGAATAATATACTTTCTGGAAATCAAATCAAATTCAGTTGACAACGTCCGGTTAGTCCTATTTTTTGTCAATAATTTGAGTTCATTTAGTTAGTATTATTAATTACTATTATTATTGTATATAGTTATTTAATTTTTGTGCGCTTGACGTTAGTGCAGAGATAAGGGCTAAAATAGACTGGGCGTATAATATATGTTAAGCCTACAGGGATGCCAGGAATTTCGTCAAGAGGTACACAACTAGGCTAACATGAATAACAACGATAAATGGCGATTGTGTGTTATATGTCATAAAATTGATTTCATCATTAATGCAGTTTTTCATAAATGAATGTAAAGTTTCACCGGTTAATGCGATAATATCTGAATACTGTATTTACAGTGGTTATTTGTGAATTAAATAGATTAAGTATGCATCATTATGCATCTTGGGAAAACAGGCGGCAACCTAGGGATATTTTGAAGAAGCAGTTGCCTAGTGGGCTCAGGCCTGGCTACAGTTGGGAATCGTTGGCCTCTGTAGATTCATTTATTTTTCTTTGTTAAATTACGTACAATACAATGTTATATATACATTATTTCACACAAAAATAAACTGCATTGTACATTAATATTGTCCATTGTGTCAATATATGTATGTATATGGTCCACATCGTTACAATAAGTACTCTAAACAGGAGGATAGGCTGCATAATATATATGTATATATATATATATATATATATATATATATATATATATATATATATATATATATATATATATATATATATATATATATAATTTAAGGTAGCGCAGCATGAAGAGAAGTTGGCCTGAGGTTCAGTAGTGCTCTCAAGGCGAGGTACTCCGCCCCACAACGACCAATGCAACACGATAACTTTCATGTGAAAATGCCATCAGTGATATACGAAAAACATTTGGTGGATCTTCTGAACAAAAATGTGATTTTTCCTGCTCGTTCTCTATTAACAGGGTTTCAGGTTTTATGATTTAATTGGTTCTTTTTAATTACTATTTTTTTTTTTATAGAATTGAATATAATTTTTCTCTCATAGCCACCATTAATTATTTTATTTGTTAGAGTCAACCATGTGTAAGCGTGTGTATATGTACTCACTTACGTGGGCCTACAGCACCAGGCCTCAGCTCTTGGACCCCGCTTTATCAGTTGGGGGTTGTCGAGTGAAATTATTGCTCTTGGTTCCTGACTTATCCAGATTCTCCTCTTAACATTATTGAACTTATTGCAACTATTTCGACAAACATACACAAATGTGTTGTTGAACCTTGGCCCCATAAAAGTTAATTTATTGTATTACTGAATTACAGTACCCCAAAATACATACTACAAAATTAGAAAGGGAACAAAACTGCTTAACCGAACCTGTACAAGCAATCCTAAGCATAATATACGCTGTAGTAGACCTCATGTAGTACACGTATATGCTATATTAGGCCTAGGAATGTTTTATTAGTACGAAACGTGAACAGTGTTATCTGCAACAGTTCTATTTTTGTACTTTCGACCAAATAGTTGCTATAAGTACTGTCATTTTAGGACGAAAGGGTGCTTTCAACAAATCTACTTAGGAACCTGTTTATGGAAGTAGCCATGAGTACCTTGCCTTCTACCACACTTCATTTATTAACAACTCATACGCTAAAGATTTCTTAGTATTCGTATAGAACCAGTGGTAGTGTGCACGTAAGAAAACAGACGAATGCACTGTCAAGTACAGTGGATTTCGGTTGGTCTGTGTGACTTATTAAACGAGATTTTATGTATAGAGTATGTGCTTTTATGTATACTGACGGGAGCATTGATCTGTGTACCAGTGAGTGCGTTGATCTGTGTTATTGCGAGTGAATTGATTTGTCTACTAGTGAGTGAATTGATTTGTCTACTAGTGAGTGAATTGATTTGTCTACTAGTGAGTGAATGTATTTGTCTACTAGTGAGTGCATTGGTCCGTGTATTATTGAGTGCATTAAGCTGTGTACTAGTGAGTGCATTGATCTTTGTTAAGGCTTAAGGCGAGTGAATTGATTTGTCTAGAGAGTGAATGTATTTGTCTACTAGTGAGTGCAATGGTCCGTGTATTATTGAGTGAAATGAGCTGTGTACTAGAACATTGATATGTGTTCTAGTGAGTGAATTGATTTGTCTACTAGCGTGCACTGATTTGTGTATTATTGAGTGCATTAATCTGTGGTGTGTGAGTTTATTGGTCTGTGTACTAGTAAGTTCGTTGGTTTATTGTTAATGCGTTGATAAATGCGTTATTTAGTGTATTGATCTGAATTTTAGTGAGTACATCGATCTGTATATTGACGAGTATATTGGTGTGGACATAAAAGAGTGTATTGACCTCTGCGCTGACTAGTTCTTTCATTAGTTCACTGGTTATCTCATTGATTAGCACACTGGTACTTTCCCGCTCTTCGTGTCCTGTAAGACTACTGGAACTTGAAATCAAATTCAGAATTAAAGAAAAAAATGGAGTATATACCTTAGAAGTAAGTCACAATTATTGTTTAAGCTTAGTATCTAACACCGTTGCTGCTGGGAGTTTTTATATATATATATATATATATATATATATATATACTGTATATATAGTGTCTACTGCTGCAGCACTGAGCGCTAGTCTTTGAAATGCAAAATAAATCGTTTCGTCCCACTGCTGGGGAAATTTTTCATGCCTACAGATGCGGAGTTGTCACAAGCACACTCACTACGCTCTCTTGTCAAGTTGGGCGTCTGGTAGTGTAACCTAGAGGATGTGTATTGGCTGTGTATAGTTTCTGGATTATCTGTGTGTGTGTGTTCATCAATCAGTTAAATACGTCTCCTCCTGCGTATTTGTCATACTCTTATGAAAGTGTTTCGAATTGTTTAATATTTTATCTTCATTTGTAGATTACTTTTAATATTTAAAAAATTTACTCACATTATGTTATATGATATTCGCGATGACTTTGATCAAACAAATTCATTCTCAGTTCGAATTTACAGTGTATTGTTTTATTGGATAGAAATGTTCGATTGAATTATCATTTATGTCGAGTTACTCTATAAATCACATAATTCCGATTGTACCGTATTTATATTATGAGCAAAGTGTGAGTTATTTTTAACCGATACTGTTAATGCCCACAATGAGGTACACTGTACTGACTTTGATGCACCATGCAGACCCGGTAATACACAATGCTGACATCATACTCACCCTTCTGTATGCCATAATTACCTTATAATATACCGCATCTAAGAGCTCTCCCTCCTACAGCTCAGCTCGAGCCTTACCTCAACTTGTTTTCCTCTGAAGCACGATTCACTAATCGCTTAACACAAAAGTACCCAATTGCCACCTGCTACTGGGCTATCACGGCCCAGTGTCTCACAATGAAGGATCGGTTCTCTGTCGGTTCCACCTTACCCAGGGTTCGAACCCGAGTCGTGTGGCTTGCTTTTCTAGGGAATGTAACGTGAATTTTCTTATCGTTTTAATGAGATATTCTTAATATTCAGGAGTAACTTAAAGTTGCAGGTTATCTCTTAGTGCTCTCCTGTATAATTTCCTTACCTTTATGGTTATCATTATAGCTTCTATTATTGGTGTTTTCTATTTACCTTATTTTGAATCTTTAGGCCCATGCATTTAACTGCATGTGGTAATTTTTTGTCCATTTTAAACATCTGTTTAGTTTCTATAAAGCCATCTTTTAGTGCCATTGGCAAATTTTACTAATGCTGCTGTTCACTCTGGTGGTATCTGAAGTATTGGTGAACGATGGAGGTCCCAGGAGAGAGCCTCGGGGACTCCACCTAATACTGCTTCCCATTCTTCTTGATCTTGTTTAAGAGGCGGCTCATCCCATATCTGCTTCTCGTGCAAATCACTAGCCTATCAAAAATATTAACAAAAATGTACTTTGTAGTATCCTAATCTTTTTCACTATCTATTGCTTAAAATATTTTTGAAAATGACAAAAGTTGTCACAATTTTTGCTTCATTAGTAAAGACAAATAATATAGGAATTATTATTATTGTTATTATTTCAGTTTATATTATTATTTTACATTTCAGTGTCATTGTTAATTATTATTATTATTAATTTGTATTTTTATGTAATAATATTTGTCTTCAATTTATTATTATTGTTGTTATTATTTTACTTATTATTGTTGATAAATTATTATATTCAGTAATTAAATTTGGCTTTTTGGAGTCAGAAAATTCTCAGAGGTTTTAAGAAACTTTTAACATTTAGGGTTTTTGCTTATGCAGTATTTATAATATATATAATCCAAGCTGAAGTTTAATGGGAAATATAAAATTTATTAAATAAACAGTATTTCAATATTTTGTAAAATTATTACAAATTGAATAATTAGGATTACACTGATCAGGGTGCAAACACTGAGGCGTTCTCTTTAGTAAATATGAAGTAGGAATTGATTACTTTTCCTATTTGGTAAATAGGAAATCATTTCCTATTTTGCAAACAGAAAATGATTTAAAAATACATTCTGAAATATAAAGCAATAAAGGCTGCATATCGGGTTTTGTTAACCCGTGGTATTGTAATCCATTGGTATTAGAGTCCAGTGATAATATAATTAAGTGGTATTAAAATACAGTGGTACTGTAATCCGGTAGTACGGTATTTAAGTCCATTGCATTATTATCCAGTGGTATCGTAACCTAGTGGTATGTAGTCCATTGGTGCAGGCGATGAGTCACAATAACGTGGCTAAAGTATGTAGACCAGACCACACACTTAGAAGGTGAAGAAGTGTGTGGTCTGGTCAACATAGTCCATTGGTATTGTAATCTAGTGGTATAATCTTGCGGTTTTATAGTCCAGCGACATTGTATTCCAAGGGCATTAAAAGCCAGTGGTATAATAATCCAGTGGTATTGTAATCCAGTGATATCGTAATCCAGCTATATTATAGTCCAGTGGTATTGTAATGCAGTGATATCATAATCTAGCAATATTATAGCCCAGTAATATTGTAATCCAATGATATCATAATCTAGCAACATTATAGTCCAGTGATATTGTAATCCGGTGGTATAGTAATCCAGTGGTATCATAATGTAGCTATATTATAATCCAACGGTATCAAAATCTAGGTATATTATTGTCCAATGATATTGTAATCCAGTGGTATTGTAATACAGTGATAATCACACTTCGTAATATTGTAAAATCCCAAAAATGTTGAGTAATTAAATTACTGCAATCAGTAGACCTACCGTGTACACTGAATATTAATTAGCATCAGCGGCAAAAACAAATAACAAAATCTTAAATTTTACAATTATTAAACAATAATCATAACAAAACTAATGACAATACTGCAACCATCTCAAGGTAACCAAATGGAATTTATGAACATGTATTTACGATAATTATTGCAATTGTGTTAAACATAATGAGAGCTGTGAGACGAATGTTATGTGAGAAGACCTAACATTAGAAGTTTGGAAGATGGTGGTAAATACAGGTATAGTAAATATGTCTGTGAGACAAATGTTATGTGAGAAGACCTAACATTAAGAAGTTTGGAAGATGGTGGTAAATATAGAAACGTGTGCGAAGAAAGCCTAACAAGAAAATGAAAGGGATAATTTTAACAATCAGATTACAGAATGTGTGATTTTATATGTGGTTTTATTTTTGGGTTTGAGGATAATCAACCATGGGAGAGTTATTAAGGCCGCCACAAGAGTTTAATGACGAACCAGAAATTATTCTATATTCCTGAACATAGTTCAAGATCAAAATAAAATCTTGAATTCTATACAGTCATAAGTACGTTACTACTGTATGTGTATAGCTGTGTCAAATTGTTAGGCATAGTTCATTAAATACTGTGAATAATCATTTTTAATACTGATTAGAAAATGTTTGGTAAATTCACAGCAAACAATATGCCAAAACTTAAATCGCGTATTGAAAAGTGCTATACAATTAAATGTTTTTGGTTTACTAATAGTTACATTATTCATTATAATTTTGCATTTTATGTTGTGTCCCGCGAAGTCCCAAAGCAACATGTGTCTCGCGAAGTCCCGAAGCAACATGTGTCTCGCGAAGTCCCAAAGCAACATATGTCTCGCGAAGTCCCGAAGCAACATGTTGCGTCCCGCAAAATCCCTAAGCAATATGTTGTGTCCCGCGAAGTCCCAAAGCAACATGTTGTGTCAAACCAAGCCCCAAAACAACATCATGTGACCCGCGAAGTTCCAAAGCAACATGTTGTGCGCCCGCGAATTCCGCTTGGACAGAAGAGGGAGCAATTATTTGCGAATTTTCAGAAGGGTGGCTCATCAGAGCTTTGTAATTAGCAAAACTCATTGCTCTCATCAAAGGTCATGAATAGGTAAACGAGTTGAAGTGTAAGTTAAGTTCCAAACTCGAAATTAAAGAGTGCTTTCGAGTGTTTGTTTTGCGAGTGGAAGTGTTTTGATCCACTGGCGTATGCGGCCACCAGGAGTGGATTAATTTATTCTCTTTTTGTATATTCTATCATCACGGCAACTTGAATTAATGACCAGTGGTGCTGGGCCTGACAGATGATTTTTGTGGCGCTGTGGGAGGAGTGTGGCTTTTATGTGAGTGTGTCCACCAGCCAATTTAATTTGGCGGGTGAAATATATTTTTTTTTTAACTGGGATTTTGTTTTCATTTTTTCTTTTATATTTTTAGTGATCACTCTTGTGCTGGTGACTCATGCTGTGATTGTGATGGCTTTATTGGTGATTATATCATTTTATTGTTTATATTTCTTGTGATGGAAACTTTTTTTTTTTTTGTCGTGATCGTGATGGCGGGCTATATCATTTGTGGGGTTAATAATAATAATAATAATAATAATTTATTTAGGAAAAGTACATGCATAGATGCAGTTACAAACATTCTGATTGATTTATAGATAGAGCTAGTACATACAATACCTAAAGCCACCAGTACGCATAGCGTTTCGGGCTTATTGGTTTACAATAGAGTTGGTTCCTATATTACTGTGGGATGGATATAATATTGTGCTTTGTGGGGGGGCGGGTCTATATTTGTGTAATCATATCATAGAATAGCCTATGGTAATTATCTAAGTGATGGTTATGGAGCTGTTGTGGGGTTGGTGGCGACTACATTATTATGGCGTTACACTTTTAATGTGGTCATAGTTATTATAATTATTATTATTATCATTATTATTATTATTATTATTATTATTGGTATTATTATTATTATTATTATTATTATTATTATTATTATTATTGGTGTTATTATTATTATTATTATTATTATTATCCTAATTGCTTTATAATCGAAAGAGCAGCCATGACCTGAAAATACACATTGTAGATTTCAAAACATTATACATAAAATAAGCATAACTTCATATATATATATATATATATATATATATATATATATGTGTGTGTGTGTGTGCTATTAGTGGCTTTATGGTGTTAACTTTGTGGGTTTGTCAGTTGGCTCTTGTATTGCTCAAACTTTTCCCAGTGCCTTTTAAAGATCTAGTCGAAACATTATCGCTGTCCTGCTGTTCAAAAAAGATAGGAAGCAGTCGTAGGTTTAACAAGAAATGCTACTAGGCTATTTTTTTTATAAACATATTAGGTACATTTGCATTTGTGCAGCTGCCCTAGACTATATGAAGGGAGTACAGTGTGTCAAAATCTAGCTGCGTGATGCTAAAAATCCCCGTCACACAGGATGGTTAGTCATGCAGAGCCATGTGATAAGTAGTCTGCACTGGCGCTACTAGGCTAGGTGGCAGGCTTAGGTTTACGAGAAATGGTAATTGTATAGAAGGCAATCGTAGTATTTTGAGAAATACTATTGGCTGTATAGATATACTAGACTGTATAGGGTGTTGCCAGTTGCCCTCACGACACGGTGATCAGGCACAGGTTAACATAGTACTGTTAAATTGGTGGACTGCATTGTTTCAATAAGAAATAATTAAGATACACTTAACAGCACGTTGAATATATTATTTGTTTAGGTATTAAGGTTTAAGACCAATCACTTGGTAGAATTACTATGGTTATTATTAAAACTTATTAATTTAAGTTTCATCGGTTGGTAGAATCGTGAAGGAATCAATATGCCTAAATTTCTCGTTTGTTAGTATAGCCTATTTTATATAAAATATAGCTAGGATTTCAATTATCGTTTAATATATACAGTACATTGAAAATTAGGCAACATTTCATAATATATATACCCATGTGTGAACAACTGCTAATTATACTTTATTGAACGTAGAGTGGATAATAACTTTATAATTCGAGCTCTGAATATTTTTTTTTAACTGCCACAAAAAATTTAATTTTGCAGTGAAAACACATAGTAATAAATTAAATGTTAATCAGCCCGTACAATTTAATTCCATGCAGACTACTTGTTTAACTTTGGAAAACTCATGACTTTTTGTGCTAATTAATGACTGTTTTGTGGTGGCGACTGTAACAAACTACCAAGTTCAGAGAAAGAATAAATGAGCGTAGATATGTGAACAAGAAATGAAAGACGCGAAGGCAGACAGTTACAAATGAAAAAATTATATTTTCAAGTGCAGAAATGTTACGACTGAACTTAAAGTCGTGTACTTGGATTATCGGAAAAAAATTATTTCGGGTTTTAAAGGTACGAGACTTATCCTACGCTATTGAGGATTGCATCTTATAAACATTTCTTTGGTGGCGGGCTTTGGACCTATATACAACTGCTGGATATGCTGGGCTCTAGGCCTATAAACCACGGCAGGGTTATTATGACCACCACAGTAGCTTAACTAGAACCAGCAAGCAAGCAAGTATGAACCAGCAAGTATGCATTAGCCATAAACGTTTAGTCCAGGACTAAAGTCCACTTTCTGTTTATACAATGAGAGGTGGAGTACGCTTTTTGATGTACACATATGCCCTTGATCCTCATTTTGTGCGAGAAAAATCTAAAATAAAATATGGCTGATTACCAAGTTGGATCAAAACGGCTTATGTAAATCAACAATAATTTACTTGTTTTGAGAGTGAAATGATATATTGAAAATTACTTCATTATTATACTGTTTATTGATAATATATTTTTATTGCTAATATTTATTTATTGCTAAAGCGGTAAAGTTTATTGCCGTTACCGAGTCCTTGTTTAATATGATAAGAATAATGATTATGTTTCCGTTCTTATGAGAGGATGTATGGTGAATGGCCACTAGCTAAGCAAGGAAGTCAGTTATAAGGAAAGATTGCTAACCAGCATGGCTATGTAGCGCATTGAAGGGATATGAGGACAAGGATCTGGGGTAGTGCAGACGGGGAGGAAAGTTGCCCAACCACTTAGACCATTGGGGGTTCGAACCCCGACCTGCAAGAACGGTAGCTCTCGCTATACCGACTAATCTAAGTGATTGAGAAAGAAATCTTCAAATCTTACAAAGTAAAAAATATAGCTCCCAATCTTTCATGTGGCCTTCTAGATAATTATATACGCGAACAACACGTCAAGGCTGCTTTTCATTTTTTCTATAAGATATTGATATTGGTATATACATTATACATGAATTTACGAATTGACAGTACATGTATATAAATTTGTATGTATTTAAAAACAAACTTGTTACTATAAGCTTGCCCTTTACAACGGTGACCTGTATAAGCGTCCACCTTGCCTCAAGCGACCACACCAGCCTGTCCCCGCACTCAGTGCTGTGTAATAATGACGCTTTCGACCGATACGTTCAATTTCCGGTGTTTTAGAGGATTAAAATTACTGCAGTATTGACGCTTCTTCGGAATGTTGGGAATCGGCTTCGATATGTTAAGTGGATTGCCTGGGGGTAAAACGCTTTTGGTCAGGTAAAGCCACTTCAAATTTTACGGTTATCAAGCGTGAGGTTGGGTTGGCTGTATTCCTCTCTTGTTCTCCATTCCCTCTGTAAACTGACACTAAGGTATTAATATGTTCGATATGCTTGTGGTAGTGAACCCCATACCAATTCTGTGAACGGTAGTGGACCCCATATTAATCGTGTGAACGACAGTGGACCCCATTCCAATTCTGTGAACGACAGTGGACCCCATATAAATTTTGTGAACGGTAGTGGACCCCATACCAATTCTGGAAACAGTAGTGAACCCCATACCAATTCTGTGAACAGTAGTGGACCCCATACCAATTCTATGAACGGAAGTGGACCTCATACCAATTCTGTGAAAGGTAGTGGACCCCATATTAATCGTGTGAACGGCAGTGGACTCCATACCAATCCTGTGAACGGTAGTGGACCCCATACCAATACTGGAACGGTAGTGGACCCCATACCAATCCTGTGGAAGGTAGTGAACCCCATACCCATACTTTGAGCGGTAGTGGACCCCATACCCATCCTGTGAGTAGTAGTGGACTCCATACCCCCATACTTTGAGCGGTAGTGGATCCCATATCCATACTTTGAGCGGTAGTGGACCTCTTACTCATCCTGAGAGCGGTAATGACCCCATACTCCTGGGTTCCTTGCATATTTCTTAACAGTATTCTCCTCTGGGGTCGCCATGCCTGTCTTGAGCACATCTCTGATCGGGATGTGATCAATCTGGGATGTGCTCTAGCTATGAAACGAAAATTGATCTTGGATGTACTCTGTGATGTGATCTATCTGGGATGTGCCCTGTGATGTGATATGTCTAGGATGTTCTCCAGCTGTGATGTGATCTATCTGCGATGTGCTCTAACTATGAAGTCATCTAGCTGGGATGTGCTGTCATTCGTGTGCTGTAACTGTGATGTGCTGTGTGTGTGTTTTCTAGTTCCTGAGGCCTGGACCACCGCACACGCGCGCGTGCACATGTATACAAACACTCCCTACGATTCTGAAACTTTCAAGCCATCATGTCTTAAGTGTAAGGCTAGATGTGAGGCAGTTTGACGTTACGGGGAAGCAGTTCTCGTAGCGTAATGCTTCCACGAGAATTGGAAGCGTATTGCTTGCAATTCTCGTTCTTGTAGTGTATTGCTTATTGCTCGTAGTGCTCAGGACTACTGAATACTCCCGCTCAAGCGTTACTTGAGAGATAATATCACTAATGCCATAATGTATACCCACTTAAGTGTTACTTGGGAGATGACGTCAATAAGTCTGTAATGGTATTAACTTGCTCAAACGTTACGTGAGAGATGAAGTCAATAACAAACTTCTTCTTGGATCTGGCCACAGCTTCTCTGTTTTATTTTTTTTATATGTTCGTTCTAGTAGAACAGAACACTATGTGTTGTCCCCACTAACCAGGCTTCAGGTAAATTCTTCAGGCTTCATAGGTGTGGGAACCTCGAAACGTAAAACTGAATCTTCAAATTTTGAAATAGCTAAACAAAAAATCCAGGTTAGATTTGATCTAGAAGACATATGATGCATCTGCAAATGTTGCCTTGGGCAAGACGTTTATATATGATCTTAAAATATCTTGCTCGGTTGCTTGCCTCTGATTCTTAAGAACACTAATTATTATTAACAGTTTTATTGACAAAATTTTCAATGTTTTGAATTTTGCCTAATCTGGGTTGTGACAATATAGTCCGCCACTAGCACTCGGATTATCTGCTTGATGAGGTTCTGGGAGTTCTTCTACTCCCCAAGCCCGGCCCAAGGCCAGGCTTGACTTGTGAGAGCTTGGTCCAACAGGCTGTTGCTTTTAGCGGCCCGCAGGCCCACATACCCACCACAGCCCGGTTAGTTCGGCGCTTAACTATCTAGCTTTTCTCTTGAAGATGTCCATGGTTGTTCCGGCAATATTTCTTATACTTGCTGGGAGTATGTTGAACAACCGTGGACCTCTGATGTTTATACAGTGTTCTCTGATTGTGCCTATGGCACCCCTGCTCTTCACTGATTCTATTCTACATTTTCTTCCATATCGTTGATTACTTTAAATGGTTGCCATATTCATGTTGTTGTTCAGTACAGGTGTTCTTTTGTGGCGACGAGACCTGATGCTTCCACTATACGTAGAGGCCTTGTCTTGGGGCTCAGTTGTGAAGCTGTTTCTTGTGCTTCAGTGGTGAAGCCTTGTCTTGTTGTGAAGTATTGTCTTTATGTGAAGTCTTGTCTTGAGGTTCAGTGGTGAATCCTTATCTTGGGGACACTGTTACCCCTGGACACTGGTACCCCTCGTCACTGGGTACCTCTGGACACTGGTTACCTCTGGAAACAGGGTACCCATGGTCACTGGGTACCTCTGGACAATAGTACCCCCTGGGCATTTATTTCATAGGTTATTTCACCTGTAAGTATCACAAACAGGGCATCTAAACACTTTAAATCATCTTCTAAGGACTCACTCAATCTCTAATTCGTTTGAGTTTTTTGTGGGGACTCAATGAACATAATTGAACGCGTTCAATATTTTTTTCTGAATTCCTTGTTTAGGCAGGTACCTCGCACTAACAGTGGTCACCTAATTGTGCTTGCTGGAGTAGAGCTTCAGCTCTTTGTCCCGCCTCTCAGTGGACAGTCAACCGGTGTTCAGGTTCCTGAGCTTATTGGGCTCTATCATATATATATATATATATATATATATATATATATATATATATATATATATATATATATATATACACGGAAGGGAGTACCACCTCTGGCTGGAAGAAGGGGGACCCATAGCCTCGGAGGAAATCACACATAACGCATTGGAGGGAATGTGGGTCCCCTCCAATACAGTTTCTGTGTGCTTTTCTCCTACCACCCCCTTCCTTTTATTTTTTTCTTATGCTTTATTGTGTATTTAAAGGTTACAAAACATACAAGACAAATGCCTAAAGGTTATGGATCTCTTGAAGCTCCTCCGCTTCCGGACAGGAACCGAGGACATATATATATATATATATATATATATATATATATATATATATATATATATATATATATATATATATATATTTGAAACTGTGCATGGAGTCTGCCTCCACCACATTACTTTTAATTGTGTATTCCATGTGTTCACTACTGCGACCCTGAACAAAGTGCTCCTGTAGTTATGATAAGAAACATAATATAGATGTTTTTTCTTTCATTTTAAGAGGGAACTAACTTTCATGTAATTTACAAATTACACCACTGTGGTGAACAGTCTTACGAGTGATGAGTATACGGGAAGCATTGTGGTTATGTCGAGTATTAAGTGTGTGGTAGAGTCTGGCCTGGGCATTAGGCGTGTGGTGGGGTGTGGCAGGAGTATAAGGGGTGTGGTGGTGTGTGTGTGTGTCCGGAGCTATAGTGTGTGTCTGGAGCATTAGGCGTGTGGTAGTGTGTGGCTGGAGTATAAGGGGTGTGGTAGTGTGTGTGTGTGTGTGTGTGTCTGGAGCATTAGGCGTGTGGTAGTGTGTGGCAGGAGTATAAGGGGTGTGGTAGTGTGTGTGTGTGTCCGGAGCTGTAGTGTGTGTCTGGAGCATTAGGCGTGTGAGAGAGTGCGGCGGGAGCATTACATATTAGTAGGGAGGTACCCCACAACATAGGCAAGCACAGCCCACACAAACATGTGAGAGATATGGTCGCCGCTCCCGGCCCGTGTCTCGTAAATCATGCATAAGCGCCCCACCGCACGTCTCCTCAACCAACTTTGGTTATCAGCTTCTGTGCAAGAGGAACCCAGTGGGGAGAGGGAGCCCCAAACGTTATTTCTGGGAGAATGTTTCTCGAAATGCAAATAACACAAGAGTTGACCATCATTTGAATATTCATCGAGGTGCTGGTGATTGCTGGGAGACCGTGAATGTCAAGATTGTGGTAAATACGATGTAAGTTGAGTAGAGTTCAGTTTTCTCTCTTGTCTTAAGTCGTTCCGACAACAAACTTACTCGGTAATGTATAGTCTAGGTTTTTTATCGGATTATTTATTAGTTATTTAATGCAACCAAATTTAATCTAAGTCTGGGCGGCAACAAACAGCCTCCGCTCGGGGCCTATCAGAGCGGTTTCCTGGGTGCTTCTCCCCGACGCGCCACACTCCCCTCAAGTTTTACGAGAGAAAACGGGAGTGCGCCGGCGCTCCCCTCGCTATTTTTAGGGCAGTCTCAACCAATGAGAGGACGGCAAGCTCAAGGCGTCCCCCCAGCGTCTCCCCCTAACCCCTGTGACTACATATTTTCATCCTAAAGATATTTTCTCATTAGCAAGTCCGGGCCGTTGCCTTTCAACTGTACGAGAATTTCATTAATCATCTAAGCGTTTGATGTTCGTCTCCTGAAATTACATGCGGGAGTTGGGTACACGTTGATGTCGGGCTGAGGACAAGACCCAGCCAAGTCCCTCTGCCTCCTCTGGCGTATTATGGTTTTCTCTAAGTTGTCCTTTGTGTCTTAGAGGCGGAAATCCCTTTGAGTCATTTTTGTCCTTACGAACCGACGTTAGTAATTATCTCAAACACACAACACACTCTTAAGTTGCGACGGGGCCCCAAGCTGCAGCCATTACTATCGCGTTATTGACATTGGATACACCTTCTGCTGGAAATGGAAGATTAAACAGCCCCCAGTTTTACATCTATGCGCTCGGCTGTATTGGTTGTCTGATGAAGGCCACAATATCGGGGTCGCACTTTGAAGATTTTCTTAAAAGGATGCCTAACTTCGCAATAGCGTAACGGTCAAGACTTTTGGCGATTTATGTCGAGCGTAACACTTGTTGTTGGCACTCGTGTCCAGCATCAAAGTACACTGGGCAGGGGGAGACTGCAACTTAATCCAGAAGCCTCCTTGGTGGACAAAGGGTGGTGGTGTGGGCCAGACAGCCAGCCTCTCCGAGGAAGGCGAGCTTCTCGTACCTCGGCCACCTGCGGCCATCACGGCAACTTGACATGAAGACCGACTGAGAGCAGGGTTGCCACTTGTGAATTATTTCCCCTGTATTTATAAGCCTTTCTTACGCCCCTCTGCGCTCCGTGATACAACGATGAGTAGGTTTTGTGACATTTTAAAGTTAGTTGTTCCTAAGCCACGTCGATTTTAAATAGGTGCGTGGCCATCTGACCTTTAAAACAATAGAGAAGGTAATTGTCGAAAGAGATTTTCATTTCCCCCGCCTCTCTTGCCCGGGCGTTGGTAACGCTGGCAAGTTCCTCTCATCTGCATATGTATTTCTTCCGTGGCACTCAGGGAGATGGAGGGAGATTAGAAATTAATTATTCCACTCTACGATGCCTCTAAATTTCTAGAAGCTCTAAATTCTCGAATGAAAGGGTTGATGTTTGTCCCAGGAGGAGAATTCACTAAAGTAGTAAATATGCGAGAAGCGTAGCAACTGTATTGGCTCCCATCTCAGGCACTGTGCCTCACTTCCCCGCTGTTTCAAGACCAATACACGCTCCTCCAGGGAAGGAAGAGGGGGAGGGGGGGGGGTGGCCGAGGGAGGTAAGGGGGGGGGCCAGTGGGAGGGTCATTGTGATTGATTATCAATTACAAGAGCTGACTATTATTGGATATCCATTGCAAGAGATGGTTGTTATTGGCTATTTTGCACAAGTTAAGGGAATACAGCCAGTGTGGAGTTCATGCGCTAGTTGAGAGGCTGCCTTTGACTACTGAAATGCTGCAGTAGTGCAGAATAACCGCACAAATAGTTGAATGAACCATCTCTACCATTAAAAGACCCCATAACGACACAACCCCATTTCCTGGCAATTGGGTAAATATTGTGGATAAGCTCCAGAAAACAGTAAACATGTGTCGAGACGAGCGTGTGCTGCCGGTGTGTGAGGAACACCTGTGTCCAGGGGTGAGGACAGGTGTGTGAGGAACACCTGTGTCTAGGAGTGAGGACAGGTGTGTGAGGAACACCTGTGTCCAGGGGTGAGGACAGGTGTGTGAGGAACACCTGTGTCCCGGGGTGAGGACAGGTGTGTGAGGAACACATGTGACTTCTGAAGGAGGATCTGTCTCTGATGAACCCATCCCTAACACACACACACACACACACACACACACACACACACACACACACACACACACACACACACACACACACACAGTGCTCTGAGGGCGGAGGCCTAAGGGCCCGGGTTCGATTCTTGAGCGAGGCAAAAACAAATGAGCGGTTACTTTCAGCTGACGCTTCTTTTCACCTAACAGTAAATACCTACCTGGGAGTTAGACATCTGCTACTGGCTGCATCCAGGCCTGTGTGCGTGCGAGAGAGAGACGTAGTAATATATACGTTCTCAAGTATGTAGTAAATAAAATAGAAGAAAAATATTTCTGACGTCAGTGGATTAGACAAGCGATGGTTAGAAAGGCGGGGTCCAAGAGCTAACAGCTCGATCCTGTAGGCACAAATAACAGATAAACACACAAACACACACCTCTGCTCATCCCAACTCGTTATTACATCTGGTATTTTTGCTTCTAGTTCAAAGGGGAAATATAATAATAATAATGAAAACAACGATATTGATAATTGAGGCAACAGTAGCAGCAGCAGCAGCAATAATAATAATAATAATAATAATCATAATAATAATAATAATAATAATAATAATAATTGGAAATAACATAAAATCTGAATAAATGAAAGCTCAAGTTAAAACTACTAATTTATCGATGGTAGTTAGAAAGGACTCTTCAAATGCCTTTTCAACAGTGTTAGATTCTGAACAGGTTTCACCCCGTTCCGTTCCCTCCATCCTCTACCTCCTGCACTCTCTCAAACGCCTGCATGTCTTGGCCACTCTTTGAGAATTTCAAATTCCCTAATGTTATCAAATTCGGAGTTTGGTCCGCGCCCCTTCCCTCGCATGAAAGAAAATCTGAACCTGGGAAAGAATTTTAGCAAGAGTAGGGGAAGAGTTGGTGGCGGCGGTGGGCCAGCGCCTGCGCCTTGCTCCTGGCAGCAAACTTCTTGACTTCCTATTATCGGGGAGAGGAAGCCTGTTAGGCATATCGAGAGCTCCTTAGGCCAACGACTGACGGACCGGACGGACCGAAACGTCGTCGTCCCTTCACCTTCTAGTGTGTGGTCTGGTCAACATACTTTAGCCACGTTATTGTGACTCGTCGCCTGCAACGACTGACTCTTCCGCAGGTGGCAGTCCACGACACTTGCCTCTAACTTCCAGGTACCTTATATATATTTTGGTAGGTGAACAGAGACATCAGGTGTATGGTAACGGGACCAGACGTCACGTTACGTCTAGGTATCGAACCCGGATCATTCGGTTGGGAGGCAGCTGTGCTTACCACTCCGTTTCCTTGTTGTTGTAATTATAATTATTATTTAACGTTGTTGCAGGTGTTTGTTCAAGTGCAGTGGCGCAGGTGTTTATTGAAGTGCAGTGACGCAGGTGTTTATTGAAGTGCAGTGACGCAGGTGTTTATTGAAGTGCAGTGACGCAGGTGTTTATTGAAGTGCAGTGACGCTGGTGTTTGTTCAAGTACAGTGGCGCAGGTGTTTATTGAAGTGCAGTGACGCAGGTGTTTATTGAAGTGCAGTGACGCAGGTGTTTATTGAAGTGCAGTGACGCTGGTGTTTGTTCAAGTACAGTGGCGCAGGTGTTTATTGAAGTGCAGTGACGCAGGTGTTTGTTCAAGTGCAGTGACGCAGGTGTTTGTTCAAGTGCAGTGACGCAGGTGTTTGTTCAAGTGCAGTGACGCAGGTGTTTGTTCAAGTGCAGTGACGCTGGTGTTTGTTCAAGTGCAGTGACGCAGGTGTTTGTTCAAGTGCAGTGACGCAGGTGTTTGTTCAAGTGCAGTGACGCAGGTGTTTGTTCAAGTGCAGTGACGCAGGTGTTTGTTCAAGTGCAGTGACGCAGGTGTTTGTTCAAGTGCAGTGACGCTGGTGTTTGTTCAAGTGCAGTGACGCTGGTGTTTGTTCAAGTGCAGTGACGCAGGTGTTTGTTGAAGTGCAGTGACGCAGGTGTTTGTTGAAGTGCAGTGACGCAGGTGTTTGTTGAAGTGCAGTGACGCAGGTGTTTATTGAAGTGCAGTGGCGCAGGTGTTTATTGAAGTGCAGTGACGCAGGTGTTTGTTGAAGTGCAGTGACGCAGGTGTTCGTTGAAGTGCAGTGACGCAGGTGTTTGTTGAAGTGCAGTGGCGCAGGTGTTTATTGAAGTGCAGTGACGCAGGTGTTTGTTGAAGTGCAGTGACGCTGGTGTTTATTGAAGTGCAGTGACGCAGGTGTTCATTGAAGTGCAGTGACGCAGGTGTTTGTTCAAGTGCAGTGACGCTGGTGTTTGTTCTAGTGCAGTGGCGCAGGTGTTTATTGAAGTGCAGTGACGCAGGTGTTTCTTGAAGTGCAGTGACGCAGGTGTTTCTTGAAGTGCAGTGACGCAGGTGTTTCTTGAAGTGCAGTGACGCAGGTGTTTATTGAAGTGCAGTGACGCAGGTGTTTCTTGAAGTGCAGTGACGCAGGTGTTTCTTGAAGTGCAGTGACGCAGGTGTTTATTGAAGTGCAGTGACGCAGGTGTTTATTGAAGTGCAGTGACGCAGGTGTTTGTTCAAGTGCAGTGACGCAGGTGTTTATTGAAGTGCAGTGACGCAGGTGTTTGTTCAAGTGCAGTGACGCAGGTGTTTGTTCAAGTGCAGTGACGCTGGTGTTTGTTCAAGTGCAGTGACGCTGGTGTTTATTGAAGTGCAGTGACGCAGGTGTTTATTGAAGTGCAGTGACACAGGTGTTTATTGAAGTGCAGTGACGCAGGTGTTTATTGAAGTGCAGTGACGCAGGTGTTTGTTCAAGTGCAGTGACGCAGGTGTTTATTGAAGTGTAGTGACGCAGGTGTTTGTTCAAGTGCAGTGACGCAGGTGTTTGTTCAAGTGCAGTGACGCTGGTGTTTATTGAAGTGCAGTGACGCAGGTGTTTGGGAAGAGTATGAATGAGACCTTCTCAGCCAATGGCTGTCAGTCAACTAGCTCACTCCTGCGAAGAACAAGTTCAAATGACCCAGTTCTTCAGGCGATCTAGCCCGCGCACATCTAGAACACTGACTCAACTTGAAGTTGTTGTATTTTGACTCGAGTAGATGGAATGATAAAGAGCCGTAACAGTGAGGTAACTTAGCTGGAGAATATGGATCAAGTGTTGTGGCTCAGACGTACCATGGTGCCAGTGCTGGCTTGCTCAACACTACATAAAGGCTCAGGTTAAAACTTGGTTTAGTTCAATCGCGTGCTTGACCGTCGCTCCTTCCTCTCCACACCCCATATCCTGTCAGAGTGTCTATCCCTTCTATCCCCTCCCTTTCATCCCTCCCCCTCCCCCTCCCACTCATCCCAACCCCTCCCCCTCCCACTCATCCTTACTCACCCACTGTCCCCCCTTTGATATGTCAGTCATATTGTCACTCATCACTTAATATGCTGGTCAGTTTGCAATATTTATTTTAATAACTTTCTCCTCTTCGTTATAAGTGTAAACTCTTCAACTTTACACAGTAAAGGAGGATAGGAATCGTCCCGGGGAGCTACACCCAAATTCGAATTAATAAGTGTTTTCTGGTTTTAAAACTTGTGTCAGGTGTTTTAAACCTAAGTAATATAATGCTATCGCGGGAGCAAGCTGATATTGATATATTAATTATAAGAATTGTTTTGATTATTAGGACACTCGGATCAAGCATCTAGGCCCATGCAATTGTGTCCGGTAATCCGGCAGTGTTGTGGTTCCTGCAACTGGACCATCTGTCGTTTGTGATGGAAATTTAGCAGGCATGGCTAAGTCTCACCGTGCCCAAATGTATTGAACTATTTACTGGACTGTTCACAGCTCAGCACCGCGCCTGTGCCAGGTAAGTCCACTACGGGCTCACCATAGCCCGTGCTACTTGCCCCGCTCCTGTGCCAGGTAAGTTACGGGCTCACCATAGCTCGTGCTGCTTGGAACTTGTTCCGAGTAGCTGAATCTAAAACAACAACAAACTGGACTGTTTCTGAGCCAAATAAGAAATGTAAACCCAAAAGATTAGTTTATGCTGAGAATGTCACAACAACCCGGGTGGAACAACATGGTCAGGCTCCAGGATGGGGGGTGGGGGGAAGGAAGGAATTATCAGGAGAAAACGCTAAGCCATTGCCACTATATGGCACTGGGAAGGGGTCAGAATAAGGATTTGGGTTGGGCCGGGGGGAAGGAATGGTGCCCCAACCACTAGGACGGTCGGGGATTGAACGCCGACTTACATGAAGCGAGACCGTCGCTCTACCGTCCAGCTCAAGTGGTTGGACGAGCAAAAGTCCACATTATATAAGTATAAACAATAGGGTTATGTGTACTGTCTCAGAAGGTTATCCTAATACCAGGCGGTTATCACTTTACTTGTCTTATGATCGGTATTAAAAGCTTGAGGTCTTTTCCGTTCCATTTTTTTTGTATATCAAAGTTGCTTGTATGATCAGTATGGAGGATTCATGAAACATTCTCAACATGTAATATCTGAGGACAGCTTCACAACACAGCATCTTGTCGGCGTGTTCTCGCTCTTATCGTCGGTGCTCTCACCCACTCCTTAAAAAAGGCACTACGGACTCACCATAGCCCGTGCTACTTGGAACTACTTGTTCTAGGTAGCGAATCTTTAACAACAACAACAACTCCTTACTGATAGAAGGGAAGGGAACTATCAGGAGAAAGCGCCAAGCTATTACGACTATATAGAACTGGGAAGGAATCAGGATAAGGATTTCACAAGGGACGGTGGGGGGGGGTGAGAATTGTGGCCAACCACTTGGACGGTCGGGGATTGAACACCGACCAGCATGAAGCCAGACCGTCGCTCTACCGTCCAGCCCAAGTGGTTGGGAGTTGGGGCCCGATGTCTCGTGGACATCGGTATTGTCGTCGATGTCTTTGTTATTTTCTTCTAGCCATCATTGTTGTCAAGGGAGCCGGTCGGCCGAGCGGACAGCACGCTGGACTTGTGATCCTGTGGTCTCGGGTTCGATCCCGGGCGCCGCCGAGAAACAATGGGCAGAGTTTCTTTCACCCTATGCCCCTGTTACCTAGAAGTAAAATAGGTACCTGGGTGTTAGTCAGCTGTCACGGACTGCTTCCTGGGGGTGGAGGCCTGGTCGAGGACTGGGCCGCGGGGACACTAAAGCCCCGAAATCACCTCAAGATAAGGGTTCCGTCGGGTTCCACAGTGGTGCCGTATACCTCAGTCACCACTCAGTGGTTCTTATTTGAAGTGGACTTCACCACCGTGAAGAAAAGAACGAGCATGAGGAGACATGATAACGAAGGTTTTACACTTACCACATTGAGAAAATGAGACTGTTTGAGAAAATAGACAAAGAAGATATTTTGCATCCAGAAATAAACTAAAGGAGGATATTGTGCGCACTAAAACCCACTGGATTGTTTAACATTATTTTTGTTACAATGCATGAAAGTCGGGTCTTAACCAGCACAGCTAACTGCAAACAGGTAATAACACACACACACACACACACACACACACACACACACACACACACACACACACACACACACACACACACACACACACACACACACACATATTAATCAACAAATCAATATGTAAGCAGATGCATGATCAAATTTCAGAACAACTCTTCGCCAATGGATTAAATAAATTAGCCCTTAGGGGAAGAGGAGCGAACGAGGGTGACACTACTACCCAAGTATGACTGTTTCCTGGTGTGGCCGCAGAGATCACGTACAACGAACGTCACAACGCACGAATGTACCTTTTGTTCCTAATTGTAATTTTATATTTATTATTAGGAGCCCATAGAAGAACGGCTGAGGATCTGGGCGAGTCTGAGTATAGAAAGGAGAGTCAAATATAGTAAAATGCGACTGGTCTTTGGAGAGGTCATACAGTCTTTAGCACAAGACTTGCTCGTATTTTATTATGTGTTAATTTAGTATACATACTATACCCATTTCTTGGACGGTACTGGACCCCCATACCCGTTACTTGGACGGTAGTGGATCCCATACCCATCCCAAGGAAGGTTGTGGACCCCATACTCATTCCTTGGACAGTTGTGGACCCCACACTCATCCCGTGGGCGGTAATGAACCCTATACCCAGCACTTGGGCGGTAGTGAACCTTATACCCAGCACTTGAGCGGTATTGAACCTTATACCCAGCACTTGGGCGGTAGTGAACCCTATACCCAGCACTTGGGCAGTAGTGAACCCTATACCCAGCACTTGGGCGGTAGTGAACCTTATACCCAGCACTTGGGCAGTAGTGAACCCTATACCCAGCATTGGGCAGTAGTGAACCCTATACCCAGCACTTGGGCGGTAATGAACCCTATACCCAGCACTTGGGCGGTAGTGAACCCTATACCCAGCACTTGGGCGGTAGTGAACCCTATACCCAGCACTTGGGCGGTAGTGAACCTTATACCCAGCACTTGGGCGGTAGTGAACCTTATACCCAGCACTTGGGCGGTAGTGAACCTTATACCCAGCACTTGGGCAGTAGTGAACCTTATACCCAGCACTTGGGCGGTAGTGAACCTTATACCCAGCACTTGGGCAGTAGTGAACCCTATACCCAGCATTTGGGCAGTAGTGAACCCTATACCCAGCACTTGGGCGGTAGTGAACCCTATACCCAGCACTTGGGCGGTAGGGGAAAAATTTCACAGGCACATAATGGGTACTGGAAATGAACCTCAAATTAATTTATTTAAGCAAGTTACAATCTGATGAACTAGTTACATAGTTAATGTAAATATCAACAATGTTGTGTGGCACAATAGGTTCAAGCACTGGATCACAAGAGTACAGGCCGAGGACTCTACAGTTTACAGTCATGCGCATGCGCTACCTATACAGAAAGCAAACGTTCAATATTTGGTTTAGATTTCTGGTAGTACATCATTTTGAATCAAATAGACTTTTCGTGAACATTTGTAACAGAATTATCTGTTAATTTGGAAAAAATATTTGCATTCAATTACATATGATGAATGGTGGTCAGATGAACTTCAATTAGGTGGTGCGAACTCCCAGAAGAACTTTTACCAGAGTCTAAGCCTTGCAGAAGTCTGCTCACCTTACTGGATGACCCGTAAATATATGTGGCTCTTCCTGCTTAATGGTATGATGATAGATGGAATAACTGGTGTGAATTTCACTTGGCCTCGGGCTTACTGAATTTTGTTGCAGTTCTCGGTATTGTGCTGCCCTCAGGCTGCTCAAAGACAACCGAAGATGGCAATCAACTCTTTTAAGAACTCATGCTTTCACTAGCTCATCAGTTCTAACTCATGCTGCCAGAGGCCAGTATGGAATGGGGTCCGTGGATATGCTCTTACCGCATATTATGTTGGAGCGTGTGCCTGCGGCCACTTGGTCATTATACTACCGCACACCGCCTCCTCGCTGTCTCCAGTGTTTTTATCGGGTTTTGAATCCATTAGTCCGAGCTGTTCAGAGTTCTTCTGCTCATGGAGCTCACTGTTCCACTGTTCATGGTGTTCACTGTTTCTGTGGTTCATTGCCACTTTATTCTTTTTTTTACATTATTTCTGTTCATGGTGTTCACAGACTGCCTAACATTGGTGTTCACAGACCGCCTGCCATTGGTGTTACAGACCGGCTATCATTGGTGTTACAGACCGGCTATCATTGGTGTTTGCAGTCTGGCTGTTGTTTCCATTGTTTGTCGGTGCCCTTAGCAACTACAGCCCGCTTGTCCGTTCGTGAGATCCGCTCTTCGTATGTTGATGCGTTTAGTCCTGGGAATCCATCCAGGATACCCCGCAGACCGTTCGTGGTGGTGTGGACATTACAGTCCAGCTCTGTGTTCACGTTTTTGCTCCCGGCTCCACATGTCGGCAGCGGCCTGCTTTTTGACAATTTAGATTTGAGAACAGTATAAAATGGAGGACATGGTGTCGGCCTGGACGCTTCAGTGCTCGAGGCCAAAATACCTTCTGAAATTCGACACATCGAAGTGGCGGCACCGAAGCTCCGCCCTGCTGACTTTCGTTTTTTTTATTACGTTTTCGTCAGCTTTTATTGAAGGGGATGGCGCCTAATGGTTTAGTTCTTTAGACTTTTATTTATTATTTAATTATATAATAATAATATTAATAATAGGTTATGATAATTATATAACAATAATATAAGTAATCATGATAAAATACTAGACATTTTGTGAATAATAACATAATAGTAGTACAAATATCATAAAAATTATTATAATAAATTCTTGAGGAAATCAAGCGACATACTGTGGCAATATACTGGTACGGTATAGTATATGCTATTGTGGCCATATATATATATAGGTACAGCAGAGTACACTGGAATACTGTATGGTATACGACACAAGAGCTCCATCAAGGTCGCGCGGGACGCAGTTTACAAACTGTTACAGAGCAGCCCGCGCATTATTCACACCATGCTTGTTGCCCTCTGTAAACACCGTTTGGTTTTATTTTAGTGCGGTTGTGTAAAATGTTGACTGTTTTAGTAAGAGTTGTGTAAAATGTTGACTGTTTTAGTGCGGTTGTGTAAAATGTTGACTGTTTGAGTACGAGTTGCGCAAAATGTTGATCTTTTTACATAACTGTCCCAACCATTGCTGATTGACTACGAGTTTAGTTTTGTTGATATTTGTTGATAAACATTTGTTTTGACTCTGGTGTTCCGGCGACACAAATAGGCCCACACACTGACAATGATATTATTAATTACAACACTGATAATTGATAATTCTAATTCTAATGATGTTAAAAATTGATAATTCTAATCCTAATGATGTTGAAGATTGATAATTCTAATTCAAATGATGTTGAAGATTGATAATTCTAATTCTAATGATGTTGAAGATTGATAATTCTAATTTTGAAGATCGATAGTTCTAATTCTAATGATTTTGATGATTGATAATTATAATTCTTATATTTGGATGATAATTATAATTCTTATATTTGGATGATAATTATAATTCTGCTGATTTGATGATAAATATAATTCTGATTATTAATAATTATAATTCAGATTATTTTGATGACTGTAACAGTAATCGATGACCTAGGAGTTGTGAGCCAAATTAGTAATTACTATACTATCAAATGATAAATAACTGCTAAATCTAAATCTAAATTATACAGTGTATAACGAGAATATCTACGTGGCCTGATGGTATTGTGACTTCCTCTTCTGTGTAATTAACGTGCTATAATTTGATGTATACCCCAGTTATAAATGTACAACTATTTATGAATTAAG
Source organism: Procambarus virginalis (assembly GCA_020271785.1). NCBI lineage: Eukaryota > Metazoa > Arthropoda > Malacostraca > Decapoda > Cambaridae > Procambarus > Procambarus virginalis. The sequence continues at coordinate 32,225,396 of WNGS01092210.1, forward strand.
TTTTTTATCTGCGTGATAAAGATATCAGTTTTATATCGGATAGGAAAAATTGGATTCTCAGTCCAACCGTAATTTAGAAACCGATTAGTTGGAGGTGATGTGATTTGGGTAATTTGTTCTTCACTATTTGTCAGTTTTGCTTTCTAGTTTTTTGTCTTTCTTCTTGCGCTTGTTGTTATCTCCTTAGTCGCTCTTGAACCCAGCGTTCTCACCTTCCTTAGTCGCTCTTGAACCCAGCGTTCTCAGCTTCCTTAGTCGCTTTTGAACCCAGCGTTCTCAGCTTCCTTAGTCGCTTTTGAACCCAGCGTTCTCACCTTCCTGAGTCGCTCTTGAACCCAGCGTTCTCAGCTTCCTTAGTCGCTTTTGAACCCAGCGTTCTCAGCTTCCTTAGTCGCTTTTGAACCCAGCGTTCTCACCTTCCTTAGTCGCTCTTGAACCCAGCATTCTCACCTTCCTTTGTCGCTCTTGAACCCGGCGTTCTCACCTTCCTTAGTCGCTCTTGAACCTGGCGTTCTCACTTCCTTAGTCGCTCTTGAACCCAGCGTTCTCACCTTCCTTAGTCGCTCTTAAACCCGGCGTTCTCACCTTCCTTAGTCGCTTTTGAACCCAGCGTTCTCACCTTGCTCTGTGTGTTGTACAACCCAGCATCCAACATGGTATATTTATGACAACTGTTCGCTTCAACCTATCAGTATGTTGTGCTCGATCCCCCCTCCCCCCCCCAAAAAAAAATCACATTTTGTTCTATTAATTTTATGTAGACTTAAAACAAAACTAAAAACCACACTTAAACATTCCTAGGACTAGTATAACACACACATTATATGTACTGTATTACGCCTAAGATAGCGTGCATTAGTCCTAAGATTGCTTAGGTTAGGTCCTAAGAAAGTTAGGTTCTTTAGTTGCATTCCGATATTCTAGAGTACCGTTTGGGCTAATTCAGTACTAGAAAACCTGAACCTTTGCGGGTCCAACAGTACATAGTGGTACGCTAGACCAAATCGTCCCAATGAGTACTGTCGTTTTAGGAGGATGGGGCTTGGTTGATCAATACTTGTGAAGACAAAAAATAAAGAATTACATGAGAGCTTCAAGACGAAATTGGCCGTGAGGTGTGGGGTGCTAGGTGGTAGTTTATTTACACTGTTACCATTATCAACTGCTAATCATCCAACTCATCAATTAGTGACTTATCATCATCATATTATTGACAATTAATTTTATTATTTTTATTTTTAATATTATTATTGTCATTGATTGCAATTACCACCATTATCCAGCTTCTTGTCATATTATCATTTTATTTGTATTAGTACAGTATTATTAAAATTATTATCTATTATTATTATTATTATTATTATTATTATTATTATTATTATTATTATCACTTAAAATTATTACCTATTATCTTTATTATTATTAATAGTAGTAGTAGTAGTATCACTATTAAAATTATTATCCTTATCTTTATTATTATTTCTAAATTTGTACCATATCTTAATTCATAAAATTTGAGAAATTTGTTAAATTATTATTTATGCAAATAAATAATAATTGGGGGTCACTCAATGAATAGACGAATTAACTCATGTCATAATTAATTTATTGACCTGTTTGAATAGTTAATTGATTGGTTTAGTTTATGTCCGAGTGGTTAATTTATCGATTGGTTGAAATGTTAAATACAGTAACTTATTTGGTAATTGAACTATTGGTTGATTAAATAATTGAATCAATAATTATTACGTCTTTGGTGTAATCATTTATTGATTAATAGATTATTTATTATTATTTAATTGACGAAATTCAATTTCTTTATTTTAGCGATTGATGAGTATATTAATTTATATATATTCATGTTATCTTGTAGTGGCTTGCGAGATATATCGTTGAGACGTTCACGCGAGGTCGTAGAACTTTATTGTTCTTTTGGTGCAACATCGTGAGTGGCCAGGTTAACGTTACTTAACGCTAGCCAGACAAGTGTCATCACAATGACACTTAAGTAAGGTCATTTATCAGGAGAAAATGCTAAGCCAGTATGGCTATAGCTCCTGCAAGGAATGTGAGGACAAGGAGCTGAGATGTGAAGACAAAGAGCCGGTATGTGAGGATAAGGAGCTGGCATATGAGGAAAAGTAGCAGGGGTGTGAGGACAATGAACTGGAGGGTGAGGACAAGGTGCTGGGATATGATGAGGGACTGAAGGAACGGAGGGTCAGCCACTCTGACCATCGGTGGTCTAACGTCGACCATGTAATAAGCAAGACCGTCGCTGTTCCGACGAGTCCGAAGGGTCTTTTGTGGCCACGAGGCCACAAAAGAATTAATATATACACTGTTTAATATGTTAATATTGAGATGTGAGGAAATTACTCAAAATATCAGTCAATAAAGTTGTTACTAGTGTTGTGTAGCTTGAACATATTGGGTAAGATATTTTTTAAATGTTCATTAAATAAGATAAACTGTTTTGTTGATATAACCATTGTGAGATCTTGAACCTACACGAAACAGTCATATAGCGCTGAAGTTAGGAATATAAGGTCAAAATCCAGAAACTTTTGATTAGGTGCTGGGCTTAAGGCCAATCAACTCTGGTGGATTATTACTAAGTTCACAACGATAGCTTACTGACCAACCACCAAGTATTCTTTGGACCATAGTCCAGGTCAAAAGTAAACTCTCAGTGTATATACACAGAGAAACGGAACATACATCTCTCGGTGTATACACCCCTTGTATGGGAAACTTGCCATTTCTGACTGGTTACTAATATATTATGCAGAGACAAAACTGAATAATATTTGCATATACCTGTACTGTTAAAGAGAGCGATAGTAATCAGCTGTTAGTTTCTCATTGTCACTTTATTCAACAACAAATTCACTGTACAGTCAAACATGTATGTTTTGGTCTCCAGGGGTATATTCCAGGCTTCCCTTCAGTAAATTAAAACACTATTAGCTTTTTACTAGGTAATGATATACAGTACACGCCTTGTATTTTATATCAGGAAGTATGCATCATCAGTATGAGCGGAAACGGCACTTCCAGCTTTAAATTGAGGCACTGAAAACCTCACATACAAATCATGAAGCTGAAGATTAACACAGACCTAAGCTGATACTGCGACAGGTTTAAAAATGGAAAAATTTATATATAAAACAAACAAAGAATTATAGACTACTGTAAATCTTTGTATTGGAAACTACCAAAAAAAATCTGTATATATTTTATTTTTTTTTTGGGGGGGGGGAAAGGGATTGTTTTTGTTTAATTAAGCTGGGAATGGCATTACGAGTGGATAAAATGCCGACGTCATGGCACTTTTACCGGGATGGCAAATGTGTTGCCCTCCCGAGTCACCGGCGGGCCACGGGCTGCCATATAGTGTGGCGTGTGAGTGTTGCCACCAATCTCTTCCTGCTTGTACCATCACCATTGTTATTGTTGTTGTTATTATTATTTTGTATTATTATTATTGGTATATTATTATTGGTATTTTATTATGGTATTATTATTATATATTATTATTTATTATTATTATTATTATTATTATTATTGGTATTATTTTACTATTATTATTGGTATTATTTTATATATTATTATTATTTATATTATTATTTATTATTTTATTATTGGTATTATTTTATTATTTATATTATTTTACTGTTATTATTATTTTACTATTTTTACTATTATTATTATGGGTATTATTTTACTATTATGATTATTATTATTATTATTATTATTATTATTGATATTATTTTACTATTATTTTTGGAATATTATTATTATTGGTATTATTATTATGGTATTATTATTATTATTATTATTATTATTATTATTATTATTATTATTATTGGTATTATTTTTATTATTATTATTATTATTATTATTATTATTGGTATTATTTTATTATTGATTATTATTACTGTTATTATTATTTTACTATTTTTACTATTATTATTATTGGTATTATTTACTATTATTATTATTATTATTATTATTATTATTATTATTGGTATTATTTTATTATTGATTATTATTTTATGTTTATTATTATTATTATTATTATTATTATTATTATTATTATTATTTATTATTATTATTTATTATTATATTATTATTATTATTATTATTATTATTGTTATTATTGTTGTTGTGTTGTTATTATTATAGTAGGCGTGTTTGAATAATGAATGTGTTCCAAGCAGGCCAGCGCCACTTAAGCTTCTGCATCTTGGTGAGCTCTTACACACACACACACACACACACTATATATTTTATATGGACATTCTCAGATAATAAACAATAGATATAAGTCAGATCACATTAAAACTGGTCGCTTGTGTCGCAGTGTTGTGTCTGTTGGTACATTTATTGCTTACAGTGTTATCATGATGTTAGTATTAATAATAGGAGCGGCAGTAGGAGCGTTCTTTGTTGTTTCTGAATTCAGTGCTTAGAACACCATTTTCAAGCAGCACGGGCTATGGTGAGCCGTAGTGGACTTAGTAGTGGTACTATGAAATGTATTTACATTTCAGCCATATTAATAGTGTGACTTACTGTGTGGATAGTAGTACTGATATATGTACCTGCAGTGGTACTCCGATACATTGACCTAGAGATTTACTGCGCTTCTCGGTGCATATTCACTCACAGTTACTTTAGTCCTGGACAATGTTCAGAATTAGTATATTTATTTCCTGGTTGATCAGTAAGCTGCTGTAGTGGCCTTTATAATTCTTCAGAAGTTGATAGACCTTAAACCTAACACCATACCCATTACTGTACTTGATTCCTTTCATTGCCACAATTAGCAGCGTAGCGTAACATAGGAAAAAAGAAACCTGAGGGGGTCCTATTAGCCCATACGAGGCAGCTCTTAGTTTCTATCCACTCAAACTCATGCATATATATGGAGGAATAATTACAAGAACATGTGATTCATTAATGCGCTAGTATCCACATCTGAAAAAAAAAACTAAAAAATCCGATGCTTCCATTAACACCGTGATGAACAATGTGACAATGGCAGACCACAGAGGAAATTAGACAGGAATTTCCTTCTCGAGATGTATTATTAATTTAAATACGGAAGTATTAAGGAAATTCGTCTTAATCCTCCCTTCGTGGTCTGACATTGTCAATATATATATATATATATATATAATATATATATATATATATATATATATATATATATATATATATATATATATATATATGCGGAAAATCCACAGAGAAATATGAAAGAAGTGAACGTTTCGGCCTGTTAAAGCCGTTGTCAACACCAGACTGACATGTCTGGTGTTGACAACGGCTTTAACAGGCCGAAACGTTCACTTTCTTTCATATTTCTCTGTGATTTTTCCGCATATATATATATATATATATATTATATATATATATATATATATATATATATGTACATTATATATAATATATATATATATATATATATAATATATATATATATATTATTAATATATATATATTGCCTAATCTGCGCACAATGCGATGCTGGATGCATGTATGCTAAAAAATTTAATAGGCCAGTATGCATAATAGGCTATTGGGAACTAAATGAGACAAGCTGACGTTGAAAGAGCTGAATGCTATCATTGGAAGACAAACTCTGGCTATCACTGCAGAGCTGTCAGTGGAATGAGAGATAATTTGGCTCGGTACTTTCGCTATTCAATCAGCTTTAGTTGCTATATTTGCATAATAAAATATCATTACCCAGGTCTTTCTCTGTGTCAATCAGATACATTGCCCTGCTTGTAGTTTAAAGAGTTTTACCATATGAACCAGCTCGCGGTGGTTGTTCCAACTTAATGCGGCATCGTTATAATTGGATATGGTTAGCCCTATTGGTGTATGCCAATCAATTATTTATTAATAGGATATGGTTAATTATTGGGGTCAGCTAAGGCAATTACATACATTTGTTTTATTTTGGGGGGGGGGGGGGGGGGGGCAAAAGAGCTATATAGTTTATATTAACGATGGCCAATTTTTTATTGGGTAAGCCATTTGTTGTGTTGGTTGTTGAAGTGGTTAGCATTGAGCCGGTCTGTCTTACCAGGCGCCTAGTTGTGTTGTCCTCTCATTAGCAATATTAATAATTATAGTAACCGCAACACTAATGTCAGGTATAATGATTGAAGCCAAAGTTATATCGTTGGGAGTTGGTCATAACCAACTTGGTTTTATATATTTTATATAAAAAGTTTGTTGAGGTACCACCTCTGGTGCCAATGGTATATATATATATATTAAAAAAAAAAAAAAAAAAAAAAAAAAAAAAAAAAAAAAAAAAAAAATATATATATCTGAAAACTCACAACCCCCAGAAGTGACTCGAACCCATATATCCAGGAGCAACGCAACTGGTATGTTTAGGGATGCCTTAAACCACTTGACCATCACGACCGGACATAAGGAAAGTGATAGCCTGAGCTATAGAACCACTTCCCCCGCCGGCACCTGGATGGTTATCTTGGGCATAAGCATTTATATCAAAATCACCCTCATCCTTTGTTTGGGCAACACGTGAGGAACACAAATGATGCAAACAAGCCTGAATGGTCCCAAGGACTAGATACAACTGAAAACTCACACCCCCAGAAAGTGACTCGAACCCATACTCACCAGGAGCAACGCAACTGGTATGTACAGGATGCCTTAAACCACTTGACCATCACGACCGGACATAAGGAAGTTGGATAGCTGAGCTATATGAACCACTTCCCCGCCGGCACCTGGATGGTTATCTTGGGCATAGCATTTATCAAATCACCCTCATTTTTTTTGGGGGGCAACACGTGAGGAACACAAATGCAAACAAGCCTGAATGGTCCCAGGGACTAGATACAACTGAAAACTCACACCCCAGAAGTGACTCGAACCCATACTCCCAGAGCAACGCAACTGGTATGTACAGGGATGCCTTAAAAAACCCTTGACCATCAACGACCGGACATAAGGAAGTGATAGCCTGAGCTATAGAAACCACTTCCCCGCCAGGCACCACTCGGATGGTAATGTTGGGGATAGCATTTTATCAAATCACCTTCATTTTTTGGGGGCACCACGTGAGGAACTCAAATGCAAACAAGCCTGAATGGGCCCCCAGGACTAGAATACAACTGAAAACTCTATAGTGATATATGGTTTCATATGGTTCATAGAGCTCAGGCTTATCACTTCCTTATGTCCGGTCGTGATGGTCAGTGGTTTTAAGACATCCCTGTACTACCAGTTGCGTTGCTCCTGGGAGTTATGGGTTCGAGTCACTTCTGGGGTGTGAGTTTTCAGTTGTATCTATTCCTGGGACCCTTCAGCTTGTTTGCATTTGTGTTCCTACACGTGTTGCCCCCCAAAAATGAGGTGATTTGATAAATGCTATGCCCAAGATAACCATCCAGGGATTGCCGGCGTGGGAAGTGGTTCATATAGCTCAGAGCTATCACTTCCTTATGTCCGGTCGTGATGGTCAAGTGGTTTAAGGCATCCCTGTACATACCAGTTGCGTTGCTCCTGGGAGTATGGGTTCGAGGTCACTTCTGGGGGTGAGTTTTCAGTTGTATCTAGTCCTGGGGACCATTCAGGCTTGTTTGCATTTGTGTTCCTCACGTGTTGCCCCAAAAAATGAGGTGATTTGATAAAATGCTATGCCCAAGATAACCATCCAGGTGCCGGCGGGGAAGTGGTTCATATAGCTCAGGCTAGCTACTTCCTTAGGTCCGGTCGTGATTGGTCAAGTGGTTTAAGGCATCCCTGTACATACCAGTTGCGTTGCTCCTGGGTAGTGGTTCGAGTCACTTCTGGGTGTGAGTTTTCAGTTGTATCTAGTCCTGGGGACCATTCAGCTTGTTTGCATATATTATCTATATATATATATATATGATATAGATATATATATATATCTATATATATATAAGAACTATTCGTGGTAAGGTCGTACTACTCGTTATTTATGATAACCTGCCGTAGTCTTAATTAGTTCCATATTTTGACGAAATCGACGAATCCGTTAAAAATGCAACGCATTAGCAAGCATTAAAAACACCGTATATTGACGCATCGACCTCGATATGTTAGGTGGTTGCTTGGGGTCGTACCTTTCTGGTTTGGCTTCTCAGAGTATACTGGTATACTTCTCAGAGTATATGTACCCAGATGTATACTACTCAGACAAGATACTATAGAGTGTGGTGTCAGCAGACAGTATCCTATAAGAACATAAGAACATAAGAACAAAGGTAACTGCAGAAGCCTATTGGCCCATACGAGGCATGCCTCCTATTTATAACCACCCAATCCCACTCATATACTGTCCAAACCCATGCTTGAAACAATCGAGGGACCCCACCTCCACAATGTTACGCGGCAATTGGTTCCACAAATCAACAACCCCTGTTACTGAACCAGTATTTACCCAATGTCTTTCCTAAATCTAAACTTATCCAATTTATACCCATTGGTTTCGCGTTCTGTCTGTGAAGACAGGACAGAACGTGTGTATACGAACGTGTGTGCTCTCCTCTGTATAGAGAGGAGAGTACACACTGGGATCCTGCAGAGTAAAGAGAGCGCACCCAGGATCCTGCGGAGTATAGAGAGCACACACGGATCCTGCAGAGTAAAGAGAGCGCACCCAGGATCCTATAGAGTGGAGAGGTGGTGTGGGAAAGCGTGGAGATCTGGTGGTAATGTGAAGAAGCCTCCTCGTACACCTGCGTCCCGGATAATGATACTGTCATTCGTACAACACAACACCTGGCCGAGTCTCTGTAAGCGAGATATCCCGCCGGCCTCGCGCGGATATTTCCTTTTTCCGAATTTCCTCACTACCGTCATTCTGCCGGAGGGGCTTTGGGCGTTTAATCTGATTGCCCGGCTGTTGTAATGTTTTATCCTGGTTATTAGTTTCTCATAGACATAGAGTCGTGGGAGCCATCACAGACATGTGCCTTTGTATGCCTAACTATCCTGTGTGATGGGATTTTTAGCATCACGTAGCTGATTTTTGACACGCTGTACTTCCCCATAATATAGTCTAGGGCAGCTGCACAATGCAGGTGTGCCTAAATGTGTTAAAAAATATTACAGACATAGAGGAGTGGAAGCGTCGCATGTTGTTCTTTGAGAGGCCTCCTCGCCTCCACCGCGCCAGCCATACAAGTTTACAGTTAAGGTTATTGTTGCGATATGTAGTCGTGGTGCTGGCTTGATCGTGTGCATCAGCTACGCTCCTCTAAGACCGGGGTGAAATGCACTGTTCTGCTTTGAAAAATAGAGAGAAAACATTTTGAGTTCAAATTGGAAAATAGCCTCCAGTCAGAATATCTTTATGGCAGATGTCGAGTTCTGTCGCTGTAAATGCGTGTAGGAATTGTAAAATGTATTGATAGAAAGGGGGAAATGTGTGATGAAAAGCGGCATTTTTTTTTTGTAAACTGGTGATTCTGCTGCTTTGTAACTGATCATTTGTGTTGTAAACTGATCATTTGTGTTGTAAACTGAGCATTTGTGTTGTAAACTGATCATTTTATGTAGTAGGTTGATCAATTGGTGTCGTAAGCTGAGGATTTTGTGTTGTGAACTGATCATTTTGTGTGTTAAATTGATATTTTTTTTTCAATTGATATTTTATGTTGTAAACATATAGGTTTGTATTGTAAACGAATAATTTTGTACTCTTTACTGATTATTTTGTATTGTAAACTCATAATTTTGTGTTCTTTACTGATTATTTTGTATTGTAAACGAATAATTTTGTGTTCTTTACTGATTATTTTGTATTGTAAACTCATAATTTTGTGTTTTTACTATATTTTGTTTTCTTTACTGATTATTTTCTATTGTAAAGTAATACTTTATGTAGTAAACTAATAATTTTGTATTGTAAGCTGGAAATTGTATATTGTAAACTGATAGCTTTTGCAAATGATTATTTTATGTTGTAAATTTGATAAGGACAGCACACTATACAGAGTGTATTTGGAGTGTTGGTTTACAGTGCCGTTATTGTAGCGTGTTCTCTACACAGGCCATATTGTTTAGATAAATTAGTCTACTGGATACAAGTACACTTTACCTCGTACACTATCAGTTATAATGTAGCAAGTAGTTATGCGAAACTTTTATTTGGGGATTCATGCTGTTTATGGTTTACTGGTATCATTTGCCCGCTTTTTCTTCTGATTCTTCTCAGGGACTTTTTTGTAGTGTGTGACAGGGGAGATATCTTTTGATATATCTCCACATCTTCAGAAATCATTCCTCTAAGGGTGTAAGTGGCATGGGAATGATTGACAGGTCTGTACTTGTCATCCTATATTCTTGTTCTCGGAGAACTCGACTTGTGCGGAAAAACCGCTGCGGAAATTTAACTCGAAGGGTGAACCGGGATACGAACTCTTATTCTTGCATCTTGTTAGCAATGTTTTTCCGCCTTTCGTACAGATTCTCCCTTCTCTTGTTAGCAGCTCAGCTGGACTTTCTAAGCACTTACACCACTTGCTTGAGCACGACTCCGGAATGACACTTCTTGCGACGTATGCACCTTCCTCTCTGAATATAAGGCTAGTAGTGGCTTTAGGCATGTATGTACTAGCCCTATCTATAAATCCATCACTCTTTGTAAAATGTCTTGTATGTATGTACCTTACCGTAAATAAACAATTGGATTTGATTGATAAGATCATTTCACACGTGATCATAGCCTAAAACTGGCTAATAAAACCTGCCGAATCACGTCTCTTGAGGCCGACAAAATGTATGAAGTCATAAGACTGTTGAGTACAGCATTACTGCCAGGGCTGCCAGTAATGCTGTACTTGCCCTTTATTCGTCAGTGTGGCTTTACAAACTGATAAATGTTATTAATCATCCTTCGACTGATTTTCCATCAGTTGGGAACACACATCTCAGTATATACTCGAATGGTCAATATCAAGAAGTTGACAGGATAACTGAGGTGCTCATCAGTACTTGCTTCGTCCATAATAGCGGGACGAGCTTTGTCACCCGTTAGATGGATGAGTTTATCCATACTGCCTTTGGTAAATAAGATGGGTTCCTTTGACATTTATTCCAATATTTGAAAGATGGTGCGGTAAAACTGGGTCAACTGAGAA
>WNGS01092210.1:32264918-32276587 GCA_020271785.1 Procambarus virginalis
GCATTGAATCTCTAAAGCTGTAGTACAATAAGAGTTTATTAAATAAATAATAATAATAATAATAATAATAATAATATATTAATAATAATAATAATAATAATAGCCCCATCAGAATGTCTTCTCCCTTCGCCCATGATTTGTGGGGTGGAAATATTTCAGAGGGCGAGTGGCGGGTATGGGTTGATGGGGAGTGGGGGACACCTGGCCACTCACTGGCTCCCTCTCCATGGGCAATATCTCTCTCATTCCACAAAGTGTGTGGCTGTGGAGGCTCTCTGAGGAGTGCTTCATATTCTCAACAACCTCTTAAATACGCAGCTGGTACGTTGTGAGGCAGACGGTGACTCATTTGGTATAACTGCAATATCTTATGGTAATTTATGGCTTTATTTGTATTTTATATTTTTGTGTTGAATATTTTATTATATGTTTATGTACGTTCACCTAGATTGTTTATGACGTCAGTACCATGCTGCTGGTGTATAAAATAATAATATTCATAATTATAGTTATTTCTGGTATGGGTGGTTTGTGTTTTGTTAGCTTTATATTTGTTTCTTGAGAACGCTTTTTCGCATTCATTTAAAACTTGAAATTTGTAACACTTAAGTTTGATATGTTTGGACTCCCATTTATATGTGGGGGCAACTGTTGGCAGTGTTTATTTCTATCTTCATGTCGGCCTGTCCTGGACCATTATCAGATTATTTTCAGATGCGTAGGTTATCTTTTTAAGGTTATGTTGAGATCATTTCGGGGCTTAGCGTCCCGCGGCCCGGTCCTCGACCAGGCCTCCTTTTTGTTACACACCCCCAGGAAGCAGCCAGTAGCATCTGTCTAACTCCAGGTACCTATTTACTGCTAGGTAACAGAGGCATCAGGGTGAAAGATTTTTTTTGCCCAATTGTCTCCGCCTCCACCGCGGATCGAACCCGGAACTCAGGACTTCGAATCCAAAGCGCTGTCCACTTAGCTGTAAGGGCTTACAGGTTTAAGGTTGGGAGTATAGTTTTTATATAGGCTCAAGTTTTTGGGGTTAATATTAAACAATATACTTCAACATTGTTTTTAAATTTGTATACTTTAGAACAAGACACCCAACTCACACATGTGAAAAATAGAGGAAGTGAGTTTGGTGCGGCGGAGCACTGCCACGGCTTTTGTGGACTCTTACCCATACTAGTCTATGCAACCAGGAAAAAAAAGTACAAAAAAAAAAAAAAAATAAGAGTATAAGAAATATAATAAAGAGAATAATATAATAAATATAGATATAAAAACATAAACATATATAATAAATATAATATATATATATATATATATATATATATATATATATATATATATATCTTATATATATATGTTTATATATATATGAGGATGTGGGTCCCTTCAATTGCATCAGTGGTGGTACCCATAAGTAGTATCATATATATATATATAGACTATATATATATTATCTAATATATATAGATTTATATATTATATAATTATTTTGGTCATTTCCTCAACGATGTAACTGCTTTCAAATTTGTATTAATTAGCATAATACAATTTCTTTTTATATTTTCAGCTTACAGAACGTTTGATTTTAAATTTTATTTGGGCTGTAATTTTCCTGAATATAAAAAAGTGCCAACTATTTTTTCTTTTAATATTAGTCATTTAGGCTGAGGTTAAAACGTTGTATTTGTGTTTGAACCTTTTGGGTTCCTGTGATAACTTTAGAACCTGCCTTAGGTTCTTGTGATAATTTAAGAAGACATTGCCTTATATTAATCTCAAATACCATGCATAACAGCATATTCGTATTCACATCATAGCTTTAATAAGGGCCGTTCAATTCTAATAAATGTATTTGACATATTTTCTAACAAACTTACAAAACTGTTCTTGAAAGACAGGAGACCTTTGACGTCCGGGAAAGCACAGTTGTGGGTCATTCTCTGTTCGGTTGTGTATAGAACAAAAGATGGGTTTCCATTATTTATTCAGATTTTAATGTAGTCTACCTCAGTCACTACCAACCATAAAATGATTTAGATTATATATTCATATATTATTTTAAATGTGATAATTAATTCTTAAGTTTTTTTCAAACAGTTTTGCTTAATTAATACAGATGATTTTAAGCAGGTGTTTGGATTCTTATCAGTTACATGCATTTTTTAATAATTTTCGGTATGTTTAAATTTTGAACAGACTTTGGGCTTTCAAGTCCTTAGAGAGAGAGAGAGAGAGAGAGAGAGGAGAGAGAGAGAGAGAGAAGAGAGAGAGAGAGGGAGAGTGAGAGGAGAGAGTGGATGAGAAGAGAGAGAGGAGAGAGGAGAGGAGAGAGGAGAGAGAGAGAGAGATGATGAATGAGAGAGAGAGAGAGAGAGAGAGAGAGGGGGTGAGCTATACCTCACGCCAAGCCTTGACAGGAAATTAATCATTCGTTTTGACTTGATCAACAGCGAACTTGATAAATATATATATATAGATATATATATATATATATACTATATATATATATATATATATATCTATTATATATATATAAGTTCTCACAGTGCATTATATATAGGTAATGTTGAAATCTGTTTAAATCGTAGTACAGCACATTATTATTATTAATATATTATTGTTAAAGTTGAGGAATAGCACAATATATTTGTCAACACTCTCACCAGAGTAAATTCTAACAATTCCAGGCAGGAGGTCGAGTTGTTATCGTAGCAGGCTTGCCACTCCAGTGATCCAGAGTTCGCATCTTCCTGAGGTAAGAACTGTTTGTTTACATTTCGGTATTATCATGTTTCTGGGACCAGGTTCCCAACCCCAGGGTGGCGAGAGCCTTCCGCCAACTTCTAAAATAATCACGGGAACTTGATGGTTAAAATCATTACAAGTATGAACATATAAATATTCCCAGCCACATATAAATTGTGCGCCTGGCTGAAACGTTAGTCTATATTATTTGGTTGACATAAGATGTCTGACAAACAATATGCACAATATTATTTTACTTTAGTATTTCATGTTCCTTCAGAAAAACACGCCATTTTCAGTCCACTGTTGTGAAATCAGAATCTGTTGTAAGTGTACTTGTGATGTAGAAATTTCATTCGGTTTAGGTATTTAATGTATATTAAAATTGCATTAAGAAGTTGATTTATTTTATTGTTATTTCTAAATTTCCTCAAATTTGTAACAAAGCATTTGTTGATTATTGTGCGTCATTCAGATTGTTGGAGAAAAAAACTCACAAAGTTATGAAGTGTTATAATTGTGATTGTGGCATTTCAAAACATATTATTGTTTCAGTAATCCAGATCCATCGTTTAAAAATGGCTCAGATACATAAGGTTTGTATTAATACATGTCGATTCTGTATTGACATTTATTGTCAAACTCCAAAAAAGAGAGAAAAGAGATAGTGTCAAAATCTTTGAGTTGGGCTGGAAATAACATAGTGCAAAAAGCCTCAAACCATGTAGAAGAATATGCAAAGCCAAATGCAAGGACAATTTGTAGTCAATGATGAAACAAATTGGAAAAATACTTAATTCCAATACAGTTATCAAACAGCGAATGTTTCAAATCTATACGGATATTTTGGTTCTAATTCTGACGAGCCAGAAAAATAACAAGGATATTTTCTTAACAAATACAGCATAGCAATCTGTCGATATAAGAGAATATGCTCAGTTCAGGGTTTTCGTGCGGTACTCCGAACGAGAATACATTATTCAAGAATTCCTATGTTACGCCTCACTGTCAGCCGTAACAAGGAGCATTTTCAATTAGTTTTTTCAAGGATCATGCCCTGGAGTGAACGAATTACTCTGTTGTGTGCAGTAGTGGAGCCCAGCCATGGTGGGAGGTGGATTAGGATATTACGCCAGTGTTAAGATCAATCCGGCCTTATCGCAATTCGATACCTACTGGATCGAGAAAACTTACTGCAAGATATTGCCCAACTTCTATGTTCAAGTTCCCGGGCCCAAGATAAGGTGATTTTCAGCCTGGAAACTGAACAAACTCTGCTGCCTTTCCTAACGACGTGTCTCTGTGACGCAAACTTCTCAAGCCTTACGACCATCAAGACTAAAGTAAGAAATAGATTAAATCTTGAGCACCCTCTCCGCCGCGCTCTCTCTCACTCTAAGAGTCTAGATAATAAGGTCGGCTCAGGTGATCAAGAAGATGCATCGTGGACGCTACACAAAACGAAGGATTTGTGTTCACAATCCAGCCCGTTCTCTCGGTTTCCTTCCGTAAAAATGTAACGGATTAGCCTAACGAAAGGTGTCAAAACTAAACTACTCACCTAACTTACCACAGCTGATACTCATTAGGCCCAAAAAGCGTCAGTATTAAGGGGGAAGCAAATTCATGTATATATATTTCGACTAATTTCATATAAAGTAGCGCTTACAACTGTTTTTCGTCGACAGTTGAACGTTATTTAGAAATAATGTTTTTTTGAGAAAATGAGCAATTGAGTCTAATTTTGTCCCCGATATTTCCTGTAAATATTATGCAATAAATTGTTTTGGTTTGTCCTGGGCGGGCACAGGAAGCCTGTTAGGCTTAGCGAGGTTCCCTTAGGTCTACTACTGACCTTCTCCACGATGCAACCCACTACAGTCGCCTATTTCCCAGGTACATATTTACTGCTAGGTGAACAGATGCATTTGACGAAAGGAAACATTGCGCAGTTTTGTCCTACCGCGGGAATTGAACCCGTGACCTTTCGGGGTGTGTGACCATGTGTACTGCGCCACGGAAATTTGCTGCGGAACTGAAAAGGTACCATTGCGTCGCTGGGTCTGTGTGGCTTTAAATTTTAGTCCGCGGACGAAAACGTTTGGGAACTAGTGTTCTAGTAAAGGTTGAGGTATCTTAGTGAGTACCGCTCGTCCTAGAAGCCTAGATGGTTACCCATACCTGTCCAAGTAAATATAGATGTTTCTGGCAGCACGCCGGGCCACGAACCCATCCTTTCACTAATACATTGCAGCTTTTTAAGGAATCTACCAATCCGTTAAAAATGCGACGTATCAATAACAATTAAAGCACTGAAATCTTGACACTTTCTATGCATCGGTCTCGATAGTTTAGGTGGGTTGCTTGGCTCATACGTTTTTCGTTTAGAAAAACAGCTGTATTTTTTATAGTGGGAAATCGAGAGAACGGGCTGTGGTGTTGGTGGCTACAGGGCGAGCGAGCCGTTGCTGCTCCCCGCAGTACCACACATAACCCGAGCCGGGATAAAATTATGACGTCGTAGTGACGTTACACACCTTGTATATCATCAATATATAAATAAGATGTCTGTCTTTCAGTCCAAAGCAGGAGGCCAATTTTCACACATGAAGCATGGGCGGGGATACCTAAACATCATAGGCCAGCGGGGTCGGCCCAAGTGTCATGCTTTATGAAATATCGGCATCTTTATTTGGCCCTCTTCCTGCTATTTTCACAAATCTGAAATAAAATCAGGCATGTTTTCCCGTAGATTTTTACGCTTATACCATCCGTATATTCATGTGTAGAAAAAATTATGAACATGAATTCATTCGAGTTGGAAGAGGATGGAAGTGGTGGATGTTAGTGGAGATGGAAATGGAGAGGTGGGAGGGATAACGATGGAAAGGGGGAAGATTGGGATAGAGGATGGAACGGGGAGATGAGGATGTTGGCGCAGCCGGGCACCTAATATATATATATATATATATATATATATATATATATATATATATATATATATATATATATATATATATATATGTCGTACCTAGTAGCCAGAACGCACTTCTCAGCCTACTATGCAAGGCCCGATTTGCCTAATAAGCCAAGTTTTTATGAATTAATTGTTTTTCGACTACCTAACCTACCTAACCTAACCTAACCTAACTTTTTCGGCTGCCAAACCTAACCTAACCTATAAAGATTGGTTAGGTTAGGTTAGGTAGGGTTGGTTAGGTTCGGTCATATAACTACGTTATTTTAACTCCAATAAAAAAAAATTGACCTCATACACAATGAAATGGGTAGCTTTATCATTTCATAAGAAAAAAAATAGAGAAAATATATTAATTTATGAAAACTTGGCTTATTAGGCAAATCGGGCTTGCATAGTAGGCTGAGAAGTGCGTTCTGGCTATTAGGTACGACATATATATATATATATATATATATATATATATATATATATATATATATATATATATATATATATATATATATATATATAGTATCATATATAAAACAAAATTATATTTTAATTTGGTTTGGTTAGTCTAGGTGGAGTTGGGTTAGGCTTTCTCCCTCATTCCATCCCAAATCTTTATCCCGGGTTCCCTTCCAAGTGTTATATAGGCGTGATGGCTTGGCGCTTTCTCCTGATAGTTCCCTTGCCTTACGAGTAGCGATGAGGTAGAGTGGGAGAAACTGTTGTCATGTCCACCGCCACACACTAGTAAGGTGTGCCGTGGGTAAATAACTTTGTCCGTTGGGAGCCTGGGCCAGATTCACGAAAGCCCTTACGCAAGCACTTACGAACCTGTACATCTTTTCTCAATCTTTGGCGGCTTTGTTTACAATTATTAAATAGTTAATGAGCTCCGAAGCACCAAGAGGCTGTTTATAACAATAGCAACAGTTGAATGGAAAGTTTCCATGATTGTAAACTGTTTAATAAATGTAACTAAAGCCGTCAAAGATTGAGGAAAGATGTACACGTTCGTTAGTGCTTGCGTAAGTGCTTTCGTGAATCTGGTCCCAGGTCTACAAACACAATTTGCGGGTACCTGGTAGTTCTCTCTTGCAGCACCGCCATTTAGACGCTCTCGACCATAAAAATCAGAATTCTGGTGCTGTAGCGAAATTAAAACCACTGAATATTGACGCTTGCCCGTATTAGTGAGAATCGTCCTCGATAGATTTACTGGGTTAACCAGTAAAGTTAACTAGTTTTATGTCTGCAGGCATATGCAGATGACTCTTCATCTGCATATGGGGTTAACTAGGTGAGTGCGCTTGTGGTTAGGGGAAAAAGGTAGGAAGGCAGCTACCAGGAGAAAGCGCCAAGCCATTACGCCTATAGTTAGGAAAAAAACCGCTTCATATTGGACGCTGGTCAGGTCACAAGACCCAACTGTTTACAGACGCCAGCGAACAACGGTTCTGTAAACTTATCACAGATATCGATATACTCTCAATACTTCCCTAAACACACACACACAACAAAATTGAATAAATCTGGTTTAGCGGAAGTATGCAATATAACTTTGACAACGTAATTAGCAATTACCTTAATACAAAACATCCAGGCGGCCCACGTATAAAAGTGATGATGAGCATAAGATTACACATTGTCGTATATCTTAAAACTTGGAGATATAAAAGTCCAGCGAAATAAAAATGACTTTAGTCACCTTTGTGCTTAACCTCCAGAAATTATTTAACGGGTTGCAGTGAGCGAAAAAGCAAGTGAAGCACTCTAACCGCTTCATTCATTTTTCCCAATAAAATCCCACAGCTGATGAAAATTCGCGAAAAAAGTATGTTATTATATGAAACCTGGTGCGGCCTTGGGTCGAAGGGGTGGGGGGAGGGGTACTGGGGGGGATGTGGGATGTTGCTGGGTGGTGAAGGATGTTGCTGGGGTGTAGGAGCTTGTTGGGGGGATGATGGGTGGCGTAGGATGTTGATGGGGGTGTAGGATGCTACTGAGGATGTAGGATGTTGGTGTTGGGTGGTGTTGGATGTTACTGGTGGGGGTAGGATGTGCTGGGTCGTGTAGAAAGTTGATGGAGGGTCAAGGATTTTGGTGGAGGATGTAGGATGTTGCTGGGGGTGTAGGAGGATGTTGTGGTGTAAGGTGATGCAGGGGTGTAAGATGGCGCTGGGGTGTAGGATGTTACGTAGGAGATTAAGATGATCCTAGCGGTGTAGGATGGTGCTGTAGTGGAGGATAGTGCTGGGGTGTAGTATGGTGCTGAACGGTGTAGGATGGTGTTGTGGAGACACTGGGTGGCATTATGGGGCGCGGAATATAATTCTTAATGTGTAATGGTGAGCTGCGTGTGAGATAGTGTTGTGGTATAGTGAAGGTTGTGGAGGGTGGTGTTGTTGTGGGTGCTTGTGGTTGTTTTATGAGCTTAGCTTCTGAGTGTTGTGGACTGTAGGATGAGGTAGGGACGTATGATGGTGTGGGGTCGCAATGTTGGGTGGGTGGGTGTGTGGGCGGTGGTGTGGGTGTGTGGGGGGTGGTGTGGGTGTGGAGTGCTTCAGTTGGTAGTGTGGGTGTCAATTGATTCATCTGGTCACATTGGGTGGTGTGGACCAGACTGGGTGGTGTGGACCAGACTGGGTGGTGTGGACCAGACTGGGTGGTGTGGACCAGACTGGGTGGTGTGGACCAGACTGGGTGGTGTGGACCAGACTGGGTGGTGTGGACCAGACTGGGTGGTGTGGACCAGGCTGGCTGGTGTGGACCAGACTGGCTGGTGTGGACCAGACTGGGTGGTGTGGACCAGACTGGGTGGTGTGAACCAGACTGGGTGGTGTGGACCAGACTGGCTGGTGTGGACCAGACTGGGTGGTGTGGACCAGACTGGCTGGTGTGGACCAGACTGGGTGGTGTGGACGAGACTGGGTGGTGTGGACCAGACTGGCTGGTGTGGACCAGACTGGGTGGTGTGGACCAGACTGGCTGGTGTGGACCAGCCTGGCTGGTGTGGGCCAGGCTGGGTGGTGTGGACCAGACTGGCTGGCGTGGACCAGCCTGGCTGGTGTGGGCCAGGCTGGCTGGTGTGGACCAGACTGGCTGGTGTGGACCAGACTGGCTGGTGTGTAGACCAGCCTGGCTGGTGTGGACCAGCCTGGGTGGTGCGAACCAGACTGGCTGGTGTGGACCAGACTGGCTGGTGTGGACCAGCCTTGGTGGTGTGGACCAGACTGAGTGGTGTGGACCAGACTGGGTGGTGTGGGCCAGACTGGGTGGTGTGGGCCAGGCTGGGTGGTGCGAACCAGACTGGGTGGTGTGGACCAGACTGGCTGGTGTGGACCAGACTGGCTGGTGTGGACCAGACTGGCTGGTGTGGACCAGACTGGCTGGTGTGGGCCAGACTGGGTGGTGTGGGCCAGCCTTGGTGGTGTGGACCAGACTGGGTGGTGTGGGCCAGCCTTGGTGGTGTGGACCAGACTTGGTGGTGTGGACCAGACTGGGTGGTGTGGGCCAGACTGGGTGGTGTGGGCCAGACTGGGTGGTGTGGGCCAGACTGGGTGGTGTGGGCCAGCCTTGGTGGTGTGGACCAGACTGGGTGGTGTGGGCCAGGCTGGGTGGTGTGGGCCAGGCTGGGTGGTGCGAACCAGACTGGCTGGTGTGGACCAGACTGGCTGGTGTGGGCCAGGCTGGGTGGTGTGGGCCAGGCTGGGTGGTGTGGGCCAGGCTGGGTGGTGTGGGCCAGGCTGGGTGGTGTGGGCCAGGCTGTGTGGTGCGAACCAGACTGGCTGGTGTGGGCCAGGCTGGGTGGTGTGGACCAGACTGGCTGGTGTGGGCCAGGCTGGGTGGTGTGGGCCAGGCTGGGTGGTGTGGGCCAGCCTTGGTGGTGTGGGCCAGGCTGGGTGGTGTGGGCCAGGCTGGGTGGTGCGAACCAGACTGGGTGGTGTGGACAAAATAGGGTAATATGGGCATGGCTGCCAGTAGAGTGAGAGGTATGGGTGTGGCAGGGTGGTGTGGCTCGCCGTAGAAAGCTGGAGACGTAGTTTGGTGGTGTGGCTGACACTTGACTGCTTGAGTGAACGCTGTGGGCTGGACGTGACTTGGGCGGGCTGCAGGAGGCTGGAGCAGGAGGTGTGTGGGCTGCCGAGGCTGCGCTGGCTGGCTGGTCTTAACGACGAGGCTTCACTGTCCTTAACAAGAATTACCCGAAGTTGGAAGTTAGTGGCGGGGTGTGCGGTGGAGATGACAAGCCCGTGTCTGCCAATTAGTGCTTTTTTCATCTTTGTTTGAAGTGGTTTTAGCAGAGTTTCTTCCGTTTTTATGCCCCGATCTTAATGTTCTTTTAAGATAGTTTCTTACTTCAAGGTGCTTTTCACGATATTCAACGAAATTCAAATTATTAATACTGTTATTAACCTATGCTAATTTTGGAACAAATATAAAACAACTGTCAGTGCCAGCGGCATAAATCAGATATCCCTTATATTAGCATCAACCAATCACCATCCTCCTTTTAATTCAAAGTCCATCTCTCCCGCGCCGTGATTGGTTGCTGGCAATCTGGTGGGCGGGGCGTGGAGCGTCCCACCCCTCGTCTCTGAAGTGTTGTCAGGGGAGAGCTGCCAAAGGTCTCAAGATGACGCCCGATACAATATAATATGTCATATCCTCTCAAATAATTATATATATCCACTACACATATTCACGTAAGCAACACCAGAGAACAGATTGGGAATATAAAATAGTGCTATATGTTATGAGAAGGTGGGATAGGGAGTGGCGAGGAGTCCATCGAGCATCAGGCGCGATCACCTCTTAGGGCGCGGGGGAGGCTAAGACACAGACCGTGGGGTGGGGAGGGTTTTTGCTTGGCGTCTTCTTATGTCGAGTCTTGCTAGCAGCCGCCACCACCGCTCTCCTGCACCTCCCGGCCGCACCGCCCTCCTGCACCACCGGTAAAACCCTTGGCCACCTTCTGCAGGGAGCTCCCCCCCAACACCGGCCCGCCACCACGCTACCACTCGTCACACAACTAACCGGTTTCTGGTCGTCGTTTTTGAGGTGAGTGGTTGATGGGTCGTGCTGCAAGATCTCAACTCCTCTTCAACTTTGGATGATGGCGGTTTTGCTTTGGATCAATACGCAGCCATGACGTCACAAGTTGAGGAGGTGTTGTGAATGCAGCAGCGAGAGAGGGATGGTGTTGTGTGTGTGCCTGGGACCATCACTGGCTGTTGGGGTGGGTGCCTGCAAGCACAGCCCCTCTCTTGTGTCCCCTCCCTCCCTCTCTCTCTCTCTCTCTCTCTCGCTCGCTCTCCCCTCTCCCTTCTTCTCACCTTCCCCCTCTCACGCTACCCCGTATGCACAAGCAGAATGCAACGCTGGCGCATTGCGAGGAAGCGTGGTGAGGAGTGTGTGTAGGTGTGTGTTAGGGTGCTTGTGCATGCGAGTGTGCAAGGAGGAGGGGACTGGCCACAATTCCCCTCAGTTCCCCTCTCCTTGATGCACGCCTCGCAACCAACCACCATAGTTTTTACATTACTCTCTTAATTACGAGTCACACGCACAGTTACACGTTTGAAAATGTTGGCATTTACATTTACATATCGTTAAAAGCGAATATCCCGATTGTTGACCATGTTATATGGAGACTTTCCCCAGAGCACTTGTGTGCCTGACACGCTGGCCGTACTGCATGACGCGAGCGAAGTAGTTTGGACGAGAGTGGAAACTGGTTGACTTGTTTGCTAGGCTGTCTAGCATGGTAAAAGGGGCTTGCTAGGGCTGTCTAGCATGGTAAAAGGGGCTTGCTAGGCTGTCTAGCATTACCAAGCCATGGTTACATCCTGAGTGTCTTCTTTCTCTCTACTTCATGCTCCTCTTCTCCTCATCTCTCCCTCATCCTCTCCTCTCTACTCTCTCTCCTCTCTCTCCTCTCCTCCATCTCCTCTCT